>CM073772.1:21169531-22369531 GCA_037158775.1 Hetaerina titia
GTTCAACGCTTTCTTCTCGTACGCGAGGTCATCACATTTAGGCACTAATCGGTTGAACTCGAACTTCCACATTTGGACCCGATTCGAGATCATACCCGCTCACTTCGATTCCCTGGCGCCTCGTCCCTCGGATCTGCCCGTTATCACCCGGAACCTCCGCGATAATTGCCAATACGCCAACCTTCCTCCAGCCGAGCATTAGAAGAGGACGGCCAGGAAGGACCCCCATTGACTGTTGGGTAGGACAGCCGGCCAGGTAGCACTTATTGGCCGCTCGAAGGCCATCGACATTTTTTGCCACTTTCAGTCACAGTTTTTGATGACGCGATTCGCCGCGATCCCAGGCGATTCGCCGATTAAACATATGTTATCTTTCAGGTACCATTATTTAGTAAATAATGGCGGAAATGTCACAGATTTGGCCATTTTTCTGTTCGAAAACCTTCGAAAATTTTCGGCAATTGTGAACAATACCCGGGCGGAAGTCGAATAATTACAAAATGGAAAGTATCTCGACGAGGGCAAGGGAAAACTAATGAGGACCTGTTAAAGGCCACTACATGCCACTAAACAGCGTAGCGTCACCCGACGGTTCAAGACAGTATCACCGTTTTCCGTCGGAAGAGCATGGAATATCATTTAACACTAAATCATACGCCTACATTTCCGTGGATTCAATTTTAATGCGTAGCCTCCCAAAGTCAGGCACGGGACTTGTCGCCAATAATGAAATCGTAATGTCTTCAGGAGGACCATAATATCATTTCTAATTGGCTTCCCAAAACATTACACTGGAATGACTTCATGGAAATATACATAAAATACTTGACATGTTTCATTTTCTATACTCGGTAGAAAAGGGGAGGAAGAAATAACGAAGACTTTATGGAAACAGCTTCTTCAATTAGTGCTTCACAAATTGTTAGCCTTTCCTGACCCCCCTCCTTATGCTATCCCATACACTCCCGTTCACTCCCATTTTCCATTGCGTCACACCTCTTTCTTGGCCCACCTCCCTACTCGTATGCGAAGGTTTTATGATCTCTAACCATTGAAACATATGCACTGCAATTTATACAGTTCACTATCGGCCCTTCAACGCTCTGGAGCACGAAAGATATTTACTTGACTGCAGAGAATCTCGCAAATGAATCGAACGTCGTCCACCCAAAGTTACGGGCCACCTCCGTCCTCCATTTATGGAGGCCAACACGTTGATTTTTTCAATTCCCCCTTTGTCTCCACAGAGTTGAGAATGCGGCGTAAATTATCCGGTTTTTTCGAGAAGTTCAATCCATGCGCCAAGTGACCAACCAACTCGCCTCTGCTCTATTTTCTACCCACGTCCACTGAGTAAAATATGGCCGTGAGTGCCCTCTGTTGAAGAGATTGCCTCATGCCGATTTACTACTATCTGTTGAAGTACGAGAATGGGAGGTAATTTTAACAAGGTTAAACCTTGTTGAATTTACCTCCCACCCCGCTCAGATACGTATTGCGTCGAATTTTTACCACACACATGACTACATAAAAATCATGTTTAATGACATCAGTCAAATAATTTGTGAAACTTTAGTGGACATCATCTATTATGACTGTGATACAGCAAACAGGATATTGCTAAATATGTATTTAATCATACCAAATACGGCTGTTTCTCAATATCGCTGAAGATTTCTTATTCACCCATTGTAAAACACGAAGTTTATGTTGCATAGGGCTGAAGTTTGCAGAAAACCTGGAAGATTATTTTTAGTGCATATTTAGGGCGGGTTACAAGAAGAAATTTTGGAAAGTTTTAAGAGAATTTTAAAGGAAAAGATTAACGGATATTTGGAAAGAGAATTCGAAAGCATTTTGGTAGTACGTCAGAGGGGTTCACGGGAATAAGTCAATCATTAGTTCATTTAAATATGATGAAGGCGAAAGAGAAACCAGCAGTTTGGAAAAGGCTAACTGATTAAATTTCTTCTATCAAAGCGTCTTCATCAATGTCTCACTGCATGTCTCCGATAGCTTATCAAATCGTGCCGGTCAACCGATATCCAAAATTGAAATCATATATAAATGAAAAGAACGTTTGCTGAAAAACATTATGCCTAATAAATCCTCCGGGGGCGATCAAATACCCACTCGTATATTTGAGAATCGAGCGTCGGAAATTGCACCGTATGTAGAAATGATATTTAAGATGTCCCTAGTAGATCACAAGATTCCCAGAGATTGAAAAACGGCTAACGTAACACCTCTACTTAAAATTGAAACGAGGAGGAATTGAGCAATTACAGACCTATTTCCCTCACATTCATTTCGTGTAAGGTTATGGAATCAATAGTTGCTAGTTCGATCGTGAGACACCTCGATAATCGGGAGTTATTAATGAAAAATCGGCACTGTTTCCGAAAAGGTAGATCCTGACACAACTTGCGTTTTTGTTCATGATATTCATATTTCGGGAGAGAACAATTGCGTGTCAATCGTGTGAAGCGGACGCGATTTTTTTTTAGATTTTTAAGAAAGCCTTCGATAAAGTACCTCATAGTAAACTACTCGCAAAGCTAGAAGCATATGGCAATTATAAAAATACTCTGGGCTGAATTAAAGTCTTTTTGAATGTTTGGTACAAAGAGTAGCCATAGATTTTGTTAGCTCTGATGCAATAGTATTCACTTCGGGTGTTCCCCGGGGAAGTGTTATCGAACTTCTTCTTATACGTGTACATTATTTATTATTATTATATTTCTTATTATTATATTTATTATTATTATATTTATTATTATTATTATATTTATTCTTATTATATTTATTATTATTATTATATTTATTATTATTATTATATTTATTATTATTATATTTATTATTATTATATTTATTATTATTATTATATTTATTATTATTATTACATTTTACAAATGTTATATATTCCTTCTTTATGTTGTATTTAGTTGTTTATTGATAAGACGGATGTATTTAAATAATTTTGGAATTTTTTTATAACGATGGTGCGACACTTGGCAATTAGAATTAAATTTTAAAAAGTCCGTAGTGACGATTTTTTAAAGGGCGTTTCCCTCCCGAATGCCCACTGCATCTGGAATACTGAAATGGAATGTGTACACTTGATTATATACTCATGCATTACTCACACTCACGATCTCTCCTGGGTGAAACACATACGGGGAATATGTGGTTAAGTTAATAGAAAATTAGGATTTGTTAGAAGAGTACTGGGTAAATGTAATGAAAAAAGTCAAAGAGAAATATAATCCTTCGCTCGTTAGACTTCATTTAAAATACGAGACTAATACTCGTATGTTGCTTGTATAATATGATATCCTCATGAAGATTGGTTTTATTACGGAATTGGATCGTCGAGGAGCTAGATTTGGAAAATGTTGTTAAGATAAACAGGGTAGGGTATCAGAATCACGTGAGGAGTTTTGTTGAGAATCACTCCCGGAGCGAGGGTTGAATTACAGATTAAACCTCTTGTATTTATTGGAAGGATGTCTCTTTAGCAGTGTTGTTGCAAATGTATTATTACCTCCCATCGTATCGTAGTAGGAAAGAAAATGGCAATAAAATTCGAGAGATTAAGTGAAGAACGGATTGATTTCAGGTGTAATTTTTCCCACACCCGAAAAAAGAACAGGATAACGTTTTTCCAAACGCACAAGGATGGATAATTATTTTGAATCTAAAACGTATGGTGTGTAATCACCCCCTGCCATACACCCTAGCAGTTTTTGAGTTTGACTTTCAGATTACTATAAAAATTAAAAATAAATATACTTATTATTTTCTCTTTTTATGAGTGAATAATATTGTTCTATGCGGAAAATTCCGTGGTTTCCATTAAATATCCGGAAAAGCAGGTATGTACCCGGAACCCGAATTAAAAGTGTAATGCGCTTAAATGTTGACGGAAGTGGCAACCTATGTCTACGATAAATTCAAAGCCATCCGTTCATTCGTTCGAGGAAAAATATTTACGCAGTACTTGGATATCATGCAATTAGAAATTCCTATGCTTCCATTTTTCAGTAGTATAATGTCACTCGTGAGCACTAGTCTATTTAGTAATAGTACATGCAAGGGGGAAACGAAGGCTTATGTGGGGCCTTAT
Source organism: Hetaerina titia (assembly GCA_037158775.1). NCBI lineage: Eukaryota > Metazoa > Arthropoda > Insecta > Odonata > Calopterygidae > Hetaerina > Hetaerina titia. Next base: position 21,173,658 of record CM073772.1, read on the forward strand.
TGTTTTAAATTTAGGCACTGGTTTAAACAGATGCCAGGTTTTTTAAAAGGGTCAGTATCCAACAGAAGACCTAATGTCATATCATTACTTACAGCACCAATTTTATATTGTCCTCTCGGGAGTAATTTTTTCACAAAAGTAATATTGTAAGGGGCCGCGGTTATCTCCGGTCGGAGGTGAGTTGCCATTGTGCGGCGAATTATTTAGCAAATATCAAAAATAGTGTGAGAGGATACTTTTCCGAAGAGATGCGTGAGAGCGGAGCGAATGTCTCGAGAGGTAAGGGGCGACCGAGAATATCAAGGGTGTGCGTGGTGCCAGAAACTCACGATGAGGGTCATTGGAAGCTAACGAGGAGCCAATTAATGTGACGGATAAGGAAAATACGTGCAAGGGTATGGCAGCATCAGTATCTAAGACATTAGTAAAAGGGTGTGAGTTTCGTTAAATTATCAAATATGTTAAAAAATCAAAATTTTCTACTTTGCCGATTCCGAAAGGGAACGGGGTGAATGATGTGTAAGTCTTACGCAATACAAGCAATTGTTATTGAGGCCAACGGTGACCTGATTACACTAACAGAAACTTTCCATAAATTGCGTCACGCGTCTTGTGTTACCTTTGGTGACCAATAACAGCCCGATGTCACACTCTGCCGCCCTTTGCTTGACTCCCGCACGGGTCACCTTAGCATGTTGGATGTCGAGCAATCTTTTTGCCCGATGATGAACATGGGTCGCGAGTTTGAAACCCGCGTAAACTCGAAATAACGCGATTCGACGGGCTTCCGTTTGAACTCCCCCACGACGCGTGCATCGACGCGCTCGAGAGAATGGACGCACTCCTTCGCCAGAGCTACGGCCCGCGCCACTTTTTTGTGGGGTTGCGAAATAATTTTTCTTTGCATTTAAACCACATGAACGTACTGTTTTTGTGTAAACATTTGCGTTGGCGAGGGATCAAAGCTTTTGCAGCTCCGAGGAGTGAATTCTCTTAGTAACGGTCTTTAACAGAGCCTTTTGGGACCATAATAAACTCACTTATTTTCTAGCGTGGATTATTATTTATTATTGATGTTGAGCATCGCTCCGGCGAAGACCGGAGGACACGACACGGTGACCTGGAACTTTCCTAAAAGTGCGTACTCACATCCGAGGAGGAGCCGAAGTTGTAAAAGCAATGCGTATCATAACCTCTCACGCAACCAACTAACAAAACAAACGCAGAATGCGACCACTCGTGCGTGGGGAGGAGGAGGCAGGGTCTCCCTTTTCCCAGGATCAGGAGACGAAGCGACGGCTCTCCCCTCACCTCCTCGCCACACCCACCCTCCAAGCGGTCGCGATTCACTCCTCGCCCTCTCATGCCACTGCTCTCCTCCACATCACATCCCCGCAAAGTACCATATTATTTCTTTTTGCATGTTCCCCGATTGGTACGTTACTGTTTGATATTTTACTCGTATGTCCATCTTTATCAACTGAAATTCATTACTTTCCTCGCTGCAGTTAATGTGGGAATCAAACTGAAATTGCGCAGCCAACGTGAGCGGACCTATGCGATATCATCCATGTTGATAAAGTAATAAGTCGCCCCTTTTCCTTCCCCTTGGAGAGTTTCTAAAACCACCCCTGATGTTACAAAATCTATGGATCATCTCGTCGCTGCCCATAGCGGCATTAGCGACGAGAATGTCACCACCGTCTCTCGCGGGGAAGGCATCGCCCGTCCGGGAGATGGAGTCCATCCCCCCTCCTGCTCCCCCCCTGCTTCCCCCTTCTCACCTTTTACCCTTTCGCCGCCCTCACTCTCTCCAAATGTCGCGATGGGCGGAGTGTCGCAAGGCACGCCCGCCGCTTGGAGGACGCTCTGCGCCCTTTCCACCTCTCTTTCGAGGGCTTGGTGACACCGGGGAGACCGCGCGCGACCCACGGGAGGAGAGCACGCTTTGGAGCTCCAGGCTCTTTTCTCTTCTTCTGGGAAAGCAATCTCTTCGGTGGGGCCACCAAGTGGCGGCAGCGGATCGTAGTCGTCCACGCTCTGTCGCAAGAGCAGAGAGGTCGAAATTCCTGAATGCATAACCACAACCCAGAAAGACTTGGAATTTCAAGCCCGGTCGTCAAATATTTGAGGCAATAAATGACCTTCGACCCCAGTGACGCCGCTGAGAATGAAGTGCGCCACCAACCGAACGCGCCTTCCTTTCTGCTGGGTGAGGACCGAAGTTTCCCTGGCACTCGAGGCCTCGATGCATTCTGGCGACGGGGCTTCCCTATTCCGTTCGCACGGATCCACGTGTATTTCTTGCCATCCTTTATCTTTCAATCCGACATCCTTGAAGCGAAGGGCAAAACGGCTTCGGGAACTTAGTAGCGTATCCAAAATATGAACTTAGTAGCGTATCCAAGATAATAGAGCAGCTAGGCTGGGAATCCCTCAATGGAGCGAAGGTTGAATTACAGATTGAAGCTCTTGCATAAATTGGAATGGAGTCTCTTCAGCAGTGATCTTGAAAATGTATGTAATATAGTGTAAAATAATGGAATATAATTTTTACCTCGACTACCATTGTATTTCCAATATTAAATCTAAATTTGATGGGATGGTCTGTGAAAATGATAAACTGTGAGGAGGCGTTTATCTTTCACACATTCATTGAGTCCCGGCTGTCACCGATTTATACTCCTTTCTCATTGAAACATTTGTCAAATAATCAGCCATTTTAAATTATAATTATACATTAATGTCATCTGAAAATATTTTTCCGAAAAACTATATCATTTGCACGGAAAATTTAAACTCTTTCCAAAACCAGTAATCACACTTTTTTAGTTGTGCCGTAGTGTACCATACTCAGAAGAATGTATTTGGAGCGTATTTCGAATTAGGAGTTACTTGAAGCAGACTCCTACTAGAAGAGCATCTGGCGTATAACCATGCTATGAAAATATCTATGCGGTACCTCAGTTATCAACCCGACGGTCGGTAGGTGAGAATTTAGGGAGCCAGTTTTTATCCCTGTACCGCCAAAACTTTTCCAGGAAGATCTGGTGGATGTATTCGATATTCGGTGTTAAACGCTTAAGATGAGAAGCGATTAAAAATAGAACCCTAATGAAGAACGGTATGGGGGTCGCATAAATATAGCCCGGTGTATAGCAGTGGAAGTTTGTAAGAAAACGTAAACAAAAAGTTCATTTAAATTGAAAGGATCTAATTAAGAAACTCGTAACAGTCCAGTATGTGAGAATCTCCAACTTATCACGAGGCTCACACATCAGGAGAATATGGAGTTTCACCTTAAATAATGACATCTAAATGCTTAAGTTTGTCATAAATCACAGTTGGAACCCTCTTATGTTTCCCGGTGACTAGAAAAACTAGGATTTGCTATTTGTAGAAAAATTTAATGAGAAATTGTGTTTAGGATCCGTTAAGGAAAACCATTTAGGGCTATGTTAAGGCCCAAAGAAGCTAGATTTGCCTAAAAATACTACGGTATATTAGAATATAGCAGGAATACAAGATAAAATAGGATGGTAGTTCCCGTGACATTTCTCAAGGAATCATGTAGATGTAGGTCAAATGAATTTAAATTTGAAAGGGTCTAAGTCGAGTAACGGTTTAGTAAATCGAGCAAACAAATGAGCGGAAACTTTAACTTGCATCATCCATCATCATCATTACACATACACTTCGCCGTTTTATTATATCGAGTCGGGAATATATATGTACATACATTCCCGACTCGATTAAACGGTACTCACTCAATATTATATATACATGTAGTTTGCAGACGAAGGGTGAAATTGGTGCTATATACAGCAAGGTTAAGTTATTATCGAGAAATAATAAGGCAAGATCTGTGCTAAGAGTTAAAGATAAGTGGGGTAACATAATAATTGAACCAGATAAAATCCAAGAGAGATGGAAGGAATATATAGAAACATTGTATGCTAGAGAACTTAGGCCGACAAGGTTAGACATAGAAAAGGAACACGACGTAGAAGAGGATAGCCAGGCATACTCGACGATGAAATAGAAAGGGCATTAAAGGAGATGAAAGCAAATAAGGCCGTGGGGGTAGACAACATTCCTGTGGAACTGTTGAAATGTTTAGGAAAATGTGGGAAGAAGACTCTATATGGACTGATTCGTAGTATCTATGAGGAAGGAATCTGGTAGGAAGATTTTGTGAGATCGGTGTTAGTTCCTATTCCGAAAAAGGTAAAAGGCTACATCATGTGAGGATTACAGAACAATAAGCTTAATATCCCACGCAGCTAAAGTTATTCTCAGGATCATCAACAAAAGGATATAGAGTAAGGCAAATGATTACTTGGGGGATGATCAGTTTGGGTTTAGAAAGGGGAGAGGAACGCGCGATGCAATTGCAGTAATGAGATCACTAATGGAGAAGAATATATATTACAATCAGGACGCATTGGCCTGTTTCGTAGATTTTGGAAAAGCGTCTGATGGAGTGAATTAGGAAAAATTAATGCGTGTATTGCAGAAAATAGGAATGGATTGGAGGGACAGGAGACTGATCCGCAACCTGCACATGTCTCAGACTGCTCAGGTGCGAGTGGGGCACAGAGAGTCCGGATGGGCAGTGCTAGGAAGAGGTGTAAGGCAAGGCTGCCCATTGTCACCGGTGCTGTTCAACGTATATGTGGAGGAAATGATTAAAGAGCCATGGGAAGAATTGGAGGTGGGAATGAAAGTCGGAGGGGAATTCGTAAAATCGGTTAGGTTTGCTGATGACCAAGCATTAGTTGCTCAGTCAGCCAAGGGGTTCCAAGCATTGCTGAGTGAATTGGAGGTTCAGTGCGATAGATATGGGATTAGAATCAATATTAATAAAACAAAGGTTATGCGATTTTCCAGGAAGAAGAAGGCTAATCTAAACATTAAAATAGGAGGGGAAAAAATAGAGCAGGTAGAACAGTTTACATAGCTCGGAAGTGTTCTGAGCCAACACGGTCAAAGTAGTAGGGACGTAAGGAGAAGAATTGCACTAGGTAAGGAGGCTTTCTCAAAGAGGAGGGAGTTGATGACGGGGACGTTGAGTAGGGAGGTTAAGAAAAGACTCGTAAAAACTCTGATATGGAGCGTAGCTATGTACGGCGTGGAAACGTGGTCGCTGAAGCAGGAGGATAGACGTAGACTGGAGGCTTTTGAAATGTGGGTATGGAGAAGAATGGTGAAGATGAAATGGACCGAAAGGAAAACAAAGAGAAAGTACTGGAGATGGTGGGTGAGGAGAGGGGTTTGTTGAGAGAAATCCTATGGAGGCAGGAAAGATGGATGAAAGGTATATTGAGCCGTGGTTGGATGTTAAAGAAGGTAATAGAGGGGAGAATGTTAGGCAAACGAGGAAAGGGTAGGAACAGGATAGGGATGTTGGACGGGATGAAGGGAGGAAAGAAGTACACAGAGGAGAAGAGGGACCTGATGTAGAGTAGGTTGCTGGATTGGGTTTTGTTTGGAGTTACAAAATATATTTTTGATAGTTGTGTCCATCCAAAAACCTACTTTAACCGGAAGATTACCTAATGAATAAATAAATATGTATTTATAAATATATATATGTATGTATATATATATATATATTCTTTACACACACACACACACACATATATATATATATATATATATATATATATATATATATATATATATATATATATATATATATATATATATATAATATCGAGTAGGGAATGCAATGGTACCGCCCCGATTCAATCCGTCAGGTGGGTTGCGTTGCTGCCAATATGGAGCTGGGTTCCATCTCCCCTCCGGGGCTCGAAGTTAACTGAACTATGAACGTAGTGAAATATTCGAAGTGAATCCGAGCTCCCCCAAAGAGGAGGACGTCGAATCAATCTGGTCAACAGCCAATTAGTCGGAGGTCCCTACTCCAAAGGCTAGGGCTTCATACTAGCCAGGCGACTGATTAGGATGTTGAGACCCATGGCGTCTACTTTCGATCGGCAGGAGCCTCGATCATGAATTCAATGACCACCCGGGGTGGGGGGGGCGAGGTTCGATTCCCCCCGCGACCCCAGGGTCTCTAGTAGCAGGTTCAACTCAACCCGGTCTCTCGCCGCCATCCTCCTCGGCCCCGTGACCGCCTTCCAGGACTACAGGGTTCGTCCGGAAAATAAGTGTACTGAGCTCAGGAAAAAAAATTTATTACACTTTTACATATCTTAAGCTAATATTCCTCAAAATAGGACCCTTGTGAGTCGATACACTTGTTCCAGCGGCGTTACCATTCCTGGAACGCTCCCGCGAAGGCATCATCGGGAACCTCTCGAAGACACGTCGTAACGGCCTCTTTGACGGCGTCCAAAGTCCCGTATCGCGTTCCTTTCAAACTCCTCTTTATCTTCGGGAACAGAAAGAAGTCCGGTGGTGCCAAGTCCGGGCTGTAGGGCGGGTTCGGCAGCGTTGCCACGCCGTGCTTGGCCAAGAAGTCCGACACGACAAGCGCGGTGTGAGACGGCGCATTGCCGTGATGCAGCCGCCAGATGTTTTTGATCGCTGGCCGGACGCGGGCGACTCGTTTTCGAAGCCTGTCGAGCACTTGGACGTAAAATGCAGCATTTACAGTTTGTCGTTCAGGTACAAATTCGTAGTGGACGACTCCCCTTTTGTCAAAAAAGACAATGAGCATCGCCTTGATCCGAGATTTCTCATGCGAGCTTTCTTTTGACGGGGTGATGATGGGGTGTGCCACTACGCACTTTGTCTCTTCGACTCCGGATCGTACTCAAAGACCCACGTCTCGTCACCCGAAACAACGTTCTCTATAAAATGGGGATCATTTTTGCAGTCATCCGCAAGTTGTGTCGCGATTTCCAAACGATTGAGTCTTTGATCATCACCGAGCACATTCGGCGCCAACTTTGCACAAATTTTTCGCATCTGTAATTGGTCCCTAATAATCTCGTGCACTATTGTTTTTGGCACATTACACTGCTCTGCTATCATCCGAACACTAAGACGACGATCAGAGTTCAGTACATCGCGAACCTTTCGCACATTTTCGTCGGTGAGTCGTTGATGGGCGTCCAGGGCGTGGTTCGTCGTCGACCTCTTCTCTGCCCTCCACGAACATCTTGTGCCACCGAAAGATCATGTTTCTGGACATGGCTGACTCCCCGTAAGCCTGGTTAATCATACCGACAGTTTCGGTAGACGATTTCCCAAGCTTTACCGCAAATTTGATGGAATAACGCTGCTCCAAAAATTTCGGCATCGCGTTCCGTGACGTGTGTAATTCGCGTTAACAGAGCTCCTCACTACACCACAGCTCAGAGCCGACTGCCTTTTTCAGCGTCGCTTGCCAACATACCCCCCTCCAATCGCAGCCCGTCAGAGCGGTGCTGGGTGCACCTGGAGCGGCGGGAAAAAATCAGTACACTTATTTTCCGGACGAAACCTCTATATCAATGTTATCCTCTTTGAAGTAGTCCCCATTAGATATTATACACTTATGTCAGGTCTCTTATCAATCCTCAAAGTACTTCTGGAACTCGATCTTTGTTATAGTTTTTTTCTCGATGTGTTTATAATCTCATCTATATTTCTAAAATGACGGCCCTTTAAGATTCTCTTTATTCGCTATCGAAGCCCGTCAGAGCGGTGCTGGGCGCGCCTGGAGCGGCGGGAAAAAATCAGTACACTTATTTTTCGGACGAACCCTGTATGTGGATAACCAACCAGGACTCATCGTCCTCCAAGTGGCCATCCCTCACGGCGACACTCCCGCCGACCTCGTCCTGGACGTGCCCTCGGGGTCGGACGTGGTCGACCGGTGGTGCGAACCGTTCGGTCGCTCCTTCCGTGCTCGAGAGGGTTTGAATTGTTCGCTCTTCTCCAGGGAACTCGATCCAATCGGAGGGGGCGCTTGCCGCCGAACTGAGGATAAGGATGACCGACTCTAGCAAGGGGAAATGAACCGAGACGTACCAACGAAGAATACTGCTTCCCTTCCCATCGCCTCCCTCCATCCCATCTGCTTCCTGTGACTTACAACAATGTCAACTGGATTGAGTATCCAGGTCGACTATTTACATCAAGCTCGGAGGAGTTGTCACGTGAAAGACTGTTATAAATTCTGAGTTTCCTTGCCTTTTCGCCATGATTTCTTTGTCATCACATTGAATCTAAATTTATAGTAGTCCATTTTACAAGGATTATAAATGGCACAGACGATCGCTGGAAAGAAATGAAGAATATAATTACCAAAGCTGCAGATGAGCTCCTTATGAGTAAGGCAGAAATATCGAAGAACCCATGGATAACAGCTCAAATAAGAGATCTCATAGACGAAAGAAGAAAATGCAAGAATTCAAGATGTGAGAGTAAAGGCCTCTATAAACAGTTGCGGAACGAGATAATACGAGAGTGCAAGAAGGCAAAGGAAGAATGGATAGAAAGTTGCTTCGAGGAAATTAATGACAACATGAAAAAGGGAACTAGCGAGATGGCTTACAAACTAGTAAAGAGGCAATCCGGAGAAAGAAAAACAAAATCGCAAAACATCCGAGCCGCTAATGGAAAAATACTAATAGATGATGACGACATTGGGAATAGATTGAAAGAATATGTTGAAGTGCTCTATCAAACTCCCAAACCACTAGAAGATGGCTTAATTAAAGATGAAAGCATGACAAGTAAAGACGATCGGGGTCCTCAGATACTAAGAAGTGAATTCGAGCGAGCCGTGGCAGACCTGAGAAACAACAAGGCACCAGGGGTTGACAAAATAAATGGAGAAATAATCAAGGCACTCGGGGTCAAAGCGAAGGATACCCTCTTTGGCACACGATAACTCAAACGAAATAATGAGGTGAGATAGGTTGAACTGAGAATGACAGAGATGAGGCGGCGCTGATTAAATCGGTAATCCATATTTGGGGATAATAAAGGTTTAGTCAGTCATTCCGCCAATGGATTTTATCATGGAGAGATATGCTTTTAAGACTGGAAGAGGATAACTCGTTAAGAAATGAAAATAATGAGATTCTAAAGAATTGGAATGATTAAGTTGAACGGCCGCTACATTTTATAACAACTAAATTGTGGTCGGAGTCCCGGGAAGCTGTGCAAATTGATCCTACTGTTCCTAAACCTGTGCCTAACCATAATATAATCTAACTGATACCTTTCTGAGTCACCTGGCATTTTACATGTATACCTACGCCTTTTGTGGTGTCTAAACCATGTGTTGGTGATGACTAACTCCTGCCTCCTGCATAACTCAATTGCTTTCTCCCCACGTTCATTCCTCGTGCCTAACCCATAGTCTCTATCAAATGTTTCCCTGCAGGGACACACGCGATTATATCGTCCAACTCATCGTACATCCTATCGAATTCTTCCTCCTCATGATTGCTCGGTGGCATGTATACCTGAACAATGCCAAAGTGCCTCGATTCTGCTTTAATCTCTACCAGTTATATTCTATCCGTTGCCTGCTCTATGTTGACTACGCTTCTTCCTACCTCTATATTCAACGAATGGCACAGTTTCAGGCGTAACATGATGTAAATCCTTCATGATGAAAGGGGACACTTTACTTTTTCACATATAATTTTTTTATTGCGACCTAGGTTTCGTGACAGCGTAGCTACTTAAATGGAAGGAATGTTACTCGTCCATACCGACGGCTCTTTTAATACCAAATCGCTGCTGCTTTAATTATACACACGTGACTGAAATTGGGAAGCTTCAAAGTAGGACGTAGTATTATTATGCTCCAGGCACAATTAACAGTGTACATAAACCCACAATATTTTTCGGAGGCCGTCCGATACACGATGCCTCATTAAATTCGCGCTAATTTGAAAGAATCAAGCTTGAAGCACGAGATTTAGTAGTTAGACGCCCTGCTCACGGGACTGCCCAATCCTTTGTTCGTTGTTTCGCGGAGACGGAAATCATATTGTTGCTTTCTGTCGCTTATTTAGGCAAGTTTTGGTTGCCAAGGATGATTTACTCCATCCCCTAGCATCAGAGGCAGCTGTGTCGCGGGGTCCCTCACCTTGGCCCTCGAAGGGCATCGGATTCGCCCGCGGGAAACCGTTGGCCTCCCCAATTCGTCATCCGTGACGCCCGAGTGGCCACTCACACGACCCCTCTCCACCCCTCTCCTCCCCCTTCCTTCTTCTCTCCCTCTCTCTCGAAGAAATCGCTGGTCTGAACGCGCCAAGACGAAAATTACCGATTTCCAACATTTTCTCTAATATACTGAAAAACCACGTTCAGTGAATCTCGTGATTCCTTCTTCCCGGATGTCTCCTGTTGGAGCAAGCCGTGTGTGATCTTAATCGGAAATGCCATCTCTTCTACGATTGATCATTTTCTGCGCTTACAAAACGGGCCAGGACAATGCCCTGCAATGATTGGAGCGAATTTACCTGGCAGTCGGCCGCCGCCAGAGGTGGTCCGAGAGAGCGGCACTGGACTCGCTCATCTCGGGCGAAGCCAAGCTTCGCCCCCCCCCATTTCAAATGACCCCCGCTCGCGGAGGCGTCGCCGCTTGGCGCCCCTCCAATGGACCATCCGTTGACATGCTCCGCTCCCCCGAACGCTCCCACGCGGCGCTCGTGCGAACGCAATCACCCCCGTCGCCGAAATTCACACGCTCGGCGACGGGGTTCCCTTCGCCAGTATCCTCTCAGAGTCCAGAATATGTCTGAATGAGTCGCGGAAGCCCGCGGTGGTGGCGAATTGCCCTCTCTTCCCCCGTCCCCCACACCATGCTGCGTGCTCTAGTCAATTTAAAACTTTCAGAAGTTTGAAGAAAATATTTTACCTCACCTCCATTTGTGTCGACCAATCATTTCCTTTCCTTCACCCCCACCCATCCACGGGTTATACTATCTCCTACTGTATACAGTATCCTCTTATATTATCTTAAATGCACGCACGTTGTCCGGCGAAATTTCCTGAAGGATGGCATCACCTACACGTCTTGCAACTCCACCATTCACGACCGTAGCTACGTTCCTTGTATATTTAAAGAATATTTAAATTCGAAATCACTAAGTTATCGTGTGAAAGCCCGACTTATCATTTGGTATACAGGGACCATAAATGACAGCACTAGCACCAGGGAGCTATATTTGTAGAAGTGAAAAGTGAGGGTGCTAAAATGATCAAGGAAAATCATACTTCAACATCTACATAACACCCTGCAAGGGTGTGTGGCGGGGAATGTTAGGCCACCACCCGCAAAAGGGAACAATCATACATTGCATATATTCAATACGGGGAAATATGATAAACTTCTGGACCAACTAAAACATAAACTGCAAATATGGAGAATGAACACTGCGCTGACCAAGAACACACTCGGGAATGGTTCTTAAATATGACACGTGCTAATTGAGAGCTCTTCTGGCGGGAGCAACGATGTGAATTCGTCCTGGACCTATAGGTCGAACGGTGGGGGAAGACCGAAAAACAGTCCGCGCAGCTTCCGTTCATCAGTGAGGCACCGGTGCATGGGATAATAATTGAGGTGGTTTCCCATGGCCTTCCTCAACAATGTTTTCAGCGTGACAAGAGCCTCTAAATAACCGCCCCGTTGGGACTAGATGACCTTTGCAGGTGCCTCACTGAGGAACAGACGCTGCACGGACCGCCTTTTGCCTGGCTCTTCTCTCCTCCAGAGCTCCCGATGGAGGTGAACCCTTTCTGAGTATATCGATGACGCGCTGAACGAAATATGAAGATCCCCAAGTGGCATAGAGCAGCGTCAACGCATGCCGTACTTCAAGCGTCGAAAATCATGCATCACATCAGTTAAGGCAGGGGTCCGAGTGCATATTCCTTAGGAAAAACTTTTCCACTTCAGTCGTATACAATGGTCATGTAGGTATGCTACTCATTTGTTTTTATGCCAAAAAATCGCGAGTCATCGGATTCGTGTTTATGGCCGGTTTCCCGCAACCTGTCGGAGTTATTTGCGCTACGGCGTGGTTTCCAACTCTTGGATTTTTCCCTCGATTGGCAGGGCGACACTTGGCATTCACGTTGCCCCATCGCTTCGGATTCGGGATTGCGAGATGACTGTGTGGACAGAGTGGCTCTTTTGAATATCGATGCCTCCAAATTTTACTTTAGATGAGGTCGCCAATGTAATCCGCTGGTGAGAACTACCTGTTCCTTTCCAAACCTCTGTTATTGGAAGCAACGCATCACGAGAATTTGATAATGTCTAGATAGAGAAATGTTTGGGGAATGTAGAATGGCTTCATCGTGTTCGTCGAAAGCTAAATAATGAAGGATATCACTTTCTGCCCACGCATTCCAAATATTTGCAATATCCATGTTGCATTGCATTATTGATTGTGTTTTTAAACATACTATTTGTCCGACGTTGCTCGCGTGAGCTCAAACGCTTCATAACACCTTAAAATGATTTATTCATTATGAGCTTGCGTTTATATATCCCGAAACTTCTAAAATTAGTACGTGTATAATTGCAACAGTTATCGAAAACATAATTAATCCAACGGTCGAAAATGAAAAAATAGCGACTTTGTGATCCCACTAAAAATTTATTACGAGACGACCGACGAGGCGACGAGAATTGCGACGTCCAACGTCATCTTCAGGTGATAACTCTTTCAGACATCCATCTATATATACTACACTCAGATAGGGGCGGGGAGGTGAGAAGGTCCGAGGGTGGGTGGTGGAGGGAAGTAAGCAATGATTGTAGGAGGTAAGGGTAGAAAGTGGGAGGTTCCCTATGAGGAGCAGCACTCTTCCTAATGGCTGAGGAAAGTGGATGGGTTTTAAACGGTTCATAGACAGACGTAAAGGGCTTTGTGTTTATGGTTTTTGCGAGGTGAGATGGAAGGATAGCGGGGATTACTGGAGTGAGTCTATAACAGAGTAATATACAGTAGCGGGGACGAGAGCCAACAAGGAGTTGCCGTCATCATCATCAGTATTTCAATCCTAGGATTGGTTTATTGCAGCCCTCAATTCGCCTCTATTTAATGTCAATTCCCTCAAACCCTGATACCTTTTCTGTTTTACGTATTTCTTAATTTGTCCTATGTACATGTCTCTTGGTCTTCCTCGTGTGATCTTTCCCTCTATTTTTCCTTCTATTATATTCCTAATCAATCCATTGTGCCTCAATGTGTGTCCAATCCACCTATTTCTTCTTTGCCGTAGAGTTCTCCATATGGTATCTTCCTCTTCTGCTCTTCTATATACTTCCTTGTTCCTCACTTTGTCTGTCCATTTAATCTTCAGTATTCTCCTCCAGCACCATGTTTCAAAGGCTTCTATTCTTCGCTGGTCCACTTCTCCAATGTTCCAAGTCTTGGAACCATAGAGTGCCATGCTCCACACGAAAGTCTTGACGAATTGTTTCCTTGTTTCCAGCCTTAGGTTATTTGAGCATATTAATAGCCTCTTCTTCATGAATGCGTTCTTAGCTTGGCTATTCTTCGCTTGATGTCGGTCGAGCTGCTTCCATCCCATGTTATCCTGCTGCCCAGGTAGATGAAGGACTCCACTTGTTCTAGTTTCACCCCTCGAATTGTGATATCTGCATTCATCTTCTCTCTTCCGCACACTAGGATTTTTGTTTTTTTTTCTTGTGGATGTCCATATTATGTTCCCCCAGCACTTGATCCATAGCACTTAGAGTTGCTTGTAGGTCCTCTCGCGTTTCCGCCACTACTGCAATGTCAGCTGCAGAACGGAGCATGTTGATTTCTGCGTAAATTATTCTCGGGTCCTCCACCGGGTTATATCGGTAATTGTTCAGGTATACATGCCACCGAGCAATCATAAGGTGGAAGAAGTCGATAGGATATACGATAAGTTAGAGGATATAATCGCATCGGTGATGAGGTGGGGGACTACGGTTTAGGTACGAGGAAAAATCCGCTGGGAGAAAGCAATTGATTTCTGTAGGAGACGGGTTGGTGATCGACAACACTTTGTTTGGACACCACAAAAGGCGTAGGTATGCATGGAAAATGCCAGGTGAGTCAGAAAGGTATCAGTTAGATTATATTATCGTTAGACACAGGTTTAGGAACAGTGTGACCAATTTTACAGCTTCCCGGGAGCAGATGAGGACTCCGCAACCTGTACATATCTCTGGCTGCTCAGGTGTGAGTAAGGGACAGAGTCCGAATGGGCAGTGTTAGGAAGAGATGTAAGGCAGGGTTGTCCATTGTCACCGGTGCTGTTCAACGAATATGTGAAGGAAATGATTAAAGAGGCATGGGAGGAACCGCAGGTAGGGATGAAAGTCGGAGGGGACATCGTAAAATCAGTTAGGTTTCCTGATGACCAAGATCTAAAATGTCAGTCAGCCAAGGGGTTGCAAGCATAGCTGAGTGAATTTGGAAATTCAGTGCGACGGGTATGGGAATTAATGTAACTAAAACAAAAGTTATGCGATTTTCCAGGAAGACAATGGGCAAGTTAAATATTAAAATAGGATGGAAAAAACTAGATCAGGTAGAACAGTTTACGTATCTCAGAAGTGTTTTGGACCAACACGGTCAAAGAAGTAGGGACGTAAAGAGAATTGCGCTAGGTAAAGAGGCTTTCTCAAGGAGGAGGGATTTGATGATAGGAATGTTGTGTAAGGATATTATGAAAAGACTCGTGAAAACTTTGATATGGAGCGTAGCTATGTACGGCGTGGAAACGTGGTCACTGAAGCAGGATGATAGGCGTAGATTGGAGGCTTTTGAAATGTGGGTGTGGAGAAGAATGGATAAGGTGAAATGGACTGAAAGGAAAACAAATGAGGAAGTACTAGGGATGGTGGGCGAGGAGAGGGGTTTGTTGAGAGAAATCCTATGGAGGCAGGAAAAATGGATGAAAGGCGTATTGAGTGGTAGTGGAATGTTGAAGAAGGTAATAGAGGGGAGAATGTTGGGCAAGCGAGGAAAGGGCAGGAACAGGATAGGGATGCTGGACGGGATGAAGGGAGGAAAGAAGTACACAGAGATGAAGAGGGACCTCGTAGTGTGTAGAGTAGGTTGCTGGATTGTGTTTTGTTAGCAGATATTTTTTATTTGGCATTTGTGACCTTCCAAAACCTGCCTTAACCGGTATAATACCTAATAATCGTTATTATTGAATTCTGGTATCATATTTCCCGTTCCCTCGGCCTGGTAAACCTGTTCAATCATTTTGGATCTTTCACCAAGATCTATTGTGGCTACTAGACGAAAATATACGCCTAGAAAATAATAGCTATGCTCTATTACATTTAATTGCTTCTACCAACAGTATAAATATAACTAATGGCTTCCAGGCTGCGGAAACGGGAAACTCAGGAACTGTTGTATGTATTAATCACTAAAAACTTAATACAGCTACATCTTATGTATAACTCGCAAGCCGCTACGTGGGCGTGTGACATTGTGTGCTTAACCACAAATACATTTACATCGAATATACTGCATAAAATGTTTGTATAAAAGGAATCGGGGTTACAATTTTATCCTGACGTGTGCGTGAAGCGCTAAATTTTGACCGTCGGTTAAGTGTACGTATGATAGTACAGCCCTTGATAAGATGACGGTGCACACACCATCATTGTCACTGGACATTTGGCGATGCGAAAGATCTGCGCTAAACTCGTCCTCCCGAAGGTCTTAACGGATGATCGAGAGCATAGGTTGCTTGCGGAAATACCATAGGTGCATCTGCTTGCGGAAATCTTCTGCTAAGGCATCGCGACGATTTTTCAACTCCCTTATAGTCTCCCGGACTTGGCATCAACAGACTATTTCCTTTTCCCTATAAAGTGAAATCCTCCCTCAAAGGACACCATCATAGGGCCCTAACTTTCGATAAAGAACCTTGCACGCGTACCCTTAAGGGCCTCCCGGAATCCGCCAACCAGAGATCCTTTCAGTCGTGGAAAAACCGCTGGCAAAATTGTGCCGACGCTGAAGAGAGGCACTTTGAAGAATTTTGAGGCATTGCAGCAATATCTGAAATAAACCTATTTTTCCTGGAACATTTCCCGATACTTTTTATACATGCGCATTAGAGTAGATTAATGAGTGAGTGAGGACGTCTCGAAGCCCTAAGGCACTCATTCCATCGCTTCATCGTGCCAACGTATTAGTGTTTCACCCACAAAGTTATGTAGTTTTACTGAAGGTCAGTGTGTCCCTTACGGTGCTAAGTCTCTAACATTCCCAGATTCTAAGAATTGTAATCCTAGGCAGGAATTTCGCATCCTGGCACGTGTAGATCATTTACACCAAGTATCGGATGCAATTTCAGTCCCTCCCTCCTCATGATGTCTCTGCTTCCCATTGTTAGAAGGCAGGTTGTTGCCCCCCCCCCCCTTCCCACTCTGACGGGTTCTTCTGTATGGTGCTCTCAGAGGAGCGGAGGTACTGGCTGCAGATGCCGCAGGGCTATCCCCTGATAGCACCTGGAATCTGTTGGAGACGGGAATGAGGTTTGCCTTAGCATTTTTTATTTTTATTTATGTAAGTACCCTGCCAGCCAGGGTGTGTGACAGGGATTGAATACACACCAGTATAATTTTGACCCGAACATGGCCCTACCGCGGTCTGACAATGTTATTCTGATCCCTCATCGTTTGTGGAAAAAATGACATCTTAAATCTATTTGTTCTACACATTCAGGAGAACCCGAGCAGTCTCATTGGTGCGGCGAGTTTTCCCAATTCCACCCCGATACATGTCCTCCCGCAGAAGAGTACCCTCCCTTCATACTTTGATAGTCACGATGCCCTCCAGCGCAGCGATACGGGCACTTAAGAGTCATGTGCTTACCCCTAGAAAGGTATCGCTATTTTTTTTACCTATTCGGGGATCGCGGGGTGAAAAAATACCCCCAATTTTCAAGGGCCCGAGATACGGGCCGAATATGACTTTGAGAGTACCATGAGAGCACATTTTTTCCGTCTTTGGATAAAAAATCAAGGGAGCTAAATAGTTTTGGCTTAAAGTTTGAAGGGTCCGGGAAAATCGACCAAGAAGGGGGTCGTAAACGTAAGCCGTTTCTTTTTGCCGCGAGATTTAAACCGGTCTAGGGTGTTTTTTCACCTAGCGCTCCCGTTCTAGGGTTACAGGCGCAGGCGTGCATACAGGCATACATACCTGTAATCACGGTCAATTTGTACTGCATATACCGGAGTGAAGGAGTGCGTGTAGTTTTGTTTGCCTTGTCTGAGTGTGTGGTCCCTGGCGAGGGGTTTTTTCCCCCGTAAACCCTGAGTGCGTGTGTGTTTGTGACTTGCAACGGTCAATTTGCACTGCAAATACCGGAGTGAGAGAGTGTGTGCAGTTTTGTTATCCTTATTCTTTGCACCCTCCCCCGTGTCCCCTAACTAGTGCCCCCAAGAGTACGGCTTTGGGTAATTTGTATTCATTGCATACATACCTGTAGTGGCAGAAGACCGAGTGGGAGCCATCGTAATTCTATCGAAGATGGCCAATTTTCAAACGTAGTCATGGTTAAAACAAGGAAATCAACGAATTTAATAAATAATAATATCCTTAAACTCAACGAGTGCTACTTTTACGGACAAACTGACGAGACTAACTAATAAATAAATCCACTTAAGAATACCGATGAGAACACACTATTTGAGATCGATTACAATGTATGCCGAGAGTGCGCGGCGAGGCGAGACTCATACGTACGATTGACGCGCTTGAAGGAACACAGTCTCTCCTCTCCGCCAAAGACCGTCAGGCACTAAACTCTGTGACACAATAAAATATAAAACCCTTATCGCTATAGCTACAGAACAGCGAGTAGTTTGTCCCCGGTTGAACACAAAAGGATCGTCGGTAGGTGGGTAGGTGAAGTTAAAGCCAGAGCTAGCCGAGACACCGAACGTTCACATATTAAGCTGGCGGTCTTATTATAAAAGGGTATTTTGTATTAAAAGTAGTCGGGGGTGTGATCACCCTCTGCAACACGCCCAAGCGGTGGCTTCCAGGATACTATGTAATGTAATGGCGTCCGAAGATACAGAAGAACTGACGTCAGCGTGAGGAACTGTGAAGGAATCAAGGTATTGCGAGGCAGAAACAAAGCAGCTGGCAAATTCCAATCCGAGTGGCGATGACCCTAACCTGATGGCGAGGAATAGAGTTCAATAAAATATTTGCTTTAGGTTACTTCTGCCAAGCAGGCCCTAGCTCACATTGCATCACATCCATTTTTCACGACTTACTGGGGAAGCAAGACCAACTAATAGTCATTTGCCTAGCTTGTACCGGTGCAAAGATGTCTTGACGCCGGGAATGGTAAATTCATTATTATTATTAATTAGTTTTCGCTGGGGATTTAAAATTTCTGAAATATCAAAATATATCCGTCTTGATAAGACGGTGGTGCGACACTTGACCATTAGAATCAAACTTATAAATGTGCATAGTGATAAATTTTTGGAAAAAGAGCGATTCTTTCCCGAACGCCTTCTGCATTGGGTACACCGAAATGGAATGTTTAGACTCGATTAAATACCTAGGCGTTACCTTCACTCACGATCTCTCCTGGGTGAAACACATACAGGGAAAATATGAATAAGCAAACAAAAAATTAGGATTCATTAGAAGAGTACTGGGTAAATGTGATGAAAAAGTCAAAGAGAAATATTATCTTTCGCTAATTACGTCTCATTTAGAACATGCTGTAAGGATATGGGATCCTCATGAAGTTAGATTGATTGCCGAATTGGATCGCGTGAAGCGTAGAGGGGCTAGATTTGTAAAACGTTGCTATGATGAACTTAGTAGCGTATCCATAATATTAGAGGATTCGGGCTGGGAATTATTCACGGAGTGAAAGTTAAATTACAGATTAAATCGGGCATACATTGGAAGGAGGTCTCTATGGCGGTAATGTCAAAAATGTATTATTACCCCCATTTTGCTTCGGTAGGAGAGATCATGTAAATAAAATGAGAGAGATTAAATGTAGAACAAATAGATTTAAGATGCCATTTTTTCCTCGAACGAAACTTATACAATGGAGGAAGGCGTTTAAGCGATAAATGACCAGATAGACACTTTCTGATCAACCTTTATAAACTTCACGAGCGTGGAAAATTTCCAAGTGTTTGTCAGTAATCTTCGGTCTCTCCGTAATCTGACAAAATGCTAGAAGTTGAGCACCCACTGGCTCTTTCCGTTTCAAGCAGGCCCATGAGATTCCTTAAATGTTGTGACAATGTTGCGAAATAGATGGTGTTTTATATCACGACCAGGATATATTTGCTAAGTTAATACGCTAGTTACTTGAAATCACGTTTCTTTTCTGTAAAATGTTAATCATCTATTCTAGATCTATGTAATTCCCCGTGGCGCAGGTCATATATAAGAACCACAGGACCCATTTTGTGCATGAGAATTTCAGGCCTTAAGGCGTTCGTTAGCGCGGAGGACACATTCCAATTTCCCCTGAGGATATTTGATACGATGCGTGGGTACCTTAAATATACGGTGTTCGATGCCGTCAATCACTTGCACTTCCAAGCGGAATATCGAGGCATAACCCCGCTATTAATCGCATGGCTGGGGTGAGTATCAGCACGGCCCTCGGAAACGATTCCAAATGGAATACCTTTGCTCGCTGTCTACATTTAGGGAGACTTCCGTAGAGGATAATAGAAGGAATGAAGCGTAGAGTAAAACCACGATCCATTATGATAAAGCTTATATCGGCACCAAATACTTCCCTCCCTCCCTTCATTCCGTACGATATTATGATTTACAAGTTCTACGTATCTTCGTTCGCATCGTTTCTTTTGTGCTACTGACCTCTTCTCAACACCTTTGACACTCGTAATTTTTCACTATAGAATTATTTTGTAAATTCCATTTTTTCATGTTCGTTACGTGATTACTATTCTACGCCCACCATGCTTGAACATGTATATAAAGGTACCTCTACCAATCATATTACCAGTAGTTTGCAGGGTATTACTTAGATGTAAATTAATTAATTCATTTATGTATTTATTGACTCTAAAAATAATATCACGGCAATTACATTGGGCAAATGACAAAGAAAAAAATTGACGATAGTAAGAATTAAACACGTAAAACCAAATTAAAAATAGAGATTAACAATTTAACACAAGAATAACGTACGTCAAACAGGGAAGAAAATCCATTTTCGAGGAAATTAATTCGGGATGACAAGTCGCCATATTTGGCTGTTGAACAAAACGGGCGTCAAAGGAATGAATCGGGATGAGCGAGAAACAATCAATCCGGAGATACCAGCGGCGTCTGAAAACCCTTACCCGAAGAGTTGTCCTACGCTACAACCCGAGCCCGTAACGGTGAATTTTCCCCACCGATCCTGTCACAGCCACGTGAAGCATTTCACCAATTCCAAAAATAGAAACTTCGGCCGCATGTATGACTACGCACAAATTTTTAGACTGTGCTAACCTTACCGCCAACTAGCGAGGTGTACTTATTTTCTAGGTGCGCCTTGGCTCGGCGATCCTGAGTGTGGCGGGGTGAATGAATGAATCACGTACGTGATTCGAATCACCGGGCTGAATCGGAATTCCTACCCCCACAGACCACGCGCGCAAGCCTCTCCTCCCCCTCGGTCGCCCTCCGTTCCCTCCTCCCTTCCGCCGCAGGTTGTTATTGTCTCCACCCCTCCTCTCCCCATCCCCTTCCCGAGGTCCCGGTATAAAACCGGTCGCTGGGTGGCGCGGGATGTTGTGTGTGTCGCCGCTGCCGCGCGTGGTCAGTACTCCGAGAAGAAGCAGAGCGCGCACAGACTTCGACAACTTCCTCCGTAGCCGGGAGACACACTCGCTAGAGACATCAACGCTCGAAGGCGCTCTTCCCCATCGGCGGAGGAAGAAGTGCTTTCACGCAACAGGAGAGTGCAGTTCACAGTGCTGGTCACGCCGTTGGGTTCAAGCCCCGTGCACGGTTGTCACATCTGAACGCCATTGCTCCAAGAGACGACGACGGAGTGGCCAGACAGACTAAAGCTCGCTCGTGTCCGTTCGGGCGCGCATTCCTGCATCGTGGAAAGGCGGGCGTCCACCGTCTGCGGCGCCAGCCCGGCCGTCCGCTCTTCCCCCGCCCCCCCCCCTGCGCCGGGGGCCTTCCCTTCTCGGTTCGCCCGGCGTCGGAATTTCCGCAGCAGGAAGGGTGAAGAGGTGAGTGTCTTCCGAGGCAATGGCCGCTGAGGGACTCCCATGTGCCGGAACGAATTACTCCAGCACATCCTCCCCCCCCCACCCTCGCGCGCCGGGATTGGATCGGACCTCCGTGCACCTCAGGCCCGTGCATTCTCGTTTCCGGTTCTAGGATTCCCCGCCAGAGCAGAGGCAGGGGAAGTGGTGTGACCTCTCTCTCTTTCAGCCTATGATTTATGCATAAGGTCCCATATAATTGTATCGCTTTTGTATTGTGTTTCATTCTTTTACTCTGGCAGAGTTCACATTTGGGGCCCGAAATGTTCTTCCAACCTGTCATGAGGAAATTAAAACTACCTTTGTATTCCGTTAAAGATGATAGATTCGTTCTATTTTCAATTTTATTTCCGGATGAAGTGCATTCTTCCTTCTTCGTACATCAGTATCTGGTGATTTCGCACCATGTTAATCATTACACACATCAGTATCTGGTGTGTTATCACTAGATACTGATGTTGTTAAGTGGTGCCAAACGGTCTGGTGGTGGCATCCAGGGTACTAAAACAATGACCTGACCAAAAACTAAAACTTAACTATCGGTAGGCCTGATGTATCAAATTGCCGTCAATTACTAAGAAAGATAGAATATTATGGTGTTAAAGGAGTTGCGCTGAAATTAATGAAGTCATATTTGAATGATCGTCACCAATTGGTTGAACTTGATGGCTGTCGATCTGCAGCTCTTAAAGTAAAATGTGGTGTACCACAGGACTCTGTGCTTGGTGCAGTACTGTTCATCATCATGGTTAATGATTTGCCCTGTAATATGAATCCTACATGTGTTTTTTGTGCTTCTGGCACTACTTTTGTGCAAAAATGTCAACATCTAGAAGATACAAATGTACAATCTAGCACTACCAAAAGACAGGCTAAGGAATGGTTTGATGTTAATCATTTACATTTAAATACTCAGAAAAATCAGCATATTGTATGCCGTCTTAAATAAAAAATAACTGGTATTGAAACTGCTAAAATACTAGAAATAATATTGATACAAAACTTAACTGGGAGACTCGCATCAGTCGGACCTGTAATAAACTGAGTAAAGCTGTTTATATGTTAAGAAAGCTCAACTTTCTCATTTCAAATGAGTATTGTTTAACCATGCTTTCTTTCAATGTCATTTGAATTATGGTGTTGAGTTATGGGGTCCTTCACCACATATTGAACAAATTTTGCTACTGCAAGAGCGCTATTCGCTCACTTGCTAATATACCACCACGTGATTCCTGCAAACCTTTTTTATTAGGTATGGAATCATGACTGTATTTAGTTTATAAGTCTTTAAGGCTCTGATTCATGTGAAAGTTAACCAAGAAATATAAAAATTAAGATCTAACATCCATAACTACTCCACAAGAGGTAAATCAAATCTGAATACTAGTTATTGTGCGTAGATAATCATCAACTTAAAACACATTTCATAATATGAGCATACGACTGCGTAGCTATATGCGACCTCAGTTGATATCAGACTGTATGCAGAGTTTCAAGAATAGGGTATTTACCCGGTTACTTGCTCACCCACTTTACTCATTGGATGAATTCTTTTGTGACAATCTTAATCACATTTAACAACTTATAGTTATGTTATAATGCAACAATTTCAGAGTAAAAATCATTCGCCTTGACCGAAATTCGGGTTCGAATCCCGGTCAAGGCGAATGATTTTTACTCTCTGAAATTGTTGCATTATAATGCATACATAGCGGATGACTCCGTTAAAAGTTACTGTTGCGGCATCTCCCGCAGTTTCTTGAAATTTATAGTTATTTATTAAATAATGTGCAAGTTGACGACACTTAATATGGTTGTACCATTTTTCAAAACGAATAATGTATTATATTATATTATTAATATAACGATCCCTTTCTTCTTGCCCATCGACTAAATAAGCTTACTGGCAATATTCGTTGTTTATTATCGGCGTCCATGCCCCCGTGACCAATTCCCTGCTCTTTTTTAATGCTTCTTTTGCTAACGGAATTTGTCTTCTTAATGACTGATCATTATACCCTAATTATTGCCAGAATGTGCTCCCATTTTCCTTTTTTACTGTCCTGTTCTATTTTTATGTCAAACTTTGCCTTTCTCCATTCTCTTGAAAATTTTACATTCTATTTATTGTGTCTTTTACTTCCTCCCACTCTACCAGTATGAACTTTTTTAATGAGCTTATCAGCACTTTCGATCACGTGGATGTCAAACGAACTTAATTTATATCATCCGTAAAAATCTGACGATTTCTTGAGTTGAGGCCCGATTTCTTGAGTTCTTCCAAAAAACAGGTACCGCGGTGTATTTATTAAAGCATAATCCAGGAGTAAAATAAAAAGGTGAAGTAATTGAAGTATCGTTGTCCACTCAAATATATTTTTCGCTTTCACTGTGCAGAGGAATACATTTGTTTACATAGAATATCTCACTCGAGAGGGAAATACTCTCTCAGGATGGCGATTCAGCAACCAAGCATTATCTGTGAGTAGACGTTGGCTTATGTTGAGACGTAATCTCCTTTTGATGTCCCAATTCGCAATTATGTGTTCATTAACCAATCTAGTACTTTCAAAGAAAAATCCACTGATGTAAAATTTAAGGTTAAAGGTAAAATATGAGACCATTATGGCGAGTCAGGCAACCACCAGTCGGAGGGTAGCGAGCGAAACTACGGGTATTTTTCATTTCAATATTTTAAATTACTTTCTCCGAGCTAGCAGTTAATTTATGGAGAATATATTCTCACCATAACTTACAGTTTGATCACGGATGATAAACATATGCCTTCAAGAGATATTTTTTACCACGGATGATGCCCCCTTATTGTCGTACGTAAAACAGGAGGCCATATCCCGAATTGCTTGGGATGGGTGCGCCATAGTCCTCTCATGCTGCGCACGCCATTGCTGAAGCGTCCGGTTCTACAACGGGAGCAGTATTAGCTCCAGACGCGTATCGAGCATTTCCAGTTTGCATACTTAATGCTTTCACTTTATTTATTCATTTACGTATACTGCAAGCCATAGGTAGGGTGTGTGGCAGAGGGTGAATACACACCAGACCACTTTTTACCCGAACATGACACTGCCGCGGTCAAAAAATGTTATTATGATCCCCTATCGTTCGTGGAATAAATGAAATCCTAAATTTATCCGTTATACACTTCATCTCTCTAATTTTTAACATGATCTCTTCTACCATATTACAATGGGTGTAATAGTACTGAAGAGACTCTCTTCCAATTTATGCAAGCGATTTAATCTGTAATTCAACCTTCGCTCCATTGAGGGATTCCCAGCCTAGCTGCTCTATTATCATGGATACGCTTCTAAATTTATAATAACAACGTTTTACAAAATTATCTCCTCTACGCTGCACGCGATTCGATTCGAAAATTTCGACATTTACTCGCATACAAAAGATTTGAAAGATTAGGGTGAAGGTGGTGGGGGCGTGTGTGTCTCCTAAGGGGCCGTGAATCACTTTCCAAATCCTTCAACCGCACCACTTCAGTGGCGCGCGCCGCGGGTCTAGTGGTCTCCGGAGCGCCAGCAGCATCTAGCATCTTGTGGCGAGAAAGTGAGCAGATGAATCGGGAGGGCGGTCAACTGATGGCTAGGCCAGGCGTGAGCGAGTGAGCGGACGTGTTCTCCTCCGCTGGCCCTCGGCGTCTCGGTACTCGGTGTGCGGCCATTCGTTACAAGAATCCGTGGGCCCGTCTCTTCCTCTCCTTGCCCTTAGGGCTTAGGTTCCAACCACCTCAGCACGCCCTCCCTATAAACAGCTCACACCCTTGACCGAAATTCGCTTGACTCATTCAAACTCCTTTGCTCGATGATTGATAACCGAGTCAGATCTGAGAAGCGACTTAATCATTGGTCACGGATTTTGGGAAAAAGTTGAACGCAGAATTTCGCCGTGAATAAATGAGTAAGAAGCAGCTGGAAAATTCTTTGTGGAAAGGTTTCATCATTATTAACTTTTGAAGCTGAACATTGTGGTTAAAAGAGTTCGCTGATGAGACGATTGCATCAATTTTTAAACTTATAAACCATCTCCGATTTTTAAAACCTAGTGTTAATTTCAATGATGTATGTAATGTGTGTATGTAAATTATTATTAATGCGCGTATTTTCATTGTGTAATACTATCATGAATTATCACTCCTGGTTTTCTTTGCCTACGATTATTTTCTCCTTCGAAGGGAAATGATGAAAGAAGGAAATGAGAAGCAACAAAGATGCGTTCCAAAAAACTTAATATATCGAAGGTTTTATGCAAGAAAATGAAAAATAGTCAATTCATTTGTTAATCAGCTTTGTTAATCTTGTCATTTATTACGTAGAATACTGTGTGAGTGTATATATATATATATATATATATATATATACACACACAGTATTCAACCGAAGGTCGGTTGGGTAGGTGATGGTGGAGTTCACCCAGTACTAAGCGTGTGAAATTCACACATCGGGGTAGGGGTGCCAGTTCCTTTCCCTGTTATGGTTTCCCAGAAAGATCTGGTACCCGAAAAATCACATAGCTTGGGTGGAGCTGCAGGTGCCCAGAGTGTCTTGCCCGGGAATCGAGCCCGGACCCTCCGGTCAGTAGTCAGTAGTCCAACGCTCTTCCCCTGGACTACCGCGACCCACATATGTGTGTGTGTGTATATATATATATATACACACATTCAAACGCATATTCAAACGCATATCATACGCACATTCAAACAGGAAATCCTGCCATACGGCGAACAAGTATTATTTCACACATAGAAATAGAAAAAAGGAAATGGGATAGGAAAACACACGTATGTGTTTTCCTATCCCCTTTCCTTATGTCTATTTCTATGTGTGAAATAATATTTTTATATATATAATATATAAACACGCATACAAAATATAATAGAAATAAAAGACGCTCCGATGATATCCGCCTTTCTGTAATTTTCCAAATGTTTTTGTGACTGACAAGTGAATATTTTGAAAGTGTAATAACCATTTAAATTAGTGTCGCTTCAATGGAAAGAGCTTCCTGATTGAAGAGCAATTCACGTCAATAGCAAAAGAGGAATCTGTCTCGACTTGCACGAGACCCTTTGGGAGAGGAGTGCAACTCGGTTAGTGGCGTATGGCGGAGGGGCGATCGACTGCTGAGGTCATTTGCACCTTTTAAGGAGAGGTGGGTAATGAGGTTAGGGAAGGGAAAGGATGAGGAAGGAGAAAAACCCGGCGTCCGCGCTAAACCTACTTTTCACGAAAGCCGCCAAAGGGTTGCATTTGGGACGTCACTCTTCTGTCTCAATTACGTATTTTAAGCGGAGAACGTTTGCCATTGATCGGCAGTTTCATTTCGAAGACTTTTAGGCTACTTCCTTCTCAGCTAACGCCTTCATGATCTACGCCTTAATTCTATTTATGCTTATGTGGTTGACTTCGACAAGTCGCAGCTCTTCTTTCTAGCTTTTCCCACCCATTATTCATATCATTCTCCTTCTCTTCTGCCTTCAAATGGATCCTGTGCATTATTTTTCTTCTTCTTCTTAGCAGTCTTTTCAACCAACTTCCTTCCTCCACGGCGTAAGACTTCCTCATTGTGGTTATCCTCCGCTCAACTGCCTTCCTCATTCTCCCGTCACTCCCTGACATCCTCCAATCGTTTCTTTCTGCTGTTCTTATTACTTATGGATCGTTGCCGTAGGACAGCGGGAAATTCCTTATGTTTTCACTATCTTTTTATCTTGCGTTCCTCGCAGGAATACTTTTCTTCCGGTGGTGCGTCGGCGTTGTGCTGTTAAGCGATCCTACGTCATAGGCAGACAGAAACCAGTCCATACCCCGATTCCAAGAAGGTATATTATTGCCAAGAATTCATTCAGGAGCAATCGGAATTGATTTATTATTACATTTATACATAACTGGTTTTAATGTCCTCAGCCTTGGTGGCGCAACGGGGCTAAAAGTTAACCTGGAGACCGTTCGCGGCTTCAAGTTGGATTAGCTAACTTTCACTGTTGGGCTAAAGGCAGTATGCGAATTATCAAACTTCCGGAACTAAATATTCATTTTGAATACAAAATATTTCGTCAAATGTCACGTAAAGCAGAGTTATGAAAACTAAGGTCACAACAAAACAAAAAATAAGCACATTTCCAAAAGCGCAGCATTTGATGCAGAAATGGTGTTATTGTGATACTGATCGTATTTAAATTCTCATTTTCTTTGAGTTGTCCGGCCTGAAATAAAATTCGTGGTCTCCGACGCAACTTGCTGGAAGCGGGTAATTGTGAATAGAAACACAGTACTCGAGTACTAGGCGATCATACATAAATGCTTTATTTGACTACGTCGAAATCCGGGTCGTGAAAAGTTAACCATTACTTGAAAACTAAGTATGGTACTATTCATAGCGATAAATTCAAAATAATGTCCTATAACATAATATTCCTCTCAAAGAGTTTCATTTCATGATGTCTTTCACAAAAGGTGAAACGCTGAATGAACCTTAACTAAGTTAGTTAATATAAGGGAGTTGAATGCTTGCGATGACGCTAACGATTCAGAGCACCAGCGGAATGATACATGAGGTTCACAAACAAACAAAATTGGAAAGGAAATGCTTAGAAAAGGAACGGAGGTTTATGAACTTCGCCCTTACGGAGCAATTATAATATTTCATAAGTTTCGCGTTTCATTATTATTGCAAGCCATAGTTTATCACTTAACATTCAATCATTCCCTCTTTGTAGAGAAATATGAGTTTACATCTCCATGAAGGCCTTGAAGAAATGACAGCTCAGTTGCCGATCGGTCGGATGCCTTATTCCCTGAATTATTCTGTGAAGACAATCTCCTTCCGCCTGCACAAGCAACCCATCGGCATCCGCACATTGACCGTAAGACCTTATTATATCCGGGGGTAGTTGCCTCCACATTGGGATCGCTAAGCCCCAGATCTGGTCCACTCGGAAGGCGGTCGCGTTAGGCTAGACTATGGAGCAGTGATTCCCGAAACCCATGGATTGACCCAAAAAAGGGTCGTAGCCGAGGGTCGTTGGAAGGTCACGGCGTTCGCCACCCTTTTTGGTCGCCGCCTAAGTTCCGCTCTCTTTCTAGCGAATCAAGGGATACATACAGGAAGAGGTTTGTTGTTAGTACAGGTGTAATAGGTGCTTGGTAATAATGGGTCTTTAGGAATTTCCTGAGGTCACATGTTACCGTATGCTCAACCATCTGAAATTGGTTGCGTGACAACATCCATGACCGAGTCCGAAGGATGTCAGCAAGGGAAGGAATTGACTCGCCGTAAATATAGGTTCAAACGGCAAAGTTTCAATCTCCTCCTCCAATGACACTTCCAAGCTCAGTCCATTAGTTTCATGAGCGAAATCATGTCATACTCCTGGTGGCGAGGTTAAGGGAGGGAATCGAAACGCGTTTTGAAAAATATTAATAATATTTAAAGTGGGCAGTTCAGAATTTCACTTGTTTTATAAAGATCTTCAGGGGAATGACTGTGAGAGCATGCCGCCGTCAATCCTTGAAGTTACATTGCAAGAAGTCCATTAACAGGTGACATTTCTTTGGGACACAACCAATATCAAAGAATCCCGGTCAAGACGAATGATTTTTTACATTCTGAAATTTTTGTATTGCACTAACAGAGAGTTTACCAGCAACAATTACCACATGTACGGATTATTTGAGTCACCATCACATGATATGGCCATACATTCCACCACTCGAATACCCTTTGTTGGTTGGCTGGAACGAATCCCCTGCTACGCACCCTAGCGGTGGTTTCCAGGGTACTAAAATATCTATCCAAAAAGATACTGATTTGACACTTGGGAGTAGAGCTGACTTAACACTAAATTAAATACGTATTTCGTGTGAAATTCACCAATCAGGATAAGAGGACCAGTGCCTTTCCCAGTGCCACCTGCAATTTTACGTTGAGAATGGGTACCCGAAAAATCACTCCGCTAAGGGTGTCCGGAGACGTCACCCGGAATCTAAACCTGATTCTTCGGTCAGTGGTGCGCTACCCAATGGATTTCATAGAAACTGGAAAATTATCCTCCGAACGCTCTTATTCTCCCTGCATAATCGCGAATGCGAGGTTATCGAATAATGAGGTCGTGAATTTACGAATAGCGAGAATGCAACAATTTCAGAGAGTAAAAATCATTTACCTTGACCGGGATTAGAACCCGAATTCCTCGATGTCTGACCCAGTGTTTCAGTCAGTTAAGCTATCCAGGCGTCCTCTTAAAGTCTGAAATTTTGGGGGCTTTAAAGGAACAAGATGTTGTGACGAAACATGCTACAATACATACTTGCACAAAAAATTTTTGCGTTATTGATCCTCATCATAAATATTTTCCCAAGACGTTTATAATCTTGAATATGTCATAAAATAAGATGTGATGGGAATGTAGAAAACATGGCAAAGGCAGCAGTTTTTTTTTTACGAATTTGGGTAATAGCGTTTATCATCTTAGTAACGATTTAACGGATCATTTTCATGAATAGTAAAGGGCTAAACCCCATCCCAGGTAATGGCTCATCAACGTGTTCTCCACACAAAAAGTACGTGAGGATTCGTCACGGTACACGTCAGGGCCACACTTTTACTCGAGTGTAACGAACAATACGAGGAAGGGAAAGAATGGTGCAAGAGGCTCACTTATCCTGTAATTGTATATTTTCGCACATATACGTTTTCTAGAAAATGCCACCTTTTGATCCTAAACACGAGGCGGAGATGTACTCAAATATTCCTTCCCCTCAAAGGCATTAGGTCTGCAGGCGGCGTCGAACCAGTCTTGACGAACCAATTCCTCGAGCGGATGCCAAGGCGGTAGTGGCGGAGACAATGACCTCACGAGCACCAAAGCAAACAGTCTTCGGAAAGCACACACGGGTCACGCTTCTGACGGGGTTGGCTGCGCCTCCGCGCGTCTGTTGACCGCTGTTAACGGTCGTCGAGGTCGCTTCGTCATCTCGGCCAAGGCCCGCGAAAAGTGTCCCCCGGCGCATATGTGTTTTATTATAATCGTGCTTCCTTCCTCCAGTCGGCAAATCGTCATCAGTGCATCGGCTTTGCCTTCCCACCGAAATGAATTACTTCAGCTGGCCCTTGTTTTCTATAAGATTACTAATCAATAAAATATTATTTAAGAAGGTTCATTCATCCACACATGAAGGTTGCTTAAAAGGAAACGATCAAATTATTAACCAAATAGCCTTGGAAAAGAGATATGGAAAAACCTGCTTACTCTTACTGATTTGGTCAACCTAATCGCACGGGAAAGGAATGAAATTGAGATGTGACAATGGTTCTTAAACCGGAAATACACCACGAGAGTTCTTAGGATTGTAAGAAAAATCTACGTGATTTTTTTATTGTATGAGTCGTTAATTTACTTTTAACATTACGCTTTTTTCCGTGAATTAAATTAACTATACGTTCCAATTCAAATACGAGATTTTAAAGGTTAAACTATACCAAAATACAGGATATAAAGTAAAAAAATAGATAAAGAAAATATTGGAAAATTTGAAAGGGAATCCGAAAATATTTTGGTCGAATGTTAGAGAGGTCGAGGGAAATAAGTCTACAGTTGATTAACTCAAAATCGGATGCGTTTCAGATGAAATCACCAAGGTCGTGAGGCTATGAAAATAAAGAAATAGTTCTTACATATCAGAGCTCAAAACATCCCTTTTTAGGGATGTAACGTTTTCAATTCAGCTTTTGTCACACTTTGCACGAATTGGAACTATTTGTCATATTTGTACCCACTTAATACATGTAATCTACACCTCAGAAACATTTTTTTATGACCGTAAGAATCCGAAGGGAAGTTCTGTCGCCTTTTGTCTCAAGTCAATTCCATGCTCGCCGTCGCTATTCCCGCCCAACATCGTCGCCTCATCTCACGGCACCTCTTGTTTTATAAGCAATATGTTGCAGCCAGGGTGTGGATTTCAGTGGATTTTGGGTGTCTCGCGGCGAATTTGAAGAGTCTGATGGACGTTGTCCACCCAATAGGCGGGTTCCGCATCACTGACCCCGTGTTGGGCTTTCTTGGATGACTGCGACAAAGATTACTTTTTTCGAGCCTTCTCAAATTTAGTCACATGTTGTCTCTGGTAAATTGAGCGCAGGGCGTCTTTTCAGGATACATTTTAGGATCTCCTGTAAGAGATCTTTTCAAGCTCTTTGCTCTTCATCTGGGTTAAATTGTTTTCATTTTCGTTGAATTGTATTATTAAGATTTAGATTAAATCACCTGCATAAATTGGAAGGATGTCTCCTGAGTAATTATATCAAAAAGGAATTTGTGAGCCCCGTCGAACTACGATCCCACGAGATCATATCAACAAAATAGGAGAAAGCATTAAGCGAATTCAAAAGGGAAAAGTTTGCGGAAAATTTGAAAGAGAACCCAGAAGCATTTTTACGTACGTAAGAGAGGGTCGGGGAAATCAGTCAACTGTTAATTCAATTGAAATGATTAAGGCAAAAGAGTATTGAACAGTTTGGGAAAGCCTAACTAATTATTGAATTCCTTCTTTAAAAGTGTCTTCACCAATACTCACCGAATGTCTCCAATACCTTACTAAGTGATATGCTGGCCATCTGATGCCCAAAATTGAAATCGCATATAAATTAATAGAACGCTTGTTGAAAAACATTATGCCTAATATATCCTCCGAGGCCGAACAATTACCCACTCGTATATTTAAGGACCGTATTGCACCGTATCTAGAAATCATATTTAAGAAGCCCCAAATGGATCACAAGGTTCTCAGACATTGGAAAACAGCTAATTATTATTAAACCAATACATTCTATTATTTCAGGCTTCATTTCATGGAAGTATTTAATATCCATACCAACAAGAAAGACTTGTACTTTTCCAAAGATTTTTATAATATGGTACAACGCGTTTCACTGACTTGCCTGGTTGTACCTAATGATGCCCGGTAAAATACGTTGTACCATATCATACCATACCATATCTGTGGAAAAGTACAAGTCTTTCTTTTTAGAATCGATATTAGGGGGGCTAGATTTGTCAAACATTGTTATGACCAACGCAGCAGCGTATCCACTTTGCTAGACAATTTAGGTTGGGATTCTCTTACACAGCGGCATTTACAATATAGATTAAACTTATTAAAAACATTTAAAGATGGGCCCTTTTCCGATGACATCAAGGATATAACACGAACCCCAACGTATTACGGTCGAAGGGATCACGAATATTAGACTAGAGAGATAGACTGCAAGACTGACAGGTTTGAAATGTCATTTTTTCCAAGAACGATAAGGGATCAGAATGCTTGTAGCCGAAATTCCTCAGGAGTTAGTTCATTACAATAAGTATTAACGTACAGGTAGGGACTGCGCGAGGATATGTAAATATATATGTGTATATATGTATATATATATGTGTGTGTGTGTGTCTGTATGTATATATATTTATATATATATGTATATATATATATACACATATTTTTTCTTACATGTTCCCCCCACCTTTCCTCCCCTATTTGATAACCCCCAACCCCCTCATCCCTTACCCTTCCCTCATGGTGCTACATCCCCTGCCACACACCTTTTTTGGTGGCTCGCAAGGAATTTATGTAGATGTAGATTATTCAACCTATCAATTAATTACTAGGCTTCAATTATTAAACTAATTTGGAGACACGGAGGGACCGAGCAATTATAGACGTACAGGTGTTTTCCTCACATCCATTTCGTGCAAGACTATGAAACATATAGTTACTAGTTCGATCGTAAGACACCTTGATAGTAATGAGTTATTAAAGAAAAATCAGCGCGGTTTCCGAAAAGGTAGATCCTGCGAGACACAACTTGCGCTTTTTGTTCATGATATTCTTATTTCGGGAGAGAGCAATGTTCCAGTGGACGCGATTTTCCTAGATTTTAAGAAAGCCTTCGGCAAAGTACCTCATAGTAAACTACTCGCAAAGCTAGAAGCATATGGCAATTATAAACATATCCGGGGATGGACTAAAGACCTTTTGAATTGTCGGGTACAAAGAGTAGTCGTAAATGAAGTTAGCTCAAATTCAGCAGAAATTTCTTCAGGTGTTCCCCAGGGAAGCGTTATCAGACTTCTTTCATTCCTACTTTACGTTAACGACATTGACTTCGTAGTAACTAGTAAGATACGTTAATTTGCCGATTATGCAGTGGTTTACCTTGATATCCATAATCCTGAGTATAAAGAGTAGAGTCTTCCTTCCACATTTTCCTAAACATTTCAATAGTTCCGCAGGAGTGTTGTCTACCCCAATAGCCTTATCCGGTTGAAGCTCCCTAAATGCCCTTTCTATCTAAAATGTTTGGACCTAAGCTATCTTCCTCTATGCCATGTTTCTTTTCTATGTCTAACCTTGTTGGCCTAAGTTCCTAACCATACAGCGCTTCCATATATTCCTTCCATCACGCTTGGATCTTTGCTGTATCAACTATTACTTTACCCCACTTATCTATAACTGTTTGCGCAGATCTTCCCTTATTACTTCCCGATAATGACTTAACTTTGTTGTATAGCGCACCAATTTCACCCTTCCTCTGTAAACTTTCCATATCCTTGCACTGCGTTTTCCACCGTTCTTCTTTTGCTTTATTTGTGGTCCGTCTCAGTTTATTATTTAATTCTTTGTACTTCCTTTTGCCTTACTCTTGTGTTTACATTCTTCCATATTCTTCTCTCATCCATTTTTGTAATCATCTTGAGGTAGAGGGAGATAAACTTCAACAGGCGGAACGATTAACTTATTTGGGATGTGTTTTGGAGGAGTGTGTCGAGTAGAAGAGAAGAATTGCGTCAGGTAAAGGAACGTTTACAAAGCGGCGGGCATTGATGACGCAAAGATGTTAATAGGAGGCCAGGGAAACCAAAAGGTTCTGCACTGAAGTTTATATGGTTCAGAAACTTAGTCGTCGACGCAGAAGGATAAGCGTAAATTGGAGGCTTTTGAGATGTGGGTGTGGAGGAGACTGGACAAGGTGAAATGGGAGGAAAGGATAAGTTCAAAGGACGAAGTTCTAGGCGGTGTTAGAGGGAGGAGAAGAGAGATGGCGGAAAGTGGAAGATGAGGTGTGGATGCAGGAGAGAGTGAGAGAGAGTGGGATGCTAAAGGCGGTGGTGTAGGAAGGGGAGAATGCTGGGGAAGCGATGCTGAGGGAGGAAAGAGAATCGGCGCGCTGGATGGTAAGAGAGCTAGAACGTGTGCAGAGCTAAAAAAATGAGTTATCGTGTAATATGTAGTATGGGGTCATGTTACTTCGAACTTTGGAGTGGGGTAGTGTGTAGTGACGGGACCCATTAAAATCCTCTCCGCAGCCAGTGTACACTCCTGCTGGTCATAAAATATGATACACATTTCCACGCTCGTCTTCATTGCCATACATTGACACCATGTTTGGATATTTCCGCTAATTTGACCGCCGCCTTTCTCATTTCGCTCGCAAGTCGGGAAGAAATGGGGTCTCCTGTGCAAGCAAAGGCGATGCGTCATTTCCATTGGAAGGGGAGATACTTCCGATTGAATCATCCGCGCAGAGTGGTGCGTGCGTCGACCTTCCTCCCCTCCGCGCCACTCCCGGCAGCCTCCCTCTCGCCGCGAAGAACGGTACACGGCTCCCGCCGCGCGTGGGATCGCGGCAGCGGCGGCGGGGTTGGCTCAACCAGCAGCGGGGCGTGGGGGGCACATCTCATCTCGGGGGGGCGAGCCGCATCGCGGCGCGCGCCCATTGGTTTGACCGCTGAATGACCAGATGCTTTCGGTGACGAGCGGAGCCAATCGAGCCGAGAACACCTGGACCATTTTTGCATACCTGGACCGCTTTTCCTTATCTTTCATCCATTCGGCAAAGGGATAATCCTATAAAAAATGAGCGGAATTAAAACAAAACACGAATCAGGAAAATGGCCATTTCAATCACACGCACTATTTGACCTTCCAGAATAGAGTTTTCATCAGTTGTCACCGGGGATTAAATCTCTAATAAAATATTTAATTTACACGATGACTGTTTTGCAGGTAATCTTCTTGGAGCCCTGTTTTTCTGACAGGGACATAATCGACGTCGAATCATGCCGAACACGAATGAATGCTGTATTAATGTCTCGATTCGGTGGCCAATCGGTGGTGCTTCAGCAGCTCGAGTCTTTTTCGGTCGACGCGAGGGATTCGATGATCCGGGGAGATCCTTCTTGAAGTAGAAGTAGCAGTTTTAAGGGGAGGCGACCAACAGCTGAGATCATTTGGGCCATTAGGGATGGATGGGAAAGGAGGAAAGGGGGAGAGAAACCCTGCGTCGGCATTTGCCTACTCTTAATGAAAGGCGCCAAGGGGTCACACACAGTTTAACGTCCCATCCGACGGACGGCGTACTCTCCACAAGGTGCCCTCCACCAATCACCTAGAAAGTAGGGATTGGGATAACATTGAAAAATATGTCATCTCCAGGATTTGAACCTTAAGTGCGAAGCCAGTACACCGTTAGCCAGCGCACCTTCCGAATCCCCTCCTTCCTGAAGTATCCACTGACAGCTCAGGAGGAACTACGATGACGCGACTTTACCTGGACTTAAAACGGGCACAGAAACTAATTACGAACTCTGTCGCCTTCCTAATTAAAAAAACCGGTAAAGTGCGGGAAAACCGTGACGCCTTCTCACCATATCGTAGCGCCATGACTTTTCTTACCTAACGAAGATTTTTCCTTACTCTTTTTCTCTAAATGATAAAGAGCTGTTTTTTCTCTCTTATTATCGTCACATCCCTCCTAAACAAACAATATAATAATAATTTAAACATAACAACGAATAACGTTGTCTGACCGCGCTAGGGGGGGAGGTAAAGTATTTTGGGTCATAATTAGTTTAGTGTGTAATCACCCCCTACCCCACACTCTAGCGGTGGCTTGCAGGGTACTTAAATAATTAAAGTAACTACCAAGCTCATTTTTCCTCTCGCAACCATCTGCCTTCGAGCGAATTTGCCAGAGAAACATTGCGATTTAGATGTAGTTGATAAATTTCCAGAGTTAAGTAACATATTAAATCAATAGATAATGGCGAGAGGCAAAACAAATATGAATGTCCGTCGCCAATGTTTTATTTACCAAAAGCATGGTTCATGCCAAAAAACATTCGAGACGAATACGAGTCCACAAGATACAAGATAAAGAT
Source organism: Hetaerina titia (assembly GCA_037158775.1). NCBI lineage: Eukaryota > Metazoa > Arthropoda > Insecta > Odonata > Calopterygidae > Hetaerina > Hetaerina titia. The sequence goes on from CM073772.1 coordinate 21,210,143, forward strand.
ATAAGATATAATAATAGATATAAGATGAGAAGTATACAATATAAACTTTCAAAGATTTTGAACCCCGCGATGAAATGTATCAGAATAAAAGAAAGTGAAGAATATACCGTACGTGATCTTCAATTCTACATCGACATAAATAACCCTACTCGTACTCCCTCCCTCCCGCACACGTGAAAGGTGCGCGGGCGGGAGTACGAGGAACAGGTGGGAAGGGACAAGGGAGACTATCAAATTACCTGTACATATCTTGTCTACTGGAGGAAGACCTAATTCAAAACACAGGTTAATTCACCTAATAAATTAGTTGGGTGTTGTGTAAAAGGTTAGAGTGTCAAATCAAATAAGGTCAGAGGATCAATAAGTCAGTTATTAGAGGCCTATACCGACTCCTGGGATAGCAAAAAAACTGCTACAATATTTCGAAGATGTTTTTTTCGTAACGAAAGGTCTCCGAAAGTAATGCTTTATGGTGTCCATGCAATACTCATCTGTCCAAGCGTCGCGTCGGTGCCTAACTCGAGGCGCTCAGCATTTTCAAAAATGCTCAAAATATTTCATGAACGTTAAGACGACGGGTTAATGAAAGAGTTCCCAAACAGAAATCAGTGTCAAGCATGAAATGCTGTGGGTGAAAGAAGAATTTATCGTGCATTACACCGTAGTGATACACTTGATATTGTTTATAATTCCAAAAACAGCTGAAACATACTGAACTTTCACTTCGCAAAGATTTAATGGCACACAAAAGGAGGATATTTCCCAATTAGAGTTCTGAATAATGGATTAATATTATATTAAATTACTGAGGCCCATTTGTCAAATCACCACCGTTAACAGGTACTCAGTTTCATGTTAGTAAGGCGGTTGTCATTTGAAAAAATGGAAATTTTGTCACCAATGCGTTATTCATTCAGGAACTTAGAATGAGCATGGTACTACAGCGATAGCTGTATTTCGGAGTAGTTTCCAATCGCAAATTTGATAATATTCCAGATATCGTACGTAATCTCTATAGGTCGTCAGGCACCAATATACTTTTCCTTGAATGCCCACCAATAAAAATATTTTACAGATTAATTTCAAGAAACTGCGGGAGATGCCGCAACAGTAACTTTTAACAGAGTCATTCGCTACGTGTAGCATTACAATGCAACAATTTCAGAGTGTAAAAATCATTCGCCTTGATTCGAATGATTTTTACACTCTGAAGTTGTTGCATTGTAATTGTACGGATTGCTGGTCTTTTCAAAATGTCTAAAACATTTGGATTTTCGAATTTCCGCTACCCCAGAAGAATCGTGAGGCCGCACCTTACACACACCTAACATCCTGATTTTTCATTCGGAACACGTTAAATGCAAAAATTATGTGCAAATATTGAATTGAAAAATCAATGATTCAGTAAAACTACTTGCAAAAAGCACGGAATTGAAGGCATGAATGTCAATGCGACTAGAGAGGCACGCCCACCCCGCGCCCCCAAGTTCCTCTCTCCCCGTACCTCTCTCCTTGCCGAGGGAATGCATAAAAAATTGGCAGAGAGGCGGATGGTGGGAAACTCGTTCGGAAGAAGCGTGGAGGGAATTTTTCTCGAGATCTCCGTTTGACAAGCCTTTGTTTAACGTTAATTGGCGAGTTATTGATCTTAAACTGTTTTAATTAGAAAAGGAAGTTCATTTTTGCCATCGTGACTATTTTCGGTGGCGAGCCACTTACTGTGTGCTGCTTTGGCTCGTTGATTCCCGTTTGGATGCACGGAGGAAGTAAAGAGATCAGGGACTAAGTGTGGAGGAATACACCTCAGCCGTTCCGATGAGGACTACCTTCGGCCAAATATTAAATACAACAATTTGGTATAATTCGTTGTCTCGGGCGTGACTTCATGGAATCGACTTAACATAATGAAAAGAGAAACTTTATAATTCCACATAGATTTATTAGACGGATGACCTAGGTTTCAACGTGCCACGTCGAAACCTAAGTCGTCCGTCTAATAAATCTATGTGGAATTATAAAGTTTCTCTTTTCATTACGACAATTTGGACTCGAATTTCTACGTAATTTGGTGAATCCAGTTCGAATTGAGATTGTATCGAGGATTCGACTTCCACTCAGACCTCGGAAATTAACCTAATTTGGCAACGGTCGTTAGTCGCCGCTCATACTTGCGGTCCAGGATGAATTTGGGATTCCACCTCGGGTGAATGCTTCGACTTTGCGTCTCTTGAGGAGCTCGACTCGTGGGTTCGATGGAAATGCTATCGATGGGCGGCACCCACGGGTAAAATGAAATTAGAGAAGAAACACATTTGATTGCATTCTACCAAACCAATTGGTTAGGTGATTTTATTTGTAGAATAATCCAATATTCTATTCGTCATTTTCCTGCAAAATGTTAATCGCCACTCTACAGCTAAAAATAAAATGCACCAAAATATCGCCGTTTGCACTACTTTCGAATTCTAACAAACTTGTTTACGGCGTATTTTGTGCTAAATTATCACATGAGCATAATATTTAAAATGGAGTCTTGAGGAATATTATTTCATACACGTAATCTTAGTATGTTTCAATGTCATTTATTCATCAGCCTCTCATGTTCTTCTCGTCTAATAGATTGAGTTAAATGAAGCCTTCTGGCAAACTTACTCACGCAAGAGTCCGCTTAAGCAGCTTATTAGCATTACTGATTCGTTATTTAACGCAAAAGGATATTTTTTACTGGTGAACCGTCAACGGTGCAAATCCTTGCTCTATCTTGCTACCCTGTAGAAGAGCCGACTCCCTTCTCGCCTGCGCGAATCCAGCCTGGTGGGTCGCAGGACGCGTGCCATCTCGATTCCGAGAAAAAAAATCAAGGAGCAGAAATGAGAATTATATTGGGACCTTGAAATGATGCTCAGTTTCACACGCATGACGACTGGCGGAGTTCTTATCAACGGGCCGTGGGTGGAATCGGAGATTAGGTAAGCCGATGAACTTCTTTGATTGCTTTGTCTGGCCCCGGCCGTGGGAATTGCGAGGTGCGGAGAACATAACCAAGGGTGCTACAAGTTTCGAAAATATGTAAACTTGGAAAATTCGAAGAAAATTAGATGTTACCCCGGAATAGCTGGAAATTGCAAGTCTTGTTTTGGGATTAATATTCACGTAAAGATATTATAAAAATCTACATGTCCGATGCAATATTTCCAAATTGACGGAATAGTATTGCGATTTAGAAGCAAATTTTCATTATATTTTAGATATTTAGACATTTTAGCACTCTGAAAGCCACCGCTAGGGCGTGTTGCAGGGGATGAATACGTACACACCAGACTAATTTTGACCCAAATATTTTTACCCCATACCGCGGTCGAACAATGCTATTATGATCCCCTATCGTTCGTGGAAAAAATGAAGTCTTAAATCTATCTGTTCTACACTTACTCTCTCTAATTTTATTCACATGATCTCTCTTACCATAGTACGATGGGGGTAATGATATATTTTCAACATCACTGCTTATAGTCATGCAAATTACAAAATGTGCACGTCTGCAAGCTATGTCTACATTGTATACCAATGCTACGTCACAATTTAAGGAAGAGAAATTATTCAAAAGAGGGAGTCAAGGAGTCGGAAGAGTGCCTGGCGAATGATGTCGGCGTGCACTGGATAGATGATGGGTTAATTGAATGGCAATTACATACTCCAACCCATGGATCCGCCGATAATTAGCTGCGCAGTGGACCTAGTTAATTCAGAACTACAAGACTGTCTTGGAAGAGTGAGTGGACGTTTTTGTGAGCCGAAAAATTGTGAAAAAATGTGATGTGGAGGAGTGGGGGTTGGAAGAGTCAAATAAAAATCACGAGACATGATGTATCCAACCACATGAAACTTCGAATAGGGCAGACGCCCCTGTTCGAAGTTTCACGCGGAATTATTGAAAATGATTGATTGAAATGTCGAACCATATTATATTTTATAAGCGCGCCCGAAGAGCGCACCTCAGTGTAATGTGGAATAATCGTCACTTGTACGCCTAAATTGGCACTGTTGAATTGGGAATTACATGAAGCGACCGGTTGTTCTTGGGCAGCCAGGAATGAGGAACGCCCTTGGGCACACCGGAGTAATGTTGTTGATTTCCATCATATGCTTAGTACTCCTTCTCTGGCTCCTAGGAATCTCCCAAGTGACGAAAGACACAATGTTGCAAGCATGCAACATAGTATTCCTTCCCTGGCTCCTAAAGTTGGGTATAAAAGCCCTGGTCGCGGGGCGAAAAGGAGTCAAGGATCTGGCGGTGGCCGGTAGAACGCGAGGCTTCGGCTGTGTTGCGCTTGTCGCGACAGCGTGTCTTATTGCTGACTCCCTGACGGACGAGGGCCTTGCCTGTGTTACAGTGTCTGTGACAGCGTCTGCCGTACTCCTCGTCGGACCTTACCTTCGGACGAGGGGTTACGATTGCATGACCCGATCTTGCCTTTACCACGTCTCAGGTAACGTTCCCCCATAATAATGTTGTCCGTTCTCGCGTTAGGTTACCAAGGGTCTGGCCGTCCATAGTACTCAATTGCTGATACACGTTGTTACACGATGGCTTACGAGACATTATAATACACGATGTTTTGGTAAGACTCGGCGTATTTAATGTGACCTTCCCCGATACCCCCTGTGTCGCACACGAAACGCCCCTTGCGACATACTATAGTAGTATAGTATTGGTGTCAGGTGTGGGGCGTTTCGTGTGCTCAATTAATAGTTAATAGCATTTGCCACCGTCGTATACTTGTGACAGTGGCAAGTATGCGACAGTAACAAATGCTATTAAAATATAACATGATATTCACATAAAATTAAATTGTATTTTTGAGCATTTATTATTGTTGCGCTTCAGAGACTGAGTATCTCCTAGGGATTAGAAGACAATGTTGAAGGAAACCTGGGTAATATTGTATTTAATGAGTTTGTGCCAATGTAATATATATATACAGCTCCTTAGAATTTCTCATGCGTAGCTAAATTTTGAGAAAAAAATACTCTAATGCACTGTCTTTAATACCCAACCGTTAAAAAATGGACACTTCCCAAAATTAGAAATACTCATTCCATTTTATGATTCGTTTCCATAAAAATCATTCACGCTGCAAAACATTGGAAGCTGATTAATAAAAATTGCCAATTTTTATTAATCAGCTTATTAATAATTATTAATCATGATATTCCACCATATCACGCCTGAAACGTCTCTTTTTATTGGAAGCTGAGTTCTTCCATTGGAAGAACTCTGCTTCTGAGGGAATATTTAAATATTAATTTCATAAAATAAATAAAATCTTGTTTTCATCTATACGAGCTTGATTGGTGAGAGCAGAGAGATGCCGAGTAAAATGGACACAGTCCATTCAGTCCACAGTCCAATGGATCAGTTCCTTTCGTCGTGCCACACATCACTTCATAGGCCTAGATCTAATCTCCGAAAAACTATATCACTCAGCTTGGGTGAAACTGAAGGTGTCCAGAGACTTCACGCGGAATCGAATTCGGGTCATCCTGTCAGTGGGTCAGTGCTTCACTCGCTCACAGGGTTATAACAAAGTAGCCGTATGCAAATTTCAACGCTTCGGTAATACCCAGAAAACACGCTTGTACATTTCTCAAGCAGTGAAAATAGCAAAGCTCGGGACTGAAAAGGAAGCAGCTCTTGCCCAGGACTATCACTTTGTCTCTCGAACTACGAATGTGGTTTTCGGTGAATTTGAAATGGCGCAAGAACAAATGCGAAGGCATACGCAGTATCTAATGCGTAGATTAAGCGAAGCTGGCAAGTTTCCACGGGAGTTGGACCAGGCGACCCATTCGCCGTTTCCATTTCTCCTCGAGCCTTGAAATCAATCCTTTTGATTGGCGATTAGAAGTTGAAGTAGAAACAGCCGCCACTCTCGACCTCGTCCGGGTTGCATTTCCACGGAGACTTGAAGCTCTCGAGCCAAATGGCTCGCAAACCTCCCTTTGGCAATGCTAATTGATCGTTTATAGAGAACACAACGCGATCTCAAGAATGGCGTGAGTGGGCGTGAGCTACCTTCCATTTAGAATCCTCTCCCGGGGGACACGCCTTCGCGTTTGAGAGTGGTCACCTTCGATTCGGTCACCGTCACGGCGTCCAACAGCAGGTGGTCAGCTCCAGACAGCGCCGGCCCTGCCTCCCGCTCTACCCGCCCCTTCTCCCTTCGCGCCCAACCCTGCCCTCAAAATGTGTAAATGACCTCAGCTGTCGAGTACGCTAAGCCAGCCACCCCGCGGCCTTTGGCGAACGGTTCCCATGCGATCGTCTCGGTTACTTAACCCGTGCTAATATTTGGCAACTTGACCCATTTATTTGCGGCGGGGGTGATGTTCCGTATTTCCCTACTCACCTCACCCCTCCAGCAGGTGCTAATCCTTGGTGTCAGCAAAAGAAAAAGACACCAAATACCTCACCCTTATGTCGACTTCTAGCTAGCAGCCGGACGACACGCCATCTACATACAGGCGGGAGTGCATTCATAACCAACACGTACATTTGGGTATACATGTATGTGTTGGTTATGAATGCGGTTTTTTCCCTTTTTTTGGGTGGTGACCTAACACCCCCCGCCACACGCTCTTGCAGCGGCTTGCGCGGTGTTATGTAGATGTAGATGAGTGAGAGGATACTATTCTCTCGTGATATGACTTCAAAATATTTTTTGATGACATCTCCAATTTTCTCCGATGAAACCTTGAAAAGACTTTCGATAGCAAACCTGATTTCCGATTACAAAAGCAGAGGGAGTTATAAAGACTACGGAAGACAGTGGTAAACGGTGATTTGTGAAAGAGTGAAAAATTAGTTCCATTCCGCTCAATTCCGCAGCGAAGAGAGTACACTGGTATGCTCGAAGCTGGTTAAATAGTGCAAAGTAATTTTTACATAGCTACAAGACATTTATACATATCTATCTTAAATGAATTTCACTCGCATTTGAAAGCAAATAGGTTACCTAGGTGGTTGAAAATGGCAATGATGTGTTACAGATCTATAAAAGATCGACCCTATCTTACGTAAAATAACGATTCCGAGCATGATCACATTCACCGCAGAATGCATGACGTTATTTTGGGGAATATGACTTTCAACTGAAATTACCCCTCTCTGCACTATTCTGCTTCCGTTCTCGTGTTCGTTCAAGTGGCATAACCTGCGTTTCGCTTGCTGCGTACCGGTGACGAAACACTCACCCTACTCCACAAGCTGTGGGCGCCTAATTGAATGGTGAACGGTTTGTGTGTAAACAAACTGGGACGCGGAAAACGCAACAGCCAACAAGAGAGCCACTTTCAGTTAGTCGGCCGGTGACCCCTTCTCTCACTTCCAAAACTAAACGCCTAGATCTCTGTTGCCGAACACAAGAACCCTTGGCCAGGGGCTCGAACCGATATCCATACTATAATCTCACGTTTTCTCACTTGATACATTCTTACAGTGCGGTACGCTATATTTCAGTGACAATAGACAGAAAGCAATAGCAGTTACAATAGATAGAAATTACATAGAACTTGCTTTTCCATCCAAACTAAATTAATCGCCTGAAATTGACGACGGAAATAAACGAGAAAACTGCAAAAAATATTAATACACTAGAGCTTATTGGAAAAGATCAGCTGAATCGACGCTGAAACTTCCAAATAGCAAAACATTTATCGGCAGATTAATGAAAATAAGGTCTGTGCATTAAAATATATGCAAATTTGAAAACTTACAAATGTCTACTCAATCAAATAAACAGTAAAATAATTTTCGTACAAAGACTAAACATTCAGCGTTTCGCACATAGACATAAACATTAAATAAAACAAACAAACAAACCGCGCTTATATAGAGGTCCATAAGTTCATTCTATAAATGAAGAGCCAAGGAAAATTCCTTTAATTTCCTCTTCACTTGCAACATGTAAAAAAATAGCGCGACCGTAGGCAAATAAACGAAGGACCCAAATAGCCAACCATATAAGGGGGTGAATGGACCGCGGGCGATCACGGCAATAGTACACTATCGTGCCCCAGAGGGGTCGTCTCTTTCCCGCCGAGCCAGCCCGGCCCAATTGACTGCTCAATCGCCGGCCGATTGACGGACGGGGTGCCACCCAGCGAACGCTAAATCCCCGTTCGCTTTCAATCGCTTCGAAGTAGACCAGACATCCGGTGGGCGCTGTTACTGCAAGGCCCCTTTCCATTTTTAATTGAATGACTGTTTCGCAATGAAACTATTTATTTACGTTCTCGGGTGGAAAGCGACTGTTCGGAGGTTTTCCGGACCCATCAGTCCAAGGTCCATCAGTGTGCTAAGAGCGGATGCGAGTGCAATTTCGAGTCTAAAACGTCATTTCGAAGGCACGACAGTAAATATTCGATAAGTGGGGGAGGCGGATGGTAAAAACATAGTTGAAAGAGAAATACGCAACCAACTGCTAGAAAGAGTTATCGGAATTTCGACGTCGCTCTTTTCATATAAAATTAAACTAGGCCAGTTTTATTCCCAAACACTGACACCTAAATCATTAGCTCAGGCGTAATTTATTTATTAATGCTTCGGCAAGAAGTATTTCTAACTAAACGTTTCATTAATTTTGAGAATTAATTTAATTAACTCATAAAAATAACACTCACGTTATTTCTTAATAATTTCGACGGAATTTAGCTCCATCTTCCTCAGAAGAAACAGTAGTACTGCCCTTCTAAGGGAAGTTGCTACGGTTATCATATCGATATGATTTCGATATGCCTACAAACGAATACGAAAATAGAAAACTTAAAAAAACGTCAGGTGCAGTATGCCTCGGTCTCGCCCTCAATTTTCAGATGAACGCCGAAATGGCAGCACGGCTGTCGCACATTCCCACTCTCATTAGGCTGCCGCCACTGTTTATATTATCGGCAAAACCTTGACGAGCCGAGTGTAGCATTTGAATTTAAAACCGGCAAAGAATTCATGACTTGAGCGGGCCACCAAGCGAAAAAGGATGCGACTCTAGCGAAGGCACATGACATCCTGCCTGTCAATATGGTCCATTGACATAAATCAAATTCAACCCACGCTAGTGGAATTTTTCAGGCACTATTAACACTTAAAATACGCGAGTTAAAAATGAAAGAAACCCTACTTTATTCGAAAATCATTTCTTAACGACTGCTGTGGTACACGATATGACATAAGGAATTGTGGTAAGCACGGGCGGTGGTCTATGGATCTCGGGGACGTCGCAGGGCCTCGCCGAGTGGGTTGGTGAGCCACACCTCGGGCGTCGCGCCGTGTTGCCCGTCATCCAGTGGGCCGCGCGCACGCGTGGGGCGGCCTACTCCCCCATTGTTCCCTTCCTGTGCCAGGGGACCAGCCGACATTGGGGACGCGAGAGTGTCGGTGCGTGCGTGTGCGGACAATGGAGGAGGAGGTGGGGGGGGAGGGAGAAGTGGAAAGTGGGGGGGCGCCAGTCGCCTGACCTATCTCACTCGCTCTCGCCGCTTTATTTGTCCGTTTCGACGCCCGGTGCAGCCCCGTGGCGTGAGTCACACGCTCTTACTTGCTTCGGGGGGCCTTGCGAAAGGCCTTGGGGAGCGATGGGTGGGTTCATCGGGTGCGGGGGAGCGCGCCCACCGCTTACCCCCGCCCACCCTCTCCTGCTCCTTCCCTCCGCCCCACCGGCACGCGACGTCCAAGTGAAGTGATGCAGGAACTGCACTCGGTTCTTTACCATTTCACCTTACGTCCGTTAAGATTTCAACACCGCCGACCCTCGCGGCCATTGCCTCCCTTCCTTCGGCATCGGTTGGGGGTTCTTTACTTGGTCGTCTTTACAGCTCGGAATATTTCGAGTGAAATCGAAAGTTTCTTACTGCTATTAGGTTGGCACTCGAAGGGTTGTTGCAAAACACATCGGATTTGTGTTTTTATAGGAATTTTTGGAAAGGAATAGAGAAGTGATTGACGGGACTAACGTGCAATTCCCAAAAGAAATGTGAAAGAAATAAAAATTACTCCGTTTGAATGGCATGGCGAAAGTATAAGACGTGTGAAAATTATTTATTTGCGTGATTGTTGAAACCCCGAATAAACTGGTTAATAGAAGACCACTATAACGTGTAATCACGTCCTGATCAAGCGTGACGGCCGTTGATGTCACCCACAATTATCTATGCTTGGAAACTACTTGAGCGTCGCCCTACTTAAGCGTTTAACTCGAGTAGCATAGTTCGCGTTCTAACTCTTTGATCTTTTGGTGTAACTTCATAGCACGCCCAAACGACCCTGTCCTCGAGCCACGGTCAAGTACACCCATCGGGTCATGTCGAATCCTTGCCCTGCGCCCGTCCAGGTCGAGCCTACTTTTTAGTGCTATCAGAAATGATTGGCATCGATTTACAATGAATAGAATAGAAAAATCGGGGAACTACTCATTGACGAGTTTCTCGTATTGAAGGATGAATTTCCAGACATTCGATGAAGTGGGTTGTGAACTGAAATATACCAATAGAGGTAAAATTGACAAAAATGCATTTCAAGAAAGGTTTATTTTGGATGAAGCGCACACATGCTTGCACGATGCTTTACCGCCTCTGATGATAAGAGAGCAATGCTTTTGGGAAATTTAGGGGGAAGTAGCCGTGATAAAAAATGCTCCAACGAGAAAAGCATATACAAAGAGGTTCAAGTCCCGGTCGAGGAAGGTATATTTACATTTGTGATCTGCTCAAATCCGCCTTCCCCACCTCTCTTGTGTTAGTCCTTTATTTGTGTTCCTATCCCCTTTCCTCATCTCTATTTATATATATATATATATATATATATATATATATATATATATATATATATATATATATATATATAGTCATAAATATGGGATGAGAATCAATATTAATAAAACAAAGGTTATGCGATTTTCTAGAAAGAAAAAGGCTAAGCTAAATATTAAAATAGGCGGGGAAAAAATAGAGCAGGTAGAACAGTTTACATATCTCGTAAGTGTTTTGGACAAATACGGTCAAAGTGGTAGGGACGTAAGGAGAAGAATTGCGCTAGGCAAGGAGGCTTTCTCAAGGAGGAGGGAGTTGATGACGGGGACGTTGAGTAGGGATGTTAAGACAAGACTCGTAAAAACTCTGATATGGAGCGTAGCTACGTACGGCGCGGAAACGTGGTCGCTGAAGCAGGAGGATAGACGTAGATTGGAGGCTTTTGAAATGTGGGTGTGGAGAAGAATGGAGAAGGTGAAATGGACCGAAAGGAAAACAAATGAGGAAGTACTAGAAATGGTGGGGGAGGAGAGGGGTTTGTTGAGAGAAATCCTATGGAGGCAGGAAAAATGGATGAAAGGCGTATTGAGCGGTAGTGGAATGTTGAAGAGGGTAATAGAGGGGAGAATGTTGGGCAAGCGAGGTAAGGGTAGGAACAGAATAGGGATGTTGGACGGGATGAAGGGAGGAAAGAAGTACACCGAGATGAAGAGGGACCTGATATAGATTAGTTTGCAAGGTGGGGAGTCACAAAATGTTTATTTGATAGTTGTGTCCATCCAAAAACCTACCTTAACCGGTAGATTACCTAATAATATATATAGTCACTTTCTTGGAAAACCCACGAACGTGCACAATAAAATTCACTAAATAGTCATAGCAAACACAGAAACTAAAACATTTAAAAGAATATATATATACATATTTTCTGAGGATCATCAACAAAAGGATAGAGAGTATTGCAAATGATTACTTAGGAGATGATCAGTTTGGGTTTTGGAGGAAGGGGTACACATGACGACATTGCAGTAATGAGATCACTAATGAAGAGGAATATAGAATACAATCAAGGCGTATTCGCCTGTTTCGTAGATTTCGAAAAAGCGTTTGATGGAATGAATTGGGAAAAACTATGCGTATATTGCAGAAAATTGGAATAGATTGGAGGGACTGGAGACTAATCCGCAACCTGTACATGTCTCAGACTGCTCAGGTGCGAGTGGGGAACGGAGAGTCCGGATGGGCAGTGTTACGAAGAGGTGTAAGGCAAGGTTGCCAATTATCACCGGTGATGTTTAACGTTTATGTAGCGGAAATGATTAAGGAGGCATGGGAAGAACTGGAGGTGGGAGTGAAAGTCGGAGGGGAATTCGTAAAATCAGTTAGGTTTGCTGATGACCAGGCTTTGGTTTGTCAGTCGGCCAAGGGGCTGCAAGCATTGTTGAGTGAATTGGTAAATCAGTGCTATTGATATTGGATAAGAATCAATATTAATAAAACAAAGGTTATGCGATTTTCCAGAAAGAAAAAGGCTAAGCTAAACGTTAAAATAGGAGGAGAAAAAATAGAGCAGCTACAACAGTATACGTATCTTAGAAGTGTTTTGGACCAACACGGTCAAAGTAGTGGGGACGTAAGGAGAAGAATTCCGTTAGGCAAGGAAGCTTTCACAAGGAGGAGGGAGTTAATGGCAGGGGCATTGAGTACGGATATTAAGGAAAAGCTCGTCAAAACTTTTATATGGAGCGTAGTTATGTACGGGGAGGAAACATGGTCATGAAGCAGGAGGGTAAGCGTAGATTGGATGGTTTCGAAATGTGGGTATGGAGAAGAATGGAGAAGGTGAAATGGACCAAATGGAAAACAAATGAGGAAGTACTGGAGATGGTGGGTGAGGAGAGGGGTTTATTGGGAGAAATCATAAGGAGACGGGAAAAATGTATGAAGGGCGTATTGATCGGCAGTAGGATGTTGAATACTGTTGTGTTTAGCAGATATTTATTGGTGGATGTGGTGTGTCCATCTTAACCAGTAGATTACCTTAAAAAATTATATATATATTTATATATTTTAAGAAGTCAAGAGGATTTATTCAATGCCTTAATGAACGTTTCCTCACTTGCATTCCAGATTACCCTACATTCCAAATGCGGCCGAAATAAAAAGAAGTAACCCCTAACTCTTATTTTTTCCGTTTATTTTCCTACAACCCGCCAAATGGCAATTAGCTTCAAAATGGCTCACCTGCATATCGTTTTAATGAGTGTACACCATGAAATGTTTGATATACTCGTATGTGGTACGTTCACCCAATGTTATCCATTCATGTGCTGGCTTAATGGCCAATTGTTTCGTCCGGTGCAGGCACGAGGGTGGGGTATCTTCCAGGATGAGCTGTAGATTATAATCTGTAGAATATAATTATCAGCTTCAATCATGGTCACTTTGCAACCCTGTCATAGCGAAGGTTTATTGCGTTAATTTATCATCCATAATTTGCAGCAATATATTAAAATACAGCTTAAAAATAAAACTACGAAAGGGAATGCGATATTTGTGCTTCCTATGACTTTCGTAATATCACTTCTTCAACCGTGACATTGGACCCATTATTTCAGCGCTGCCATTTGCGGCGGGGTGATCCCGTGTCGTACCGTTCCCAAGCTGAATAAATGAAATGAGGATTCATTTAATGGGGTTGTGGGGCAACTACTTAAGCGGTACGCGCTTCCTCGTGCCCTCATTCTCTGTCATTAGAATATTTAAACAAAAAAGGCGAGTGGAAGGCAAGACAGAAGGGGGACGACAAGAGAAATGCCCCGGGAGCATTACTTCCTATATCGGGGCAAATCTCACTCGCTGAGAAAGCGAGCTTGAGCGCATTTAGGGTCGCAGCGCAATAACTAAGACGAGATTCGGAGTGATTGCATCATTTTTTGTTTTAACTATTTCTAGCGAACGTTGAATGCGCTTTCGTCGTTCGTATGTTCGAAGTAATTGGGGCTACTGACATGTTTTGCATTCACAAAAGGTAAAGAAATATACGTAAGTATCTAGTAAGGTCTAGTAAATGTCTACTTTCGGTAATAAAAATCATCTTTTTGCAAATTATTGCTTTAAAAAATGAAAGTTACGGATGAATCAAGTACGACTGATGTCAAGTGTAATTTCTATTAAAATTGTCTTTACTGTCAGGCGATTGCTACCGAGGCTATTCCGAGTAACCCTCAATCAGTGTGACCATGGAAATTGAAGGATCGTTATGAGCAACCGACACTCAATTTCTCGGATTTCGATCTCAACCAAACGGCGTAGGACCGTGCAATCAAATTTTATTTCTCTGGGATTTTCATGTGTATAGTCCTCTTAAGGCCTCTCCCTTCTTATACTTCATTTCAAACCCTTTTCGTGAACGACAGTTGTGTGCAACCAATCGATATGCATATGGAAATCTCATTTTTCGATGAGAACCGATCAGTTATTCGAGACTGATTTTTCATTGGTCCATAAACGATCATGATGAATGAGGAAATTAACACAGTGATGCAACATTTTTCATCTTCAAGTTTGAGAGCGCAACATTTTTCTTCGAACTGGCGAACTTCTTTGATAAATGCAACAACTAGTCTTCGTGCGCAGTTTTCCTTCGCACCGTTGCTGTTCATGCCAGCAACCACATCCAATCAGGATGGCATCCTTGGCGAGCGCATCCGACGCTGCTCCCTCCTCGAGGGGCTCCAGGCGCCCAAGGTCGCCAGACATTCATCCCAACAACCTTCGCTTCGGAGGTGCTGGCATCGGTGACTCCACGGTACACATCGTTTCGCGGCCATCACTCGTGCAGGCCAGTCACCCCCGACGCACTGTCTTAATTTACAATGATGCATTCGAGCCGCCAATCAACGTCGGGATCTACATTTAGGACGTGTGATGACGTTTTAGATTCTTCTTATTTCATTTTGAATGGCCATTTTCCATATAATATATTTATGTATCGAAGAAGTTTCCGATATTGATAGAGTAGTTTAACAGACCAAAATCTAAATACTCTTGGGCTATATTGTTATTCAGGACTGTCTACGTGGAGTCGAGGTAATTGAATGTAAACCAAGACGTGATCCGCTAAAAATTCGCTTTTCAAGTGCTGGCGATGCAATTACGGCGCTCGATATGAGTTGTCGTTCATTCATGCCGCCATTCCCATCTGAATTTTGCAATCCTCAATTAATACCGCACGACCCGGAAACATGTCCGCATTAAAACATATCGCATATATGTGATATTGCTTGCTGCGCAAGGGGAATTCGTAAAATCGGTTAGGTTTGCTGATGATCAAGCATTAGTTGATCAGTCAGCCAAGGGGTTGCAAGCATTGCTGAGTGAATTGGACGTTCAGTGCGATAGATATGGGATGATAATCAATATTAATAAAACAGAGGTTATGCGATTTTCCAGAAAGAAGAAGGCTAAGCTACACATTAAAATAGGAGGGGAAAAATAGAGCAGCTAGAACAGTTTACGTAGCTCGGAAGTGTTTTGGACCAATACGGCCAAAGTAGTAGGGACGTAAGGAGAAGAATTGCGCTAGGCAAGGAGGTTTTCTCGATGAGGAGGGAGTTAATAATGGGTACGTTGAGTAAGGAGGTTAAGACAAGACTCGTAAAAACTCTGATATGGAGCGTAGCTATGTACGGCGCGGAAACGTGGTCGCTGAAGCAGGAGGATAGACGTAGACTGGAGGCTTTTGAAATGTGGGTGTGGAGAAGAATGGAGAAGGTGAAATGGACCGAAAGGAAAACAAATGAGGAAGTACTAGAAATGGTGGGCGAGGAGAGGGGTTTGTTGGGAGAAATTCTATGGAGGCTGGAGAAATGGATTAAAGGCGTATTGAGCGGCAGTGGGATGTTGAAGAAGGTAATAGAGGGGGGAATTTTAGGCAAACGAGAAAGGGCAGGGACAGGATAGGGATGTTGGACGTGATGAAGGGAGGAAAGAAGTACTCAGAGATGAAGAGGGACATGATGTAGAGTAGGTTGCTGGATTGGGTTTTGTTTGGAGTTACAAAAATATATATATATTTCTTTGATAGATGTGTCCATCCAAAAACCTACCTTAACCGGAAGATTACCTAATAAGTATTGTTTTCGTTATTGTGTTCGTTGTTGATCGTTCATATAAATTAGGAAGAGTAATGGCCCTAGAACACTGCTGTGTGGAACCTCTGCTATAATGTTCGCCTCTTTTGAAAATGCATCCCCTATTTTTACTTTTTAAGTTCTGCCTGCAAGAAATTTTTTTATGCATTGCTTTACCCTCAAATCCAATGTAATGACTCTAACTTTAACAAACATTTATTGTGAAGCACTCTGTCGAAAGCTGCCGAAAAATCAATGATTACTGCATCAAAATCCTTTCCTTAAGCTATTGCGTCGCCTATATATTGGCTTAATCCCAAAATCTGCGTTTCAAACGATTGTCCCATTCTCCGTGTTGGTGTTTGAATAGCTATATCTTTCTCTTGTCCACCATTCTCGAATATAGTCAGCGATTGTATTCTCCATTATTTTCCAAATAACTTATGTTATGCTTACCGATCTATAATTGTTGATTATCGCTTTGTCCTTTTTTTTGTAAATTGGTGTAATGTTTGCTTTTTTCCAATCATAAGGCAAGACATCATTATTTAAATTTACTTTGAATAGATGACTCAGGTACAGAGCTATTGCGGTATCACCAAGCTTTAGAATGTCAATCGATATATAGTTGGGTCCGACTCACTTATTTTTCCTCACCTTCCTTATATTTTTCACAACATATGAGTCCTCCACGATAATAGCATTTGTCGAGGGAAGTGAGCTGTTTTGTGCTGTTATCCTGGTGAAGTTCTCTGTCGTTTGCGCTGTGCCTTGTTTCCTCTCCTTCACTTCGTTCTCGTTTTAGCCGAAAACATTTTCCGGTACCCGTTGTCTGTTTCAGAGCTTTCTAGTCTTGGTAATTCTCGCACTTGAAGCTACATGTATATATATCGCGAAGGCCCGTGAAAGATGATTGGGTCAAAATCTCGTCATTTCATACGAAACGGAAGTTGTGATGAAAAATTAACTGCAGGCATCATTGATATTTGAGAAATACATTCTGAAAATTGAAAAAAATTGTACTTACGCATGTTTCAATCAGAGTGAGCAGATAAACCGCCATTTCGTGAAAAATAACAACCAAAGAACAGAAACAGAGTTACCCGATTGATTAATGGTTAGTCTTGAGAGGGTGCCTCCTAAGGCTCCCACGCCACACTACATTCAATCCTATAATTCGTATTTGGCGCGGTTTCACCTGCGATACACTACTGCGTAGGAATCGATTCAAATTACGCAATACATCGGCAAATGTGATAATAGTGACAAGAGATGCAGTGATTGAGGATGGGACACCCTGCCGCGCACAACCTCGCGATGCAATTGCAGATGCTGATTCACAAACGTGTTTAAAGCGTTTTTGAAAGCACCGATCAATTTTGTCGAGAACTCTTTCGGCAGTATACACCAGAAATACGGCGATCTATTCCAGAAATTTTCATTTCGTTACAATTTTAAATATTTCGTTTGCTACCCGTAACAACGTTTCATTAAACAGAAAGAGCGACGGTAGGGACATATTCCAGCGGGAAGATAAGTTTGAGCAATCGAGTCAGTGATAAGTGGCCCACTTAATTCACAATCCGGAAGGGTAAGGAGCAGCGCGGAACACGATTTTTGACTAGAAACACTCGGAAAATGACAAGTGATGTCGTAAAAGCTGAAGGTTTCATGGAACCGGAGCAGCAGTTGAGTTTCCTACTTACGTTCTGTTAAATGCATATGTTGATTAATTTTAAGGCAATGGATCCGAGCAGTACACAATTTAAACACAAAGAGTATTGATTGGCAACCGCTAACGAGTTAACGTTAACGAGAGACAATGCGACCGGCTGCCTCAATCCAGTAAACTTAGACGCTGTCAAAAATGACCAACCCACTCCGGAAACGGGAATCCGACGGTCGTCTAATGAGCATACGGAGACGCATGTAACTATGTACCGCCCCCACCCCACCCTAACCCAACCCCCACCCCAACCCAACCCCACCACCCTCCACGGCTTGTGTGCATAACTGTATTGCGCCCTCGATTTACATCGGCGGCTGCCGCACCACCGCCGCAGCCCTGCACCACGCTCTCTGCCATCCGCACAATGAGCCCACCACGGGCAGCGGTTGTCGTGATGAATTGTTTCGCCAAGTGGGGCATCTCTCTGGGTGCATCGCGGGAAAACGGCGGGGCTCGCTCCCATCAACACGCCCGACTCCCCCGAACCGGGCGGTCTGGCACAAGGGACTGGTCCAATGCGAATGTATGAACGGAAGTGCTGCTCTCCGGCAGTAATAAGAAAGCAAGAAAAAACGACGCCGTTCCACAAAATACTATCTACCTGAACCTCCGTTGGAAATGGACATATTTATTTATTTTAAAACATTATTCACACACAGCAGTAGCGCCAATTTAGAGTGAAAAATAAAACAAATACATGGAAGAGGACAAAATATAATAACCGCAGAACAATGAGTAACGAGAACCGAACATGGACGGGGGAAATATTTAATTGGATGACTGGTGGGATAAAGGTTGGGTGGTGAAATTGTTACATGATAAATAAAAAGGATGGACATTGTGAGGGAGTGAATTTAGAATGGAGGAGAGGCGAAGAAGAAGAGAAGAACTCTTTGAAGAAGAGCAGCATTTGTTATGGGAAAGATTAACCCCAGCCGTACTCTAAATTGTGGCAAAGGATATGGCGAGAGAATGTTCAGGGTAAAAAAAATATAAAATGAAATTGAATTTAAAAAATTGATAGTGGGAAGGAGCAAACGATTGAACAACATGCGATAACAAAACACACTCTTGCTAAGGTGCGTTTTGTTATCATATGTTGGTTTAATGGTTTGTTCCGTCCTAACCCACATTCATTTTTTAGTTTGATTTAATTTTATATTTTAACCCTGAATATTCCCTCACCATATCCTTTGCCTATCATTTAGGGTACGGCTGGGGGTGACCTTTCCCATGATATTCACACTGCCGTAGTTACCATTGCTGTTAATTAAAGAGCAACGTTTATATGTATCACGGAGTTCCACTTCTAACTTTCAACCCAGCTGCCCCAATCACCCAGTACCTCAACGGTGGCGCCAAAGGTAACCATGTCGTAGAATAACCGTTTAAAAGTTAGGTTCGAATCTTAGGGTACTTACGGACAATGCGTAGATCCACCAAATAAGGATCATCGATGGATTATTAACGACGCAATAGTCTTTGGCAATCGTGTGTTCGTGCTACCAAGAGGACATCAATCCACGTTACTGTTTTGTTAATAAGATAACTAAATGCACGATAAGACACCCTACAAGAAATATTATACGAACGACAAATAGTATACGGCCAATTTTTTTCCTTTATATTACCTTCTCGTGTATGAACTTTTTTTTATTCAGCCATCGTGAGCAGCCACCAGAAGATCCGATGGCTAAGACGGAGGGGAGGCTCGTCTCTGATTGGATCCGTCACGCCATTATAATACTGTTTGGGGCAATGTACGGTCCCATGCCCACGACACCTGCTCTACCCCAGCTGAACCTACCCACCAGAAAGCTACTCCGTTTGTAAGAGGAATTTGGGTTCCATGGCTCATTTGCTGGATTCTCAACTATTTTCAAGTCAAAAAGACAGTAGGACGACACCGTCAAAATTTCATAATAAATGTTTTCTGAGAAAACACCTTTGTCACCACGTTGTAGAGAACATTTTCCTTTCGCCCATAACGAATTCCACTCGTATTCTCATTTGAATTGACATAAATATATTCAGCATAAATCGCATCTTAATGCTTTCTTTAAAATAATTCTTCCGTGAGATAACGTCGGCAGCCGTCCAATTCACTGAACCGAGAAGAATATAAATTGGAAGTACATTCTAAGTTCCTAGTGTAACCATCGTCAATTCATTTCACTTTAAAATCATCCTACTTAGTATAAGTAGACCATTGGTGGTAGCTCTTGTTTTAACACAAATCATATAAGAAACATATTTAACAGGGTTTCCATTAGAGTAACGAAATGTGACGGGTAGAGCACATCGCAAACAGTGGAAGTTTATGTCAAACCGTTCGCAGAAAGTCTGCTTTTGTCGTCAGTCGTCGGATTCTCGGTCTCTTGACCGTCTAAATTACTGCGTCCAGCTAAAGCTGCTTACAGCATGCATCTATTATGTCGGGTTTCTATTTATTTACTTCAAATATGAAAGATAACAATGCTTTTGTCCTTGAAAAAGCATGGTTATCTTTCGGGTATCTTAGAACTAAAATGATTCGAAAAATGTGAAGACAAGCGCGAGACAATATGTGCGGACCTGACGTGCGTCAAGCGATCTCAAGCGTTTAATTTGCGTTCGAATGGAAGCGAAATGACGATGGCCGAGACCGTCACGCGATTGACGAGAGGAAGAAGTGAGTGATGGCCAACTGACGGAAGAAAAGGAGTTGGAGAGTGAATTCCCTAATGATTGGAATTCGTCCCCCGTTCAAATCCTGAAACGGCGGAAGAAAATGCGCCTCATGGTGCCCGGTATAATCCGTTCCCACGCCACTCGCAGCTCTTTCTTGGCAGGGAGGGAGGGAGGGGGGGGTCGTTGGGCCTCACTGACCACCGATGTCGTTGATCCCGGCGCGAGGGGGCGAGTGGGGGCCAGGGGCGGGGAGGAGGGGGGAGGACCTTTCGGAGGAAGGAACTCGAAGGAAGTCGCGGCCGGGCGCGATCGTATTTGAGGTCGCTGATTTATTTCTCGTGGACAAATGGCGGGACTCACGCGGGGCGTAGTAGGGGGGGGGGGCGGTTACGGAAGAATGGAACGGAACGGACTGCTGCCCTTCTCACAACAAAGATTAAAACGTCTTTTCCACCATCGGCCTTTTTGCACGACAGAGAGAACACCACTTCCTCGACCACGTTCTTATCTGTGTTCCGAAAGATGAGATAGACGAGATATATATGTACGTTCATATGTTTTCAGGGTTTTCAAAGTTCCCATTGCCGCGCCACAATGACCTTTCAGATGATGTCGCTCGGCCTCCTTCGTTACCTTCACGCCGGTGTTTCTTCATAAATCGGATTCTTCCGAATAAAGCGGAAGAATATCGCTCTCTTACAGAATCTTTAATTTGAAGTTTTACGTGACATCCAGTTAATCATTTATGGGACAGGTAATTACTTAATTTAATATCAAGACCAAAATGTTCTTGTTTAATAAAATATTTGCCCGCAGTTTGTGTTGTGTCGCATGGCTTCTGTCCAAGGGTCCGTACAATTACTCATTTCTTTTATTTGCATGTTAATTAGTTAAAAGTCGACCTTCGTGCTGAATCGTAGTTTCATCTTTTTTTTCATTCTCATGCTCACTCAGAATAATTTAAGGTGATTGACAGAAGAGATCTATATATGCACCTACTAGAAGTATTTGATATATACGTATGATATCCTCATCATAATTTTTTCCCAAATGAAAGCGAATGGTTAAAAAAAAAGACATAAGCATAGCGATCAGAAATACTGTAATAAATTCGTATTTCATTATATCCGCGTATTTTATACATAACGTACTCTTGTGGGTTAAATATTCTTTACGCGATAGTTCTATTCTGACTTGATGAGAGATCTGGTGCTTTCCAAGCTTTTGAAATGTTGATAGAAATCCTCTCGCGTCTTCCGCCGGGTTTGTGTCTCCATTGCTGCAGACGTTTCGAAAAACGACTCGGTCTCCTCCTCTGGGCTTCTCAATGCTGTTTTCCCCAATTTTCGTCCAGTGTACGAGATATACACTCGTATGTTCGACCTAGTCCAACTTCCACTTCGGCGTCTCCTGGTTGTCCTAACGTTTTGACTGCCTTCTGCTACGCATTTCAGAATAGGTCTCCAGTTGTTGCATGATCGAAAATCAGAATCCCTATTGATATTCTTATTTTGGAGGTGGATCTCAGTAGCCTCCTTGTCCAACCAATCCCAATAGCCAGGCGAGCGGCGTGGTAAGTTCGCCTCGTCCCAATTGATGGCGTAATCTCGGTTAACGCCGTGTTCGGCGATCGATGACAATACCAATCGTCCCAATCTCTATCGTGCCACTTCATTCGGGTTTCAATCGTGCCATCAACATGAATAGTACTCGCAGGATATATCTGATGAGCCCTGGGAGTCTTGGATACTTTTCTAACTGAACTGTAGAAGTTTTCCAAATACTGAATTTATATTCAAGTAAATTTCTCCATGGAAATACAATTATGGGCTATCAGTTACATAAAAGTATTTGTATAAGTGGAAGATACATATATAGATCTCTTCTGTCAATCACCTCAAATTATTCTGAGTGAGCATGAGAATGATCGCCGTCGAAGGACTTCTTCCGTGAGTAAGGGATCAAGTTTTAGAATTCTCGTTCTCAATTCATAAAAGTCACTCTCCGCAAAGATTAGTGTTGTGGAGAATCAAGAAAAAGGTCCTCGTCTAAAAGTGCGAGTGTCGCACTGGCATGCAAAGTATGTAATGCAGCATATGGCCTTATTTCATGGCAGCGTGCTCTTCCTGAAACGCCAAACTGCTTTGGGTGATGTAAGAAGAGAATCAAACAAACATTAAATACAGAGAAGCCCATGATACGTACATGAAGCTTCAAAAGTTCTCGATTGTAAACTTCAAGTCCAGTGGTGAGGAAGTTTGTAAATGGATATTTTTCCGTCGTCAGGTAGTCAGGTATTAAGGTATTTTTCCGGGAGTTGAGGTCGAGAGAGAGTAATACGTAGCTGCGCGGTATATTGTAGTATACGCCTACTGTATCGGGAACACCGAAATTTAATGCGTAAACTCGATTAAATAACGAGACGTTACTCTCACTCACGATCCCTCCTAGTTGAAACACATACGGGGAATATGGGGACAAATTAACAAAAAATTAGTATTTATTAGAAGAGTATTGGGTAAATGTGATGAAAAGGTGGAAGAGAAATAAAATCTTTCGCTGATTAGGCCTCATTTAGAATATACCGCTAGTATATAGGATCCTCAGGAAGTCGGATTGATGGCCGTATTGGATCACGTGCAGCGTAGAGGAGCTAGATTTGTGATAAAGTTAGAAGCTATGATAAAATTAGATTTCGCATTGATGTTGAAAGTGTATTATTACCTCATCCCACTGCGGTAGGAGAGATCATATCCAAAAAGGCCACTCTTTTTTTATTTTTTTCTCAAAGTAAAAAATTAGTCGATCCAAATTAAAGAATATCCTCATGAAATGTCTTTCTCCGCATCTGACACCCATAAACAGAACCATTTCAGGCTTCGACGCATCTATTTTGACGAGGCATTTCGACACCCACTTACGTAGATGCAAGTAAGCATGCCCCTGAGTTGTTGCGAGTGAGACGGAATGGAAACCCTAGGTTCACGCACCTTATAAAAGCGGCGAGCGATAATGGCAAAAGTACACCAACTGTGCATAAATAAGGCTTTCAGGATGATCACTTCCGCCATCCAACACCTCCGAGCCACGGATGTCGTGCTCTGCCACTTGCGCTGTCATTCCCTCCGGATCCCCAGAGAAAGGCCTCCAAGTTGTAAATGCCCCATGCATGCTCAGTGAAGAAAGGGCTGAATAAATTTTTACCGTGTTGAATTTCACTCGAAATAATATCATATTTGAAAGTGTATATGCTTTCACTTCCAGTGTTGATTGAATGAATTAATGCGTGGTTTTGGAGATAATATTGCGAACATATATGATTTCATTATCGTGCAATGGGTTTCAGTCGAGGAACGAACGATATTTTTTAAGATAATTGCGAGTCCTACACTCGACCTGCGGTGAACTTGGGCGGTTCAACTCCATCAGTCTTCGCTCCCGTTTCTGTGTCGTAAGGAAAAGATCTTTCGGGGAAACTCTTGTGTCTTGATGAACGCACCAGTGCAGTTGCTGCACTGCGATGGGGGTGGGTTGAGCCGGTCTATCATTTTCGCTTCCTGTCCGAGTGTTACAGATGAATGAACTATTTCAGACCCCACTTTTTCACGAAGAGTGAGGAGAGGGCAGTGGTCCGAGACGCAAGCATTGTTCGGTGAGCACTTCGAAGAATGGATGTAAGATTTTTTTTACATTACCAGTGGTGCTTTTTGCTTGCAATTATTCTATTCTCCTTCATTCGCCGCCTCTCTTTTGAGTTGAAAGAAATTCTGAACTACACTGCTACATAAATTAATCATGCATTGAATTTTTAGTTTTCCTATTTTTTTCTTTCAACCTTTCAGATTCAATCTTACCTAAACAAGGACTTCTCGCACGCCATTCTTTTGAGAAGTGATCCCCCAACATCGTAAATGGCCATGCATGTCGTTAATTACTTAACACGGAAGGTCCTTTGGGTCAAACGCGCCAGCGAAGGCGGCGGGCGCGTTTGCTAATTGGCTCGTCTGTTTAGGACTCATGGGCGCTACCATTCAACCATTTCCAGTCCGTTTGTGCCATTCTTGCTTCCCGGCCCAAATACCACCGAAATAAACGTCCCCCGAACAAATTCAGGACAATTTGCACCCTTGTGAGGACAGCAGTGTTTTCTTTTGAAGTGGCGTGCACCTGTGCCTAACCTCCCGTAAATGGAACCGGATGTCTAAAACTTGTGACTGCGCCGACTTCAAGGCGATGCCAAGGGGTGGATTGCTGGGCCATTGCGCGGAATTGGTCAAAATGCCCGCAACGAACCCCCTTCCCCGGGACGAGTAGTGGACGAGGAAGGAGGGAGGCCCAAAAGAACCCCGAGGCTTGCTGGCGGGGAAGAGGGGGCACGGGGGATGCTGAAGGCTTGATGCACGGCGGTAGCAACCGCGGGGTTAATTGAGCAGGGGGAACGGGGCAAAAGGTACAACACTCCCTCCGAGCCAACAGGTGCTCGTCTCTGCTGTGAGGCTCGCGGCGATCAGATGGCAACCACGCAAGGAGCAACGCCACAAAGAAAGCACGTGTCCGTAGCGACAATTGCTCCCAAATGAAATGAAAACTAGTGATAGCTTCGCTTGGAAACATATGCACAATGATATTGATGAATATTTTCTGCAAGATTCTTCCAGCATTTAAGATATTTAGGAAAGAATGCAAATTTACATTATTCCCTTCGGGTTGATTCACACATTAATTAAATATAGAGCGCCATGCATGTGTCTTCCGATCGTGTTCTGACCCGACAACTACCGGAGTGAGAGAGAGTCTTCCTTGTGGCCCTCGCGAACATCCCTTTCGAAGGATTTTCACTTGGGCGTGCTGCCTGCTCTGAGCTCACTGCCGTCCAGTGTGTAATTCTTCTACCATACAAAGTCGAAGCAACGAAAGCATGACACACGTAGTATAAATGATTTGCTGATTCTTTAGAATTTGAGTTCAAATGCGACC
Organism: Hetaerina titia; assembly: GCA_037158775.1. Taxonomy (NCBI): domain Eukaryota; kingdom Metazoa; phylum Arthropoda; class Insecta; order Odonata; family Calopterygidae; genus Hetaerina; species Hetaerina titia. Next base: position 21,235,457 of record CM073772.1, read on the forward strand.
CCCTTTTCAGGACTTTTAAAATGAATAATCCATTGAAATAGCACCATGGAACCCATTTCCTAACAACATAATTAAATTGGCCACCATGGTCCGAGGCGCTTGCACTAAGACGGGAGAGACAATGTTTGTTGGTGAGGTCGTCCGAATGCAGGGAGCGAGCCTTTCTGAGTGCCCTCCTTCCACTTCCTTTCGAGCACAGCTACTTGCCGCTTGCCTTACACTCTGTCCGACTCCTCGCAGGCGAGGAGTGCCCGCCTGACAAGGAGAGGGACATGACGAGGCAGTGAACCGTTTGGGGAGGGTGGCTGCTGATAATTGGCATTTGGAAGTCTGTAGCTTATTGGCACAAAGGATTTATTCTATCAAGGCGTAACTTCCGACTTTTCGCCAAAACGTTCGAGAGACAAGCTGAAGGATGTTTGCCGCCGAGGGGATTCGGAAACGCACTCGGCAAGTGTACCATGAGGGGTTAACAAAAGCAGCCCTTTGACGGAATGAACGTTTTCATATTGTTTGTTGCTGTTCAAGTTTTTTTATCCAGCACTTCCGTGTTACTTCGACGAACCTACCTAACCTACAGTCCTTTCTTCTTTTGTGTGTTTTCTAATTTCTCTTTTGGTGGGTGGAACAGCTCCCTAATTCCATCTCTTGGGCAAGGAATCGGAGCACCTGGGCGCTTTAAAACATTGCAGATCTCAGTGTAAATTAAGTTTCCTTAATATCTTAATTGGTAGAGCATCCGCCCGGCAAGTGGCAGACCCAGTGTTCAAGTCCCGGCTAAGGAAATATTTTACTCCTGTGATCTGCTCAAATCCGCCTTCCCCACCTCTCCTGTGTTCGTCCTAAATGTGTGTTCCTATCCCTTTTCCTTATGTCTATTTCCATGTGAAAGGATATTTGTTCGCCATATGGCGGGATTTCGTTATATATGGCGCGGGGAGTGCCGTGCACCCCCCGCGCCAAGATCACTTCCCGGGGCTGCCTTGATTGGGATACCTGATAATGTACAATATTTCTCGAAACTTGGTCGTTTCCAATGAATAATATTACCACCATCTCCTTAACCCATAACTCAATGTCCCGCGACTTATTAAACGGGCTATTAACCCGACTTTATAGTTATCGATATTTACATCGGTTCCCTTGAAAAGTGTATGTCCCGGGGCTTTTTGAATGATGGGTTACACGGTTTGTAAAAAGTATCGAAATAATTTTTTCCTGACATGTGCGGGAAATGCTGAATTCAGACCGTCGGTTAAGTTTGGGCACGATCACAGATATCGTGTATTGACATTGATAAGGCAAGAGACGCAAACCATCATTATTACTGAAAATTAGGCGATGCGAAAGATCGGCGCCAAACTCGTCCTCCCGAAGTTGTTGAACGCTTGAGCCTCCAATGTAACCGACTACCTGACTAAAAAGTCACCGCGACAATTTCCCAACCCCCTTACAATCTCGACAATTAATTCCTATTCCCAAATGTGAAAGCCTCCCTCAAAGGACACCACCACCATGGGACCCTAAGTCAAGCCGTCGAAGACGCTTACACGCGTACCCTTAAGGATCTTCGGCCTACCAGGGAGCCTTCTAGTCGTCGGAAATCCCCTGGAAAAAGTGTGCCGACGCTCAAAAGATGTACTGATTGAAGAATTTCGAGGCATTGTAGCAATATCTGAAATAAATCTGGAGGAAAATTTTCCCGATACTTTTTATACCATCCATGCATTTCACTGCTGACCTCTCCATGTCAAGGTTGCGTCATTTAAAATGGTAATTAATCTTTCATAGTCCCGAAACAACACAATTCTGGTTATATAAACTCTGTACACAAATGCAATGGCGACATGCATTCCATGCGTGAATATGGAGCCTATGAAAAAATATACGTTCATCACTTTACAAGTAAAATGCTTCAACGTCATTGAATCTTAAGCTTGATATGAAAAATATTTATTCCTTCGGAGTATAGCGCATAAAATATACAGTTCCACGGCAGCTTACAATGGCAATAAATCATATTCATTTCTAAATAAATTCTTAATAGATATTAACTCGGATAATATACCAAGACAATGAGAAAAAACATCGCACAAAGTGGCTATTCGATTGTTATTTTCCATTTCATAAAAATTAAAAACAGTCTAATCTTCGGGAAAACTCTTTAGACGATGACGACATCCCATGGCGTTAACTGGGCGAAACAAATTCTCACTCAGGCTGACTTTCCCGCGATCGCCACTCTATCGCGATCTAGTTCCGCAACGCGAGGGACGGCGAAGGGCGTGAATCACGCAGGGTGACCTCCCACGCACACCCGGGTGATGGTGCGCTCGTCATCTCAGATCCTGGGTTTGCGCCTAATTGCGAATTACGTTTTAAAAATGGAATACGAGCGCAATCATAAACTGAACAATCTCTCTGGACAAAAAACAAAAAAAAATCCTCGAGGAGCACCATCGTGGGGCATGCTTGTCAAAAGGATGGGGGATGTGCCCGGAAATGTAATTGAGAGCGCTCTCCAAAAGATTGGGCATTGCAAAAATCTAATTAGTTTACAATAAAAAACTAACATGCGAATGCATACTTAAGAACTGAGTAATTTTTCCTCAAGGAGCATCTGAATAGACGAACTTTTACGTTATTCTGCGTGAATATAATTTGATAAATTACTTCGAACACATACGCAGTCTTACTAGTAGTATTTCTTGTTTTGACAGCCTGTGGGACGATCCGCGGCTGATGCATTCGTTCTCTCCTTCGTTCCTTTCCATATTCGGCAGTCTCTCCACCCACGCCTTCAACGATCACACGATGATGCCCAACTACGCCGCTCTACCGCAAGGGTTAAATGGAAGAAGGGACCTTATGGTGTCAATTTATTTCAGATAAAGACGTTTATCTGTCTATTTCTCCTTCCGGTTTTCACAATTCGAAGGTTTCCTTATCCCCTATACCCATCCATTCTTACATTTCACGTCTCTCTACCGCACGATAAAATGCTCCTCCACAAATTGGGAAAAATCTTCCATACTTTTGTTGGTTACACTACTGGATGTAAATATTGATATCCGTCATTGAAACCTCTTTTTTCCCGATTGGAACATCGTCTCAAAGGGGAGGGACGCGAAAATATAGAGAATTAAATATGTTATTAAAAAGAGTAATTTATTAGAGTTAGTCATTATAAAGTGTAATTTTTCCATCTCGGGGTCTCCGAAAGGGGTCTCTCCTCCCCATTGAAGCCGCTGGTGTGAGAGCCCCCAGTTCCCACGAGAGCGGGGCAGAAGCAAGGGGGCGTGTAGCGGCGGGCCGCCACCCTCCTTCATCGACCCCAACATGAAGAGAGAGAAAGAGTGAGAGCGACCGCGTATCGTAAACATGGAAGGACGACCCCCGCCGTGGGGGGTGTGTGTGATTTCCATGTTGTTTGGGCCCAGGGTGGATTGTCACCCCCGGTGGATCGGAGTGGAAGGGCGAGGCTCGGGGGCGGGGGCGTTCGTTCGTAGCGGGGCCGCTCCTCGCCCTTTCACTGTGGAACATTTGGTCCATCTTCGCGCAAATATTTGTCTCTTCATCGGTGGCAATCCAAGAGAGAAGTTGAGTTGATGCGCGGCACTTAGTGCAAGTGTTTGCCTCGATAAAGATTGCTCGCCAGGTTAGAGCACTCAGACTGAAATTTCGAGGGGGAGTCTGTGAAGGGAACTTTTGTTTGATTTCTTATCGTTTATTTGGTCACTAATGTTTTTAGTTTTTGCTTGAATTTTGATTGTTTAAGAAAATGCGAACTCTCGTGGACCCATGAATCCCGTTCGAAAGATTTAGCTTCGAAAAATCTTATTTCTCACGTCTGTCTATTTTTGTTTGATTGTTTCTTTGAATGAATACACAGCTTACTTGGAATTATTCGCCTTGCTTCTTGCAGTCTCTGGAAATGTTTATCCCAATTCGTCGGAGACTAAACCGTTTATAGACAATAAACAAATACATTTTCAGTGATAACTTAATCGTGATTTATTTAACCTCGGTTCGAGGTTTTTTTTAAAATTACTTTCGAAATTAATCTTAAAGAATTTTAGGGAAACGGCGCGTTTCTTTTCTAAGAATTGACAACACTTAGGTAGGACAACGTAGGTTCTGTTCCAAGGGACAATAGTTACGACTAAATGAGCCGGAAGAATTTTCGTGAGTCACATTTGGAGCGCGGTTGATTCATGCCGATGGATGCTCATGAATGGAATAATGGCGATTTTCTCCGGCGATGCTGTTTGAGGATACCTTAGGAATGTGAGTATCTGTGGACACCTAACGAGTTCTTTCCTTGTGCCCCAGTATCGTAGCACGTGGCTTTGAATTTCCCGCCCGCGATATCCTTGTCCAGTGGGAAAGTCTAAATGAATCCAAATTTTCCTTGCAGTTGCTACTTGCTGACAAATGCTTTCCACTTCGTTAATAATTCAGCTTTCAAAATACTGAGAGACCGGGTGAGGTTGGCGGCAAATATCATTATGCCTTCCTTCTTCACTTCTGACCGAATCCAACCTTGAGGACGGTGGGGTGGTTATGCGCTGGGAATTTTCTCCCATTGTGATTTTTTTATCTCAGACTCTATCTCTCCAATTACAGTGACAAAGAACTAATGAAATAATGTGCTATTTGGATTTTTTTAATTCGGTACTTTCCTTGAAAGTAGATTACCCATTAACGTAATTCAAAATTGTCAAAAAAAGTAAATGGACGAATATTGGAATCGGAGATACTTCAATTGGCTGATTTAACCTCCCCTCGGGGAGAAATGGCTCTGTGGCAGAGTAGCCGAATCGGTTCAACTCCTGGTTGGGCCAATTTTTTAAATGAAATTTTCATCCAGAAATTCTGGTAAAATATTTGCCGCAATTAGTGGACAGGCGTGTCGGAAGTAATTTACGCCATGGAGGTCAAAAAGCTCTCTCTGCCTTTCCCCGAAAAAATATCCAGGACGGCCTCCAAATCCCGTTTCCATCCCTCCAGATTCGACATGAGTGCCGGGGTACCCACGAGGGGGCGATTAGAGCACTCGGGGGACGTCGGGCTGCCTTGGCACCTCTCGGAGCAGGGTACACCAGGGTATTGCCCAAGCCAATGCGCGCGCGCGTGTACTCCCAGCAGAACACACTTGTCTCAATCCTCATGTAAAATGCAGGGCACGCATTAGATGTCTCCTCCAAAAGTGAATATTACTTAAATTATGAGTTTGTTGGGTTCTGAAAGATTGGTGACTTCATTAGAATATGAATGGGACAACGACCAAATTATTAATTCGAGCGGAGTTTAAAAAATTCCCTGTATTTTATAACATGGCAAAATTCCGAATTTTCGAGTTAGTAACTCGAATGTCGAATATGACCAAAACTAAAATGTTTTTATTTTGGCCACTCATTTGATTTGAGAGCGGGAGATGCCGATCCAGGCTAACCGATCCGAAGAACCGGATAATTTTGCTCATTTCTGAGAGTGAAAGGGAAGCAGGAAATCAATTAACTCTCCAGGTCGACCACCGACACCGCTGGTGGCGGGCGGGTAAGAAGGGCGCCCCTCCTTTTGGAGCACAACTGCACGCGGCGACGGTGGCGGCCCGCTAAGAGCGCCCGAGGGGACGCACGGATTTCCGCGCGGATAATCCCCGAGATGGGACCAGCTGCGGCGCGGGAGGGGGAACAACTTGGGAGGGAGAATCGGCGTAGGGTGGGAAGAGTGGGAGGGCAGTGCTCATTGTATCTTCCTTGGACGGTGCTCTATTGGTTAATAGTGGTCGCGTTCGTGGACGCAGAAACCTAAACTCAGCGGGTTCGGTGGCGATATCCTCACGTGCACGTTTCTCCATCCGGCAACTGTATTGCTTTCAGAACCTGGGATTGACTGAAAATAAATAACAGGCTTCATTCATTGCAATAAACCATAGATTAAATCCTCTTATCACTTTCTCCGAAAGAAAGGTGCATTTGAGATGAAAATAAAGCGTGCTTCCTTCTATTCCCGTGGGGCGGCCAGCTGGGGGAGGGCTCTGTTAAAGCGGTATGCAGGGTGCCGTCGGGATGCCTAGGTGCTCTCCAAATACCTGGCCAAAGTTCAATAATTTCACGAGATAAAATTCAGTCAAAAAAGTTCAGCCCCTTTCTAGCATAATTGACTTCTATTTTTACGTATTTATCTCTAGCAAGCTTTTTAATAACTGATGTAACAAATTCTGATGAGCGTCGGTATTCCATGGGAGGGAAGTTTTACCGATGACAACTTACTCTTAGCTTAACGCTTAATCAGGAAATGCAACATTATAATTGCTAGGAAAGCTAACGTTGAATTAAGTATGTGACGAGTTACACTTGGGATTTCTTTCTACACTAAAATGTATACGGTAAGTGCATGCAGATGGGGATAGACAATGCTGCAACAAATATGGCGCCCAAAGCAAGGGCGAAATATTTGATATTGTGATGCGGGTTTTGAGGTTCGTGGGATGTAGCCAATGCTTATTAACCCGATGTTATTTTAAAAAATGGTGGACCTGATCTCATTATGGGTACAAAGCATATTGAATATGGTCCAGCGGCGCTGAGATGCGTGTTGTAACTAGTTAATGAGATTTTGCTCAAACGTAATAACTGAATTGAAAGGAAACACTTCTGTCCTTACGAAAACTTATTGGCCCCCAGAGCATCATTCCACCGAAGATGTAATTTAATCATAACGATAAAACAGTAAACTCTAAAGTGTTATTACTTCTCAAAATACTGTATAATAATGCTTCGCACGCAGTGTGCTCCAATCGCACTCGACAGTGCAGTGCGGGGGACATTCGGCCCGTAGGAATGCGCACGGCTGCCGTCGCTCAAGTTACGAGATTTCATGATCGACATCCAACCGAGCACGATATCATATCATTATTACATAAAGTAAAGTTTTCCTGAGCTGCCCACTTCGTTTGGGATTCCAAAAGCACTTCACTCACACTCCAGTGACTTGGCATCAATTAAAAAAGGATCCACAAATAGGAAGACGGCGGAAGCGGGAGGAGCAGCGACAGGATGCACCTACTTTAAATCCTTGTGCTCATCACGTGATGAGCCGACGATAAACTTTTGAGTGCATGCATTCGCTTCCAAAATCCCGCGCTCTTTCGTCATTGACTGCGGTATATAATAAAGCGGGGCAGGTGGGTGGGAACGAGGTTTTCTGAGAACGAGGCGACCCTCACCACGCCAGCAGCCCTCTCGCGCTGCGTCACTCCATACGTCCAACTCGCGTGTGGAACAGCACCAGAGTGATGGAGATAGGGGGGGGGGAGGGTGCGAGGGATGATCTTGAAGGGGAAGTTGCCCACGGCCTCCTCGTGGTGCTCGAGCGGAAAGTAGGCGAGCGGCAACGCGACGGCGCATGCCTTGACGACGAGAAGAGTGCGTGGACGTCACACAAAACCTTCAAATCAAAAATGTCCTCCTCCAAATGGACTGTGACATCGCTCTACAAAAATTTGGTTGTTAGACACAATACGATTACTCCAATTGCTGCGTGAAAAACAGACGGGGAACATGTGGACAAGCTAACAAAAAAATAGGAGATCTGAGAGGAGTACTGAGTGAATGTGATCAAAAGGTTAAACAGCAATTTTATATAAATGCTATCTTTCGCTCTTTAAGCCTCAGTTTATGCTGCTAGTATTAATGGGATTGTATTGATTGCCGAATTGGATGGCGTGCAACGTAGATAAGCTAGGTTTGTTGCTATGATACTCCTACAGCGGCTAAGGTGGGAATCACTCAATGGAGCGAAGGTTAAAATTACAGATTAAATCTCCTGCATAAATTGGGATGTCTCTTTAGCAGTGATGTTGAAAATGTATCATTACCCCCATCGTACTGCGGTAGGAGAGATCATGTCAATAAAATTAGGGAGATTAAGTGTAGGACAGGTAGATTTAAGATGTCATTGCTTCCACGAATGATAAGGGATCAGAATAACATTGTCCGACCGCGGTAGGAGGGTTGGGCGAAAGGGACAACAATTCATTAGACTAAAGTCGTTTCGATTTTGATCAGCCAAGTGAAATGGATTTTAGTAATAGAATAAAGCGTAATATTATGCGTACGATAATGCGTATGTTTTCCTTAGGCTTTCGCCGCGCATCGTTTGTCTGCGAACTATCCGTCCCCGTTTCAAAGTTGTTTCAATTGCACATGGTTAACCCGCTTCTTCTTGAAATGCTGCTGCAGCCTCAGGCACTCTGCTCCGAATTAGATGAGCGCGATCAGGGCGATGCGTCGCGGCAAGTGGGTGTACCGACCGACCACAAGTCACAATGTATTCATCCATCTACGTTTTCTGCGCGCCTCGTCTCTATTTCGCGTCTATTCGTCTCGTAAAAGAGTCAATAGGAAACAACTAAATCATTCAAAGCTGGCAACACCGATAGTGTGCTCATTTCTAACAGAGTAACTTACCTTTATTTTTCATGTAAAATATGTTTAAAAGGTTAAAATTTCACCATTTTTTTCTATGTTAACCGTTTAGAATGTACTTTTTTGCGGAATCAGGAACACCAAGCAAAAACAATGAAAACAAGGCAAATCGGAAATTTTTACGCAAATCGGTATCATTCAATCGTCGCCATCATGAAAAAAAGTTTTTTTCCAGAAATAGAAAAATATAACCCCAAAAAATGTTTTGCAATGTACTTTTAATTGGGAACATTATTTTGGATCCATTAATATTTTTAAAAATTAATTAAATCATTTAAAATATATTTGGTATACTATATTTAAAGGTGCGTCACTTAACAACTCAATAATTTAAAACTTTATAAACATGTATTTGTTCGAAACCTTTATGGTTCGAATTTTAAATTATTGTATTTTTGAATGCCTGCACGCTGCAGACTAAAAAGTTTAAACAATACACTTTTGAAATCTTAAACGTTTTACTATGCACTGGAAACAATGCTGCCGTAAAAATTGAAAAACGTTTTCTTGCTTAAATGGAAAATGAGTAAAATCAAAGTTAAGGCACTAAATAAAAGTTAAAATTTCAAATTTTAAACATTAAAATGCTTGAAAAACTTGCCCCCGCATGTCGATCGCAAAGGGAGGGGGTCCGACCCGCACATCCTGCCTGCCCTTGATTCAACGAGGTGGACTCCAAGGTGGGGGACCGGTCGTCTCTTTTCCCTCCCACACCCTCCACCAACTTCCTCCAACCTCTCCTCCCCCCCCCCCCCCACCGCCGCGCCGTGCGGTGACACACTGCTTATCCTCGCGGAGCGCATCGCCAGTGAAGGAAATACAACATCAACGTGGATCTTTTGGGTTATAAATACTCTTCCTTTTGACATTTAACATTTATTTCTTTATTTAACAAAGCAACCAAAAACAGCACAAAGGTTTTTACATTGGTTGACATATAATACAATTGGCAATACATATAATATATATGAAAAAATACGGGTTAGCGCAATAAACAAAAATGAATAATTAGCAAAAATAAATGTCAAGAACAACTGTAGGATAGCAGGAGAGCACATATGCAAGCAGAGAGGGCAAATGACTTACAGGTGAAAGAGGTGGGTGAGGGAGAGAGGTCCAGGGAAGAATGCTGAATGGTTAGGGAATTAAATGTAGCGGGGAGTCGATGGAATAGGGAACGATGGGAGATCGAGAGACGGTATTTTGGAATCTGCATCAGAGTCAAGCTACGTTTTGGTCGCGGGGGAGCAAGAGTTGGTACGTAGTGTCCCATTAAAGATGCCATGTATGAATTTCATATCAGATAGCAGTTGACGGCGGGAGAGATGGAAAATGCCAAAGGATTAGAGAGTAAAGTCCCGCGTTGTATTTTTGATGGAAGGGATGCCATTACGTGAAATGGCAATAAAGAAATGAAGAGGTCTGTTGAGTAACTAAAGTAGATGGGGAGGCGGTCGACCAGATTGGTGAACAGTATGCTAAAATTGGGAGGACAGTACCAAAAAACACCGTCCTGAAGGTAAGAGAATCACGAACGTCAGTGTGGCGGTAAAGTAGGCCGACTATTGCTATCGCTGTCCCGACATGTCATGGAATGTGTTTGCACAAGGAGAGCTTCAAGTCAAAAATGACATCTAAATCGCAGTAAGAACTGACAGATGGGATAGGGCTGTTCGGAAGAGTGTATGAAAGTGAAAGTGGTTTACGCTTTAAAGAGGAGGTCATAATAACTGATTTGGAGGGATTAACCACCAATCAGCGCCAAGCAGTGACGGAATTAAGAGCAGATTGTAGGAAAATGGCATCAGATGTACAATCAATCTGTTTGAAAATTTTGCAATCGTCTGCGCAAAGCAAAATATTTCATCTAAGACGGAAAATATTGTCAATTATGTCGTCTAAGTAAATTGAGAAGAGGAGAGGGCCGGGGACACTGCTCTGTGGTACCTCGTTACATACCAACGTTAGAGATACTGAAACATTTTATTGCTTCGGAGCAGCCGGTGGTTGTAGCTTGCACGCATACATGACTGCACATATATGCGTGCATACATACAATGGATAATCGTGACAGTATTTAACATGATATTGAAATCAAAAGTAGAGAACTTAAATTTTAATCACATCTCAGAATTTCATATACCTGCAACAAGATTTAATAAGAGAATGTCAAATTAGAGTGACATGAGGCCTCTAAAATGAATATATATATCTACTAAAACTTACATTAACCGGTAATCTATCGGTTAAGGTAGGTTTTTGGATGGATTTAACTATCAAATAAATATTTTGTAACTACAAACAAAACTCAATCCAGCAACCTACTCTACATCAGGTCCCTCTTCATCTCTGTGTACTTCTTTCCTCCCTTCATCCCGTCCAACATCCCAATCCTGTTCCTGCTCTTTCCTCGTTTGCCTAACATTCTCCCCTCTATTACCTTCTTTAACATCCCACTACCGCTCAACATGCCTTTCATCCATTTTTCCTGCCTCCATAGGATTTCTCTCAACAAACCCGTCCTCAGCCACCATCTCCAGTACTTCCTCATTTATTTTCCTTTCGGTCCATTTCACCTTCTACATCCTTCTCCACACCCACATTTCAAAAGCCTCCAATCTACGTCTATCCACCTGCTTCAGCGACCACGTTTCTGCGCCGTACGCTCCATATCAGAGTTTTTACGAGTCTTTTCTCAACCTCCCTATTCAACGTCCCCGTCATCAACTCCCTCCTCGTTGAGAGTCTCCTTGCCTAGCGCAATTCTTCTCATTACGTTCCTACTACTTTGACCGTGTTGGTCCAAAACACTTCCGAGATATGTAAACTGTTCTACCTGCTCTATTTTTTCCATGCCTATTTTAATATTTAGCTTAGCCTTTTTCTTTCTGGAAAATCGCATAACCTTTGTTTTATTAATATTGATTCTCATCCCATATTTATCGCACTGAACCTCCAATTCACTCAGTAATGCTTGCAACCCCTTGGCTGACTGAGCAACTAATGCTTAGTCATCAGCGAACCTAACCGATTTTACGAATTCCCCTCCGACTTTCATTCCCTGCTTCAATTCTTCCCATGCCTCTTTAACCATTTCCTCCACATATACGTTGAACAGCACCGGTGACAATGGACAACCCTGCCTTACACCTCTTCCTAACACTGCCCATCCGGACTCTCCGTTCCCCACTCGCACCTTAGCAGTCTGAGACATGTACAGGTGGCAGATCAGTCTCCTGTCCCTCCAATCCATTCCTATTTTCTGCAATACACGCATTAATTTTTCCCAATTCACTCTATCAAACGCTTTTTCGAAATCTACGATACAGGCAAATACGTCCTGATTGTATTCTATATTTCTCTCGATTAGTGATCTCATTACTGCAATGGCGTCACGCGTACCTCTTCCCTTCCTAAACTCAAACTGATCATCCCCTAAGTAATCATTTGCCTTACTCTATATCCTTTTGTTGATGATCCTGAGAATAACTTTAGCTGCGTGGGATATCAAACTTATTGTTCTGTAATCCTCACATGATATAGCCTTTGCCTTTTTTGGAATAGGAACTAACACCGATCTCACAAAATCTTCCGGCCAGATTCCTTCCTCATAGATACTACGAATCAGTCCATATATGGCCTTCTTCCCACCTTTCCCTAACTATTTCAACATTTCTACAGGAATATTGTCCACCCCCACAGCCTTATTTGCTTTCATCTCCTTTAATACCCTTTCTATTTCATCGTCGAGTATGCCTGGACCTAAGCTATCTTCTTCTACGTCATGTTCCTTTTCTATGTCTAACCTTGTCGGCCTAAGTTCTTTACCATACAGTGTTTCTATATATTCCTTCCATCTCTCTTGGATTTTTCCTGGTTCTCATTCTTTGTTTGTATGAATCTTACCCCATTTATCTTTAACTGTTAGCACAGATCTTGCCTTCTTACTTCCCGATAATAACTTAACCTTGCTGTATAGAGCACCAATTTCACCCTTCTTCTGTAAACTTTCCATATCCTCGCATTGCGTTTTCCACCATTCTTCTTTTGCTGTATTTGTGGCCCTTCTCAATTTATTGTTTAACTCTTTGTACTTCATTTTGCCTAACTCTGTGTTCACATTTTTCCATCTTCTTCTCTCATCCATCTTTGCAATCATCTCATCCGTTACCCATGATTTCCTTATCCTTTTCCCGTTAACGGTTCCTATAGTGTCTTTAGCGGCTTCCAATATCCCTTTCTTGATACATTCCCATTTTTCTTCGATAGTTCTCAGTTCTTTACCGTCATCCATCATTTTCTCTACAGCCTGCTGATACTCCTTCCTCGTTAATCCATTGACTGCTTTTAAATATACGCTAAGATACGAACTCAAAAATGCATGATTTATAATCAACATGCAGCTTTAATGAAATTAAAACACTTTTAATGCCCAGCTAATGATGATATGGTATTAGAAAATGTTTATGAACACGAAGATAAATAAATATGAGTCGAACTAACTACTCGACGCAAATATTTTACTTTGGAAAGATTTATTGAATTTGAGTTGGTCACCAGACAATAATATCTACGGAAAATTTAAATGAAGGGCACATGAAAGCATTGCGAAAAATAAAAATTCGAGGAACCATGGCATTGTAAAATACTTATATAACAGTCCTGTTCACGGCTATTGGAGTTTTTTCAATTATTCAATACTACTGGCCGTAAGAGCTCACTTCATTCATCACTTGCCTATCTTCTTCAGTATTTCGGAGGAATATACCATTCACCCGTTTTAATTTGAAAAACGCCTCCGTAACATATTTATTTCAACATTTGATGGCATGTACTTGCCGGAACACGCAACTACGACCCAGGTGTCTTTTGTCCTTTCTTTGTCCTCTTCGGCCAAAGTTTCAATTTCACTTATCTCATTTTCCCACTCAGAAAAACTCGTGAGTAAAAAATATTTCGTGAGAGATGAAAAATGTGCCAATAATTTTACTCTTTTTAATTTAATTTGAAATTTAATTTTTTCGCATCTAATTTTCTTCTACAATCTCTTATTCTTTTATAGATTTCCTGTGGTTTGTCTACATACCTGATTGGCGCTAATCTTACAATCCTCTGGCTCCGATTTGTTTCCAGTAAGTACTACTGATATAAATAATAATCAAATGAATTAAATACATCTTTCAACAGTGTATATGTTGAGTAGAAATGCTGTCATCAAGAAGAAAAGGATTGTCCACACTTTACCTTAATAAAGTCATAGTCCAACTGGTGGCAGAATAAACCGGATTCCGCTAATTTTCCAAATGATTCCTGGCACACCTCAATCGTTCGCTCCGCGCTTCAAGCTAGGCGATGAAGGCCGCGCGTGCTATTATTCTTATACGTGGGTGAGAGGCAGCGAAGGAGAAGCTTCTTAGTTTCCACAACGGATCCCTCGGCCGAGGAAGTCCGTCGTCATCTGACGTCAATGCCAGGGAATGCCAGAGTGGGCGGTCGGTTTACGATCTTCTGAGACTCCCCTACTCCCACGGAGAATAAGGAGAGCGAAACCTCAATTATCAAATAAGGCTCCTGTCATAGCCGGATCCTCATAAATGTCATAGCCTCTCAGGACTTGAAATTATTCCAACAAAGGGAAGACATTAGTGCGCGAATCCACACTTTTCCTTTCTTTTCGGAGAAAAAAAAGGAAAAGTGTGAATCCAAATAACCTGACCTGAGCAATACGTACGTAGATTCATTTCTTTATTGCAGCGATGCCAGAAGCAAGCAGTCGACTCTGCTACTGTAGGGTGGCAGGGAGTGAATAAATGCCAGAATAATTTTGATCCGAATATTTTTACCCCAAAGGTGGTCGGACAACGTTATTAGGATTCTCTCTTGTTTGTGGAAAAATGTTAAATCTATCTGTTCTACACTTAATCTCTCTAATTTTAAGGACATAATATTTCCTACCGTAGTACGATGGGGGTTATAATACATTTTCAACATCACTGCTAAAGAGACGCCCTTCCAATGTATCCAAGAGTTCTTTCAATCTGTAATGTTAACTTCACCCCTCGAGTGATTCCCAGCCTAGCTCCTCTAATATTTTGGATACGTTACAAAGGTTATCGTAACAACGTTTCACAAATCTAGCTCCTCGACGCTGTGCGTGATCCAATTCGGCTATAAACCCAACTTCATGAGGATCCATTGTTCCAGCAGTATATTCCAAATGAGGCCTAACATCGACAGATAAGATTTTTCTTTGACGTTTTCATAACATTTACCTAGTGCTCTTCTTATAAATCCTAATTTTTTGTTAGCATGTCCACATATTCCCATTATGTGTTTCACCCAGGATAGGTCGTGAGTGAGGGTCACGCCTAGGTATTTAATCGAGTCTACACATTCCATTTCGGTGTTCCCGATGCAGACGTTCGAGTGGGAATCGCTCTTTTTCCAAAAATAGATCACTAAGCACCATTTTAAGTTTAATTCTAATTGCCAAGTGCCTCAATAGCTAAGATTGCTCTCCGTGCTCGCAAAATTTGACGACGATGCCACGATGCAGAAGGTATCTTAGGAACGAAGGAATAAGGAATACGAAAGCACACGTTCTAGACGTCGAGCATAATAATTCTCATAGAAATTCGGATAAAAATGTCTCATTTGAGCCATGGGAATTACTTAAACATTGTAATCTCGAAGGATTTTTCCATTCTGGTAGCCGGCGCCACCGAGTCGTGCCATTTTCAGCAGAGGAAGTCGTTCAATCCTCGATGACTATTTTAACTGTGCCAGTTTTTATTATTGGGTGGCTTCTAATAATGAACAGGAGGCGGGAGGGTGTTGACATGATCGTCTTTGAACGAAGAGAGATTAGGACGAAGAGGTCGAGGCATTGAGCGTGCCAGTGTTTGGACAAACCGCGCATGCCCATTCGTGGTAAGGGAATACTATGCCGGAAGTGGCGCGGATTCCGATGGCTTCGCTGGGGCCAGGATAGATGCGGACGACAGGACGCCGTCGCCGGGTAGAAAATAATGGGGGTTGCAGTCACGGCAGCCAAGGGGGGGGGAGTGAGTGGGAGGGGAAGGGTGTCGAGGGAAGGAGCGAGATGAAGAGATTTCATCCCCCATTCATTGGGAGCAGCCATTGCTGATAACCGACGTCGAATGCATTTATAAACAGTTCCTTCAACCAATTAACCCGCATCTGTGATCTGAAAGAACATTCAGCGAATCGGAGATGTAACATTGTTCAATGTTTACGTTGATTTCACCTTTTCCCTGTGTAAAGCACTTACATAAATTGAATTATTGGTGTTTAATAATTGTAAATATACTGGTGATACGTAATGAAAAATATTTGCGGCGACCGGGACTAATTGGAGTTCCAGAAATCGTTACTTCAAATTTATGGACGAATATTGAAATCGAATATGAAAGTTTAACGTAGGGCGAACAGCGTAGTAAATTAATCTCATAAGTGAATCATCTAACAGCAGTACGCATGACAGGTGTCACTTTTGCACCCTGCCATTAACTGCAATGTTCACCAAAATTTCAGTGATTAGAAAATACTTACTGCATTTTTTTTAAATAATGCGAAAATTACTGAATGATTCATCAATTGTCTCAGTATTTTTTGCGACTTTCTGCTTCGTTTTCTTCTCAGCTGAACTCTCCGTTTCATCTTAATTCGCACTTAATTTGCTTCCGAAATCTATCCACTGAAAACCTAATTATCCTCCTGAATTCCAGTACTGCATTCTTGGTACAGCACATTGGCATTTCTCCCCATTCATATTCATTCTATCAATGGCTCTAGCACAGAGGCGTGCTCATTAAGGTAGGCAAGCCTAATAATACCGTCTCTTCTTTACTGCCAAGGACGTCTATACTTTTTGTTATTGACGTGGGTGGACTTATCGCTTGAGAGAACGATTCATTTAGTTACATCTGACCTTACAGGCCTACTTGAAGGCGTCTGGCAAGGTTGTTGATGAGAATTTAGTATAATTTTATTTATTCAACAACGGGAATAGAAGTGGATGCTATAATAGTCGACCTGTCAAAAACCTTTGATAAAATTGACCACGATCGTTTAATGCTTAAGATGGGCCAATCGCCACTGCAACCAGGCGGAAGAGTAATCTCTTAGGTCAAATATTTCATGGAAGGTCGATCACAAAGAGTCAAATTAGGAGAAGTGTATTCTGAAAAGACAAGGGTAACATCGGGAGTCCCACAAGGAAGCGTACTTGGCCCGCTCTAGTTTTTAATCAATATAAATGATCTCCCAGTAGATATTAATTCTCAGATAAGACTTTTTGCAGACGACTGTATCATCTACAGGAAAGTCGAAAATGACAGAGACCGCGGCATACTTCAAAGGGACATTAATAAAATGGCGGAGTTGGTGATAAATAATGGGATGGGCATTAATTTTAGCAAATGCAAATCCATCACTTTTAGTAACAAGGTAAATGGAAACAATAGGGAATATAAATTCTCAGAAAATGTCATTCCTAGAAGTGATAGCTGCAAATACTTAGGTGCATATTTAACCAAGGATTTAGGGTGGGGGCTTAATGTGGATTACATTTTTAAGAAAGCTCAAGCTGGGTGATGAGAAACCTCAAAGGGGGCGTCAGAGCAACTAAGGAGAAGGCGTATCAGACCCTGGTAAGACCAATTTTAGAGTACGCATCTCTAGTATTGGACCCTCATGAAGAAGGACAAATCAAAAAACTGGAAAAGGTACAAAGAAGGGCTGTCCGATATGTACTGGGGAAGCATAGGAGGATGGAGAGTGTGTCTGACATGCTAAAAACGCTGGGCTGGGAACCTTAACAAACTAGAAGGAAAGTAAGCAGACTTTGTGGAATGTTCCGCATTCTGAAGGGGGAGAAAGCTTGGGCAGATCTTAGGAAAGAGGCGGGGAACCCAAATTTTATAGGGAGAAATGACCACAAATTTAAGGTAAAATGCCGGGCACAAAGAACGAATAAAAAAATTTTCTTTTCTGCATAAAAAAATTGTTGATTGGAACAACTTACCTGCAAAAATATTAAAGCCCTTTCCTAACAGAGTGCAAACTTTTAAGAAAAGATCTAAGGAATACATGTAATAAATTGATTGACGTGTTGTATAAAATTAAATGTAACAGCTTAATTTTTTTTATTTCTTGTTGATTGGGAAACAAATGTGAATGAGATGGGGATTTTCTTTTTTGTATGCGTCACAGATTGGCGTTTGGAAAACTCCTTTAAGTGTATTTTTTCTGACTGATTTTATTTATTATCTTTTGTGATATTGATTGAATTCCAGAAATCATGTTATTTTTCTAAGGCAAGTTTATTGTAATACTACTTGGGACTGTGTGCCGCCTGACATTGTCTATTTGCACATGTACATTTTAATAATAATAATAATATGGATTCACCCGTTATGTGATTAATGACAAGATCTTTAATTCCATACCATATCGGAAATTGACACACAGGTATATTAGACCCCATCTATCATCATAAAGAATTGAAAACTTTAGTTTACAGAAGGTCGTTGAAATAGGGTGGTGTGAAATAAATTGTTTGCACTATGTGAATTGAAACAAAGTCGTTTAACACTAAGATCCCTTTATTAATGATTCCTTAATGACCATGTATACTCCGATAACTAATATGAGAGTAATACACTAATATGAGAGAATAAACTGAAGTATTGTGAATTGTAACGTACAATGCTGACGTTTACATATATAGTAGTTTATTAGAATATCATATCCTCCATTTCATTCAGATTGGCAATAAAATTTCCTTTTTTAAATTTGGGTATGGTTCAAGAAACATTTGATAAGATGAGAATGTTGAAAATTCTGTGTTTAATTAAAAAACAGAGGCTACAGTCTTAACGATGGACTTAAAGGCGCATCCTGCTTTCATTTTCCTACTGGTTCCACGAGGGAGGGACTCGCATTTTATGTTAAGTAGTTCTCCATGCATGGGTTGGCGAACTTTCAAATTGAACCCGTCCCTCGGCGTGGTCGTGAAAAAAAAGATGGGCCTCCGGACCCAGGGGAACACTTATTCAATTTCACGTTCCACACTCAGTACGAATCGTTTGAGACGCATCATTATTGAAATGAGTGGTACCGCGATGTGGCTGCGCAATCCAAAGAAATGAATTCCACAAGGCAACATATTAGTGAATCTGGAATTGCGGGGCTTTGCAAGGGGAGGGCAAGTGAAGCGACTACGCAAAGTTTTTCTGCAATCAGAAACTCCTACAATCCTAAACGAGATGCTGATGAAGTACACTAGCCTTCAGTTTGGTGCGAATGTTACTTGGCAAGAAAAAGGTTGACCGGCGACACGATAGGACCAACCGGATTCGACCGCAGCTCACTTTCAAAATAGACATTGAAATCTTTTGCAATAGTTGCAGAAATATTATTTTATAAAAATTTGGTTTTCAGTAACAAGAATATTCCAGTAGATCGGAGGCTTTCGCAGCTGTTGAGAGATGCAGAGGTGGTTCTCGGGTTAGACTGCGTGAGAGACATTTTTAGCTCAACGTTTCTCTCCCGTTGCAGGGAGCGTCTTCAGGAGCGAAGACGCTCCCTGCCTGAAGTCTTCGCTCCCAAAGACGCTCTCTGCAACGTGAGAGAAACGTTGAGCTAAAAATGTCTCTCACGCAGTCTAACCCGACCACCTCTGCAAGAATATTCTCGCTCTAACAAATTCACACTAACGGGAGTTTTTGAATACAATCGAATAGCACAGGAATTACAAAATTAAATTTCGTTGGTGATGTACAAGAAAACTTGATTTGAAACTCAAAAGGAAGTTATCATGCTAATTTCATTCCAATAATCAAAGTTTCGCCAAGAGTGATCAGTAAACCACCGGTGAGCACTATTTGCGCATGTGTTTTTTAGCATGTGCGCCAGGGTTGAAAGAGGGGGTGGGGCGGCGTATGTTTCCGTCAGTCCCTCCATGCGAGAGCGTGGGTGGGTGGGTGATTGATTTCCTTGGTGGGAAGGCCTTTCCAATCTGCGACTTCCTGCGGATCGCTGTGGCAATTCCGAAGGGCGACGGTTCACAAAAATATGTTCATTAAAAGTAGCTCATCAATGGGAGCACCATGGCGCCCTTGAAAGATTTCCGGACAAGCCGAAACAATCTGCCAACCCAAAAGACACGAGAGTCAAATGGAAAATCAAAAGGCTTTTGGAGTCTTAGATATTGATTTAATGATGAAATAATAGATACCTACAGTAAAACCTACCAGAGATTATAATGAAACAATTTCAGAGAGTAAAAATCATTCGCCTTGACCGGGATTCGAACCCGGATCCCTCGATATCCGGCCGAGTGCTTTAACCATTTAAGCTACCGAGACGTCCTCTTACACTCTGAAATTTCCCGCAGTTTCTTGAAATGAACAGCCTAAATGTTTGAAATTGGCTTTAACCTCGTGGACTGTGGCGCCTCGCGCACGACTTGAAATTTTGGGGGCTTTAAAGGAACAAGATGTTGTGACGAAATACCGTACATACAAAGTCACAGGTATTCGTAGTCGTGCGCGAGGCGCCACAGTCCACGAGGTTAAAGCCAATTTCAAACACTTAGGCTGTTCATTTCAAGAAACTGCGGGAAATTTCAGAGTGTAAGAGGACGTCTCGGTAGCTTAAATGGTTAAAGCACTCGGCCGGATATCGAGGGATCCGGGTTCGAATCCCGGTCAAGGCGAATGATTTTTATTCTCTGAAATTGTTGCATTACAATACACACATAGCGGATGACTCCGTTAATAGTTACTGTTGCGGCATCTCCCGCAGTTTCTTGAAACTACCTGAGATTACTGGAACGAGTTGATGTTTCATCAGTTTTAATATCCTCGGGTATAGGGAAAGGAAGGACACGGGCGCCAAGCATGGAAATACACCGAAATAAAAAAGATAATTTATGACCTAATTGGCGCGCAAATCTCTCTCGAATAACTCTTAGTGGAAATGCGAGTAATTACAAATAATGAACTAATATTGGAATAAATAATCTCCACCCTGTTAAATTCCCGCACTAAAGCTATCCGTAAGAGGCACGTCCTCTCGTAGAGACTTCTCCAACAAGAGAGCAAACGTGATATCCGATCAAGCCAACAATTTTCAAAGTCCAATGATAGAGTGACAAACTAAAGTGTGCCACGTTCCCTTGATCAAGTGACCAAGGCTCTTTTCCGTCGACAACGAAGAGTCAAAGAATCGGGGGCGACGGCAGGGGAGCCATCGGGGCATAAAGGCATACCTCCAAGAGGCGCCCCCCATTGGGCGGTGACCTGTCTGCAGGAGAGATGGACGCGAAGCAATTCAGCGGAAACGTGTAGCGACGCGTCCTTTGTCTCGGGGCCGCCGTTTGGCGGGTGCGGTGCATTATTGGGCCGACGGCAAGAGTGCAGCCAGACGCGCACCCTTGGACGCGAGCACTACCGACCTAGATTGGCCGGGAGGGCACATGGGGGGACTTCCCGGTGACCTCGCTCTCTCATTTGGGTCCTCCCAATGGAGTGCTGGCGGTGGCGAAGGTCAGTGCATCCTTTTCCCGTGGAGATTGAATGAATGCTCGGACGCATCTATCTATTCAGATACTGGGCGTCAATGGCTACAGGTGCAGAAGTGCGGTTTTCGGGAGTTTTTTCATCTGGCGAACGACGTGGTGGCCAAATTTGTATTTGAGAATTCTAACGAATAATTGAAAAGAGTCCATAAAGATTTCCATTGGCAATTAGATTCTCAATAGAGAACGAACTATTTACTTGAGTTCAGGTCTAGAATAACGATGATAATACAGTGCTCATTAAGAAATATAAATTCGAGAAAATGATTCCCGTCGTCGGAATGATACGTTGGGATTATATTCAGGGAGGAAAGAATTTCGGGTTTGGGTCTGTGGTTTCGCAAGCTCACCTATGGAGAGTCGCCAAGCACTGTCAACCGAATAATTGGCATTGAAATATTTATTTATTTTATTCATTTATAGTCCCTGCAAGTAACCGCTAGGGTGCGTGGCAAGAGGTTAAATTAACCGTTAATGCACACCAGAATAATTTCACCCGAACACGATCCTACCGTGGTGAAACAATGTTATTATGATCCCCTATCGTTCGTGGAATAAATGACATCTTAAATCTATCTGTTCTACACATAATATCTCTAATTTTATTAGCATGATCTCTCCTACCGCAGTGCGTTGGGGGTAATAATAAAATTTCAACATTGCCGCTTAAGAGACTGCCTTCCAATTTATGCAAGAGCTTCAATATGTATTTTAACCTTCGCTCCGTGAGTGATTCCCAGCCTAGCTACTCTAATATTTTGGATACAA
Organism: Hetaerina titia; assembly: GCA_037158775.1. Taxonomy (NCBI): domain Eukaryota; kingdom Metazoa; phylum Arthropoda; class Insecta; order Odonata; family Calopterygidae; genus Hetaerina; species Hetaerina titia. The sequence goes on from CM073772.1 coordinate 21,257,324, forward strand.
TACTAAGTTTATCATAACAACGTTTTACAAATCTAGCTCCTCGACGCTGCATCCGATCCAATTAGGCAGTTAATCCAACTTCGTGAGAATCCCACGTACTTGCAGTATATTCCAAATGAGGCCCAGCCAACGATATAACATTTCTCTTTCACCTTTTCATCACATTTACCCAGTACTCTTCTAATAAATCCTAATTTTTTTTAGCTTGTCCCAAGATTCTCCTTATGTGTTTCACCCAGGAAAGATCGTGAGTGAGGGTAACGCCCAAGTATTTAGTCGAGTCTACACATTCCATTTCGGTGCTTCCAATGCAGTAGGTGTTCGGAAGGGAATTGCTCTTTTTCCAAAAAAAATCACTACGCCTTTTTTTTAGGTTCAATCCTAATTGCCAAATGTCGCACTTGCATTGTATAGCATTTAGATCATCTGATAAAGCTGCTGTGTCCTCAGGATCACGGATATCAGGGTAAACCAGTGCATCATCGAATGTTAAGGGACGAAATCATTTCCCCATCGCATCACTGATTCTCACATCCTCAATTACCCTGCCGGGCAAATGGCGAAATTTTTTTGCGTGTCACTTTGAAACGCACCCCACTGAGGGAGAGGGGAGGAGAGCGGGGGTGGCTGCGATTTTCATTTCGACCTGGCCTTCGTTGTCGGCAGCTCGAGATGACGACGCCTCTCGATCAACCCGCAGCGGCTGAAATTCGTCAAGATGTCTTCTCTCTCTATCTCCGAATTTCTACCTTGTGCATTCCTATTTCCGGTTTCTCGGTTTCAATTTTCAAAGTTTAAAAAATAATGCATCGTTTGAAAATACATCAGGAATTCTCAGTGCTGGAGTTTCAGAGAAATTTAATAATATAGCGTGCGAGGATGATCCTAGACTCTGGTCTAAGCAAGGTCTATGACTTCTCCAATGTGCGTGTGGGTTAAGTTAATTAACTGTGAAATACTTTTTTGTTTTTAAATTCGAGTGTGTCAAAAGTATTAAAAAATATTAAAACCCAAATTGATATGATATATATGGTGACTATTTTCTCTTTTTTCCTTATTTATCTGGATTTTGTTAATCCGGATCACTTCCGGCCCCACTGTGTTGAGATAAATGTAGTTTAACCGTGGGCTAATTGTAGCCCAGAGTGATTGCGTCGTATCCTCCGATCGATAACGATAACAAACTAGCCCATGCAGTTGGTAGCGCATGGAAAATGTCTAACGTGTCAATGGAGAGTCAAGGATTTAATTTAAATAAATTGACGCTCCCAAACTTTGGGAGCACATAACACCGAGCAAATATTATCTCAAAACTGTTAGCGGGATGAATAATGTTCTAATCGTAGGTTAGCGTATTGTTACACGTGTGTATGCATGTTGCAAAAAAAACTGTTTTGGATTCAGCAGTCCGATTTCGCTGCAGAGCTATTCATGTCCTCACTTAATCGATGGAGTTCCAAAAGTCTCCTCTGGTGCACGGAAATTTTGGCGAAGAAAAATATTAAGAAATTAATAAATTCTAAAACCCTGAATTGCAGCAATGCTACTACTCTACGGCTAACGGCAATCGAAAAATAACTCAATTATCTAAGAATTTGGATATATCGAAGGTTTTAATTCATTTATCTCCTAACATAGGACTGAAAAAAACTCGCCACGAATTTCTCGTTTAGCGGCATCTCGCAATGAACGAATCTTTCCCTGTGATAATGTCAAACGACCTCTGCGATTCTCTTCACAGAGTTCATTCTCTTCAAAGATCATTTGTTCGGTCATCGCTAATTGGAAGTCATCTGCACAGCGGCCGGGAGCGCAGTGTACAGTTAAATAAACAAGTTGACACGAGCGACGGAGTCTCTTCCTTGCCAGCGCCTTCCATCTGGCTGCCCAATTTATCGGTTGACGCTCCTTGCGTAAAATGTCGGAGCATTTTAATGACTTGCACACAAATATAACAGAATCACGCGAGCAATCGAGTTCCCCGTAGCAAAACATACATGACATTGACATGTTTTAAAAAATAGTTAAGTTTCCAGGAGTGGATGCTCGTGCTTTTCAAACGGTAATCCGCACAGTGCAAATACCCACCTTGCCGTCCGTCAAAAGACCACGGAGGAATAAAAGCTAACAGATACTGGAAGATAACGGTGAATATGTACGACAAAATATTATTTTTTTACCTTATCTGTTGGCCAGTAGAAATGCTATATCACTTTTAATGTATAATATTTCAGGCCGTCGTGATCTATAATTTTTTAACCTAAAACGTCGATTCAAAGCTCGTGTTTAAAAAGGTTTGAAGAAGGCAATGCACTCGACCGGGTGGGTTTACGCTTCCTTAGGTTCCGACCACAGTGTGTTTTCAATAAGCCAGAATACGGGGAATAGAAGGTAGTGTTTCTTAGACACGAACGCGCAAATGCAATGACTTTATAATTTCATAATTGCACCTTTTAATGCCTTTCTACTCAATCACGGCTTGCTCGAGTTGGGAGAGATTATCAAATCTGAGATATTCCCACGGTTTCAGCCACTTTTCAAAAGTAACAACAATTGTCAGCTTCACAGAATGATGCTTGTTCTCACAGAGGTTCTTAAACTTGTTGCCTTAAATTCGAATGCCCTTCAAAGCTACCAAAACGCGATGAGTTTCATTGATAGGAAAGTGAATTTTTTTGTAGATCAAGATGGTCAACCAACCTTAAATTCTTGAAAGCCGAAGGATGAAAACTGGAAGTGGGAATCATTATTCATAAAAAGAATGAACAAACTTGAGTCGTAGATGAATTTGAAATTAACAATTGAATAACATTCCTGGCGCGAAAAATATTGGGTAGCGGAATGTTAATTATATCGTTATCACGATATCCATGTTTTCATTAGAGGTCTTTCAAAAATCGTGTGTGGAAGATACTTTTGTTCTTATGGCTGTGAGGTTTAGAGTGGAACAAATGGAGAGACGCGTTTGGCGTTTAAATATAGATAATACAATAGAATGGAAGAAAAAAGAGAGAAAGAGAAAGATATTTATTATTAAGGTCCCATCGATGAAGTTAAAACAAAAAACCCCTTACAGTAAATGCCTTCTGGCTTCTGAAAATACTCCGACGAACGTGAAAAGTAAACGACCTTAACTATAGCAGTGGGTCGTGAACGACATAATGGAAGGACAAATAATAGGAACGATGGATGTATGGAAGAATTACGATAATTAAATGGAAACGGGTAGCCAATGAAAAACTCTTTCTTAGAGATGGTGAGGAGGAAGCACTGATGGAAAGCACTGATTCGAGAGAGAGAGAGAAACCGGTTGTGCCCATTAAGTGGGACTTCTAACTGAAGAAGACCTTTCCATTCATCACATGCGTGACTGTACTTTATTTATAGATAATGGAGTTAGTTTTCTCCATTATCTATCAATTACGAGTTGAGGGTGATAAAGTCTAACCTCATGAGACGGCCACATCAAACACTTGTCGGGGGCAAAACAATCCATTCCAAAAAATCCACAGAAACTCTTAGAGTAGGAGCATGGGAGCCCTACTTAAAGAGAACATACCGTGCATTTCACAATCCTGAACCACTGCGTGTTCCTTACGTTTCGCCTTAAACTTGCGATCTGTGTGCGGAGGAAGTGGACAGCTTGCTCCGTCCTTTCCTCTCCTCCCTCCTTTTCCCCTTTTCAGCCATCTCTCCACCAAGTATAGATGAATAAAAATTGAAGAGGCCGTCAAATGACAACGATTACTATAAGAGTCCAACCATGTGAAAGGAATAGGAGAGAGGAAACCATTGTCGAGTGATTGCTAACTGATTACGTTTGCTCCTCCGTGTGATTCAATAGAAAGCAAACAAACGTCTTAAATAATTAGTCAGGCGATATGCACCTTCCATGTAAGTAGTCGCAGGTTGAATTCCGATCGCGGGAAAGACTTGTCAAATTATGGTATTTTGTCAGAGGGTGGATTTCGGTCGGCTATGAGGAAATCGGGACCTCTTCGCTATGAGTTGCTAGAACGACGCGAAACATGGTCCACTTTGCGAAATATACTTTGAAGGGTCCTGCGAGCACATGCTAATAACTACATTTATTACATGAACAACATGCTGTTATCAATCAATCAAACACACACACACACATTGATCAAAGTGCCGAAATATTTCTCCATCCTCTGATTGTGAGGACTGATATAGAGTATCAGTTTGTTCTGAGTCCTTTAACATCTTCATTATTGGGTGGTCTACCGATTAAGGTACATTTTGGACGAACCCAGGCTTCAGTCTGAGTACATTCAAACGACTACATACATTCATACTACATACATTCAGACGACAAACACCGTACATTCCCCCCTCCCTTCATTCTCCCATTCCATACCCCTACGCCTTCTCCATCCTTCTCCACACCTATATCTCAAAAGCCTCCATATTTCCTCCTATTATCTATAAATGTATTTAAAGTAAAAAGGTTGCCTTCATACATTATCGACCCGACCTCCCCACCTATGTCCGCCGCGACATCTTGCTTCAATGACTGTCTCCACGCCGTACAAAGCCACGCAACATATCAAATGTTTGCACTAGTCTGATCTTAACATCCTTACTCAACGTCTCGGTCATCCATTCCCTTCTTTTAGGAAAAGCTTCTTTGTCGATACGATGTTATACTTCTTTGACCACCTAGGTCTAAAACACTTAGCTATACTGTTCCATATGCTATGGTCTTTATCCTCATATTTTAATCCTTTCCTCCATCTCGAAAACGCCATAACCTTGGTCTTGTTCACATAGATCTTCACCCCATATCTATCGCACTGATTTCCTAATGCGCGCAGCAATGCATGTAACCTCTTGGCTGACTAACTAAAACTTGATCATCCGCAAACCCAACTGATTTTCCCAATCGACACTCTTCCCATTCCTATCTCCAGCTCTTCCCATGACTGGCCGCAATGGTCGCACTAACCATTTAATCAACATATACGCAGACAGCATACTCCTCTTTTACATGTCTTCTTAACGACGCTTATGCCGCACGCACCATGAACAGTTTCCGACGAAGAGAGGTTACGCATAAGGCTCCCAATACGGATTAATGGCTCATAATAATTCTCCTACGGATAATACTCCTATCTTCTGTAATGCATTCTTTGAGTTACTATATCGCCCTTCGCCCTCTGGAAATCTGCGAAACATACATCCTGACAAAACGCTCATCCTCATTGCTCTCCTCTTAGTGACCTCATCACTGCTCTTGAACCACGCGTGCGTGAAAACACACTGATCCTGTCCCTTCGGCCTCCTCTCCACCCTCTCGGTGATGATCCTGAGAACCACATAAACTGCCTGCAAATGGTACACACTTATTGTTTTATATATACCTCGCATACCTTTCCGTTTTTGGATGAGAACTAACCATTTTCCGACGAAATCTTCCGGCCCAACTCCTCCCTCATTACTGCTTCAAATTAACCCATAAAAACTCTTTCTTACAAGGTTTCGTAGACCCTAAATTAGTTCCGCAGAGCTTGCATCTATTTCCATGGTCTTATTGGATTTCCACTCCATTAAAGCCAATGCTACCTCTCAATGAAGAATGCCATTTTTTTACTTAAAGTAAACCAAATAACAGAATCGGTGAAATGAAGGACGGAAAAGATGAATTAACTGTGGATAGGCTTCCTTTAACGGTAAAAATAATCACTTGAATAATGAATCCAAGGTTCTCAAAGTAAATCTGAAAAAACCTTTATTTTTTCCAACTGCACCAGTCCGCCTCGCTCACTCGTGCGGTGCACACACACAAAATGCGTACCGTGCATCAAGACGATCGGCGTCAGCGGGCAAGTAAATTTCACGCTCTGTGGCGAAGCCGCGCATCCATTTCACACTCCCTCTCTGGCCTGGGGGCGCCACTCCCGTCATCGTTTTTCTCTCAAGAGGCACGCACGCAGGTAGCCCTTCGCCTCCGGGTCGCCAAGGGGCTATTTAATGGCTCGAGGGAGAGTTCGCGAGGAAGAGCCATTTCTCGCGAATCGAAGAAAGAGCGGCGACCGAGGTGGCATCATTACTGCCGGAAACAGATTGAAATTCAAGCGACGGGACAAACTAACGCTGTGGGAATATCGAGAAGAACATGAAAAGACGGAGAGTTGGGTACACACAGTGGAAATCTATCTCTGGGATACAAACTATGCAAATTTCCCTTGTATTTGTCTTAACAATTGAACCCCTTGAGTCCTCGTCGAGGGTGTTGGGGTGGGGAGGGAAGTTGGGTTTCAAGTGGAGGGGATCGCGTGAACGGTCTCCGTGGCGGCTCGACGTTGCACATTGCGCATTCCGTGACGGCCTATGGGCGGATTTCTCGCATTGCCATGGGAGCGCGATCGGCGGGCGATATTGGATGGGGTTGTTTCCGGCGATTGGCCAATAGGGGCGGGGGGGGGCAAAAGGGACGCCGAAAGATATGCGGCGCAGAGCTCGAGTGACTCCGTACCATAATGCAACGGTGCAGGCAGATTAAGCCAGGAGCATTCATTTCATCCTTGGGAGAAAATCTGGCAAAAAGAGTTAGATATAGTATTTTGGACCAATACGGTCAAAGTAGTAGGGACGTAAGGAGAAGAATTGCGCTAGGCAAGGAGGCTTTCTCAAGGAGGAGGGAGTTGATGACGGGGACGCTGAGTAGGGATGTAAAGACAAGACTCGTAAAAACTCTGATATGGAGCGTAGCTATGTACGGCGCGGAAACGTGGTCACTGAAGTAGCAGGATAGACGTAGATTGGAGGCTTTTGAAATGTGGGTGTGGAGAAGAATGGAGAAGGTGAAATGGACATCGTTATATGGTATATGCGGGTCGCGGTGGTCTAGCGGGTAGAGCGTTGGACTGCTGACCGGGTTCGATTCCCGGGCAAGGCACTTTGGGCACCTGCAGCTCCACCCAAGCTAGTTGATTTTTCGGGTACCAGATCTTCCTGGGAAACCATAACCGGCACAGGGAAAGGAACTGGCCCCCCTACCCTGATGTGTGAATATTCACACGCCGTCGGGCTTGGTACATGGGTGAGCTCTACCATCACCTACTAAACCGACCTTCGGGTTGATTACTGTGTTTATGGTTATATATATATATATATATATGTATATAACTTTTGGACGGCACAATAGAACACAGAATAAAACAGATAACACGTAAAAGGAAACTCACACTGTAGATGATTTAAGCTTTCGGCCTACTCCGAGGCCTTCTTCAGGTCAGACTCTATATATATATATATATATATATATATATATATATATATATATATATATATATATATATAGACCATGTAACGGCTTGTGATGCAACCCCTAGTTACTCGAAAATGAATTTCCTGCGCTTGGTCTTTGAACTATAAATTTTATGATAACTCCTACAACCCACAATTAATTTTAAGGATGCCATGACAGGTGAGGTTAGAATTGAACCCGCACTCTGTCCTAGGATATACAAAATTCATGTGCTCAGGGTTGGGAGAGCAGATTAATCTTGTGACGCAAGCGATTTGCCAGTGAGATCTGAAATATCACACGTCTTGGTTCAATTTGAGCGTCCGCGTTTAAAACTGTCGCGAGGGTGGGAATTTTTCGATCGGGACCCAAACCATTAAATCTTTCGATTGCCACCTCTGGCACGCCATTCCATTTGTTCGACCAATGAACTCCGGACGTGAATCCAACACTCGTTTCCCCTCCACCGTCTCGTCTATGAACATTATTTCAGTGATGCCTCGGCGAACGAACATCCCGCGCGGGCAAGTCCTCTTACTGCTGCCACCTGTTTTTTGCCTGCCCCGCAGACTGACTCATGCTCCCTCAGATGTGTCCAGTCAACGGACGAAATAAGCAAATGGCGTCATGCTCATCATCTGCTCTCCTTTCTACTCCGGCAGGTCCGCCCGCCCACGCGGTGTGCGTCCATCTCTTTGAATCGGAACTTCCATTACGCTGGAAAAATTCGCGGAACCGTTACATTCCCCGCAGGTGGTAAGCAATCCTTCACTTGCGACATCGCGAGCGACGATGATGACATCGACCAAGGTCAATGCAGAGGGAGGGGGAGTCCCAGTTCCCAGTGGCCTCGCCAGAAATGTGCTCGACCCAGCAAGGGTTGCGTCAGTGATGCTCACGTACAAGTGAACCCAGGTCAAAAAGGCGTCGGGGCTTTGCGGATGGGATCGGCAAAAAAACCGGTTTTGGCACAACCGCTAGCACCTGATACTGTCAGTCGCTCTCTCTCTAACCAAAATTCCGGAAGTCCCGGAATCACGAGAAGGCGTGGAAGTACGACGACCGCTTCCCATGTAAAGAAATTGGACGGTTGATGATGGGGTATACTCTTCATATATGCTTTCATGCACTAGCATTCTTCAAAATGAACCGATACATCCCAACAAATTAGTGCCCATTTCAAGCAACCAACGTGTTTTCATCCCGAAGGACGTAGTCAATTGATTTTCCTCGCTCCCCTCCACTTCGAAATAGCAATATGCGACAATATTCCCAAGTTTTCGGCATTATTTAATGTAAGCCAGCATTTAAAATGTTACTTCAATTCGGAATTGTGGAATTTCCGTTAGCATGAATTTCATACATCAGGTCAACTGCACGAGTAAAGAAGTATTTTCATATTTTTCAAGTTTCATATTCTCAAAATACACACATCTGTCATGATTGTCTGAGACTCAAGGTATGGTTTCGTGATAATACGTGCTTAGTAATTCCTTTTCGTCAAATTGATTCAGTCGGTGATTAGGATCTACCGCATGTGCCAATCGTCACACTTTGGAACATAATTCGCAAATCCAATTCGCTTCGAAGTTGGTGGAGACATGGAAGCAAGCATAGCATTTAAACAAGGAGATATTGTCCACTTTTAGGGCAGCGGAATTGGCGGTGCGACTGTCAATACTAATGCTCAAGCCAATTTGTCAATAGCAATGGAATCTGTTGCCGTCAATCATTGATTTGTGTCCTGGTGTATTGTTTATTTCTTTAGACTAATTGATTCCAATTGATAAAACACGCCACAGGTCGGAAAGTCAAATATTTAATCACATTAAGTGGATTCAACGATGTTAAAATTGGAACTCAAGAGTTACACCGAAGTTCTCAACGTTTCAAGCACGATTCATAGGCTCGCACAACTTCTGGAAGTTTTTTCTCAATACTTCTACGACATGGACCCAAGGAATGTTTTGAAATGAATGAAAAAAATTTGAAATGAAAAAAAACTCGGAACACTATGAGGTGAAATCCCGCACATCATAGGTTCCTCAATGTGGCCAATATCCTTTCCAAAACCGCATCCCCAACTATTTAAACCCTCGGTAGTACTCGACGTGAATTCAACGCACCTTTTCTTCCCGGCAGAAGAGCGCATCATTACATTCAATACTGCTGGGAAAGCATTTGCGCAAAAACACCTATTCCGTTTTCGTTATCGGCGTTCGTGTTTATATAATCCCCGATAATATGTGTTTGCGGATGTCCGCATCCGTTGGAGAGATTTAGCGACGGACACGTTTGAACGAAGGAACAGAAAAAGCTCAAGAAGGAGGAAGTCCCAGCGACATTCCGTCTGCCGGCGGGAGGACGACTCTAAGGAAAGAGAGGCGACCGCAGGGGGAGGGGGCAAGGTCGAACTGACCCCCGAGTCCGTTCGAGTATGACGTCGCCGAATGCGCCCTCGTGTGACGCCACGGACGACGGCTCTGAACCCGCCAATCACGGCCACGCCGAGGGAGCGCGCCGTCAGCAGTTCAATGAACTTCCTCCGCTCCAACCGGAAAATATTCGACAGGGATGGAGCTTACGGGAAGAATGCCCTCCACCCTCACCCCTTTCTCGAAAAAAAAACGAAGAAACAAATACAAAATCATTTGCCACGGGTCCCGCGATAGAACGGGTTTTATTCTCGGCAGGATGTTAGCGCTGCTATCGGCAGAAAAATATACTTACTCTGTCGTAAAAATAACTCCTTGTATTCAGGAAGTTCTCTCGGGTTTCCCACCGGGTCAGCGTGGTGTGCACCGACGTTTCGACGGCTAACTCTGCCATCGTCTTCAGGGTGAAGTACAGAGCAATGAATTCGCCAGGTATTTATACCCTGTCGTAGGGTCAGGTGTCCTCTGATTGGTCAGATGTGTTCCCAAGTGCCGAGCAACACATCTGACCAATCAGAGGACACCTGACCCTACGACAGGGTATAAATACCTGGCGAATTCATTGCTCTGTACTTCACCCTGAAGACGATGGCAGAGTTAGCCGTCGAAACGTCGGTGCACACCACGCTGACCCGGTGGGAAACCCGAGAGAACTTCCTGAATACAATACGCCGGGAAAAACTGAGATCCTTCAACTCCTTGTATTATTTACGTGAACGTCGCAAAATAATATAAAGATACTCTTGAGGACTGTTTTATTCGTGTCCGTTCGTCTGAGGAATTCGAGTGGTAGTAATAAAAAAAGGCAGGCCGAGGGGGGGGTTTAAAAAAACATACGGGTGGGGAAGGGGTGCGAGGATTTATTTGTTGCTGGGCGTTCACCCGCACGTCGAGCCTTGACTCAAATATCTGACCATTCTGTTTTTTCATGCTAACAAATAAGCCCTGACCGAGGAAACTGAAAGGCACCGTCCATCGGAAGTTTAAACGACACAGGCATGCCTGTCTTTAAATAACACAATGAATCCGCAGGCAACGAATAATGTTACCGAGTATAGATGGACATTAAAAATAAAACATTATATACGGACCCTAACCCGGAACCTATACATGACTCAGACTGCTCAGTTACGAGTCTGGAACGGAGGGTCCGGATGGACAGTGTTAGGAAGAGGGGTAAGGCAGGGTTGCCCATTATCACCGGTGCTGTTCAACGTATATGTGGAGACTGATTAAAGATTCGTGGGAAGTACTGGAGGTAGGAATAAAAGTCGGAGGGGAAATCGTAAAGTCGGTTAGGTTCGCTGATGGGGCAAAGGGGTTGCAAGCCTTGCAGAGTGAATTGGAAATTCAGTGCGACAGCCATAGGATGAGAATATATATTAAACAAAGGTTATACGGTTTTCCAAATAGGAAAAGGCTAAGCTAAACATTAAAACAGCAGGGCAAAAAGTAGAGCAGGTAGAACAGTATACGTATCTCGGAAGTGTTTGGGACTAGCACGGTCGATATAGAAGGGACGTAAGGAGAAGAATTGCGCTAGGCAATGAGGCTTTCACAAGGTGGAGGGAGTTAATGACAGGGACGTTAAGTAAGGATGTTAAGAAATGAATCGTGAAAACTTTGATATGGAGCGACGCGGAAACGTGGTCCTTGAAGCAAGAGAAGAGGATTGGAGGCATTTGAAATGTAGGTGTGGAGAAGAATAGAGAAGGTGAAATGGACCGAAAGGAAAACAAATGGAGTACTAGGTACGGTGGGTGAGGAGAGGGGTTTGTTGGGAGATATTCAATGGAGGCAGGAAAAATGGATGAAGGGCGTACTGATCGGCAGTGGGATGTGGAAGACTGTAATAGAGGGGAGAATGTTAGGCAAACGAGGAAAGGGCAAGAACAGGCTAGGGATGTTGGACGAGATGAGGGAGGCAAAGGGAATACACAGAGATGAAGAGAGACCTGATGTAGAGTAGGTTGCTGGATTGTGTTTTGTCTGGAGTCCCAGAATATTTATTTGGTAGTTGTTTCCATCCAAAAACCTACTTTAACCGGTAGATTACCTTATAAAATAATACTATGCGGATTTTAATAAGTCATTTTTTCATTTCTTCCTAATTACTTAATCATTCAACTACGGCGGGGGAGAGCAATGATTACTGTATGAACGTAAAATCTGTAATTTGAAGCTGGTTTAGATTATATAAAAAGAAATGTTTGAGAATCTTTAGACGAAAAGTTCTGCGAGTTATTTTCCTAGGTTAAAATTTTATTTTTTTATCCATCGGTAAGAGATTCATAAATGACAATGTGAGTTTTTTTCGCATTAATATCGGTAATGAGCGACAACGGGTTACAACGCCGTTGAATCGTCAATCAAGTTTTCACGTGCAAAAACGTTTTATTGACTTGGCTAGTCGGGCAATTCTCCTCTCTAAAGACGGGCTCAATGGGACACATTAGCCACTTCTTGTTTTCGGTGAATTTGGATTGGGAGGGGCGGGTGTGAGGACAGGAAGAGAGAGTAAGAAGTCGAAGGTAGGTCGGCAAGGGCCCTCCCGCCCCAACAATCAGGCGACGGGACGCAATCTAAGCAATGCTAAATGCCATTCGAGCGCGAATTTCCAAATTCTGTTTCGCCGTGGAGACCAACGGTGGAAAGAAAAACGGTGCCACATGGAATGCGTGCAGAGTCGATGCTTCTCCCGGCCCACCCTTCCAAAATTTCTTCCGAAATTGCGATATGGGATACTCTTGGCAGATGGACAAAAGCGTAGCGGGGAATTTTGCCTTTCTCGCGATCAAGAGGAACAAAACAAAGCGCCACGGATGGATGAAGGCCCAATTTGGTCGGTGTCGGGCCTTTGTGTGAACGATGCTGGTGGGGAAATGTGTCGTTGCGGAGTTGCGACGCCTCATTCAATCAAAAGAAACACGTGCGGACACTGTGGGATACACGAGCGGAAAGCTGCACAGGAGGTTTGAATCACTGGGATGAAATATCGTTGCCATGCCTGCATCTGTGCATCGATACATTTTAATTATAGTTTACAGATGTTTTCCATCAACTTCACGGATCTTCCTCGCCTGGATTTTCCAGGCCCCTCATCTTTCCTCATTTTGGTGCGGTAATATCGAATACCGGGCCCCTCGACATGGCTGCCTGGATTGACCACGGAACGCGGCGTACAGATTGAATGAAGGTCCATCTCCACCACGTCGAGGAGAGCATTTCACCCGGGGAACCAGACGAAGCGTTGAAGGACCCCAGCCGTTCAGCTTCAAAAACATATTTATATCTGTGGCAATAAAGCAAATGAACCCAAAGTTTTGGTCCAAGCCTATACAAAGTCTTTTTGCAGAAATTATAGCTACTTTGCCTAAAATTTAAATGCATAAATATTGCGGATGGACGGTTTCTATTCCCGGCGGACTCCTCTGCGCACCGTCAGCTAAACCAAAGCTGCGTGATTTGTTGGGTACAAGATCTTTCTGGGAAACCACAGGCTGCACTGGGAAAAAAACTGGCTGCTTGCCCGTGTTTGAATTTCACACACCGGTTTAAGTACTATTTTGAGATCTACCCTCGCCTATCCAACCAACCTTCGGGTTGATAGCTATGGCTTTATATCCTTCTGAATTGGAAAATTTCAAGTTCTTTCCTTTTCCAAGTGGAAAATGAATTCATTATTTATGAAGCTGAGTTTGTATCCCCTTTCTGCACCTAAAATTGCGGTCCTTGCTGGCCCTACGAAGGCACCAAAATCAATGAAGGAGTGAAAGATAACGTTATTTGATATTATAAAAATTTGCTCTAATGCATATCTGTTTTACATTATTGTTTGCTCTGCTTTTGGTACCCTAAATTGCCCCTTCCATCCCTTGTCCCTCTCCGTGGGAGAGCCCTCCTTCTACCTGCAACGTTGGGTCAAATTCTTTACCTTGGGTAGAAGAGCGTTTCATGTTGCATATTCCTGTGGTTTCGGCATTGAATTTCGCCTTGCTACTTACCAAAATCTAGCTTGCACGATGTTGGATGAGTTTCTTACTGCATCCAAAGTTGCTATTATTTGTTAGATGATAGCATATGTATTTGCATGCATGTATAATGATAGGATTTTTGTATGATTGTATGCACCACGGTGGGTATGGGTTTGCATGTATGTGTTGGTTTTGAATGCGGTTTTTTTCCTTTTTACGGGTGGTACCTAACACCCCCAGCCACACGCCCTTGCGGCGGCTTGCGGGGTATTATGTCGATGAGATGATGTAGATAGGCATGAGCACACTTGAAGCAGAATTTTTAAAACGACATTGGGTCAGAGGCTTGGGAATGGTCAAATTTTAATGGTGGTTGAAAGGAACGTGATACTTTGGGGTCGATATCGGAAATTCAGCAATGACAATCACAAAGAACTTTAAGAATTCCATGTTATCATATGCACGAAAAAAACTTTTTCGTTTGGATGCACAAAGGCTTGATGTGAACAATTAACACGAATGGAAGACACAAATGCATCAATGGCCCAGAAATCAGAGGACGAGGTGTTTGCTTTTCTATTTCAGGTCTGGCTCGTGAGAGGCTTCTGAAACTTTACTGAGCCCTTTGACCGTCCCTTTAAATTCGCTGAACGGCTTTTATGTACACCATTACCCGTAAAGGGAGAACTTGGCAGCTGGTGCGAGGTCATTCGCAATCAGAGGGAATTGAGATTTGTGCTTCTCCTAGCTGGAAGATAAGCCTCGAATGCAATCTTCGTGCCTCAAGATGCATGGCTCCCGTCCTAGATGTCCAATTATCGTGTAACACTCAGCTCGTTTACCGCAATTTTTAAGAATCTCTTCTTAAACATTTTATGTAAGGTGCCCTCAATCCTCCAACTATGTTCTCTCTTATAAAGAGAGACGTTTCAGGCGTGATATGATGGAATACCATGATTAATTAAAATTGGCAATTTTCCACAAAAAATGTTTAAATATGTTCTCTCTTGTTGATAATGACACAATTTGAAACCGGTCTTAAATGACGCTTTACTAACGAAACTGTGACCAGAGGGCAGTAAAATCTGTGGAAAACCACAAAAGACTCATTAACATACCTTCCGAAGGTAAGGCCAGAAACATATCATTTCCCTATGAGAGATCGTTGAGGTCGATACTTAGTGGAAATCAATTTGCAAAGCATGAAGAAAGATTCAAAGACAAAGGTTGCGCCGCCCCTTCGGAAAAGCAGTCTTTCTTCGTGCTTTATGTCATTTCCCTTCTATAAACAAGAAGAAGAGTTTTCACAGAAAGTATTTTACTGTTAAGTATATATTTTAAATAAAATATTATATAAATATTTCAACAAATTGTGAACCCCCACCTCTTTTTCGTAGGAATTATCCGAAGGAGTAAGGAAACCGTGGCAGGGAGCCCTGGAAGACACCTCCGACTGATCACACAACCGTCTGAGCTTCGCCGAGATGCTTCAACGGCTGATCGCCACGTTGGCCCTCATGGGCTTGGCAGCCTTGGCCCTTCCAACCAGCAGGCAAGATCCATTGCCCGATGAAGTTGACTCTGACGAAACAAGGAGAGTCCTCGGGTCCAGGTATTTCTCCCTCAACCTATTTCATTGTAAACTCAAATCATACAATAACCCATACCGAATACCTGACGGTTACAGATCTTTTCTGCATTTCTATATGAATCCGGAGCAATAATGATTTCTCTCATTCAAGTTACGAATAGAAAATTAATTTGTTATGAAACAGATTTTTAAGTTCAAAATTATCATCCTGTGATTATGTAACTTTATGCTTATGGTTGTATCGTTGATTTACTAAACTCACCAGCTTACCAGTGAACTATACGAATAGGTTCTGGGCTGAAACTAAGACAAAGCCAATATTTTAGCATGCAGTATTTTTAATCAATTTTTTGCAGTGGAAATTGAAAAGTATGTATAATTTCTTCCTCCTCGGGAACTAATAAGTCTTTCTCTCTTTTTCCCAGTGTGGTTACGTCTGTTTCCGTGATAATGGATCTCGGCCATGGTGGCGCGGCATTACTTTCCGAGTCTCCGGGGCAACACGCGGACGTTGATAACGCAGCTGGAGGCAGCCAGCAGTCAGAAACGTTTGCCAATAGCCCCTTGTTCACGGATAAACGTCCGGTTGGCAGCCCTCCGGCCCTCATGTCTCCGGATCGGTACGAGTTCTACACATTCGACGAGTCGGGCGAGCTCGTTAGGCGCTTGATGACGCTGGAGCAGATCCAAAGCCTCATAGCGGGCGGAGACGACGCACATCGGCTTGCGGCCCTCACGGCGGACCTGGAGACCAACACCCCGCCTTCGGCCAGCGACCCGCAGGAGGAGGTCGTCGCCAACGTGCAGCAGGTGCTCGCGGAGGAACTGCTTGCCTCGATCCAGAAGAACGGATCCGAGCCGCAGGAGGGCGAGGTCGAAGTGGAGGCCGTCGTACAAGAAGTCCCACCACCGCCGTCGTCGTCGCCCGAGCCAGCGGAGGAGAGCGCGTCCGAAGGGAGCCACGAGGAAGACACCTTCTCGTCTTTGTACGGAAGTGAGGGCATCAGCGGGTCAACCGATTCCTCCGGCGAAGGCTCTCAAGTTGAGGGGGCCGACACTTTGGCCGCTAATTCGCAAGAGGTCAATTTTGGTGGAGCCAGCGGCGGAATTCAAGAGACTGCAATGCCGTCCTCCCCTCAAGATAGCGCCGAAATGACCTCTGAAGAATTCGGCAATGAACACGCGTCATCGGATTCCGACTCGTCGTCAGATGTTTCCGTTACGCCGGGAGACAAAGAAATATCTTCAACTCCGCCTAACTTTGCTTCTCAGCAATCTACCTCCGTCATGGACGACGTTGACGCATTATCATTGGCTTTCAGCGAAATAACGACGACAAAGGCAGATACAGAGAGTTCTGTGGGAGAGGAAGGGAAAATTACGCTCTCCAAACATCCTGAAACGATTTCGAAGAATGAAACGATGGGGGATCAGGTAAACGATAGCATTCCAGCATTTTCAATTGAAGACAGCGAAGGAAGTAAAGAAACCTTAGAGGATAAACCTGTCCAGAATTACGCCCATCCAACGGGTGGATTAACGGATAACACAGAGTTTACGAACAAAAATCCCCCAACGGTTATTCATCAAAATCTGCCAGAGGAATCCGAACCTTTTCCGGATCCTATTCCTGAAATTATACACTCCCCTATGCACCACCATTCTGAGAAAAGCAATAACTCAGTGGTAACTATGACCAATGAAAACACTGATGCAACTCATAGCAATGAAGATGCACTTAACGAGCCAATCGGTATCTCTACAGAGTATTCACCGTCTTTTGACCAAGAAGTAGATGAAATTCCCAATTTATCACAAACGGCCGACTTCCAACCTCCCGAAGAGGCGGATTTGTCAGCTTACTTCCCTGATTACAACCAAACTTCCAAGCCCACGTCTGACGAAAAAGAAGAAGATTCCATGAAAATTCAGGGGTTGCTTGGATTATTTTCGGATAAATTTTCCAGTTTGATGGGTTCTTCTGATACGTTTAATAATGCAGACAGTCATTTGAAAGTTACCACAGAAATGGAAGATGCAGCCACCCAAGATGACACAAAAGACCCGAATCAATCAGAGTCTCAGGATCCGTCAGCTTCTCTCATGCCTCCTCTTATTGGTGAAGAGGAAACCACTACTACACCGCATCTAGGATTTGGAGTGACAGAGATAAATAACATAAAATACCAAAACACTGATTCCGGAGAGGAAATCGACGAAGAAGATAGCGACCTACTAGATGAACTATCGGAATCTGTGAGTGGAATTCTGTCGCAAGTTTCGGACTTTGTCGATGATTCAGAAGAGGGCACTACAAAAAAGCCATTTGTAAAACCGGTTCATTCAGTGAGACCATCAACTGCGAGTCCAGACGGAATAACTTCAGGTGAAGATAAAGAAAAATATACGGAAACGACGTCTGTAGGAATCTTTTCACTAGGGACTTCAACGCCTGCTGACCACACACATAAAGTGGCTATGTCTGGTGAAGAATCAACGTCGACAGACGGGATGCATGGTGTCGAGTCCC
The DNA here is from genome assembly GCA_037158775.1 of Hetaerina titia. Taxonomy (NCBI): domain Eukaryota; kingdom Metazoa; phylum Arthropoda; class Insecta; order Odonata; family Calopterygidae; genus Hetaerina; species Hetaerina titia. The sequence goes on from CM073772.1 coordinate 21,275,124, forward strand.
AGAAACCAGTTAATATTGACCATCAAACGGGTTCATTTTCTTACTCTTCCATGGAGTCATTCACTGAGATAAGTCCCACAACTTTCGACCCAATGAGCTTAAGCAATAGTTTTTCAACAGATTCTTCTGTAAAAACAGATGTTGTAACAGTGATTTCTACTGAGGAGCCTGACAAAGATGTTTCCAAAATTACCAGCCCTATTCTGTCAATTAAAATACCAAGCAAAGAAAATGAGACAGTCGAAAGCGGAGACGGCTACGCTAATAACACCGCTACAATGGAAGAGGGAGCAGATACGTCCGTGATGGATAGCTTACCTTTTTCAGGTGGCTCCGCATCATCTTCAACAGAAAGTTCCGATGCAGGAAATACAGATGGAGAAAACAATATTCCTATCGATCTCGCTGAAGAAGATATTGTTTCGTCAATGAATACCTCTAATAAAGATGATAGGTTTGATACTGGCACTAAATTGATGAGTGAAGAGGGAGGATTTGAATCTTCAACAACAGTACAGTACTCCGAACTAGATATTGGTGGTAGTGAGAAGTATGACGATGTCATTGAGACTACTGTTAAATCGTCATCAACCGAAAATGTGAACTATTCGGAGGACGCCTCGGTAGTGGCTTCTGAAGAATCTACTGAAGGTCTCTCACCAATCAAAGCGTCGATACTACATGAAAGTACTCAGGAGAATTCTGATAGTTTTAATACTGGATTCGAATCTTCAGCAACAGAACAGCACTCCGAACTAGAGACTGGTGGTAATGAGAAGGATGACGCTGGCAATGAAACTACTGGTAACTCTGCAGCAACAGAAAATATAAATCATTCGGAGGACTCCTCGGTAATAGCTTCTCAAGAGTCTACCGAAGGTCTATCGCCAATCGAGGTATCGGCACTACATGAAATTAATCAGGAGCATTCGACAGTGAGCATTTTTTGGCCTGTCTTGAAACCTATACTCAACAAAACGGGCGAAGAATATCTATTAGAAGAGATGCACAAGGTGGCGGCGGAGGAGAGCGACCCCATGCTGAGCGCATTCGCCGCCGACATACGACCGGATGAACAGCCGTCCTTGCCGAAGGACGAGTATAGTGAACCAACGTCTGACTCGCAGGACTCCGAGAACGGTGACGAAGAGAAGGAAGAGGGTGATGTCGAAAAGGTGCCGACAGTGGCCGCGGATCACTCTGACTCGATCCATTCTTCGACTGAGGCAGCAGGAGAACCATCGACGGAAACCGAAACCCCTGCCCCGACCTCGGCTTCCAATTCGAAGATGGAGGAGGGAGCAATTGAACAGACCACGTCCGATAAAGCAGAAAACCCTGAAGAGATCGCCATCAAGACACCGTTGGGTGACGCCTCAGGAGGTGATCCATCACTCTCCGCTGAAAATGACCTCGCTCCGACCTCACCCGATGCAATCATACCGACGACGTATCGCCCGGACCATACATCCCTTCCCACAACGGAGGCGGACGGCATCAACGATTCACACTCCTCGGCATCCCCCGACGATCTCCCTGATCCCAACGCCCTCTCCCCTGTTCTCGGCGAGGAGAAACCTGTCCTCCCGAGCCAAAAGCCATCGGCCTTCCCCGTGCCGTCACCCACAGACAAGCCCTCGAAAACATCCACGACCACACCTGGAGGTTCAGTGGTGCCGCCTTTAATGCCTGCCTTCCCTCCGGCACCTGCTGGAAACGTGGGACTGGAGGCCACTTCGTCATCCATCGATCCAGACGTCAAACTATTCGTGGACCTATGCAATGACTTGGCCTTCTCCCTATATTCGCAAGTACGAGTCTTAAGTTATTTTTCGCTTAGATTAAACAGTTACTAGAAGATTTTCCTTAAGTTATGGCTAAGACGCCTTGTCTATTTAATATCGTTGCCTACCCCACGGTATGGTATCCACAATACTGCAATCAGAATTCAGATAAAATTCATTCCACCTATTCAACTGAACTGTTTTATGTTGTCTAACACTATACTGGCAACTCTTTCTCCCAAATTTTAAACTTATAAGTAATTTTGCGAGAATATTGTGTACCTCCATGGTCTTGTCAGATTTTAATTCCCTTAATACTCTTTCTATCTCACCATCAAGTAAGTTTGAGCCTAAGCTATCTTCATTTAAGTCAAATTCTCTTTCTAAGTGTAACCTTACTGGGCTAGGTTCTTTACCATACAGTTCTTCTGAAAACGAGGAGAATAAGTAGAATGGTTGACTTCCCACAGGTCACGGGTGCGTCTCAGTCGGTGCCGAACATCCGGGGCACTCACGCAGGAGGCGTACAGACGCGCAGCTTGGTCCTGTCTCCGTTCGCCATCTCCTCCCTGCTCGCTATGGTCTTCCTGGGTGCCCGTGGGCCCACGTCCGAGCAGATGAATGACCTCCTACACCTTGACGACGTCGTCACCTTCAACCCGCATCTCGTGCTACAGAACGTCACGGAGTCCGTCATCACCAGTCCGGGAGTGTCGGCGGCTGCCTTTGTCAGGGAACTCTACAGTGATAAGGTAAGTAAGCGGACCGAGTATATGCGTAGAGCATCAGTCTCTTAAAGACAAGACAGGACTCGTGAAACCCATGACTTCTTTGCTTTACATGACATTAACCTTTGCTGATAGCTAATTAGTATATTTGGTTGCAGGGTTCCTTACTTAATTGCGTTGATCACTCCACCATGAGTAACAATAGTAGTATTGGTGTAAAGAACACCAATAGTAATTTTTATTTGTCATATATCTTTTGTGGAATCTGTTGTCACAATCGGTTTTACATGGTGGGTCAAAACTCTTCGCATACTGTGCTGCAGAGCATCACATAGCTGCAGAAGGACCTGTAAGTAGTTGCTAGGTGGAGCAGGCTGAAAATAAAATAATTCTCGGGTGAATAGGCACACATTTTACCCGTAGATTTTCGCGTTTAATACAATACTGCATAGTAATTAGGTAACTCGCCCAGGCCCAAACTGAAGATTTAAAATGCCTGGATTCATTAATTTCCAGTGTGGACAGAATGAGGGAGGAATGGAGAGAGGGAAGTTGCTGCCACGAGAGCTGAATGCAGGAGTGAAGCAAATTTCAGCATTAATTCATTTTTAACCATCATGCCATTCTACTTCAGAATAGGAAGAGGCTCTCGCAGACACCTTTTCTGAAGTCATTTGAGATTTAGGAAAAGCAAAGTGTCTTCTTGCATCAGGTTGATGTGAATTATCCAAAGTTATTTTTGCCCATCTTTAATGCTACTTTTCTGTCATGGCACATAGAAGATAAAACTACAAAAAATGAGTGCAGCATTCAGTATGAAAAATATTGCAATTTTTCTATTTATTAGACTCATGCCCAGTTTTTAAAAAAACAAGAAAGTGTCTTTGTTTTACATACTAATTGATGGTTTATTTTAAATTGAAATGCAAATATTTAATTCTTTATTAGACCATACAGTCAATTATTTAATATAGTGAAACCTCGCAATTCGAGCATGATCCGCTACGAGACCTTTTTCGTAAAACGAAACACTCTTTTAGTAAATAATCTTTTCCAGATAAAGTAATGTAAAATGCGATAATGCGTTTAATACCGATAAATATTGTTGAGTTGTGCAAGGTTTATTCAAAGAAAAGTATATAGACGTTATTTAGGATCGCGGTTCACGTTCACTTTTTCTTCTATCGTGGAACAAAAACACCGGGATTACGAATTTGATTCATAGAAAATAAAAAAGAATCGAAATGAGTGTTAATTTTCGATACATTCATTATCCGTTTTTACAAGAAATCTGTCGAGAGACATTTGTTTTAACGAACTCTTCCTTGTTTTTTTCAAAATGCGACATAGTATTCATCACTACATGACTAAAGGTTATCAACCAAAATTGCGCTCCTGTAGAAATAAAATTGGTTAAGTCATTGGGGAGGAAAATGAGAGACTAGAGAGATATTTAAATTACCTGTATAATAAGGAATTAACTCCAGGGGTAGAAGAAAATGAACAACGTCTGAAGTGCTCATTCCAACAATAGAAGAGGTAATTTATTTATTTATCTTGGTCCGAAAACAGCACCTTTTGGCCTTTACATTGGACAACAATTACACCCCATCCCTCGGTGGAAAAAATCCCACCCTGGCGGGAATGGAACCCGCGACCCGTGGATTGGCAGACGTTACCCCGCCGCCACCATGGCCGGCAAAGATAAATTGAAAGCACTGGAAGACAGAGGAATGACGCAGCACCAGGAGAAGATGGCATAACAGCTGAATTGATTAAAAATGAGGTCAATATTTAAATAGAGTATTACATCAGCTAATTTGTAGTATTTGGAAGTTGGACGAGTTTTCAGTAGACTGGAAGACAGGATTGATTTGTCCAAAATAAAAAAAGGTGACAAATATGATTGCAAAAACTAAAGGGGCATTACATTATTGAATGTAGCATATAAAATTCTCACCAGTCTTCTTCTAAAACTCATAAGTACCAATGCTGAAGACATACTGGAAGATTGTCGGTGTCGCTATAGAGCTGTTAGAAGTACCATTGACCAGATATTCTCGGTAAGACAAACAATGGAGAAATGCTATGAATATAACGTTGACTTGCATAAGTATACTCTTCATTGACTTAAAAAAAGCTTTCGACAGCGTGAACAGGAAAGAGATGCTACGTGTGTTGAGATGTTATGATATTCCAGAGAAACTGATTTTGAATAAGACTGGTTCAATTGACATTCCATGAATCACTATGTAAGGCCTTTATTAGGGGTAGAGCAAGTAGGGCATTTAATATTACCTCAGGGTTAAAACAAGGAGATGCTCTCTCAGCCACGTTATTCAACGTGGCCCAACATAATGCAATGAAAGAATTGAATTTAGGAGGGACCATGGTGTATAAATCCCGGTAAGGATTCACGTATGCAGACGATAGAGCACTAATCGCACGGAATCTGAATGGCCTAAAAGAAATGTTTAACATTTTAGAAAACACTGGTGAAGAAGTGGCGCTGAAGGTTAGTGAAGAGAAGACCAAACACTTGAAAATGTCAGCTTCTCAGAACAAGCGAGACATGCGAATCAAAATAATGGGAATTATGAGTTTGAGGGTTTCAAGAAGTTTACCTATCTAGGAGTCAGACTTAACAATGAAAATAAGATATCCACAGAGATCAACTGAAGGGTAATGAAAGATAACAAGGCATATTTTGCAAATGTTACACTCCTCAAATTAATGTTACTATCAAGGAATACAAAACTGAAGATCTATAAAACGCTTATTAGACCCGTTATAACTTATGGAGCTGTGAACCGGCCTTAGGGTTGTTATTACTGTGTTTCTAGTCAATTATATGATATTTGGTTCGGTTAAAAATAACCATCTTAAGCCCGTAATTCTATCATAACATTTGCAATCACTCCTCTCACTTGATTTATTTCAGCTTCATAACGCTAAGTCAATGAACCATTCCTTTGAGAGATGAAAAGATTTACACTTTCGCGAACAAAATGTGAATAAATCAGATACTTTCCTGAAACTTCCAGCCTCCTTGCTTCCTGCCTCTTTGAAATTTGTTCTTTCCTTCCACAGTCGAAGGGCCATTTGCTTGAGTTTTACAAAGCGAGGGCCAAGGCCTTCTATGAGGGTCACGTAGAAGAGGTGGACTTCAAAGATGTCAACGATGTCATCCGTCGCCGGACCAATCACTTGGTGCGGTGGCAGACGAGGGGAAGAGTGCCGGAGTACCTGCGCGGCTCCTCCCTTCGACTCCGGCCGCCTCTTGCTGCCCTCTCCGCAAACTTCTTCGAGGTATGTATACGTCAGCGCCATTTACCCGAGGTAACTGTCGCCCTGTAACTGTCACCCCCATCGTGATTGTTTGGATTGAGGCGGTGGGTGTTGGATTTGAGTGGAAACCATCACATAACAGTTATATCATCTCCGATCAACATCTGTACGATTAATAGTTTACAATTGGGGATGCCCTATTAAGCCGCGTTTATTGTACGGGGCCGGTGGAATTCCCCTTCCTATGCCGCTACCAGAACAATAAGATCCTTGAAAGAACCTAATGTTCCCTTAGAAATTCGGTGACATTTTGTATCTTAACAAACGGAGAAAAAATACAGCAGAAGGATGTACGAGTACATTCGCAATATATCTCTTTAATTTGCTTCTTCGTATCCGACCTACCAATAATGGGGTTTGCAGGAATTTTAAAATTCTCACATAAGGAACCTCACTTAAATTTAAAATATTTACCCTGTATTTTATCCTGTCTGCGAGTGACAAAAACATTAATTCCTCACGTAACTTAGTTTACATTTTCACTCTTCAGTTCAATATTAGTATTGCCCATATGATTGTGACGCTTAATGTAGTTAATGTCTTTGATTCCTTGTTAAAAGAGTTTTTAACATTTTCTGGGTCTGAATTACTTGGGAAAACTCGGTGAGAATCCAGTAGCAGAATGTTCCTCTCCCGCCCCTGCACCCGCCATGGGTTTGCATTGCCCGGACAACTTTGCGTGACACTGACGCAAATCCCCGTGGAGGAATGGTGGGCCATCCAAAAGGGACCGTTAGGAAATTCAAACCCTCCGAAAGAAGGCACAGTATTTTGCTCCTTGGACGTTTGAATATTTCTAAGCTGTTCTGCTGCACAAACCCCCGCGGCAAATCAAAACCGAAAGGCGGCATCTAGATGGTGAAGGGAAACCCGGCACCAGGGATGCGCATGCTGGATATCCGTCTGATCGATACCGTCCACCCAACTCGGTCCGCGGGCAGCATTTCCTCCCGCCCACTCGCTTCGATGTCATGGCGTCATTTATGGACGATCCCTCCCGCTTTCTCCCCAGGCCGACTGCCAGCGGGCCTCCAGCTCGGGCTCGGACGGCGAGATGTACTTCGAGGTGCCGGCGATGGGGCGCCGACGCCGTCGCCTAGTGCCCATTCCGGCCGTCGTCTGGCGCGGCGTTTTCCTCGCGGGTCACGACCCCGGCCTCGACGCCACCGCCCTCGAGCTCCGGCACGGCGGCGGGGAGGTGAGCACTGTGCTGGTGCTGCCCGGCCGCCACGGGCACTCCGTGTCCGACGACCCGACCGGCGGTCTCGCGCGCCTCGAGGCGTGGCTCGCCAAGGGCGGCAAGGCGTCGTGGTCCTCCGTGCTGCGCAGTGCCGTGCCCCGCGGGCCCATCGAGGTGCAGCTCCCGCGCTTCGCCCACCGCTCCGTGCTCAACGTGACGGGCGCCCTCTCCAGGATGGGCCTTCAGGACCTCTTTACGGGCGGCAAGGCGGACCTGAGAGGACTCGACGGCGGCCTAGGAGGCAGCCTTCACCTCTCCGACGCCATTCAGATGACCGCTTTCGGAGTGTGCGCGGAGGACGGCAACTCCAGACGCCACCTGGAGACCTATCCCTCGGCGCAGAGAACCGGCAGGACCGGTGGCGAAGGGGAGGATGAGGAGTCGACGGCCGGCCGCGGACGAGCGGCGGCGTGGGCAGAGGAGGAGGGCGGCGGGTTGGACGAGCAGTCCTACGCGTTCGCGGCGGCAGAGGCGGCCAGGGAGCTGCCCCTGGCGCTGAGGCCGCGGCAGGCGAGGATCCCCAGGCCGCCCCAGGCGTCGTCGGGGGTGGTGCTGCCGAGGTTGCGTTTCGACCGGCCGTTCCTCTACTTCGTCCGCCACAACCCCAGTGGCTTCATTCTCCTCATGGGGAGGTTCAACCCGCGCCTCTTCCCTTAAAAAGACATCAAAAGCCTCGGAAAGTATGTGAAAAAAGTGCTGTGAAACGCCCCCATTCGTTTGCATGAGAAATAGCCTCGCGGCAATGACTCGGCGCGTAGTTGACGCCGTATCTTTGAGCGCGTTAACACTAGGCGAGCTTTAGGGGAGCGAGCGAATGAACGTTTTCTAGTTCAGATGAAATTTCCAGTTGTGTGTTCACATTTCCATGAGAATTTATTTGCAAGTCACTGAATGATTGGATGCAGGAATGGGGGAAAATCTGGGAGGCACGCCTAGTTTCGACCAGCAGGAAGGCCAAACTGGTTTGGTTGCACTTACTCGAGGAGAACATTGAACAGGCTGGCAATCTAGTTTGTGCAACAGTTTTCTTGCCCCACCACCAATATGAAATGACTTTCACTCTTTGAGTGGCCATCATGACTTTGGGCCAGTTGCACAGTGCTGTTTTGACTCCACACTGCTCATTGATTGGCAGCTTTCTTTGACACTGTAAAGGATACTCAAATTCATTATCAGGTATATTGATCAACAAAAATGAATTTGTTCACAGAGGCTGCATGCTGTTTGCACCAGGTGCAAACTTTGCTCCAGTTCATTGCCCCCAGCATGCTCACCTAGTGTAAACACAAATGTGAATTGTTTTCCAAGTGTTTGTTTTCCATTCACTTGTTTCAGTCAGGGAAGAAAGTGTGGTACTTTCACTGTTGGGGAACTGACATTTTGTATTATTTAGTGGTTAAAAATTTGAACACTTTTGTGTATATTTCTTCTAAATCATCACGTGGCTTCACTTGGTAAAGGAAGTAGTGAATAATATACAGCATGCCTGCCAAAACATATCTGAAGGTAGATATAAATTCACTGTACTACTTCACTGTACTACTTCACTGTAGTAAAGGGATCTAAATATGTGAATTTAAATGGTACATTTACCCTAAAATATGAAGCATTGCGTTGTACCTTACTGCATGATTTACAAATGTACTTGTCATTATCACTCAAGGTCATATTTCAAATTCCGGCAACAAGATATCAAGGTGATAATGTTTATTTTTTACAGCATTAATAAGTTACATTTTTTCCTGATAATCACTAATTTTATTTGATAGTTTAGTTGGTAAGAAGCTGAAAACAATGGCTGCAATTTTAGGATGAAAGAAAAACTTCATAGCCATTGAGATATGTAACGATAACGTAAAAGTGAAATTATAATTGATAGGAGCAACTTCCATTTTGAAACTTCTCTTCCTGTAAAATTACTCATGAAACTCCAAGAAAATTAATTATTCTTAATAGTTACTCAAAGACTTGTGAAGGATGTTCTCATTTGTAGAAAAGTGTATCTCAGGAAATACTTTTTTATGCAACCCCTCCTTTCTAATTTGAATCTCTATTTTTTGAGGTAATACTAAACTTTTGCATTAAAGAAAGGCCGTGACAGCTACACGAAGAAAGTTCTAAAGTTCTAGTTATTTAAATGAAAGAGGAGAAAGTGCAAGTTATACTCTTTGAAGTGGAGCTATTTGTCCGAGTTCAAATACGTCCAGTGAAATAAGATTATCTGAGCAGAAAAAATTCTATTACCTGAACTGCCATAATATGTCAAAGGACAAAAATATGCAGCAATTCACTTTGAAGATGACTTTCCTAGACAAGGTGACATGTTGACCATTAATGAAAAAATATATCATATTTTTTGTCTTCCATTGGTAATCAGTCTCAGAAGTTTTTGCAAAGCATTTACTTTCTTTTCCTTGATGATATACAACTACTTACGAGGGTATGGAATGCATCACAATTTTTCTCTGTGTGATACAAGATATATTGGAGACATATATGAGCCTGTGTTCTTCTGTCTATAGAATTGTTGTAACTATTTCATGTGCATTTATTGTAAATTTGCCATGATTTACATTTAGTGACTGTCATCAATGATCTCATTAAAAGCAAAAAATGTTTAAAAACATCATCAACCTTTTACAACATAATTATGCATTTATAATTAGTTAGTTCCATTGGCTATTGAGGCGATATTCATTACTTGATTTGTTAATGGAGTAGTGAGCTCTACAATAGTTCTGTTGACTTGTAAAAAGAAAAATAAATGGCCTGCAGCATACTACTATTTCATGCAGATGTTCTCAATTTAATAACAGTTCTATTTAAATATAATTGAGAAGTTCATTGATCTGTTTTTACAAGCCTGAAGAGGCTAAATCTAAGTTTTTTGGCTTGTCATCAAGTGCCTTGTGTATTCTTGCAATTGTAATGTGTTTGTATTTGAGATATAAAGCAAAATAAATCCAATTTCTTTGTTAAAGCAAAATTTAAAATTAATTCTGAAAGGAGAGCACATGTACAAAACCGAGCCTTTTCCAATTTAATTACTAGATTTAATGACCTAGACTTAATGCATCAAAAGCAATGATAATTTCATTTTCCATCCTTCAATGTCTTTCTTAAGCCACACCAAAATATGGAAGCTGGATAAACGGTGGTAAAGTTCAGAGTACATATAATCTCGATGAGTGGATTTTGACAAATTGAGATGTGCCAATGCATGATGCATCCACTGTAATTTTATTGGCTAGAATTTATGAAAACTACTTGGATCAGACAGAAAATGATAAAAAAGTTGTTATATTTAACATTAGCAGCTATACCAATATTTATTCATTGTAGAATCTATGTATAATGAAGTAAATTTTTCATCATTGCTGGTAAACCATTTCCACAATTATTTTCCCTTTCCTCATATGTCATCTTGACACCCATCTAGTAAATTTCTTATTCCACATTAATTAAGATATGATAGTCTCACTTTCCGCCAGGACTTTTTAAATTGCAAACACTTGAAATCAATGGTCATTTATTATCCTCACACATGATGCATGAGTTGGTGCCCTATCACTTTTCTCTTGAATTCAAGTGGCAGTTTTTGTTCTGGGGTATATCTAGCGCAAATGAGCAGACCATTTCTCTTCATGATTCTCTCGCGCCATGACCCCCCAGAAAAATCAGCTATACCTATCACTTTTTTTCTTGATTCATCTCCAAACATTTTTGTTGAAACAGTAATCCTGCTCTTCTGGTGATTTATTAACTGGGAAACAGTTCTTAACAAGCTTTGAACACTTTTGAGCTCATGGACATAGTTTTCTAACTCGGATCTGCATTTCCTGAATCCAGCATTCATATCCCCTATTCTCATATCATCTTTTCAGCTGGAGGTGGGCCAAAATGCCTCTCAGCAGCATTGTTTCCCAATGCTGAAATGTAATTCATGATTCCAAATCTAAATGCTATACTGTGTGACAGTTTCTCTCTTAAGATCACATGAGACACTCATATCCTACTTAATATTAAATTACTGAGTTTATCGGGAGAGGTACAATGTACACATATAAATTATCAGACCCACAGGTATAAAGTTTCGTGGCAGCACCACATGTGAGATGCAACTAAATGTTTTATATTGTATACATTTACAATTTATTTTGGAATCACTTTAGGAAGTACTTTCAACAATTAATTAAAATGCAGAGTTGCTTGCTACTTAAAAAAGCATTGTTATTGAAATTGTAATTAAGGCAGTGATTTTCTATGTCTGATGAAGGAAAATGTCCACTCAATAGTATTTTTCCGGCAAATCAGCTTGTACTTTATATGTGCTATGTGTTTTATACCTTCACACCCATGACTCATAAGATGCAAATGTGTACCCTGTGTCCATCCAAAATCTATCTTTAATGATAGATGACCAACAATAATGTTTCCGGACAAGGCAGATTTCCAGTTGCAGCAGGATTAAGAATAATTCAGAGGAAATACATGCCATTTCTTTGCTGAAGGTGATAAATGACAATGAAATTTTGGTCCAGAATTTACATATTGCAGTTAAGATATATATCCTCTGAATAATGTATCTGAGTAATGGTTTATTTTCACTTATTGCAAAGATACCTCTTTCTAATGATATTTCTTGAGTAGTTTATTGTTTAGAAGGCATATGAATTATGTTTGAGGTATGTCAATTTTGGACATTTTTCTGGAAAATGGACAACAACACCCACTTTGGCATTTTGATGAAATATTTAATCATTGGCAATTGGGCAATTTGGATTCCATGTAGTTTTACGTGGTCATTCTACCTCAAACACCACTAAATACCCAAAATATATCCATTGAAAGAAATTCATAAGGCATTTTATGAATTGAAAATTTATAAGGATTTGTTAAACTGGTTAATTTTCGCTTTATTGCACTGAAACCTCTTTCTAATGATATTTCATGAGTATTTAAATTGTTCAGACGGCATATCAATTATTTTGGAGGTTTGTCAATTTTGGGTATTTTTCTTGAAAATGGGATATACCATTGACCTTTTCATGAAATGTTTAATCACTTACAATTGCCAAATTTGGATTCTACATTGTTGAAAAGTTGTAACTATACCTCCAACACCCCAAAATACCCTCAATATATGCATTGAATTAAATTATTATGCATTTTATGATTTGAGTATACTCTTAGGATTTGTTAAAGTGGTTTATTTTCACTTTATTGCACTAATACCTCTTTATAGTGATATTTCATGAGTAGTAAAAATTGTTTGGAAGGCATATCAATTATTTTTTAGGTGTGTCAATTTTGGACATTGTTATGAAAATGGCCAATGGCCCTTTTAGTATTTTCAAGAAATATTTAAAGGTTTACAATTGCCCAATTTGCATTCCATATTGTTGAAAACCCTCCCATGGACCATGTCGTGGTGGAAGGGCTTGTGCATTCCGATGACCCCTAGAGCTGTGCATGCGGGAGCAATAATAATTGCTCCTGGTAGGGTCACCCATGGGTCGAATGTTAGGAGCCAGACAAAAGGTAGTCTACGCAGTGTCTGTTCCTCAGTGAGGTGGCTGCAAAGGCGTCTGACCCCAGTGGGGCGGCAATTAAGTGATGGTGTCACATTAAAAACACTATTGAGGAAGGCAACGGGAAACCACCTCAATTATTACTCCCATGAAAAATGTAGGACGCAAGACAGAAATTGAGTCCTGACAACTGCGGGACTTGGCCCAAGCGGCCGTGTATTGAGCCCGGCAGCAGGGGAGGCAAGGTTTCCGCGGTCATCATCCCTCGAAACCCTTGCAGGGGAGAAATAAGACCAGCAGGAAAAAAGACGCAGAAGAAGACGAATGTAGTTAGAATGGAACATGCAAAGTCAGGACAATGTTGAGGACAGGCAAATTAGAGAATACTAAGCAAGAGATGGAAAGAGGTAATATAGATGTTTTAGGTCAATGAGAAGTTAGATGGAAGGATAGCGGGGATAACTGGAGTGATAATTATAGAGTAATATACAGTGGCGGGGACAAGAACCAACAAGGGATTGCCATAATATTTAATAAAGGGGTAGGAAGAAGCATAGTCAACATAGAGAAAGCAAATGATAAAATATTACTCGTAGAGATTAAAGCAGAGCCGACGAACTTGGTCATTGTTCAGGTATACATGCCACCGAGCAACCATAAAGAGGAAGAAGTCGATAGGATGTACGATGAGTTAGAGGATATAATCACGTGTGTTCCTGCAGGGAAATATTTGATAGTGATGGGGATTGGAATGCGACGGTAGGTGAAGGAAGAGATGGTGATGAGGTGGGAGACTATGGGTTAGGCACGAGGAATGAACGCGGGGAGAAAGCAATTGACTTCTGGAGGTGACAGGGTTAGTCATCACCAACACATGGTTTAGACACCACAAAAGGCATAGGTAAACATAGAAAATGCCAGGGGACCCAGAAAGGTATCAGTTAGATTATATTACGGTTAGGCACAGGTTTAGGAACAGTGTGATAAATTCGCACAGTTTCCCAGGAGCGGATGCGGACTCTGACCACAATTTAGTTGTTATGAAATGTAACGTCCGTTTCAAGAAGATAAGGCAAGGGCGGCGGGTTAGGAAATGGAATTTAGAAGCATTAAATTGATTAACGAGGAAGGAGTATCAGCAGGCTGTAGAGAAAATGATGGATGACGGTAAAGCACTGAGTACTATCGAAGAAAAATGGGGAATGTATCAAGCAAGGGATATCGGAAGCCGCAAAAGATACTATAGGTACCGTTAAGGGGAAAAGGATAAGGAAACCATGGGTAACGGATGAGATGATTGCAGAGATGGATGAGAGAAGAAGATGGAAAAATGTAAACACAGAGTTAGGCAAAATGAAGTACAAAGAGTTAAACAATAAATTGAGAAAGGCCACAAATAAAGCAAAAAAGAATGGTGGAAAACGAAATGCGAGGATATGGAACGTTTACAGAAGAAGGGTGAAATTGGTGCTCTATACAACAAGGTTAAGTTATTATCGGGAAGTAAGAAGGCAAGATCTGTGCTAACAGTTAAAGATAAACGGGGTAAGATAATAGTTGAACCAGGAAAAATCCAAGAGAGATGAAAGGAATATATAGAAACACTGTATGGTAAAGAACTTAGGCCAACAAGATTAGACATAAAAAAGGAACAGGACGTAGAAGAAGATAGCTTAGGTCCAGGCATACTCGACGATGAAATAGAAAGGGCATTAAAGGAGATGAAAGCAAATAAGGCCTTGGGGGTGGACAACATCCCTGTAGAACTGTTGAAATGTTTAGGAAAATGTGGGAAGAAGACTCTATTTGGACTGATTCGTAGTATCTATGAGGAAGGAATCTGGCCAGAAGATTTTGTGAGATTGGTGTTAGTTCAGTTTGATATCCCACGCAGCTAAAGTTATTCTCAGGAACATCAACAAAAGTATAGAGAGTACGGCAAATGATTACTTAGGGGATGATCAGTTTGGATTTAGGTAAGGAAAAGGTACGCGTGATGCCATTTCAGTAATGAGATCACTAATCAAGAGGAATAAAGAATACAATCAGGACGTTTTTGCCTGTTTTGTAGATTTCGAAAAAGCATTTGATAGAGTGAATTGGGAAAAATTAATGCGTGTATTGCAGAAAATATGAATGGATTGGAGGGACAGGAGACTGATCCGCAACCTGTACATGTCTCAGACTGCTCAGGTGCGAGTGGGGAACGGAGAGTCCGGATGGGCAGTGTTCGGAAGAGGTGCAAGGCAGGGTTGTCCATTGTCACCGGTGCTGTTCCACGTATATGTGGAGGAAATGATTAAAGAGGCATGGGAAGAACTGGAGGTAGGAATGAAAGTCGGAGGGGAATTTATAAAATCGGTTAGGTTTGCTGATGACCAAGCATTAGTTGCTCAGTCAGCCAAGGGGTTGCAAGCATTGTTGAGTGTATTGGAGGTTCAGTGCGATAAATATGGGATGAGAATCAATATTAATAAAACAAAGGTTATGCGATTATCCAGAAGGAAAAAGGCTAAGATTAATATTAAAATAGGCGGGGAAAAAATAGAGGGAGGAGGATAGACATAGATTGGAGGTTTTTGAAATGTGTGTGTGGAGAAGAATGGAGAAGGTGAAATGGACCGAAAGGAAAACAAATGAGGAAGTACTGGAGATGGTGGGTGAGGAGAGGGGTTTGTTGAGAGAAATCCTATGGAGGCAGGAAAAATGGATGAAAGGCATATTGAGCGGTAGTGGAATGTTGAAGAAGGTAATAGAGGGGAGAATGTTAGGCAAACGAGGAAAGGGCTGGAACAGGATAGGGATGTTGGACGGGATGAAGGGAGGAAAGAAGTACACAGAAATAAATAGGAACCTGATGTAGATGAGGTTGCTGGATTGGGTTTTGTTTGGAGTTACAAAATGTTTATTTGATAGTTGTGTCGATCCAAAAACCTACCTTAACCGGTAGATTACCTAATAATAATATATAAACAGACAAACACAAGGATACAAAATATTCAGCGCACAGAAAAATAAATGAAGGACACTCACAGTATGTATTGACGTTTCGACAGCCCCGCCGTCGTCATTTTTTATATATATTACACGGGACAATACACATTATATATACACATGGGACTATTTACCAAAATGCAGGAATTAATTTCTGCACTAGGATGTCCTTATGGATTTTTATCTCTGTATGGTGTGCCCAAGTTAGGCAGGTTTGTACATCAAATCAATGTGTCATCTTACAAATTCACATTAACAAGATGATGCATGGAATCTATTCAAAAAGTTTTGAAAACCTTTTATAAAATTTTTGGACATACCTATGACCTATTGTTTCTTATATCCATTTCCTTCTGAATTGGTGCACTAATTCTATTGCCAAATCTGGAAACAGCTGTTGTGGAACTCTTTCAATACTGTTCTCATTTGCTATTGCCTTCAATCATGTGAGATCATCATTCTTCAAAGTGAATTTCAGCTTGAGAATGAAAATAAAATCATCTAGTCAGGTCAATAGGCTTGCTAAATTATACAATACAATGGTTGTGTTTTTCAGTGGAATTGAACATTATAATAATTCTGTCGTGTTTATAAAGATTTACATTCTCTTTACTTTCCCTTTGTGCACAACTACAGGATAAAAAATATGGTCATACAAAAACAGCTTTAGGAGTCCATAATTTATTAATTACATTGTAAGGTTACTTACCAGTTGGTTATCAGCGCATAATGCCCAATTATATAGGATAGTATCAGATATTATTTTGCGGTCTGCGTATGAGTTGTATGCCAACACCTCTCAGTGAAGGCAGAGTGGTATATAAGTTAAATTGTCATTTATGCATAACATAAAATCTCATACACGTATTAGAATAATTTTGGATGCCAATAGGGAGATCAAAGAATGTATAAAGTGACCTGTATTGCAGGAAGAGACTGTAGTAACGAGGGTTAGGCTGTACGTGGAAGGAGGGCGTGGTGTGTGACTTATGTCAATGACTTTGGAAAAGGAATATGGGAGAAAGAATTTACGTAGTTTAAGCAAAACTTAGTACAGGAAGCGAAGGTTTTGCTTTCAGTACTATATGCCTTGTTGGATATGGAGAATTTTTATTTGATTTTCTAGTTTTTCATACATTTTCTCACATAAAACATTTGCATTCTCTGTAATAGGGCTGGGTTAATGAAACTTTACAACGCTGCAGTAACATTACCATCACAACCTAGCTGTGGAAGAACATAGCGTTATTATTAACCTTGTACAATGCTAATACCAATGAAACTACAGTTTTGTTTCAAAGTTTACATGATAAGAGTATTATACCTGCAATATTGCACGCATAAGATTGTAATAATGCTGTTGCGCAAACACTCGGCAAAAATTCAAGCCTACTCTCTACATACTATGCAAAACTCTGCATACATGTCACGCAGCGTATATCGAACATATGGTAAGTAAGGAAATGAAATGTAGCAATTGTAGTTTTATCAATACTTTACGATGTTCTCATTTAAAGCAACTCACCATCAATATAAAAAGTTTGTTTGTGTGGGATCAAAAATAACTTTCATATTTTACGCTAAATAAAGCTTGTTGTGTTAAATTCAATGCTTCATTAGATTTGACTCAAAAGGTAGTGAAAAATTACTTTTTCTAGCTTTAAATTTTACGCCTTGAGAACATTAAAACGAAAATCATTATCGTTACTCATTTTTTGTTCGCAGTAGAGTGCATATCCGCCAGGTAGCGCAAATACTGATGAAGCGTCCGTTTTGGCGGTATTCAGTGAGAAAAGTTTCGGCGCGTGGTGTTGTATGGAAATCTATCTTTGGTTGAGGTTTTACTGAAAAGGTAATCCTTAATTACTCGAAGTATATTGAACTTTGATTGAGTGTTCATGATTTCGAAGTTTATAAATATTTTATGGTGCAGTACTTATATGTCATCTACCATTATTGCTATTTGTTTTCGTCACATTGCAGGATCTCGGTGTTTAGCAGAAATTGGGGTAATTATTTATTTAATAACCCGAGTTTCTGCTAAGAGTGCATAAGCCAACCCTTAAAGAAGTAACTCCGATTTTTAAGCCTGTTGAAATCGCGGAAACCGCCGCCTTCAGAAATGGGAGATAAGGACGGCGAAACCTTCGATGATGCTGTAGAGGAGCGAGTAATCAACGAAGAATACAAAATATGGAAGAAGAATACTCCATTTTTGTATGATCTTGTCATGACCCACGCATTAGAGTGGCCTTCCCTAACTGCTCAGTGGCTTCCCGACGTTACGCGTCCTGAAGGAAAGGATTACTCCATCCATAGGCTCATTCTTGGAACCCATACGTCAGATGAACAAAATCATCTTCTGATTGCCAGCGTGCAACTCCCTAATGAAGACGCTCAGTTTGATGCATCGCATTACGACAATGAGAAGGGAGAGTTCGGGGGATTCGGGTCGGTCAGTGGGAAAATTGATATCGAGATAAAAATAAATCACGAAGGAGAAGTAAATAGGGCTCGATACATGCCGCAAAACCCATGTGTGATTGCAACTAAAACTCCTTCAAGTGATGTTTTGGTGTTTGACTATACTAAACACCCTTCCAAACCCGATTTGAGCGGGGAATGCCGGCCAGACCTCCGGCTAAGAGGTCATCAAAAGGAAGGTTACGGGCTGTCTTGGAATCCTAACCTTAATGGGTACCTTTTAAGTGCTTCCGATGATCACACCATCTGCCTGTGGGATATAAATGCCACCCCTAAGGAACCAGGAATTATTGATGCCAAGACCATATTCACAGGCCACACTGCAGTGGTTGAAGATGTAGCTTGGCATCTTCTCCACGAATCTCTCTTTGGATCGGTGGCTGACGATCAAAAGTTGATGATTTGGGACACTCGCTGTAATACCATCAGCAAACCTTCCCATACTGTGGATGCTCATACTGCGGAAGTTAATTGCCTGTCATTCAATCCGTTCTCCGAGTTCATTTTAGCTACCGGCAGTGCTGACAAAACAGTAGCTCTATGGGATTTGAGGAATCTTAAACTGAAGTTGCATTCGTTTGAGTCACACAAAGATGAAATCTTCCAGGTTCAGTGGTCACCTCATAACGAAACGATCATTGCATCTAGTGGAACTGATCGGCGTCTTCATGTTTGGGATCTCAGCAAGATCGGTGAAGAGCAGAGTGGTGAAGATGCTGAGGATGGACCTCCAGAATTGTTGTTTATTCATGGTGGCCACACTGCTAAGATATCTGACTTTTCTTGGAATCCTAACGAACCGTGGGTGATTTGTTCAGTTTCTGAGGACAATATTATGCAGGTTTGGCAAATGGCTGAGAATATTTATAACGACGAAGAAGTTGATACCCCGGCATCGGAATTAGAACCACCTCCTTAAGTTATACTGTACCGACTTACTCAAGCATGTTTATCTCGAAAATTTTATATATTACCCTGGTGAATCAAACTTTACTGTAAGGTTGTAATGAATTTTATTAAACATTGAAGTGTGTGTAATAGGATTAACATATCCAATGAGTCGTGGAAAATGAACGGTATGTGTGTAGGTCTTACATAACGGTAGTTTGAGAAGTCAGAAAAAAATCCCTTGTCACATACTTGATTTGTTTAATATATAGGCATCTCAAATAGGGACGTTTCATTTATTGCCTTTTGCTTTATTGTAATTTTTTGGTAAGCTTTAAATAAATTTATGCAATAATTTCAATGTGTTTTGGTGATTATTTAGTCATTGCCTTCTAATGTTTTGGAGGTAAGATTATTCATGCCTTGTCAATTTCCTGAGAGTCTTTTCATTCCCATGCCGACATTGGAAGAAGCTTTACCCTGCTTTACGTTTAGCTTTTAAAGGACCTGTATTTCTTATTGAAGCCTTTTATTGCAATTTTTTCTTTCTGTTTAGGACGAAGAAAAGAAATTGTCTACATGATGGTCATGTATTTGACCATGAGAATTCATGGTATGTTATTGCATTTCCACTCTTTGCAATTAGTTGGCCATGTCATCTTTGGTACATGTAATTTTCACTGCTTACTTCATCGTGTTAAGCAATAAAAATAATTGGGATGTAACTTCCGACCAATAACCTAGTAAAGTATATTTGTACATTGAGGCATATTTTTATCATACTCCTTTGTTTAATCTTTGGAATCTCTAAGCTACAAATAGGTTTATAATGATTTTTATAGTTATTCCAAAATCTAGCAGGCTTATATTATTTTTAAGTATTGAACGTGTACATGTTTTGGTAAAAAAAATGAGTATTTACCCCGAGGATGCCTATTTGTAATGGTGGCACAATTCATTGCATAAATTGGACCTAAATGTATGTTATATAAACGGTTGTCGAATGTTTTTTGAGGTCTATACGGATATTATGTCCACCGTTTTCATTGGACATTAGCAAATGATGCTGATAGTGAAATTGAACATGATCTGTTGGTGGACCAGGAATACATTCAACCTCGGAGAACTTAACATCAATGATGCCCGTTGTGTTCACTGAATGATTCTATTTGAATTGAGTAATAAAATCCAATTTTTAATTAGTTGACCACATGCATAAATTCTTTCCCAGAATGTAACTTCTTCTTTCTCAATGATTAACTGGGAAGTGCAGGTAAAGGGATGGGTATAAAGTTGTTGTCTCTATTGACTAGTTAACATGGTCCAATTTGATGTACGATTAAAAACATTAATGTAACGCTTCCGGCATTCATTGGCTCTAAAATGTGGTAATTGAGGCATGGGGAAAATGAGAGGGGAATCCAAGTTGGCAAGGAATTCTTAAAACTGGTTAGGTTTCTGGATTATCAAGATTTAATTTGCCAACCGGATAAGGTTTTTTTTTATCATTTCTGAGCTTATTAGAAAATCAGTTGATAGAAATGACATTAAAATCAATTTTAAAAGCTAAAGTTAGTATAGTCATCAAAATGGGAGTGCAGCTTGGTATTTTTCTTTCCTTGCATTTTCCTTTGATCCTCCCCAAATCACCCCTCCCCCCCTGCACTCCATTACCCACTCAACCTCCCTACCCAGGTGACTGCATTCTCTCGGATATACGTGGTAGTATTAAAAGCTACTTACTTAGTGTCCAACAGGTGCCCTTTATAATGAGAAACTTAAAGAGAGATGTTATTTTGCTCTAGTTAGACCTCATTTGGAATATGCTGCAAGTTATTGGGATCCTTGAGAGAAAATATGGCAAAAAGGATTAGATAAAAATCCGTTGAAAATCCTCCAGTTTCGTTAAAAATTGTTTTATAAGAACACAAGTGTGACAGGTCTCTTAGGGGAATTAGGCTGAGAGCCACTTGGGATACGAAAAGGGCAAGCAAGAATGGCCCCACACTACTTGGGTAGATCAGACCACAAAGATTAAATAAGGGAGAGGGGATTCCAGTACAGGTAGATTTACATACTCATTCTTTCCCAGAACAATCAGGAGTCATAACTAAGAAACTGAGGTCACTAAAGAAATATTAAAAACATTTAATTTACAAGTTGGAACAGAATTAAAAATTACAAAGATGTCAGGTATATTTGTAGGTGCATGTGTGTGTCAGTTGGTAGTGCGTGTGTTTGAATGTGTGTGGTTTTTCATGAATATATTATATATAATATATTCATGGTATATAATAATATACCATATATATAATAAACATGGTATATAATATACCATGTTTTCTTATGGATTGTAAAAATTTGTGGCTTTTGCATGCAGTTTTTTTTTCTTAATTATGGGGGGTGCCCTAACACACCCACACGCCCTTGTAGAGTATTAAGTCAATATAGATTATCTGTATTCCGTAGTGGGTGATCAATCCTCATGAGATACCAATTTCCCCATCGTAATCCTTCATCTCACTCCACACTTCGCAATCATTGATAAGAACAACTTATCTACCGAATCTTGTTCATTCATAATTTTCAATCCAATCTCTGATTTTCTTGTACACATTACTTGTAATTTTTGTACAACCAAATGGCAATTCTTGGAATGAATTAATTCTGAAGTATTTTGTCATTTTATTTAATTAGGTAATTTGCAGTTAAGGTAGGGTTTGGATGGACACGACTACCGAATAAATATCTTGTCTATAAAGTGATTACTTCGTGATACACTTCTAAAAATCTCCCGATTTTTCATTTTTGAAAGTTGGCATGTCTGCATCCAATATCCCAATCCTATTTTTGTCCCATCCAAATTTACCCAACATTTGCCCCTCCATTACAGTCTTCAACATTCCACTGCTAATCAATATGCTTTTCATCCATTTTTCCTGCCTCCCTAGGATTTCTCTCAACAAACCCCTCTCCTCACCCACCATCACCAGTACTTCCTCATTTGTTTTCCTTTCAGTCCATTTCAACTTCTCCATTCTTCTCCATATCCACATTTCAAAAGCCTCCAATCTACGTCTATCTTCCTGCTTTAGAGACCACATTTCCATGCCGTAAATAGCTATGCTCCATATCGAAGTTTTTATGAGTCTTTTCTTAACCTCCCTACTCAACGTCCCCATCATCAACTCCCTCTTCCTTGAGAAAGTCTCTTTGCCTAACGCAATTCTTCTCCTTACATCCCTACTACTTTGACCATGTTGGTCCAAAACATTTCCAAGATATATAAACTTCTATTTTCACTGTTCTAAACCTGCTCTATTTTTCCCCTACTTTTTTTATTGTTCAGCTTAGGCTTTTTCTTTCTGGAAAATCACATAAATATGTGCATATATAATCGCATAGCGACCCACACACATATATATATATATATATTTTTTATACATATAATTTCTTTTAACTAGCAAATCTATTATCTACACTTCCCAGGCACAAATAACATAAGTAACTGAAAGACTTTCTCCTCTATGCCAAATTGCTAAGATGATATTTCTCATTGATTAATATCCACTGTCATTATTACCTTCAAGTGAAACTGCTACCATTCCTCATGGTGTATCATTGAAACAATTACAGCTCACACCATTTCCTGCATCACTTCAAAACAATTGCAAATTTCAACACAACAGACAAAGATATTCAGACTATTTAGAATGATCTCACTCATCTTTTTATCTCTAAAATTATCTTTTCTTTTGTCTGGTATCAATCCGAATACACAAAGTCCTGGTTATTGATACTATGGGTCAGAGGGCTGGACTCAATTCCATGCATTTCATCTTGATCACCTCAATTATTGGTTCAGATCAAAATTTGACCCTGATATGATCAGCTATGAGATGCATCCATGCGTACCGTATTTCCCAGCCCATAAGGCAAAACTTTTTTACTCTAAAATGTGCTGTAAAATCAGTCTATGTCTTATAGGGACATTACCTGGACCTGAGAGCACAACCTGGTTCATAGAAAAATACTTATTATCAAGTATTTTTTTCCACATTAAGCATAGAAAATGGTTGCCTTTATTACAAATTTTGATAATAACCCTGCTTTGAGTTAGTAGTAAGCAATATTGGTATTTCATCAAAAGAACTTGCTATAAAAATTTCCACATAAATACATACAGAGCATGTATCATCTCATGCATGGTGCTGCTGCGATACTATATATAGTATGCATTGGGCTAACTAGGGTTTTACCCTTCTGCAAATACATAAATTGATTGATTGATGTTTATCAGATCCTCAAAGATGTGTATGAAACAAGCATATATTGTATCTCTCTCAACAAACTTGGCGTGCATAGACATTCAACTTTAAGTAGTATGACAGTGTTGCAAGAGCATAGCAAATGAAATCATTGTTTGATTGAAATTTTTAATTGAAATTTCAGTGATGTCAAAATAGTAACAGAAACTAAGCATTGCATTTCAACTTGAATTTGTGAATTACACTAAGAACACGGAAACAAGGCAGCTGAAAGACATTTCAGCCCAGTGATGATGAATTTCCAGGATTTTATGATGAATAAACTTTGATATTCATGCAGCTGCTAATTTTTTAATGTAACAACCCAATTTTCTTTGTTTAAAATGGTAAAATCAAAATACTTTATCTTAAATCATATCAATTTTTTTGTGAATTCTCCCTGAAAAATAACAGTGCATCAAATAAATACATCTTATAAGCCAGGAAATACAGTAAATGGGATGTACACATCAAAAAATAAATATGGAGTTCATGTCATCAAATTTACAGTGTATCCAAATTATGGAGATAGGGAGATAGAAAAATCCCTAGAAGGAAAAAATTTATGAAAAAATAATGGTTTCTTTTTCCTCTCACAACTTAGTACATATCCTTAACACAGATGTTTTAAACACACATTATGTAGTCATTAACTTCATCTTATGCCTATCAGATAATCAAATTAGTGCTACAGCTCTAAATAAACAAAAAAGGAATAACAGGGAATGGAGTACCCTGATTAGAAAGACAGTATGAGTAGGAGGGCATTCAAATATCGTTTGAGATGAAGGAGAATGGTATGAGAAGACACAAACCATAAAGTACAGAAATATATACTTTGCATCATGGCTGCAAGAATATATGCATGATATACATATATCATGTTGTACCTGTAGCACTTTTTAGACTACAACAACAAGGTGATTATTTCTGTGATCCAAACTAATTCACCGATGTGGTGAATACACATTCACCAAATTTGTATTCATCACATCAGCATCAATTTATTCAAAATGTGTTCCAACACTTCATAAATTGAAATTACGAAAGTGGAACTTTTGGAAAATGATATTTACAGTGCACTTGAAAAATCTAGGTTCAAATGCAGCCACTTGGTTCAAAATTAAAACTATTTCTTGTATGATTATAAAATATGACTGAGTTATTTACAAGATAACAACTTTTAAAGAGTAATCTAACATTAATTCATGAAGTTTACAAAAAATATGCCATATCAATGGTCAATTTGTATTCAAGAAGAAACTTAAGAAGCACATATTACTGGTGCATAGGAGATCTTTTGACAATTCAATAGGTAGATATAGGTCCATAAAGAGTGAAAATATGAGGTGCATAACAAATCAATCAATTGCTAGTTTTCTAAATGACCCTTCCATTCCAAAGAGTTCACTTTGTGTGGACTTTGATCCTATTCGCAGGTCTTCATTTGTCCTAAAATGTTCATCTTCCTCTTTCAGCCAGTCCACATACTTTGTTTCCATGAGTTTTTTATAATCAGCTGGAAAGAAAAGAAAGCTTTTAGAACTACTAATTATTTTCCATAATCAACAAATATGCATGCAAATTCGTTCACCCTATACGAAACTTATCCGTAGGTTACTCAGGGATGTCTAATTGCATATTTCTATCCAAGCCTTGGATTGGATACCCATAACATAAGAATTGTGATCAAGTGCATCATTTTTTTAAATTGAGAAAATGCCAAATGACCTTCAGAGGTGGTGCCTCTCATGAATTGTCATTAATTGATAGCTATTCCCCATACAAGAATTAGGTACATCTTTACTTAAAAAGAGGGCTTATAGTCAACCAGTTTTCAATGAGAACACAAGTTAGCCTGGAACTTCCTCAGGTATCCTCCCATTAAAATATATGTGCTAAAAATAAAGAATGATTTTGACTTTGAATTGAGATACAATTTCATCTTTATAATATATTTTGAATATTTGGTTCAAAACACCATACTGTACCTTGTACTGAATTTTTTTGGAAGTGACTAGATATTCTATAATTTTGGATTCCTTTCCACATGTGACAATGGAAAAGTTTCACATTTCCCTGGTAACAAAGAATATATTTTGGCCCTACATAACTAGATCCTGTGTTCTTGCCGTCAGATAAGTACTCCTGTGCGTAAATATTTTTGGTTTAACCATGGCTATGGTAGATTAAAAGTGGATATGGCTAGTGCAATCAGGGAAAGGAGCTGACCACTGCACAAAATGCACAGTTTAGCATTACCTCACGTAAATTCTTCCATCCACCAAGTTAAACTGCATATTATTGGCCATGGTTTCTGACATTTTTTCAATTATATAAATCGGACAAAACTGTGTTTAGAACAGTGGAATACAATAGCAAGAGAGAGAATACTGTGATGAGGCTAATGCATAGAGTGGCATCTATGATGATTATAATTCAGAATTATAACAAATATTCAAGAATAAATTTCAAGGTACCCAAAACATACATAAGAAAACTAAATTTTAAGTAATCTATCACGCAGTTGGGGCTGTGAGGAATGCATAATACATGTACATGAGTAAGATGAAAGATTTGGCAGCCATGCAGAACATGACCCAGAAGAAATCCCGAGAAGAATTCATCATGTGAGAGTGAAACCACTTCCATTTATTTGCAGTAAGTGGCTCCCACATTATCCTAAGACAAAGATTTTACCATGTAGTTCTGCTGTATGCTTATCCTTTCCGCCATAATCCTCAGGCATTATTTCTTCAGGAATAGTTTTAAAGAGGGTATCCAGTCCATTACTATGAAGTTGCAGCTGAAAAGTAAATAAATCATGAATGGCATAGAGATGGCAGAATTCACATGTGGCTATAAATTACTAACTTCTAATGAAATTCATATTACCATCAGGAGCATCCTCACTGACTGTCTAACATGAGATGGCTAAATATGTAATTCCCAATATCATTCCCTTGTCCATTTATTCACTTAACTGTAAAATCAATTTATAATTTAACTCAGAACCAATGTGAGAACCCTACATAACACATTTTTTTTCAACCCAATATGTACCAATATTCAGAGAGAATCATATTAGTAACTATTGATATAAAAGTAACCATGACCCTAATTATCAACCCAAAGGGGTCAGTTTGACAGGTGATGATAGAGTTCACCCAATACTAAGCCCAATGGCATGTAAAATACACACAAAGGGTAGGGGGGGCAGATTCTTTCCCTCTGCCACCTATTATTTTTAAAATAATTATGTATCTAGCATATATATTTGACAATTAACCTTTGCTTAGTGACAACTTTCCAAGCCAATTTTAGACAAGAATGTATTTAATAATTAATAATATATAGTATTTTTAAAAATGAATCCTTACAAAGGAAAAATGTCATGTGACATATTTCAGTACATTTGAGATAACGAAAATGTACCTCTATTCCATATTAATGACTAAACTAAGACAAATCTTGCATTCTAAGGATTTCCATAAGGCATAAGACTTCCAGTAGTTTTTGGTAATTATGAGTGCTCTTCATTAAGAGTAAATAAAGTGATCTTAAAATTTTTATTTGATTACTTTATTTCATAAACTAGAGTAGCTGGAACAGTTTCTGTATCTTGAAAGTGTTTTGGACTAAAATGGTCAAAGTAGTAGGGACATAAGGAGAAGTACTGGGCAAAGCAAAGAAGCTTCCCTAAGGAGGAAGAGACTGAAGACAGGGATGTTGAGTAAGGAAAAGACTCGTCAACACTTTGATACGAAGCATAGTCATGCATATACGGTGTGGAAACATGGTCTTTGAAGCAGGCAGATAGACGTAGATTGGAGGCTTTTGAATTGTGGGTATGGAGAAGGTAAAGTGGACAGAAAGGAAAACAAATGAGGAAATGCTAGGTATGATGGGCAAGGACAGGGGATTATTGGGAGAAATGACAAAAAAACAGGGATAATGAATACAAAGCGTATTTATCAGCAGTGGGATTTTGAAGACTAATAGAGAAGAGAAAGTTGGGACAGAATGACAGGAGGCAGGAAGTATGCAGAATTCAAGAGGGGCTTACCAAAGACTCAGGTTTCAGGTTGTAATTCTGGTTAGAAGAGGGGGGTAAATGTAGTGCAATTGTTTGCAAGTGCAAGTGCAATGGGGGGTGTGTACAATTGTTTAGGCTGTGTCCATCCAAACCTAACTTAACCAGTAGAAAACATAAAAAGTTGCTAAAAAATTTAATTTTAAACTATATTGTTTGCTGAATGTGTAATGTAAGTGTGCCACCAGTTTGATTGATTTGACTCAACTATTGTATCAGTGGCAGTCATTGCCAGTGGAAACATATTCAGTTACCTATGTCTGCTTCCTATGAGGATCACTTTCCACAAAGTTGTTTCTTCTCATTAGGGAAAAGGATTGTCAATTGGAGTTATGGAGTATAGGAAGGATGAGGAACACACACACTTCACATAGGCAGTCGAAAGATATTCAGTGACAGCATTGGCAAGGTCTGGCTGTGCATTATTATCGTGGCACAGCATTAGGGATGTTGCTAAGAAATGTGGCCTCTTTTGATTGATACAGCCTTGGAGAATTTTCCACGCACCCTATGCCATTCTCCATTTACAGCTATGTGGGCTGATATGACATACTGGTACACCATTCCCTGACTATCAAAAAGTGATATGACCATAAATTTACCAGCAGAACAACCACTTTGGCTTTTGTTGGTATTTGTGATTTCCTCAGAAAGCTTTGCTGTTTGCTTTGAGTTGAGGATCACAATGATGTAGCTGAGTTCCACCTGCTGAGTAGTCATCTTTCTGTAACATCAACTTCAACTTCAAACAAACCTGCTTGCAAACATACTGTTGTTTGGGTAAAGCAGTCTTGGAACCAACCACACACAAACATTTCTCAGCTGCAAATTTTGTCACAAATGCCTGGGTTGCACTCAATTATTTCATATTTCTGATAGCGCTCAAAATACTTTTGGCCAATCAACTCTTCTAATGGTAGCAGAAGTATAAATGTTTACTTCCATTGGATTGCTCCTTAAGACGGAAGCTCCAGATTCACCTTCCATTGAAATTGATTATCTCTCCTTGAAAATTATTGTAGTGGTGCTATAGGTAGGAACAGACTCTTCATTAGCCTCCAGCAGTAAGCATTATTTCAATGTGGTATCATATGTTACCACAGACATTGCCTAAGGCAAGCAGAATATGTTTCAACTTGCAATGGCTGCTGCTGCCAGTGCAATACTGAAATAAAATGAATGAAACTTATGCCACACATATCGTACACAATTATTAGGTAATCAACCAGTTAAGGTAGGTTTTTGGATGGACACAACTAGCAAATAAATATTTTGCAACTCCAAACAAAACACAATCAGGCAATCTACTCTACATCAGGTCCCTCTTCATCTCTGCGTACTTCTTTCCTCCCTTCATCCCGCCCAACATCCCTATCTTCCATTTTCTTCTCTCATCCATTTTGAAATCATTATAAAATGAAATCAGCATAGAAAATATCCACACTCGAAAAAATAGTATACATTTATATCACATGAAATAAGAAAATGTATGTTTTTTTAAACATTCCAGGGAAAATTTTGCTTAATTGCATGAAGGTAACAGCAAGATCTTATAAGATAATCCACATTATAGATGCTAACACGAAAGGCAATAAGGTAACTGAAACATAATGAGAGGGTATTATCTAGAGCAGAAAGAGATATGTGCCAAATGCGATTAATATACACCCTCAGTACTTCAGGGCGGTGTGATTCCCAACAAGCACCGCCACAGCAATCCACAGCAGGATTCTCAGTAACACTCCGATTTCAATCTGGGTCCTCTGTTAGTAGCCGACCACTCTACCCTCCATGATGCCACATCCATGTTCACGAAAACATGTGATAACACCCAGTATATCTGCTGCGCCCAAGAACCTATTAAGTCTGAACCGTTTTTGCATTACATTGTGCAGTGCCCTGCGAGCCACTGCTAGGGTATGTGGCAGGGAGTGAATACACACCAGACTAGTTTTGGCCCGAATATTTTTACCCCTACCGTGGTGGGACAGCGTTATTCTGATCTCTTCATCTTTCTTGGGAAAAATGACATCTTAAATCTATCTGATCTGCATTAAATCTCTCTCATTTTATTCACACGATCTCTCCTACCTTGATACGATTGGGGTAATAATACATTTTCAACATCACCTCTAAAAATAAATCCTTTTCATTAATATGCAAGAGATTGAAACTGTAATATAACCTTCTCTCCGTGAGTGATTCCCAACCCAAGTTCTCTAATATTTTGGATATGCTAGTAAGTTTATTTATCATTACAATGCTTTACAAATCTAGCTCCTCTACGCTGCACGCGATCCAATTCGGCAATCAATCCAACTTCACGAATCCTTTTTATACTACCACCATGTACTTTTAAATGACGCCTAACCAGCAAAAGATTATATTTCTCTGAGAATAATGAAGAGAAGCAATCGTCGATCCAATTTGGCAATCGATCCAACTTCGTGAGGACCCCTTTTAGACTAGCAGCATATACTTCTAAATGATGCCTAACCAGTAAAAGATTACATTTCTCTTTAACATTTTCGTCACATTTACTAAGAAGCACTCTTCGAATAAATCCTAATTTTTTGCTAGCTTGTCCACATATTCCTCGTATCTCTGTTTAACCCAGGAGAGATCGTGACTGAGGGCAATGCCTAGGTATTTAATTGAGTCTATACATTCCAATTCTATTTTCTTTTCTCATCCATCTCTTACTTTCTCCCCTCGTTCATTCCTCGTGCCTAAACCGTAGCCCCCCACCTCATCACCATCTCTTCCTTCGCCTACCATCACATTCCAATCACCCATCACCATCAAATGTTTCCCTGTAGGAACACATGCGATTACATGCTCTAACTCATCGTGCATCCTATCGACTTCTTCCTCTTTGTGGTTGCTCGGTGGCATGTATACCTGAACAATGACCAAGTTCGTCAGTTCTGCTTTAATCTCTACAAGTAATATTCTATCTGTTGCTTGCTCTATGTTGACTACACTTCTTTATGGCAATACTATGGCAACCCCTTGTTGACTATCGTCCCCGCTGCTGTATATTATTCTATAATTATCACTCCAGCAATCACTGCTATCCTTCTATCTCACCTCGCATAGACCTAAAATATCTATATTACCTCTTTCCATCCTAATATTCTCTAATTTCCCTGTCCTCAACATTGTCCTGAAATTCCATGTTCCTATTCTAACTAATTTTGTCTTCTTCTGTGTCTTCTGTCCTGCCTCTGTTGGTATTCCCTTGCAAGGGTTTTGTGGGATGACGACCGCGGAAGCCTTGCCACCCCCGCTGCCGGGCACAAAACATGGCTGCTTGGGCTGAGTCCTGCAGTTGCTAGAACTCAATTTCTCTTTTGTGTCCATCATTGAGCTTTGGAATAATAATTGAGGTGGTTTCCCATTGCCTTCCTCATTAGTGTTTTTAACATGACCCCATCCCTTAATGGCCGCCCCACCGGGGTCAGATGCCTTTGCAGCCACCTCACTGAGGAACAGACGCTACGTGGACTACCTTTCATCTGGCATGGGTGACCCTACCAGGAGTAATTATTATTACTCCCACCAGCACAGCTCTAGGGGTCATCAGAATGCACCAGCTATTTCATTGCATCAAGTTTGTAGTCCATTGGAGGGGCACCCTAAATTATGAGATTAAAATTTTTAGGGATCACTTTTTATTGAACATCCATAATATTTATTTTTTCAATAAGTTATGTACGGAGGTCCTTCAAATTACTGTTATACAGCAAATAACCCCACCATGTGGAGTGTGGCAACAACATTATTGTCGTGGAATGCCCAAGCATATGGTGACTAATTTTATGCATTTGGATGTTATCTTTGGGGATCGGTGTGCTGTGGAGGCTAATGTACTGGCTTCCCTCTTAGGGAGCCCGGGTTCGAAACCTGGAGAGGGCGGATATTTTTCAGTGGTATCCCGATTCCTACTTGAGGTGATTTGTGGAGAGCACTTTGAGTGACCACGCATTGGATGGGCTGGACGTTAAGCTGCAGACCACTTGGCACCTTTCCTTAATGGAGTAGGCTAGTGCCAACTACTACTAGTAGTGGGTAGTAGTGCAAAACTACTACTAGTATGTTGTCTTCAATGAAAGATATGAGAACTAATGAAACTGAATTGATGTTGTTAACAGGTATTAGAGCATAATTGGAAGGACCATTATTCGAGGTAATACATTTTTTAAGGAAATAAATGATGGGTGACCAGAGATGGAATATATCGCCCATGCATTTCATCCAGAAGAGGGGTGGCAGGAGGCAATGGAAAAGGATATTTTTCTTCAGGAGGCCTAAGTCGACGTTTATGTATGAAGGGCTGAATGAACTTCCCATCATACAGCCTTTGACCTGAATGTAATGCTTATAAAAGAAGGAGAGGGGATTGTGGGTAGGGTGGGAGAGTTTCAGAAGAAACTCAGTGCTGGGACTTGGTGAAGAAGGGCATTTGGATAGATAGTGGGAGAGAGATGAAAGACTCGAGGAGTGAGGGATGGGGGTGTAAAGGGAAGCAACATGTACTGTGGTCATAAAAATTTGAGTGTTCAGAGGGACTGAGGAAGAAGTGTCTTCAATGTAGGAACGTGGACCAGCAGTTGAAGGTAGTGACCAGGAAAGGCTGAGATTCTCTCTGTCAGTGGGTTGCAGGATGAATCAATTTTATACATAAAGATTTTATCAGTTCATAATTATACATAGAGATCACAGGCATTATTGACTGCAGAGAGAATCAATGGCTTGACACCTATCCTACTGACCCCTTAGGTGTGACTCTACTTTGACTGGATTTTCAAAACAAATCAGTTGGTTAGATAACATTTTAAATGGGTTTTCATTTCCATTTTTACTGTCAAAAAATGTGGTCATCAATTACTGAATTTCCTTGCCGTTTCTGAAACAGCATTTTTAAGATGTGGAATTGTCAGTGCTGGAAAATAGGCAACTTTTATGAGAGTTGATTTGGAGAAAACATCAATCGTTTCGTGTTCAGCTATGCGATGTTATTTGACACCACATTTTGCATAGTTTAATTTATTGCTTAACATTGTACACTGCTCGTGTGCACAAATTTTCACATTCATTTTCTGAGATTTTTTTCTGACTAGAATTTCAGCAACTAGCCCGAATGCTTTAACAACTACTCATAATTCCTTCCACCTGTCCTCAATTGCCAAAAATGAATGGGTAAAATGAAGAACTCTGAATGAATGCAGATTGGTTAAGTTAACGACACTTACCAAATTAATCATTTCATTTTTCATTAAAGGCTTCACCATTGCAAGAATCTTGTCCATGAATGGTACACAGTTGATGAGATGCACTGCTTTCAGCCTCACTGGATGGGCATCCTATATTTAAAAAAATAATTATATATTAGTGTATATGCAGACTCTAATATTGCTCAAATGATTTTACCACTCATTTGAAATGAAAAAAATACCCAAGCTTAAGGAAAACATTGACAAGCAGAAGGGATAACCTTCATGGACACAGTTTGAGATATGGTTGAGATTGAAAACAGTTTTTCAAGGAAAGTGAATGGAGAGAAGAAGAACATTCATTTTACACATGGAACAAACCATAACAGCACCAAAGAGAAGAAATGAGCAGATGTATTAGCAGTTGGAGTGAGGACAGAGTGGTGAACCGATTCACGCCAATCTCAGGAAGGATGGTGTGAGGGGTTGACAATGCAAAGATGTCCCTATATTTTCAACTAATACAGTTAAACTTTTATATTTTAGTTTTCCCGGCAGCAACATGTAAATATGCATGCATGATGTAGCCAAGTTTCCTCTGACTACCTGAATGATAGATATTTATGAATTTTTAAATAACTACTATGGTGGAAGAGAATCTTCACTTTATCCAGGAAAGCAATTGGAAACTATCACTAAAATACCAAACTTTCACAAAGTTATCATAAAAAACATTAGTCAAACAGAGGACGGAGATAAAGGAAACACAATATAAGGAGGTTTCAATAACAAATTCTTCCTATGCTGAAAGACTGAAAAATGCATGATTAAGTAATACTATCAACTCCAGAAGCCTTAAATTTATGAAATTCCATATTTATGAGGAAAGAAATAAAAATACTATGTAAAAATTTCATGATTTATTCACACTGGATGATGAAGTTGACACACTAAAACACATTATTTTCATTGATAACTTTTGAAATTGTAACTTAGAATTTTTATTTCTTCCTCATGTACTTTAATCGTGACATTTTACGTGATGAAAAGAGTATAGCCAGACTCAATACCTCAGAGGTATTACAGATTGCTCAGGGTGTGTTCACCACATATGAATGACCTTTGCATTCCTTTGCATTTGCAAGGACTTGGACCTCATCAACGAAGTCCAATTTTTATCATCACCCTCCTCCCACCTCTCCATCACCTTCCCACGGCATACATGTGACCAGTGATCCCTTGTCCTTAACCATTGGAATTTCCCCCATCCCCCTGTGCAACCTCTGACCATGTTTTTCCGAAGAAGGCGGGAAGCCCTGTGGCCCCACCCTCTTTCTTCATGTACGATGAGGGAAGGTTCAATGCCACGGGACAACACCCAACCACACCCTCCCACCCCCTCTTCGACATTTGCAAGTGAAATCCCTACTCCACCCCTCCCTAAACCCTCGTTAGGGTGTCTCCCCCTCCCCCTCCCTCCCTTTGGAACCATAATAGACAGTGATCCCAAATCTTTACCCCTTTTTACACACTTCTTTGTGCATTGATACCTTATGCCCAGTCAACAACCGGGGTAAACTCCGATCTCATCCCCTTTCTCCATGGCCCTAGGAGCATGGCACCGCACCTAGAAAGGACCCTCAACGAGACACCCCCTCCATCCGGCCATGAGGTTTTCTGCGGACTGTTTTATCTTCCCCACCTATTTCTCCTCCCCCCACCTTTTTCTCCTCCCCCACTCACATAGTCACCCATGCGGGCTTCCACCTCCTCTCCCTCTTCCCCCATTTTCCACTACCCTCCCCTTACTTGCTTTTCAGCATATATACTAGACACTGAGTTATGACTGTTACCTAAAGATGATGTAGTTACATCAAAATCGGTCGTATTAAAATTTTATTTTGTGGAAAATTTTAATTAATTCCTTCCATTAGTTTGCAATTTCTGCCCTTCCCACTCCTCACCTTTCTCCTTCTCTCTCTGCTCTCAGTCTATCCCCTCTACCCATCTGGTCTCTTGTGCATTTTACACTTCAGACCTTTGCACTTAATTA
This sequence comes from Hetaerina titia, assembly GCA_037158775.1. Lineage (NCBI taxonomy): Eukaryota > Metazoa > Arthropoda > Insecta > Odonata > Calopterygidae > Hetaerina > Hetaerina titia. The sequence continues at coordinate 21,309,790 of CM073772.1, forward strand.
GTAGGCATACATATGAATAGTTGTACTTGTCACACCATTTCATTATGCAACAGCCAAATGAGAATGTACATATTCCTTAATACAATTTTTGGCTTTTTCGTCATCAAAATCATAGTATTCATTTAGAGGGAGAAAAAAACTAGATTTTTCTGATATCCAACTGTGATGGATGAAAATGATATAAAAGAGGCAGGAAATTTTAAGAAATTGGGCCTATTGTGGTTGCAATATGGGTATGAAAAAATGTTGATATGAAAGGAAAAAGATCAAAATTGGAAATGAAATTATTATTAGTTGTCATCCGACTCCAATAATATAGGTAAGCAATTGCTGGAGAATGATCAAGGCAGTGATAGAGACTTCAGGTCATAGGTCAGCAAAAGTCAAGACCTAAGTGGAATTTTATAAAATGATAGAAGTAAAAGACTATTCCTGGCTAAATTAATCATCTTCTCAATCAAATTCATCACATTTACCCAGAAATTTTTTTCAGCAGACCTGTATGTACACCATGAATTTCTTCAAAGATGGCAGGCTTATCCTAGGAAGGTGACCCAGCATAACGCCTTTCAGATCAAATATTGTTATATATCCAGGAATCACTCCATCTTCTGAAATGCATATGTCTGCAAACATGAAGAATGCTTTTAACACATCACTGAAATGGAGATGTGATGGTTCATGATCTGACAGGCGGCAGAGTAGTACTCTATATCCTTCAGGTGTTGTTTTGTTTAGTGAGGTCAAGTGCCTGCAAAGATTCATAAAAATTCCAATTAATTTACGAGGGCTGTCCAGAAATTAACCTTGATTTTCATGTAGTGTCAGAATTAATGGAGGAATGTATTAATGCACACAGTAGGTCAGTGTGTCTTGAGCTGCAGTAGTTGGAAGGCTTACAATTTGTTTAAAGTAGCTAGTCAAAATGAACAATACAACTGAAATTCCCACCAAATGTGAAGCTCATTCGGTGATGAGGTTTTCAGAGATAAAAAACTTCAAAGCTGCTGACATTCATCAGGAAATTTGTGCTCGTTATGGACCAAATGTGATGAGTAGCAATGAGAGTTGTGTGTCAGTGTTGTCATTCATTTAAGAGTGAACACAAATGTCCATGATGATGACAGAAGTGGCCCTCCATCTGTGATGAACAATGAATTGCACCTGAGAATTGACGAAAAGTTCGTGAAAACCACCATTTTCTGATATCTGAAATATTTAAAGTTTTCCACAGATTTCTAAAACTCTGCTGCATGGAAACACGACCAAAAAGTTAGGCTACTACACGTTTTGTGATCATCTCGATGAGGAACTTCAAGATGTCCTCATTGGTTGGGCAGGCCTTAAGCATAAATTTCTGCTGCCTCAGGCAGCAGAAATTTATGCTTAAGGAATTTGAAAACTAGTTCAGAGAAATGACAAATGATTACATCAGTTTGGTGAATATGCATAAAATAGTAGAGATATGTAGTCTTTGGGATGAAAATAATTAATTTTCTGTATTTTTTATAGCAAAATGGAGGTTACTTTCTGGACAATCCTAGTGGGACCAATTGAAACAATGCCCTCTACAAACAGTTATGATTCTACATTTCCTGCAAACCTTTTTTAATAAGATATGGAATCATGACTGTATTTATTTTATATATCTTTAAAGCTCTGATTCATGTAAAAGTTAACCTAGAAACATACAAATTAAGATCTAATATCCATAACTACTCCACAAGAGGGAAATCAACTCTAAACAATACTTACTGTAGATTGTCAACAACTTACAATACTTTTCATAATATGAACATACGGCTGTATAACTATCTGCCTACTCAGTTGAAATCAGACTGCATCCAGAGTTTCAAGAATAGGGTATATGCCTGGCTACTTGCTCACCCACTTTACTCATTGGATGAATTCTTTTGTGACAATATTCCTTGCATTTAAGAACTAATTTATATTGATGACATTTAATATGGTTGTACCATTTTTCAAATGAATAATGTATTGTTATTATTAATCACTACATTTGGGCCACCAGTACTGTTAATCTTCCTTAATATCTTATGGAGTTATATTCATTAAACATAACTTTTCATTACCATGAACTTTGAACGACTCCTTTGGTCCCTAAACAAGCCCTTTCAGTGAGTGCACATTACAAGGGTCTGATCATGCCAAAAGCGACCTTTCTAACTTGGGAGAATAACAGTGGATGTCCCAAAGAATCATAAAATCTTACAATTTCCCCGCTTCCATAATAAAACTTAATTCTTAGACGAAAATTATTTTCAACTTTCTTTGGACTTTCCTTGGGCTTACTGTTACCAACCCACTTTTTCATGTATTTCTCAGCAAGTTTGCTTACTGGACGATAATACTTTCAGCAAGGAGAGGGGGAAAACTCATTTGTACAGGAACCCAATTAGGACTCACTTCCTACCCTAAGATCTTTCTTAAAAGTTATCACATATTTGAAGGATGAATAACATCATTTTACTTAGAGAAAAGAGTTCAGGAGCACATCAAGAGAAATGCACATCATGCTGGTTATTTTGCAATTGCTGCTGGAAGTGAAGTCTAATGCCACACTGCTGTATCAGAAAAGAATCTGTACACTGCTGTAGACATCCATTCAATTGTATATAAAGCCGTAGATGTAGTAGCCACATAGATAGTTGTATTCTCCAGTTTTTACAATGGATAAAGTAAAGGAAAGGAGCAACAGTCTCCAGACAGAGCTCTTGATATTGGATGAGGTGGTGGATCACAGAGTCAGGACTAAAACTGACTATACTAATTATTTTGGGATTCCAAAATCAATGCTATAAATGATATTCAAGAGTTAAGGCAAAATAGATCAAGCAATTGCTTTGAGATATTTTGGGTCAAGTGTGTACATGGAGCTTCTCATTACATTGAAAAGCTATTACATATGTTTGGCTTAATCACATCCAAAAAAGGGATGTACACTTTTACGAGGGTGGTCCCATATGTACCCGACCTGACCTAGAGATGGCGGTAGTTGTTTGAAAAATGTCACTGTAATGGAAAGTATGCAATCTATAAAGCATATTATTCAAGTTTGAAGATGCCACATTGTTTAGTGTTTGTTTGGCAGCCATCCATACTGAAACTTTTCAGTGAATTTGTGAAAATGGAGAAAATTGGCCATTGTTATGTGATACAATACTTTTATTTGAAAGGCCTCAGCCCAACCAATATACAAGTTGAACTGGAACTGGGTGTGTCTGCTCCTTTGTTTATGACAGTAAAATATTGGGTAGCAGAGTTTAAACGAGGCTGTACGAGCTATCAAGACGAGCATCGCATTGGTTGACCAAATGAGGTGACAACTCCAGAAATGGTGAAGAAAATCCAAAAAGTGATACTGGATGATCGTCCACTGAAAGTGTGCGAGCTAGCAGAGATAGTAGGGATTTCAAAAAGAGGGTACATGGCATATTAACAGAAAATTTGGATATGAGAAAGGTATGTGCAAGATGGGTGCCATGCTTGCTCACACTTGAGCAAGTGTCGTGCAGATGTTTCAATTGAGTGTTTAGCAAAGTTTTACAGCAACAAAGCAGAATTTTTGTGCTGTTTCACAACCATGGATGAAACATGGGTCCATTACTTCACACCTGAGACAAAAGAACAATGAAAACAATGGATTCAACAGGGAGAACCGGCTCCAAAGAAGGCGAAGAACATTTCATCTGCAAGAAAGGTCATGGTGTTGGTGTTTTGGGATGCACATGGGATAATTTTTATTGACTATCTTAAAAAAGGAAAAACTATCAACGGCGATTATTATGCAAGCATATTGCAATGTTTGAGCAAAGAAATCAAGCAAAAGCGGCCGTATTTGTCTAAGAAGTAAGTGTTGTTTCATCAAGACAATGCACCAGCTCACAAATCCATTATTGCAATGGCCAAAATTCATGAATTACAGTTTGAATTCCTACCTCATGCACCCTATTCACCAAATTTAGCCCCCTTGGATTATTTTCTGTTCGCAAACTTGAAAAATTGGCTTGGTGGTCATTAATTTTCCACCTTGAAGAAGTGATGTTGGGAGTTACAGGCTATTTTGAGGAGGAAGACAGTACTTATTATAAAAAGGGTATTGAACTTATTGAATATTGCTGGGAAAAGTGTATAGAGCTGAAAGGAGTTTATACTGAAAAATAAATACATTTTTCCAAACTGTTTGTGTTTTCTTTGTTGGGTCAGTTTCTTCTGGGACCACTCTCATAGTGTGTAATCAAGAAAAGACAATATCAGTCACATCCAATTTTGGCATCAAGGACTTTCCTTCACTTTGTGGTGATTATTAAAACATGAAATCTGTTACTCAGCAATCAAGAGGGAAGAATATCTAGAGTAGTTGCAAATGGATGGTTGATGAATTTCTACTTTCTCTGGGAAAAGTAGATTCCTTGTGACACATGCAGTAGGGACAAAATTGGTATCATTATAATGTTAAGACCAAACCACTCCTTAACCATTAAGGGTGAGAAATAGCATGAAATCCATAGCAGAGATTGACTGTGGTTCTCAGGTGTCAGTGAGGCAAGAGGGAGAATACAAAACCACTCCTCTGTTGTACTGTCAGCTAATCACTTGGAGTTACTCTGGGACCACATCCACAAGGCATAACATTCCACTAAAGAATTGCTTGATTTGACTGTTGCCTTTCAGATGCCTCCATGGTTCCTCTAGCTGGTTTTTACTTTTGTTATTAGATCTCTCTATTCATTCAAATATCTGCAGAAAAATCCTTCACTTATCTCTGATCAGTACATACTTAGAATATTGCCAACATACATGTATCTCGTCTCTATTTCACATTACTGACAAAGATACAATGGAGAGGACATGGCAAAAATTCATGAGACATATTTCATTGTAATGCAATGTATCTTGGTTTACCCTTTGCTTAGATCTTTTTCCAATAGCATTTACTATCCCAACTCTTACGACTTAAGGAAAACAATCAATTTGATTTTTTTGGCAACTTAATTGATAATCATTCAAACTTAAATAAAATTCTATCAATACTGATTTGTTTTATCTCAATGCATTCATTTCATTTCATGTAAAGAAACTGTAGGAAGTCTCACAAAAGTAACTTTAGCAAAGCACCTGCTGTCATGCATACAGATGCAAGAATTTTACAGTCTAAAAATCATCAAACTTGACTAGGATCCAAAACTAGATCCCTTATTTTGTGGCTGAGTGCATTACCAAGTGCAGAGAGCTACTAAGGTAACCTGTTAATGCTTATGAGGATTTGATTTACGGCATATAAATTTCATAACATGGCTGAAATTGATTAACACATGTATATTCAAATATTTCTGTCAGCCACATACATATTTTTCAAAGAAATGTTGCACTGAATATGATTCCTTATTAAAATAATGATAATAATTTCAAAACATGAATAAAAATCTCATCAAATTAGCATGAATATCTTATTGAATATACATTTACAGGACATTCTCAACTTTTAATCATCTACCACAGTTCAGCATCACAAATAGTGAAGTGAAATTGATTTAGATGCATGCCTTTATACAACAACACCATTTAGGGGGAATCTAAGAGGAGCATGAGGTGAGAACACTTACACAGTTTTATAAGAAAACTGGACATCATGGGAGAAACAATCTCTATTTTTGAAGAATTCTGGTGCTGCTGTTCTGGCTGAGAAGTATGTCTCAATTGTCGCCTTTGCTTGTTCAATGCTGTTATACACACTGTGCAAGAAAAGTGTGATGAATGAATCTGCAAATATGAAAACATTTTGATTACTTTTACAAAATACAGTGCACACCACTTTACAGTATTGAAGAAGATTACTATTACATCATTATGTTGTTCACAATTATTGATAACATATTTTCTAGCATCTCCCCATGCTTGGATACACACTACCTGTATCTTGGATACACACTTATAAGATCACAAAGCTCATCTGATAAAGTTTCACACTCATTGTAATCCTAATCCTTTGTCAACTATGATTCAGCACAGATAGTCCTTCTCACTTTCAATACACTCATATATAGTACATACTTTCATATCTTACTTAAACATCAATCCTGGGATTCTGCCTTTTAAATGTGCATTTTGTGTTAAATTTGATAACTTTCTTAACATATTTTTAAACTGCTCTGATGGTGCTTATTCAAGAAATGACAAAATTATCTGCCAAACTCAGACGGGTATTCTATAAATTAAAATCTAGTCATTCCCGATCACTAAAAATGTTATCAAACTTTGAGGGAAGAGGGCATTTTTGTTAACAAGGCAAAAAGAAATTTCTTTATGTCCACCATTAAGTGAAGCAAACTGTCTGGAGCATAATGAAAAATGCCTCCAATTCTTCAAAACCTAGGAGTGTCCTCCATTGACTCAGTTTCTCATGACAACTCTCTAATCTTAGACCAAACTTCCGTAGCAAACCTATTTAATAATTACTTCATTAGCTTCAATCTGTTATTCTCCTCTAACCCTCCACACGTTCCTTCTAATAATGTACAATGCAGAACACATTGTGCTTATCTATTTTTCACTATATCACTGATGAGAAGAAAATTGACAGCATTCTGGTAAAACTAAGTTAGAAACACTCTGCTGGTTAGCTAAGGTTGTCCCAATGATCAAGAATAGAGTTTTCCCATGATTAAATAATTAAAGTTCAATTTCTATTCTTTCTGTATTTTTCAAGGATTTTGAGCAAGCTATGAGGAAAAAAATTATCGTTGTTGTCAACAAACTTTGATATACTTTAAAAAAAATCAGTTTGATTTCATGAGAAAAAGATCAAATGATATTACCGCAACCAGTTAATGCATGATGTCATCCATGAACTTGATAAAATCGTTTCTAGGAGGAGTTTCTAACAACCTTGCCCGTTACTTCAGTTTGTGGTACTCTATTCATGTATGTAGATGACAAAACAGACCTTTATTCCCCAAATCTTTACAATCATGATGAAGTACAAGGAAATATTGACTCCATGAGCAAATGGTGCAATGATTTTCTAATGCTTTGCATAAATAGTAGTAAAATAACTTTTGTGCAGTTTCACACCCACAAAGGAAAAAAATAGCAGCTCCTCTAATTGGTTGCATTGTTCAATATTTAGTTCCTCCAAGGAAACCACAAATCTGGGATTGTATGACATGGATTTCTGTCTTGAGACACCCAGAGTGGCAAACTATGTACCAAAGTGCTTCCAGAGACTGGCTCCTGAGAGGGATTAAAGCATTCACTGATACCATTTCTGCACTTTCAGCCAACTATATATACATACATGTACATATTTCAGTTAACTATCCGCATAGTCCGCTGAAATGTGGAATTATGGTTTGGGGTTGTTCATTCCATTCCATTAGGCTTTTTAGGCTCCACAAATAACTATTACAATTTGGGCGATATCCTAGGAAATAATAGCTGTCAGTCCCATTTAAAATCTTTTGGAATCCTAATGCTATCATAGCTATTTCATACCATTGTTTTTATCTGTCAGCATGGAAGATTGATTGGAAATGAAATAAATGGTGATGTCCTTGAATAAAACATCAGAGCCTCCTGAAATTTTAGGGCTGTCACTCATAATTTAAGCCTTTTTAGCAATAACTCAATCCATTCAGGTTTGAAACTTTTAATTGCCTACCAAGGGAAGTAAGGGAAATCTCTAGCTTTCCACAGTTTAAACATAAACTATTTCAATGTCTTTTAAGCAATACATTTTATTCCATTGATGAATTTACATATGCGTGACACATGTATTTGCATTTCCTGATGTAGTGTGTATTTGTGTCCTGTATTCATGTGACCTGTTCTGCACATGTAAACCACACATCCTGGAACTAATAAAAACTATTATTTCTTTATAATTATGCAGAAACTAAATTACTTAAACTAAAATCCCCCACATCTGATATGTGAAGGTTCTAACTCCTTAGGTTAATGGTCAAAAGAAAATGTTATTTTTACCCCAGATGGTCAGTACTACCTATTTTGACTCCATGATACAGTGGAACTTCACTTGACAACTACCTCCCAAAGCAAGTAATTCACATAATGAATAAAAATATTTAAAAAAAATGACTCATTAAATGATCGACTTTTTACATAACGAGTGACAAGGAGAGGGAGATTCCCGGAATGGTTGTGTGTCCCTGTAGAAATAGCCACAAGAGGATAGCCATAAGAGAATAAAAATAACTGTAGAAATGAAAAGTATAACTCATTGAAAAGCAAGGACAAGGTTGAGCATGGCTGACCTGATGTGCTCATATGATTTGTGGACATCAACATTTTGCACTATCTTCAAGAACAAGGACAAAATTAACGAGATATAAATGTGAAAAGGGATGTGACAAAAATATCTATGCAACCATTACATGTTCTCAAACATGTTGAAACATTGCTTCTCACATAGACAAATGAAAGGCAATTGCAATGTGACTGTTAACAAGAAAATCATTCATGAGAAGGCCAGTGGTTTTTTGCAGACTTCTTTAAGAAGCCCCCAGGATCATCAATGACCAAAGAAAAGGTATTTAAAGCAAGCAGTGGGTGGTTTAAGAAGTTTACGAGAAGAACAGCACTGACAGCATAGTGAGGTATGGCAAAGCATCAAGCTGCAACTCAAAGGCAGCAGAGAACTATATTAGTGATTTCAAGACGCTCGTAGATTGTGAAAGCACATTCAATTTTTAATATATATGAAGGTAGTTTGAAATGTTCTCTGAATCACCACAGATGAAAGTGCTAGTACAACAAGTTTCCCACATAGTAATAGGTAATCCTTTATGAGTAAACACAATGTGCAAGTGCTCTGGGAAGAGATCTGTTGGACAGACAGACAACAACAGAAAAGATGTCTCCCTGTTGTTGTTCCTGTTTAGCAATCTGTGAAGATGGAAAAAATTGAGATTTGAGCAGTGATCAAATACTTCGTTAAGAAAGTTATGAAAGCAAAGGAAATTCATGCCAACTTTTGGAACACTCTGAGGGATTCTGCTCCTTCATATTCAACTGTTGCCAAAAGGACAAACGAGCTTAAGTTTGGTCAGGACAGTTTGGATGATGATCCACATAGTGGTCGGCCAAAATGTCTAGCCACTACCCCAGAAATTATTCCAAAAGTGTATAAAATGGTCATGGAGGATCGCCGATTGAAATTTTGAGGTATCCCTAAAGCTGTAGGGAAGTTATCTGAATGGGCATATCACATTTTAATGGTGGAATTGGATATGAGAAAATTATCTGCTAGATAGGTGCCACGAGTCTTGACACAGGATCACAAACATCAGAATGGAAATTTCTTAACAATGTTTGACCTGTTTTAAGAGCAACCAACAAGATTTTCTACTCTGGTTTGTGACCACAAATGAAAATTCAACACATTTGTCAAAATGCTTTTGCTCATAATGCAAATAACTCACTATGCGAGTTGCTTTTCAAGTTCCACAGTACAGCTCTTGTTTTGGACATTATTAGTTTTTCCTTATTATTACTTTTAAACCATCTGCATCAATTTGGTACGTCTGGAGGAATTCAAAGATTTTTGAACAAAAATACAGGAGTCATATCACTTTCTGCTTTTTAGCTGAATCCATCTCTGAGTAATAAGTCCAAGACAAACCTCCCCAAAATGTTGATCCATGACCTCAAGCTAATCCTTCACAGAGATCTTCTCTCTGTAAAATCCCTGGTCTCCACCTCATCATCCATGGTCACAGGACTCCCAAATTGTGTGCCTTCTTCAACTGACTTCAATTTGACATTACACAGCTAATATTAAAATTAATGCATTGCAAAAGTGTTACAGATTGTTAATGACTGAGCTAAATATAATCTATCAAGCAGTTTCGAAAATGTTTGAAAATTCCACAATCCTAGGCCTCACCAGAGATGACAGGGAGATGTGGTTGTCTTTTCATCCACAAACGGATTAACTGGACATCCTCAGGGCGACAAGTGGCACAGGCTGCACCATCAGGCCCATCAATAAATGGGAATTGAGGATTTGGTACAGCGTGCTGTGAAGCTGGAGGAGGTAATGGTGTCATTATGGTATGGACCGCTTGTTCCCACACCCATCCACAGGATCACCTCGGTGTCAGCTGAAGAGGGAAATGTTGTCACAATGTAAATATCAGTAATAATTGGGCTGCATCCACAGTACTCAAAAGTTTAGTTTATGTGAAAATAAAAATATTTATCACAATCATTGGTGAAAGCTGAATTATATCATCTTTTCAGCAGAGGCGCAACTGGAAAATTTTAGATTCCATAGCATTATGGTAAGAGCCATAATTATGATGAATAATCTGTTTTTAGTGCTTGAAAGAAAGGTAAAAAAAAATATTTAACAATGTCAATATAGGGGTGACATCACATAAAAATAATAGACAGTGATGGATAGAAGTGAAATAATTAGACATTAGACTTGGGAATGAATCAGATAATGATTGATAGATACTACGAATCAGTCCATATAGAGTCTTCCTCCCAGATTTTCCTAAGCAATTCAATAGTTCCACAGGAATGTTGTCTACCCCCACGGACTTATTTGCTTTCATCTCCTTTAATGCCCTTTCTATTTCATTGTTGAATATGCCTGGACCTAAGCTATCTTCTTCTACGTCATGTTCCTTTTCTTCGTCTAACCTTGTTGGCCTAAGTTCTCTACCATACAGTGTTTCTATATAATCGTTTCATCTCTCTTGGATTTTTTCTGGTTCAACTATTATCTTACCCCACTTATCTTTAACTGTTAGCACAGATCTTGCCTTCTCCCTTCCTGATAATAACTTAACCTTGCTGTATAGAGCACCAATTTCACCCTTCCTCTGTAAACTTTCCATATCCTCGCATTGGGTTTTCCACCATTCTTCTTTTGCTTTATTTGTGGCCCTTCTCAATTTATTGTTTAACTCTTTGTACTTCATTTTGCCTAACTCTGTGCTTACATTTTTCCATCTTCTTCTCTCATCCATCTTTGCAATCATCTCATCCGTTACCCAAAACAAAAAATATAGTATGATATAAATGGTTTTCATCAAATAAGTAAAATTTTCATCTGATAAGCCCAGTTGTACCATATTAAGTCAATATGTCAATTAAATCATTATCATACAAATTTTGTATGAAATCTAGAAAGATTTTAATTCAAATTTCTTGATGGATTTTCACAAATTTTAGCCTGACGCCTCTGAGAAAAAGCAAAAGAAAAGATGTAATATATTATAGAAATGTACTGCCAATGATTTAAATAATATAAAAGAAGATGATGCATAATTGTTTAATATGAATTAATATAAAAAATTTAGTTGATTTGAATATTTTTACTAAAACTGAGTAGTCATACACTATGGGTGGATTGGCGTTTGTTTTGGTTTCAGTACAGGACAATGGCTATGGTAGTGATTGCCTTAAACAGTTAGATTGGCAATCATGAAAGAAATGGGGACATAAGCATATTAACTAGACATGCATGTGAATGAAAGAAGTTAAAAGAACATGTCTGAAGAAACCAATATTTGGGGCCTTAAAATCCATCAATGCTCAAGTGAACCCAAAGCTACCACAATGACATTGAAAGTGAATGCCCAGTTTTATCTATGCCTTCTTTGCAGTCAGTACATCTTCTCAGTTAACGACACTGCACAATGCATATAATCCAAACTCTTTGGGGGGGATCTGGGTCTAATTAGTCTTCACCACCATTCCCCTGGTTCCTTTTTGCGTTTCCCAATCAAATTATTGCTCTTTTCAAAATGAATTGGGAAGAGCTTATGAGCATGGCATGAACTTGTGCAAGGATAACACAACTATTAATCTATTTTTGCACCTGCAATAAAATATTTACTTTATTTCCCACCTTCAACTGGGATAAGTGTATTTTCACAAACTCATTAATGACTTTTGCAACGCACACAAGCATGTGAGACTACTGTATGAGATCAGAAGGGACTTGAATAATGACATTAATAAGGTCTTTGATTTTTGAAAAACACTCCTAGGAGTCTTCTCTATTAGTTTTCATATTTTCAAACCACAAGAAATTAATCATGATTTATTCATTGTTAAGTTACTAAAAAAAAATTTTCCACAAGGAACTCACTTTTGAATATGAATAGCTTTCAACCACAAAACAATGCTTGACTCCAACTGATTGTTAGTATTCATTGGATGAAATATACATGCAAATGGTTCTGCTAAACTTGTAATGACAAATGTCAAAAAATATTAGGTCATAGCTTTGGGGCCACGGAAACTTGGGTATTTACAGGAGAGGTTATCAGACACACTACTGTTAGCGGTTTCTTCCCTGAAGAGTATATTCCGCTCGATTTGGTATATAATTTGAAGAGGAACAAGAGAGTGAAGACTCTCTATTGAAAGCACTAGTGGAGTTGGTTTGGTGCAAAAATATAGAAGGAGAAGCGGAGGTAAAGGAAAGAGTGGACTGCTAATGCTATTGCCAGGTTTCTCTGCTTTCTTCCTCAGTACGTGGGAGAGAGGCCTTCTGTTACTTTTCAATGGACCATACACAGAGGCCAAGTACGACTTGCTATCCAAGGTGTTTGCCAACCCTGAGAGGGAAATGGTGCAAAAAGTTCTCTTCAATTATTATTTTAAGTTGTATAATCTTAGATGAGTACTGGGAAAATGTGATGAAAGTTATCTTTTGTCGGTTTGGCCTCATTTAGAATACTACCTTGATCAAAAAAGTTCCCGGAATAACCACCGTGTGGCGCTCCCATCGTTCCGATTTGAGTTCTGTTTTTTTTGTTAAATTGGTACATCTGTTGTTGATATTCCCTTTAAATCTTAGTGTCATAACTTGACATTTGCAAAAGTTACGTAGCCAAGAGTACATCTATCTCTGTGTGTGTTGGCGATTTTTTACAATTGCAGAAATGGATTTAAATTTGCAACAACGAACTTGTATTAAATTTTGCGTAAAAAACGGATTTAGTGGCGCACGGACGTTGGAAATGTTGGAAAAGTGTTTCGGCAACGATTCTCTAAAAAAAACGGTCGTTTACCAGTGGCACGAGCGGTTCAGAAGTGGTCGTGAGTCAATCGAAGATGATGAACGCAGTGGCAGACCATCGACATCGAAAGTCGGTGAAAAAATTGATAAAGTAAAAGAAATGTTGGTCAATAACCGCAAATTAACCATCAGAGAAATAGCGGAGGACTTGAACACTGCCTATGGATCCGCCCAAGACATTGTGGTTAATGATTTGGGTTTCCGTCGTGTAGCAGCAAAGTTGGTGCCAAAAGACCTCAATTTCATGCAAAAAAGAGACCGTGTTGACGTCGCAAAAGACATGATTTGCGAGGCTGAATCCGATCCCACATTCATCAAAAGGATCATTACTGGAGACGAGACGTGGGTTTATGAGTACGACACGCAATCCAGACATCAGGCAAGTGAATGGCGTTCACCAAATGAGCCGAGACCAAAAAAACCACGTCGTTTTCAGTCAAAAAAGAAGGCAATGCTGACGGTTTTCATGGATTACAACGGTGTAGTGCATCATGAATTTTTGCCAGAAGGCCAGACAGTAAACAAAGAGTATTATTTGGGCGTTATGAGACGTTTGCGTGAAGCAATTCGCCCAAAGAGACCAGAAATCGTCGCACAGTGCGTCGAGACCGTCGCACAGTGCTATCATTATTCGTAATTTTTTGACGAAAAATGCAACAAATACCATCCAACAGCCACCGAATTCGCCTGATTTGGCTCCCTGTGACTTCTTTCTGTTCAATCGAGTTAAAAAACCATTACGGAGAACGCGTTTTAGCAGCCGAGAGGAAGTAATGGAAAAATCGCAGGAAGCACTGATGGACATACCGAAAACCGAATATAAAAAATGTTTCGAGGATTGGATCAAGCGCTGGCATAAGTGTGTTTCAGTCGATGGGGATTACTTTGAAGGGGACAATATAGATTTAGATGAATAAACTTGTATTTTTAATTTTCTGAATAAATTCCGGGAACTTTTTGATCAAGGTAATATGTTGCTAGTATATGGGATCCTCGCGAAGTTGAATTGATTGCTGAATTGGATCATGTGCAGCATAGAAGAGCTAAATTTATAAAACGTTGTTATGGTAATCTTAGTAGTGTATCCAAAATAATAGAGCAGTTAGGCTGGGAACCACTCATGGAGCGAAGATTAAATTATATGTGGATTGAAGCTCTTACATCAATTGGAAGGACACACTTTAACAGTATTGTTGAAAATATATTATCACACCCATCATAGTACAGTAGACGAGGACACGTCAATAAAATTAGAGAGATTAAGTAACAGTATTAACAAATAGATTTAACATCCCTTGAACAATAAGGGATCAGGATAATGTTGCCTGACCATGTTATGCTAGAAAAGTATTTTGGGTACCATGTATAGATATAGAATAGTTTATCCATAAATGGCTAAAGATATCAAAATGAAATATTTTCAGGAGAGGGTTATCACACTTTTGGCCATTATCATTAGAAGAGGACTGCCAAGGCGTAAGGGAGGGAGAAAGGGTGGGAGGAAGGGAGGCTGGCAGGGGTGGATGTATTTACGAGGGTCATCCGGAAAGTAGTACCCGTTCGTGCCGCATGAAGTGCTGACGACGCGAGTAGCCGCTGGACGAGGTCAGATAGCTTCAGTGGCTTGTCTGCCTTCTCTGAGCCAAGTTGCGTGACGCTAGCATTGCCTGTGTTGTTTCTGTGATTGTTTACAATGCTTAAAAAAATTGAGAACGCCGCCAGTTGTGAAGTGAGGGCAGTGATTAAATTCCTCAATGCAAGAAACGTTCACCCATGTGATATTCATCGCCAATTAAAGGAGGTGTATGGAGACAATGTAATGGACGAGTCGTCTGTTCGGCGGTGGTGTCGCAACTTCAACATGGGGAGGGGGAACACACACGACGATGAGCGTTCGGGGAGACCGTCTGTCATTACAGACCAACTGGTGAGCTCAGTTGACGAATTCGTGAGGAACGATCGGCGCGTCACAATTGAGACATCTGTGAGCATTTTCCCAATGTTTCTCGAACAATTGTTCATGAAATTGTTAAACACCATCTGCATTATGCAAAAATTTGTGCAAGATGGGTCCCTCGCATGCTTACAGATGAGCACAAAACCAAGCGTATGGCTGCAGCACTGACGTTTTTGGGACGTTATTCTGATGAAGGAGACTCTTTCTTGACTCGCATAATTACTGGTGACGAAACATGGGTTTGTTATGCATCACCTGAGAGTAAACGACAGTCAATGGAGTGGCATCATGCTCATTCGCCAAACAAACCAAAAAAATTCAAGACAGTTCTGTCCACCAGGAAACTCATGGCAACCATTTTCTGGGATCGACGAGGTGTATTGCTTATTGATTTTATGGCCCGTGGAGACACTATTAATGCCAATGCGTATTGTGAAACATTAAAGAAATTACGGCGGGCAATACAAAATCGGCGGCGAGGTCTATTGTCTACTGGTGTCATTCTCGTTCATGACAATGCCAGGCCTCATGCAGCTGGGATAACACAAAAACTTTTGCAGCAATTCAAATGGGAAACTTTCGACCATCCACCGTATAGCCCGGACTTGGCCCCTTCAGATTTTCATCTCTTTACAAAGCTTAAAGACTTTTTGGCAGGAAAAAGATTTGACAGCGATGAAGAACTTAAAGAAGGAGTGACCCTGTATCTCAATGAGCTGGCGGCGAAGGACTATGCAGCAGGAATACAGAAACTTGTCACACGTTATGACAAATGCCTTAATTTGCTTGGAGATTATGTTGAGAAGTAGTTTAAAGTATCCTCTTTCAAATAAAATTTTTTATGTTTGTTAATATTTACTTTTGTGTCTTTATTTCACGAACGGGTACTACTTTCCGGATGACCCTCGTATTTCATCGGCAGCCTCAAGGAATTCGCTCACCACTGCCCCCAACGTGACATCAACTACGGAAGGAATTAAGGTCTGATGTGCGATGCAAAATGTACATACATCTAACGTATTTATAAAAGCCAGAGTAACACAAACTAATGATATATTAATTAAACAGATACACACATGGGGCTATAGTTTTTTAAGGAAATAATTCTAAGAAAAAACCGAGTTATAAGAATAAAATTTACTCTGCAATATTAATTGATACATGTGTACATAATGCTGCAAATTACAGCTCTTAATGTTGATTTGTTTTGTTTGAAACCGTAGATTAAAGTAACTCGCAGTATGGAGAAGATAAGAGACTCGCGGTGTGATTAAGTTCCTTCATATGAAAGGTTAGCAATGCCCGGAAAATTCACGATGGCTGTTTATGGAAACGATAGCCCATCATGAGACACAATCGTGGGATGAAAGAAGAGCTTCCAAACTGGCAGCCACATACCATTCCCGGACGATGGCGCTCGGGAACTGTTTCACCAGAGAAATGAGCGAACACACAAAACGTAAGGAAAGCAAACACAGGGTGATTATCTTAATGAGTGCGTTTTTGAAGGAAAGTGGAGCCAGGAGAAGGAAAGGGCCCAGATGGGCCAAATTCTGATTCTAACAAGAACCCCCGAGGATTTGAGTGGTAATGATGTTTCCTCGATAGGTTAATTGGTGGAGTATCTGCCCACCGGCAAGTCGAAGGTCCGAGGCCCTACAAGTCCAATAAGATTTGCATTAAAAGTGTCGGTAACAATTTTTTCCTGACGTGTGCGTGAAGTACTGAATTGGGCTTATCGTAGGTTAGGTGTGCGCATGATTGCAAATCGATAATGGTATTGATACGAAATGACGGTGAACTCCATTATCACTGAAAATGCGGTGATGCTAAAGATCTGCACCAAAACTGTCCTCCCGAAGGTCTTGACAGAAGACAAAGAGACGAGTCGAGAGTCTCTGCCTGCGAAGACGGCATCGCGCCCCAACCCCCTTACAGTCCCGACTTGGCACCAGCAGACTACTACAGGGTTCGTCCGGAAAATAAGTTTATGATGCTCATTGTCTTTTTTGACAAAAGGGGAATCGTCCACTACGAATTTGTACCTAAACGACAAACTGTAAATGCTGCATTTTACGACCAAGTGCTCGACAGGCTTCGTAAACGAGTCGCCCGCGTCCGGCCAGCGATCAAAAACATCTGGCGGCTGCGTCACGACAATGCGCCGTCTCACACCGCGCTTGTCGTGTCGGACGTCTTGGCCAAGCACGGCGTGGCAACGCTGCCGCACCCGCCCTACAGCCCGGACTTGCCACCACCGGACTTCTTTCTGTTCCCGAAGATAAGGAGGAGTTTGAAAGGAACGCGATACGGGACCTTGGACGCCGTCAAAGAGGCCGTGACGACGTGTCTTCGAGAGGTTCCCGATGATGCCTTCGCGGGAGCGTTCCAGGAATGGGAACGCCGCTGGAACAAGTGTATCGACTCACAAGGGTCCTATTTTGAGGAATATTAGCTTAAGATATGTAAAAGTGTAATAATTTTTTTTCCTGAGCTCAGTACACTTATTTTCCGGACGAACCCTGTATTTCCTATTCTCGAAAGTGAAATCGTCCCTCAAAGGACACCACCACCATGGAACACTAAGTCAAACCATCAAAGAAGATTGGACGTGTACCCTTAAGGACCTTCCGTTTACCAGGGATCCTTTGAGTCGTGAAAAATCCGCCCTGGCAAAAGTGTGTCGACGCTCAAGGGAGGTAATTTGAAGAATTTCGAAGCAGAGTAGCAACACGTGCAATAGTATCTAAAAGAAATCTATTTTTCCGAACCTTTTCCCGGTGCTTTTCATACAAACCATGTCATCGATCCTTGTCAGACTCTCTGCATGGGGAGCAGCCACCTCCTCCAGGCTGTCGACTTAAATTTCCGAGAGGGGCTTCACCAAAGTGTCATAATGATTTGGGTTGGGGCGTCTGTCGTGCACGTAGTCATCCTGACGGGACTTTATACCTATCGAAACCCCTCGAAAAGCCTTAGGGTTAGTGTCTCTCAGAAAAAGAAGAAAACGTCAGAACTAGTGCATGAACGGAGGGCTTCGTGAAGAAAAATGTGACGCGGCATGTCATGAGGACGGAGAAATTAAGAAAAATAAATTTAAAGCTATTTGCAGAACACTAGGCGGATGATCAATCAATGGACGTCCCTCAATCACATAAACTGGATGTCTTGAGAAGAATCACAGGAGCAACATCATCATGTGCTAGTACATAAACATCTCATCAAATACAATAACACGTCTTGCACATAAACCGGACTATGCCGCAGTCAAAGTAATACCGGCGCTTGCTGTCAGAAGTGAGTTGCCCAATAAAACTGAAACAAATTTGCGGCAATGAATTTATTGGAAAATAAATCCATACCCTTGATACCTATGGATTCGTAGGGTAGCCATACAAGTAACGGGCTAAAAGAAATACCTAGGATGCACACTATCACCTAATAATGAGAACTCACATTGTGCACATCTGGAAAGATGCATTCGAGAAACTAGGGTTCATCAGATGAGAAGAGGGGAAAAAGTCCGTTGAAAAAGATAAGGAGAGATTCTGAGTTTGTTTTGATTTTGAGTTGGTTAGGCGTCACCTCGAAAACCCGTCGAGTGTTGTTTGGAACCCTTTGCAGAAGGGCCAAAACATTCGGATTTAAACGGGGTGCGTAGAAAGAGAACACCTTCGGTTCCGTACAGAATTGTTGAATGAGCGAAGAGAACGCGTCACGTTGCTATTGGGATATTCTGGTTTAGGAGATGGTGGAAGATTCACGAAGATAAAGTTGCAAACCTTTGGCTTTTAGATAAATAAAATTCATGCGCGTTTCACCTGAACATGGAGGGAATGATTTTCGCGCTACATCACACTGGTAAGTGAGAAGTTTAGGGAAGTTATACAATAGATCGATACAAGGAATCATAGTGCGTATTACCCCTGCGCATTACGCGACCACGCGCGCACACAATAAGAAAACAATTGTGCCACCCGAATGCCACTAAACACAAATAACTCCAATGGCTATTAACACACGCTCTTGTGGCGGCTTGCAAGATGTAGATAGATAGATAAGATAGAGGACTTCATTTGGGCGAAATTGATACCTGATGATCCCTTCTTCCATTCAACCCAATGTTGTATACATATTACATAAGGTATAAAATTTATAAAATACATGCATTTTTATTTTTTTAAGGTAATCTACCAGTAAAGGTAGGTTTTTTGATGGACACAACTATCAAATAAACATTTTGTAACTCCAAACAAAACCCAATGAATCAACCTAATAATCTTCATCAGGACCCTCTTCATGTCTGTGTACTTCTTTCCTCCCTTCATCCCGTCCAATATCCCTATCCTGTTCCTGCCCTTTCCTCGCTTGCCCAACATTCTCCCCTCTATTACCTTCTTCAACATTCCACTGCCGCTCAATACGCCTTTCATCCATTTTTCCTACCTCCATAGGATTTCTCTCATGGAGGCAGGAAAAATGGACATATGTACATACATACTATATATACAGGGTTCGTCCGGAAAATAAGTGTCTTGACAAATAAGTCTTTTTTGACAAAAGGGGAGTCGTCCACTACGAATTTGTACCTGAACGACAAACTGTAAATGCTGCATTTTACGTCCAAGTGCTCGACAGGCTTCGAAAACGAGTCGCCCGCGTCCGGCCAGCGATCAAAAACATCTGGCGGCTGCTTCACGACAATGCGCCGTCTCACACCGCGCTTGTCGTGTCGGACTTCTTGGCCAAGCACGGCGTGGCAACGCTGCCGAACCCGCCCTACAGCCCGGACTTCTTTCTGTTCCCGAAGATAAAGAGGAGTTTTAAAGGAACGCGATACGGGACTTTGGACGCCGTCAAAGAGGCCGTGACGACGTGTCTTCGAGAGGTTCCCGATGATGCCTTCGCGGGAGCGTTCCAGGAATGGGAACGCCGCTGGAACAAGTGTATCGACTCACAAGGGTCCTATTTTGAGGAATATTAGCTTAAGATATGTAAAAGTGTAATAAATTTTTTTTCCTGAGCTCAGTACACTTATTTTCCGGACGAACCCTGTAAATTAAGGATACACCTATACATACACAAAGTAAAAGACAGTGATGTACGACGAATAGAAGATAGCCTATTCTGAAGAACGTAAGATTGATTGTCAGTGAATGAAATGATTAGGGAGTGAAGAAGAAGCAAAAGTAAAGGAAAATAGTGTAGCTCACATTTGCAACAGGAAATCGTAAACAAGGAAAAAATATTCTGTTCTGGAGAATTCATAGCTGGAGCGGCAGGGAAACGACGAGATCTGAAAATAATTATATATATATATATATATATATATATATATATATATATATATATATATATATATATAGATCATGAAGATTAAAACAGGCACAAGGAATAAAATAAAGAGAAATGGAGATGAAAAGCTATGTGAGGAAGGGAAAGATCAAAACGACGGACTACGCAACCAAAGAAATTGCACGAGGTGCATGTAAATCAGTGAATAAACGAAGGGACACATCGCCTCGCTCACATGCACGCACTTCGAGACAGGAGAGAAGGGAATTGTGGAAGGGGAAGCGATCGCAAAGGAAGACAGACAAAGATCCCTGCCGCGACACGACACGCGGTAAGTGGAGATGCGAAACCCAAATATTATGATCACATGACTATATCGGCTGACAGGAGAGGCAATTGAAGAAGTGCATCAGACCTAAAACAGGATTGATCAATACGCATTAATGACGAATTTTCAAGTGGCAAATTCATCTGAAAACTTTGTAACTTTGTGCGAACGAAATGATAGATACCTTATGAAAGTAGATCATATTGTATTGCATATGTATTACCATATTGTATTGAACTGTACACACACATTTTTATTTATTTTTTTACAATCTTGCAGGGTTTTCGCAGGTTTTTCACACCCCCCCCTTATTTTTGGTTTTTCCTTCGCCGGTTTTCACTAGGGTCCTCATGTCTGAACTCCCTTGAAGGTTTACCCCACACAATTACATCTTATGCTTATTTCTTATGTATATGCATTTTACCATTGTTTTCTTTTTTCCTTATATCGCTTTACATTTCCTTATATTATTATTGTTATGTACTTGAGGATGATTAAAATGGGAAAAGAGACTTTAAGGTCTCAATTTCGCCTGAATAAAGACGCTTATCTATCTATGAGGTAATAATCGATGAAATAGTAATAATTGAGCATCGAGAATTCATAATTTTGTATGACATATACGTAAATATATTTGAGATTGAATACTTGAGCGTATGCAGTAAATATAGGATTGCATATGCATTTAAGAAACATGTGCCATGAATAGAATTACAGAACAAATTTTTTCAAAGTTTTTCATTATTATGATAAAAAATAATAGTGACCACCACGGCGAAATCAGAGATTTGAAAGGGTCACCATTAAAAGGGAATATAATACGAACATGAACAAGAAGAAAACTAAAATCCTAGTGTGAGGAAGAGAGAAGCTGAATGCAGATATCACAATTCGAGGTATGAAACTAGAACAAGTGGAGTCCTCCATCTACCTGGGCAGCAGCATATAATGGGATGGAAGAAGTTCGACCGACATCAAGCGAAGAATAGCCCAAGCTAAGAACGCATTCATGAAGAAGAAGCAATTACTATGTTCAAAGAACATAAGGCTTGGAACATTGGAAAGGTGGACCAGCGAAGAATAGAAGCCTTTGAAACATGGTGCTGGAGGAGAATGCTGAAGGATGGACAGACAAAGTAAGGAACGAGAAAGTTTATAGAAGAGCAGAAGAGGAAAGAACCATATAGAGAACTCTACGGCAAAGAAGAAATAGATGGATTGGACTCACATTGAGGCACAATGGATTGATAATAGAAGGAAAAATAGAAGGCAAGATTCCACGAGGAAGACCAAGAGACATGTACATAGGACAAATTAAGAAAGACGTAAAACAAAGAAGGTATCGAGGCCCGGGTTCGAATCCCAGAGATGGCAGATATTTTTCAGTGGTATCCCGATCCCTACTTGAGGTGCTTTGTGGAGAGCACTTTGAGTGAGTATCGGATCTGTCGGATGGGACGTTAAAACTGTCGTTGACCCCTTGGCGCTTTCGTTAATAGAGTTGGCTAATGTCGACACCGGGTTTCTCTCCTCCCTTCCTCCATTCCCATCCATCCATAATAGCACAAACGACCTCAGCTGTCGGTCGCCTCCCCTTACAACTACTAATACTCTACTCCGACGGAATGCGGAACAATGAGCGCCCGAGGTAGAAACAATACGATTAAGAAAAATAATTTTTAAAAGTTTGAAATACTAGTTCAACCTGGATATATTTAGTGTCTCTCTCTGTTCCAGCGCTGCAGGTTCAAGGTCCGATCCTTTCGCGTTGTTCTCCGCGTGAGAGGCTCACTTGCAGTTGTCCGAATGGTTGCACTACGTACGTTGCGATCGGTGGTTCTTCCTTTTCCACCTGGATACGGGCGTTTCGCTGAGAGGACTAAGCGTGCAAGCCCTCGCGAGAATGCCTCTCTCCCCCTCTCGACGGGCGGAAGGGAGGAAGGGGGACGGGGGGAAGGAGGGGAACCTGCTCATTCGCCGCCAATCCCGTGGGGCAGCCGTGAGAGACCGCTGAGAGACATGGGGAAGCTAACTGTGAAAGTTAACTCAGGTTAAATGTAATATTACGCTATATTTTGAGCAACAACGTAGTTAATAGTTGCATGAAATTTATTTTCCTCTAAAGCAGCTCTTGAGGATTTCAGAAAGTTCGAATCACTGGGTTGACGGGTATGAAACATTCGTTCAGTTCTGTGGCATTGGGAAAATTTCACAGGGGGCTACAACTGCAATAAAATGCGCAACGCATAGGAAATAGGAATCTCGGTTGCATTCGGCTCGCTCCGTGTCGCATACACTGTCCTGTGCGTGTTAGTTTATACGTACACTTTTCGGAAATTCTTTGTCACAGAGTTTTGCTGTCTTTTCCTTTAGAAAAATCTTGATTGCAAAATAGTCAGAAAAACTGTAACCATGGCATTGTGCAAAACATAAACTTTGGTTACCTTTGGAATATGCACAGGTGCATGACTTTACCTGTACAAAACGTTTGAATAAAAAAAATGTTTCTCAATGAAATTAGAAAAATTAAAAGAAAATCTAGTAAAAATAATTCTTGTAAATGTGATGTTAAAAACGGGTCTTAAGGATTTCTATGATATGAGATTAATCTCCATCATTCGAGTGTGAGGAAGCATGTAAGTTAGACCTCAACTCTTAGACAACTAATGGAGGACGTTGTTAGTGACCGAATTTTCACATTTTTCTTGTTTAAAAAAACAAAGGGATTACACCGTGAATCTAACAGCACAGAGAGGTAATGCGAAATTGAGGCAAAACCACAATAAAAGGATATATTCTGAGAGAGTATTTTTTGGTTCACTAGGGTTTTCATGATCATCATTGATATTCTAACGGATATGGTACGTTTGGGATGGACACAACCCTAAACAATTACACAAATTACTCACTTGCCTCTCCAACAAAAAGCACACCTTAATACCTGAAATCTTGGAACTAAAGTTAGATCCTCTTCGATTCCGCATACTTCCTTCCTCCCTAATTCCGCCCAACATTCTAATCTCCTATCCCTACCCTTTCCTCGTCTGCCTAACATTCTCCCCCATATCACAGTCTTCAAAATTCAATTACCCATAACACACCCTTCATTTATTTTTCCTGCCTCCTTGTGATTTCTCCCAACAATTCTCTTAGTCTCCCCCACCATACCCAACACTTCCTCATATGTTCTCCTTTCTTTTCACTTCTCCTTCTCTAAACCCACATTTCAAAAACCTCCCAATATACGCCAATGACCCTGCTTCCTTGGCCACGTTTCCACGCCGTAGATAACTACACTCCGTTTCAAAGTTTTTACGAGTCTTTTCTTAACCTCCTTACTCAACGTACCCATCATTAACTCCCTCCTCCTCGAGAAAGCCTCCTTGCCTAGCGCAATTCTTCTCCTTACGTCCCTACTACTTTGACCGTGTTGGCTCAGAACACTTCCGAGCTATGTAAACTGTTCTACCTGCTCTATTTTTCCCCTCCTATTTTAATGTTTAGCTTAGCCTTTTTCTTTCTGGAAAATCGCATAACCTTTGCTTTACTAATATTGATTCTCATCCCATATCTATCGCACTGAACCCGCAATTCACTCAGCAAGGCTTGGAACCCCTTGGCTGACTGAGCAACTAATGCTTGGTCATCAGCAGACCTAACCGATTTTACGAATTCCCCTTCGACTTTCATTCCTACCTCCAGTTCTTCCCATGCCTCTTTAATCATTTCCTCCACATATACGTTGAACAGCACCGGTGACAATGGGCAACCCTGCCTTACACCTCTTCCTAACACTGCCCATCCGGACTCTTCCCCACTCGCACCTGAGCAGTCTGAGACATGTACAGGTTGCGGATCAGTCTTCTGTCCCTCCAATCTATTCCTATTTTCCACAATATACGCATTAGTTTTACCCAATTCACTCTATAAAACACATTTTTCGAAATCTACAAAACAGGCAAATACGTCCTGATTGTATTCTATATTCCTCTCGGTCAGTGAACTCATTACTGTAATGGCATCACGCGTACCTCTCCCCTTCCTAAACCCAAACTGATCATCCCCTAAGTAAGCATTTGCCTTATCTCTATCCTTTTGTTTATGATCCTGCGAACAACTTTAGCTGCGTGAGATATCAAACCTATTGTTACATGGTTCGTCCGGAAAATAAGTGTAATAAGCTCATTGTCTTTTTTGACAAAAGGGGAGTCGTCCACTACGAATTTGTACCTGAACGACAAACTGTAAATGCTGCATTTTACGTCCAAGTGCTCGACAGGCTTCGAAAACGAGTCGCCCGCGTCCGGCCAGCGATCAAAAACATCTGGCGGCTGCTTCACGACAATGCGCCGTCTCACACCGCGCTTGTCGTGTCGGACTTCTTGGCCAAGCACGGCGTGGCAACGCTGCCGCACCCGCCCTACAGCCCGGACTTGGCACCACCGGACTTCTTTCTGTTCCCGAAGATAAAGAGGAGTTTGAAAGGAACGCGATACGGGACTTAGGACGCCGTCAAAGAGGCCGTGACGACGTGTCTTCGAGTGGTTCCCGATGATGCCTTCGCGGGAGCGTTCCAGGAATGGGAACGCCGCTGGAACAAGTGTATCGACTCACAAGGGTCCTATTTTGAGGAATATTAGCTTAAGATATGTAAAAGTGTAATACATTTTTTTTCCTGAGCTCAGTACATTTATCTTCCGGACAAACCCTGTATGTAGTCCTCACATCACTTAGCCTTTACCTTTTTCAGAATAGGAACTAATAATGATCTCACATTATCTTCCAATCCGATTCCTTCCTCGTAGATACTACGAATTAGTCCATTCAATAGTTCCACAGGAATGTTGTCTATCCCCACGGACTTATTTGCTTTCATCTCCTTTAATGCCCTTTCTATTTCATCGTCGAGCATGCTTGGACCTAAGCTATCTTCTTCTACGTCATGTTCCTTTTCTTCGTCTAACCTTGTTGGCCTAAGTTCTCTACCATACAGTGTTTCTATATAATCGTTTCATCTCTCTTGGATTTTTTCTGGTTCAACTATTATCTTACCCCACTTATCTTTAACTGTTAGCACAGATCTTGCCTTCTCCCTTCCTGATAATAACTTAACCTTGCTGTATAGCGCACCAATTTCACCCTTCCTCTGTAAACTTTCCATATCCTCGCATTGTGTTTTCCACCATGTCTCTTTCGCATTATTTGTGGCCCTTCTCAATATATTATTTAACTCTTTGTTCTTCATTTTGCCTAAATCTGTGTCGAGGTGTCTGGGTAGGTGGCGAGGTAGCCGCTTCACGGCCCCGAGCAGAACATCTACGCTCAGGGTCCTAGGTTACCTCAGAACTGACCACGCAGCACCTACCCCTAAAGCTGGGACGAGTCCTAGCCTATCCCACGTAGGTGGGTAACAGGCGGGCTCGCTTAGCAAAAAGTTGTGTGGTAGGGCCGCGCTTACGCGCTTCCGGCGGTTACTCATCCAACGCTGTTGGAGAAATCTGACTAATATGAGAGCTATGGGGAGAGGGGATCCAGGCGGGTCGGCTACCCGTCCCCTTCTCGTGGGACTGGCATTCGTAGTGGGTGCTGGTTTCGCCTAATAGGTAGGTTCTTTGGGGTCTCGTAGCTGAACATGTGGTAAGCACGAGTCCTTGACGTTTGGGGGGAATCCTTCAGGGGGACGGTGTCTGTGCCCCATACCAGCCGGAGGCCGACGTTTGAGGTGTCGGACTTATTGCCAGCACGTTCCCTTGGGTGGCATGTGGACCCTGGCGGGGGTCTAGGATCCGAGTCGAGTCCTCTCGTCAATCTGGTGCGCCTGCTCACTGGGCCGACAATGAAAATATGAGCATAAAATTCTATTCTATTCTTCCATTTTCTTCTCTCATCCATTTTAAAATCATTATAAGATGAAATCAGCGTAGAAAATATCCACACTCGAAAAAATAGTACACGTTTATGTCACGCGAAATAAGAAAATTTATGTTTTTTTTAAACATTCCAGGGAAAATTTTGCTTAATTGCATGTAGGTAACAGCAAGATCTTATAAGATGAACCACATTATAGATGCTAACACGAAAGGCGATAAGTTAACTGAAACATAATGAGAGTGTATTCTCTAGAGCAGAAAGAGATATGTGCCAAATGCGATTAATATACGCCCTCAGTACTTCAGGGTGAAGTGATTCCCATCAAGCACCGTCACAGCAATCCACAGCAGGGGGTTGGATGACGAGAAGAGGCTACCGAGCTCACCTGATCTCAGAATATCTCACATCAGGGTAGAGGACCGATTCCTTCCGCTGAGGCACTTCGGCAGGAAGACCGTGGTTTTGGTAAAGCTGAGGATTCTCAGTAACACTCCGATTTCAACCTGGGTCCTGTGTTAGTGGCCGACCACTCTACCCTCTACGATACCACATCCATGTTCACGAAAACATGTGATAAAACCCAATATATCTGCTGCGCCCAAGAACCTATTAAGTCTGAACCGTTTTTGCATTACATTGTACAGTGCCCTGCGAGCCACCGCTAGGGTATGTGGCAGGGAGTGAATACACACCAGACTAGTTTTGGCCCGAATATTTTTACCCCTACAGCGGTGGGACAGCATTATTCTGATCTCTTCATCTTTCTTGGGAAAAATGACATCTTAAATCTATCTGATCTGCACTAAATCTCTCTCATTTTATTCACACTATCTCTCCTACCTTGATACGACTGGGGTAATAATACATTTTCAACATCACCGCTAAAGATAAATCCTTTTAATTAATATTCAAGAGATTGAATCTGTAATATAACCTTCTCTCTGTGAGTGATTCCCAACTCAATTGCTCTAATATTTTGGATACGCTAGTAAGTTTATTTATCATTACAATGCTTTACAAATCAAGCTCCTCTACGCTGCACGCGATCCAATTCGGCAATCAATCCAACTTCGTGAGGATTCTTTTTATACTACCACCATGTACTTCTAAATGACGCCTAACCAGCAAAAGATTACATTTCTCTTTGTCATTTTCATCACATTTACCAAGCACTCGTCGAATAAATCCTAATTTTTTGTTAGCTTGTCCACATATTCCCCGTATCTCTGTTTAACCCAGGAGAGATGGTGAGTGAGGGCAATGCCTAATTGAGTCAACACATTCCACTTCCATTTTCTTTTCTCATCCATTTTTGTAATCATTTCATCCGTGATCCATGGTTTTCTTGTCCTTTTCTTGTCTTCTTGATAGCTCCTATATTGTTTTTTGAGCCTTTCAATATCACTTTCTTGATGCAATCCCATTTTTATTCAATAGTACTCAGCTCTTTATGGTCACCCATGATTTTCTCTACAGTATGCCATACTCCTTCATACATCCATTTTTGTAATCATCCATTTTGTAAAGATCCATGGTTTCTTTATTCTTTTCCCGTTAACGGTTCCTATACTGGCTCTTGCGGCTTTCAATTTCCCTTCTTCGATATATTCCCATTTTTCTCCAATAGTAGTCGCTCTTTATCATCATCCATAATTTTCTCTACAGCCTGCTGGTACTCCTTCCTCGTTAAACCATTTAATGCTTCTACATTCCATTTCCTAGGCCGCCGCCCCTGCCTTATCTTTTAGAAACGGACGCTACATTTCATAACAACTAAATTGCTGTCAGAGTCTGCATCCGCTCCCGGGAAGCTGTGCGACTTTATCAAAATGTTCCTAAACCTGTGCCTAACCATAATATAATCTATCTGATACCTTTCTGAGTCACCTGGCATTTTCCATGTATGCTTACGCCTTTAGTGGTGTCTAAACCATGTGTTGGTAATGATGAACCCCTGTCTCCTGCAGAACTCAATTGCTTTCTCCCCGCGTTCATTCCTCGTGCCTAAACCGTAGTCCTCCACCTCATCACCATCTCTTCCTTCGCCCACCATCGTATTCCAATCCCCCATCACTATCAAATGTTTCCCTGCAGGAACACACGTGATTACATGCTCTAACTCATCGTACATCCTATCGACTTCTTCCTCTTTGTGGTTGTTTGGTGGCATGTATACTTGAACAATGACCAAGTTCGTCGGTTCTGTTTTAATCTCTACAAGTGATATTCTATCTGTTGCTTGCTCTATGTTGACTACGCTTCTTTATGGCAATACTATGGTAATTCCTCGTTGACTATCGTCCCCGCCGCTGTATATTATTCTATAATTATCACTCCAGCAATCACTGCTATCCTTCTATCTCACCTTGCATATACCTAAAATATCTATATTACCTCTTTCAATCCTAATATTCTCTAATTTCCCTGTCCTCAACATTGTCCTGACATTCCATGTTCTTATTCTAACTACATTCGTCTTCTTCTGCGTCTTCTTTCCTGCTGGTCTTATTTCTCCCCTGCAAGGGTTTCGTGGGATGACGACCGCGGAAGCCTTGCCACCCCCGCTGCCGGGCTCGACACACGGCCGCTTGGGCCGAGTCCTGCAGTTGCCAGGACTCAATTTCTGTCTCGCGTCCTACATTTTTCATGGGAGTAATAATTGAGGTGGTTTCCCGTTGCCTTCCTCAATAGTGTTTTTAACGTGACACCATCACTTAATTGCCGCCCCACTGGGGTCAGACGCCTTTGCAGCCGCCTCACTGAGGAACAGACGCTGCGTGGACTACGTATTACAAACAAAAAAACGACAAATATTCTCAGTGAAGACTCGTTCGTTTGAACACGTCTACTCGAACATTGATCACCGCCGAGTGTTTGCTTGACCAATTATTTTGATATTTATGTGAGTGGGTGAAGGGGGTGAAGACACACCAAGAATAATTTTACTCAAACATGACCATACCGCGGTCGAACAATGTTATTGTGATCCCCTACCGTTTGTGAAAAAATAACATCTAAAATCGATCTGTTCTACACTTGATCTCTTAAATTTTATTATAACATGATCTCTCCTACCGTTGTACGATGAGCGTAATAATACATTTTCAACATCTCTGCTAAAGGGACGACCTTCCAATTTATGCAAGAGTAATTTAACCTACC
This sequence comes from Hetaerina titia, assembly GCA_037158775.1. Lineage (NCBI taxonomy): Eukaryota > Metazoa > Arthropoda > Insecta > Odonata > Calopterygidae > Hetaerina > Hetaerina titia. The sequence goes on from CM073772.1 coordinate 21,339,484, forward strand.
GTTATTATGTGATTCCCAGCCTAGCTGCTCTATCATCTTGGATACGCTGTTAAGTTTATCATAACACGTTTAAAAATATAGTTCCTCTACGCTGCATGCGATCCAATTCGGCAATTAATCCAATTTCGTGAGGATCCCATATCCTTGCAGCATATTCTAAATGAGGCCTAACCAGCTAGAGATAACATTTTTCTTTGACCTTTTTATCACATTTACCTAGTACTTTTCTAATAAATCCGAATTTTTTTAGCCTGTCCATATATTCCTCGTATGTGTTTCATCCAGGAAGGATCGTGAGTGAAGGTAACGCCTAAGTTTTCAATTGAGGCTACACGTTCCATTTCGCTGTTCCAGATGCAGTAGGCGTTCGGGTGGGAATTGCTATTTTTCCAAAAAATTATGACTACGCACTTTTTAAATTTTAATTCTAATTGCCAAGTGTCGCACCAGCGTTGCATAGCCTTTAGGTCATGCGATAAAGATGTTGTATCATCAGGATCACGGATATCACGGTAAACCACTGCATCGTCGGTAAATAAACATATCTTACTGGCGACTACGGAGTCAATGTCGTTAACGTAAAGAAGGAATAGAAGAGGACCAATAACACTTCCCTGCGGAACACATAAAGTAACTTCTACTGCATTGCATCTATCACTACTCTTTGTACGCGACCATTCAAAAAAGTCTTTAATCCAACTGGGGATAAGTTAGTGAAGCCTCTGGGGTCATAATTAGACAAGGCTTCGACCGAAAAGAGTGGAGATCCGGGTTCGATTCCAACTTCAGGCCAATTACTTTTTTTCAATGCGTTCCACGCATTTGTGAGCACGTCGGCGCTTATTCGCACTGAAGTCACTCGCATCAAATTTCACTCAGTTTTTTTGTGGGAATCTTCTCAAATATTCAATGCACCTCCCGTTATTTTTTCCCCCTCTTCCTGCGTCTCCGATCGACCCGTTGCAACCCATCCGCGGCGTGCCCAACGGCAGCTATCGCCATAAACCGTGGGTTTACTCGAGCGAAAAAATTACCGATGAAATGTCTTTTGGAAGAACGCGGCCTTGCTTTGTTAAGTGTTCTCAGAGAGAGTCGAGCGACCTTCGCTCAATTCTTGAGTGTTCATCCGAACAAGCAAGCGAGTTTGAAACGAATGGATTTGCATGACAAGAACCGCCAATGACACGAGCCCGATAACGCACGCTCCCGGGGGAGTAAGCGGTTGGAGCGGAGTCTCCATTAGGGTCGCGGCGACATCAGAAACATCGGAGGAATCGAAGCCAACAAGACAGAGGTAATAGTGCACTGCAAAGTTACTCTTTTGGCACTTTTGCAACGAAAGGATGGTCTGCCGTCTGACGGGGGGGAGGGGGGGGGGAGAAGCAACAATGTCCTTGGGCGGAAGTGGGTGCTCATGTCCCCACTTTAGAGAGGAGGAAGAGGCAAGGTGGAGAGGCAGGGCCCGAAAGCAGCTATCTTCATGCCATTCGCGGCATACCACGGAAGACGGGCAAAAAAAACAACTGAAAGTACATACATAAGCAATGCGAGGAGATGTTGATTACGGATGGCTCCTGATGAGGAGCGGCAAGGCGTGGATTCGTGCGGTCGAATCACGCGGGAGAATGAGGGAATGGCGGACAAGGATGATGGCGAACCGGCTGTACTGTTTGGTGCGGTGGGAGGCACGGGATAATCTGCGCAAACCCGAGAAATGGTAAAAAAAATACCAAATGTGACATACAGGCAAGAAACACAGGAGTTGGAACTCAAGATGTTACTTCTCAATTCGAAATTTATAGATCGTTGAAAATGGTAAAATGATCGTATCCTACTCTCATGCTGTCCCACTCGGAAACTTTTCAATTCTCCCTTGTGCAACACAAAACATTTTCAATTTATGTTTCTCAAACTTAATTTAAAAAGAAACGGATGTGATACAGTGGGGGGAACCATGTTCTGTGGAATAGATTAATAACCATCGGTAAACATCCTTTTCAGACGCAAAACGACGATATGTGGTTTCGAATCAATCAAAGTAAATTAAATTACAGGTTAAATCTCTTGCATAAATTGGAAGGATGTCTCTTTAGCAGTGATTTTGAAAATGTATTATTACCCCAATCGTACTACGGGAGGAGAGAACATGTCAATAAAATAAAAAGAGATTGAGTGTAGTACAGATAGATTAAAGATATAATTTTTCCCAAGAACGATAAGGTGATCAGAATTATATTTCCCCACAGCGCTGAGGGGAACAATATTTCGAGTCAAAATTAGTCTGGTGTGTATCCATTCCCTGCCACACACCCTAACGGTGGCTTGCATGGCACTGAAATATGCTAAAATACTAAAAAAGTGATGTGGCTTTGAAATTTTGCCACATCCGCCCTATTCTCCCGATATCGCCACCAAACGACTTCTAATTCCCAAAACTAAAAAAAATTGTAGGGTTGGAGATTTGACAAAGCCTAGATGAGGTCATCCTAAGAAGTTGAAAATTGGTACAATTAATATTTAAGTCTATTGCTTTGAAAATACAAAACTTTTTTGAAAACATAAAATGGTCACTTTCATCATCAGGGCGAGAGTTTTTCAGATGAGCCTCGCTAAATGTGCATACTAAATGTAGGTCGTACGCGTGATTGATATATGGATATTGTCACTCATTTCTTGTCAAGATTATCTCTATTTCTTTCGTTAAAGATCCAGTGATGCAGTATCATTTCGCAGAGAAGGTACAGCGCGACTTCCCGCTGTCCGAGCCCATGTGCTTGACCTGAAATAATACTATGAAGAGGGCGGCGCACCCTTGGGCCCGTCCGCCTATGGCAAGCGCGTGTTTGTTGAGGCTCGGTGCCCGTTCGGCTCTCCCCATCGGGGGGAGGCCAAGGTCAAGGCGCCCCTAGAACGCGGGGAGAGAGTGAAAGGGGGAGGAGAGGGGGGCGAGCATCGGCCTCCTTCGCACGCTGACTCGCCAATGACCCTGGAAGGAGAGCAGTGCTATTGGCGTCGCGGGAGCCGTACTTTATGTCGGCGGCGTCTGTCGCAGCCGTTTCAACCGCGATCATAAGTGCCCACCCGAAAAGGTGATAGACGAATATTTTAACATCAGCATATTGTTTACGCGGTTCTTCTACTATGATTTCACTGCCAGTGTTCTAAAATCCCCCAATCACACGCCCTCACTGCGACTGGTGAGATATTATGCCCGTTTCAGCGTGAAAAGATGCTTTTCGTGGCTAAAATGTGATCATTACGTCGGATATTAATCAACCGTGTTCATACCCAGTTAAGGACTGCGGGTATGAGAGATATTATATTCTATTACTTCTGAAATTAGACATTTTTGGCGAATGTTTGAAAGTAAAAAAATGGGTGTCAGTATGTAGACAACACGTACTACCAAATTTGGAATTTCCATCACCAAATTAATGAATTACTTGGGTTTATTGTAATGATTGCGCAATTGGCACAACATTGTGAAACGTTGGCCCGAACTCATAATACTACTTTCCACTTTCTTACTGTTCTTACTTTGAAAAGAATAATTACAAGTGAAGTTATCGGAAGAGAATTATAATCAATTAAGAAGTCCTAACACGTAGCTCTGCCACTGCCGTACGAGGCAGTGGCAGATCTCCCGAATGATTTCCCGCCACTCACATGGAAATCATATCTGTACTTCGTGGTAACGCAGATGAAGAACTGAACAAAATTGGACACTTTTTGAACTTTGCTGGAAAGAATGCAATCTTCAAATTATTCATAATTATCCGCGAGATAATACACAAATGTTACCTCGCAATCCGAACCAACGGCGGATTCGCAACCGGAAAAAAAGTGAACACGGAGGGGGAGTGGATTCGTGGGAACCAGAGCACACCAAGCAAGAGAAAGGGCGGACGCTACATGGGGGATTGGACACCCTTTAGACGGGGGACACCCACCCTAGCCCCCACTCTCGGCGCACTCGTAACTTCGGTTTCCTTCACTCCTTACCGAATCACTCTCGAATATTCTCGCGTCCTTTCGGCAAAGACAAGGAAACCTTTCAACGAAAGTGACCCCGCAATCTTATACGCAGCGGGAGTTCAGAGGCGGATAAAAAGAGGATCAAGAAATAATCAAATGACAAGATCAACTTATTTCATTTTTTGGACGACATTAAACGGTCATCTTACATTCGAGACACAAATATGAACTAAACAGTAACGATTGGATAAGTTCTAACATATTTCATAATTTATTCATTACGTGCAGAGTACAATTTAAGCAATTGAATCATAATAGTGAAGAGGTATAACAGAAAAACGTTGAGAAGCTAGAGACTATCCATAAATCGATGCTGAGTTGTAGAAACATCTCTCTCCCTCTTGTCACCGCCTCGCTCACCCACCGGCAGGTTTCCACAGACCTGTCTACTTCCACGTACGTGCCCCTCAATACTTCCATTAGTTTTGTCAATCTAAATACGTGATCGAACACAGCTTCGGATTTTTCGAAGCACACGGAGGCATCCTGATAAAATTCCTTTAGATTAAAGATGCCTACGGTGCACTGCAACGGTGTTCCGTGTTCCCATTCTGGTGCCTTACCGACGACCTTCGACGGGGTAGTTGATATTCCACTAGTACGCAACCTTCTATTCATGATAATCAGTACGTACTAGCATTTTTCTGTGAGATTAGGCCAGCATTCCTGGGGGTTTTATTTTAATTGATCAACTTGCTCGAAATGAGCGTGGTATTGCTACATTTGAAATGAATTTTTGGTTTTCCACCTGTCGAGGTAGGTGCGTGTAGGTTCGGCAATGTGGTTAGTTAGAATTTTCGTTTTTATAATAAAAATCTAGAAATTCACTCCTCGTGATTGAGTCGTCCCATCATCGTTCATGATTGCCAAGGACGATCTCCCGACATCAAAATTAAGCATCTTCTGATCTGTGGCGAAAGTGATGAGAGACTGACTACAGCTATGGATTTGAAGCTTTTTTTAGAAGGGGCATCTCTACTTATATGCAAGAAATGAACGAATAAATAGCAGAATATGAGGAAATCATTAGGAATTTAGTTCGTATTAGGTAAAGTAATTTATAATACCTTTTTCCTATGAATAAATAATTTTTGCTTTGCATATGAATATATTTTCCTTGACAGGAAAAATGATCAAAATATATAAACCATTTCCATGGGAATCAAGAACAAAATCCTCAGCTTAAGAATAATAAGTGATTTTCAGCCTCTGTCGAGGTTAACGGTTAGTTATCCAAAGTATCCTCAAACAGATGACCTTCTGAAGACTCTAAATGACTGTCGATGGCCCAGTTGGTCATAGACAGCCCGTAAACCTTACTTCATTTGTAAAGAACCAGATATTTTCTTGTCAAAACGTAGACATCTTAGACTCATCTTAGAATTGATTGAATTATAGATATAACGTTGATTTGTAATCAATGTTATCGAGAGATACACACCAAGCCAACTCGATGTATCAACAACAAACGTCTTGATTTACTTTCTCCACAGGAACATAACAGTTTAAAAAGAACAGGACAGAACAGGAAAGTAACAGTTTAAACGGTGTAACAGCTGAACAAAGTTAAGGATGTAATTGGTATTCGCAGTTGCCACCACGTAACTTAAAATCGAAAGACTTCGCGAATGAAATGCCTCAGAGGTAACCGCGTAAGAGGAAGCAGAGTCATGCACGTAAGATAATACGTCGCATTCCAAGATGCATGAGAGAGAGAGAGGGGGGAGACCTTGACCCGGGGTTCAAAGCAAGGTGGTGCGCATGGGAATGAAGGCATTCGAACGGACGCCGACCGTGCTCTCTTCATGTATTCGCTTACACGCGCCCTTGGCACGTATTACGTATTAGCAAAGGCAACGCGCACACAATCAACTACAATCATGCAAGTACTTTCACAAGCGTGTTTCCTATTCATAAATTTTGAACGTCAACGAGTTGTTTCCAATCAAATATTCATATTTTTCAATGCTCCACCTTGTCCAAACAACTTCTTCCGAGTCGACATTAAGTATACTACTGATCAGTGAGGTTCGCTCCAAATGCACAAACACAGGCTCTAAGGCAGTTCCACCTTTTGGAATCCATTCAGGCGAAACAAAATGAAGCGTCGAGGGTCCACGTTGTTGTTGTTCACCGGCGACGGTGATGCACAGGCCTTACCAACCAACGGACCGCAGAGCGGACTTCGACGACATTCAGGGACGCAGCAGAAAGATTTTAGTAAATACATGGACATTACTTGTGGATACTTTAAATACATGCATGTGGATACTTTAAATACATTATTACCTACATACGGCAACTAAGAAAAAGGCTTTCTGATTGAAGTTAGCAACAAATGAAAAAAATCACCATGCGTCTCCGCGGGTTGAATGGCACCCATAAATACTCCGCGATCCCTCAAAGAGGTGCGTGGCAGGGGGTGCAAGCACCAGGAGGGAAGGGTAAGTGATAAAGGGAGGATATGGGAGAAGAAGGGGAAAATTACCATAAAAATTATCAAATTTCGTGAAAATTTCTATACATGCTAAAGGAAGACTTAATTCAAAACAAGGATTAATTCTCTTGACAAACTAGCTACTTGATATGCAAAAAAGGGAATGAAAATGAACCACAACCATTCACACGAAAGGTCTCCACTGTAACTAGGCAGGTCATGCAGAATTGAAAAGTAAGAGGGGGAAATAAAATGGTGGACATCACATGGACATACAACTCAGTCTGCACCCCAAGTCACAGAACACGTTATCTAACCACAATAACAATGGTTGCGATTATTCACCAAAAAAGTAAGGAATTATCACGACATAATAATAGATTCAATGTTAAAATATAACCGCCATAAGGTGGATAACCCCTCCCCCCCCATTTCGCCCTGTCCTCCGCCGCCCACTTGGGAACTTTCTAGATTGGGACTGCTGACCGATAATGACCGCTGAACTCCCTTTCCTCTTTCTCTTTGCTGAAGGATCATCGAAAAACTTATTCGGATGCCGTTTTCACGACGAACAACTATTAGTGCGAGATAGCACGTGAACAAAGAAAACGTTCTCTTCGAAATAGCGCGCTAACCAAGAAATGACTGTTCGATATAACTCCCAAATTCAAAATGTGACTGTTTTTCGCACAAATAAAACTGACTACTGCGACCCACGAAAACAAACCCTCAAATTTCAAATTATTTCTCTACTTTCGATATTGTCTAGACTCGCTCTCAAAGTAATCATAGCCGCACAGATTGTTTACAGGTTAATAAACGTTCGCTATACCCAATATTCATTTTTCAAAGTGTTTCTCGTAGCATAGACATACATTACGTGGGAAAAATCTACACGAATGCCAATGGAAATTAAACAGCTCTACTTTTGCCTTCTCTTCTAAATTGCACAATTATTCCTGGGAAATATGAAATTCCTACTATTCTTGGGTACATGAAGAGTTGCCCATCAATGATTTCGCGGTTGAAATCGGTTTTGGTGTATTTTATAATGTTTATGTTATTATAACGACATGCTAGAAACAAGATTATGCGATGATATAGAAATATACTATCTATATAAGATCGATTGCCTTGTGAAAATTCACAATTACGCACTAACCAAATTTCCGCCTTGTAGTAGTTCCTTCAAATACTACGTGCGTGGGAGTGGCCAAGAGCAACAGCCCGAATTCGACCCCGGAAATTAACATGAAGCTTAAGTTTTCGCTTTTTGTAACCAAAGAGAATTAAAACAAGAGTTAACAAATATATTTACACAGTAATTCGTTTCAGCAAACAAGGGAGCTTCTCATGCGACGAATGCATTTCAATAATCCATTGCAGTATATTTTACTAATTGCTAAATAAAGTGCTGAATTCAGACCGTCGGTTAAGTGAGCGCATAACCGCAAATATCGTATATTGGCATTAATAAGACAGTGGCAGTGCACACCAACATCACTGAAAATATGGCGATGCGAAAGATCAGCGCTAAACTCGTCCTCCCGAAGGTCTTTGGACAGACGACCAACAGAGCAGAGTGTCTATCTAGTGTCTACTTGCGAAAACCTGAAATGGGATTGCGACGATTCTCCAACCCCATTACAGTCTCGACTTCAGAATATTTCCTATTTCCCAAAAGTGAAATCCTCCCTCAAAGGACACCGTCACATTATGGGATCCTAAGTCAAGCCGTCAAAGAAGCTTGGACGCGTTCCCTTAAGGACCTTCCGCCTCCCAGGGAGGCCCTTCGAGTCGTGGAAAACCCGCCGGCAAAAGTGTCGACCCTCAAGGGATGCACTTTGAAGAATAATGAGAGGCATTGTAGTATCTGGAATAAATCTATTTTTCAGAAAATGTTCCCGATACTTTTTATACTAACCATGCATTCGGCACCAAATGATCACAAAATATAAACATGCACATTAAATTAATAGCACAATGTATACTCGTATATCCTCTGTTATTTATTCTCGCACAACTAGTTTCAACGCTTAGGTTTCATCATCAGTTCAGTTTACCTACGGGCTTCAGTGTTGCAGCATTCGCGAGTGGTAACAGCAAAGATGAAAGATTTCTCGAAGTTCAAACGAAAGCCCTTTCTGGAGAATAGTCCGGATATCTTTAGCCACTGATGCGTGTTATTCCACTGCATGAAAATGTTTTAAAAAATTCCCCAAGTGTAGTCTGCTGCTACTAGTTCTCGTGAACCCCATCCCAAAACTGTTTACAAGTGGGTGGTGCCATACAATCGACACTATTTCAATTTTGGAATTCATCGTTTACGTATATTATAATTAATTAGCGTTCTTAGCGTACCCTGAGTAACAAATCATTGAGAATGGAGAAAACATACACGGAAAATCTGAATTCCTTGTGTTTAGCCCAATTGAATAGTAGCCCAAACCTTGATTCTTTGCACATATAAACGCTTATTGGCGACAAAGTCATAATAAAACCAGGAATTTCATTGCTGTCAAAAATTTAGACATTTATGAGTATAAATAGAAAAAACTATATCAACAAAAACCATTTGCTATATTATACAGCTTTTTATTGACAACGCGATAATCCTCCATAGTTCCATATCTTTTCTGCTTGCCACCATCACGATGGATCCCAATTTACAGTGGACGGAATATACTGAGGACACAACAGCATGAACTTAATGTTCGCACAACGCTGGTGCGACACTTGGAAATTAGCATTAAACTTAAAGAAGTTATGGATCTTTGGAAAAAGAACAACCCTTCCGAACGCCTACTGCATCGGGAACACCGAAATGGAATGTGTAGACTCGATTAAATACCTAAGCGTTACCCTCACTCACGACCTCTCCTAAGTGAAACACATACGGGGAATATAGTATGTGGACAAGCTAACAAAAAAGTAGATTTTATTAGAAGAGTACTTGGTAAATGTGATGAAAAGGTCAAAGAGAAATGTTATCTGTCGCTGGTTAGGCCTCATTTAGAATATGCTGCAAGTAATATATGGGATCCTCACGAAGTTGGATTAATTACCGAATTGGATTGCATGCAGCGTAGAATAGTAGCTAGATTTGGCAAACTTTGCTACGATAAACTTAATAGCGTATCCAAAATATTTGAGCGGCTAGGCTGGGAATCACTCACGGAGCGAAAGTTACATTACAGATTGAAGCTCTTGCATAAATTGGAAGGTCTCCTTAGCTATGGTGTTGAAAATGTATTATTACCCCCATCGTGCCACGGCAGGAGAGATCATTTCCATAAAATTAGAGAGATTAAGGGTAGAACTGATAATTTTTTCCACGAACAATAAGGGATCAGAATAAAATTGTCCGATCGCGCTAGGGTTAAAAATATTTGGGTCAAAATTAGCCTAGTGTGTATTCACTGCCTGCCACACACCCTAGTGGTGGGTTGCAGGGTACTAAACAATAAAAATACAGGAGACTTAACACTCCAGACGTCAAACCGGAAAGAAATCCCATTCGTTACAGTTCGATTCACCATCTGCTACACATGGGTGCTTTGGGGGCTATTCATAGTGAGCTCTGGATTTACGGATTGGCTTCTCGTTGTAGGAAATCCCAAGGAAGATGCCGCCATTTGAACTTCGGCGCGCAGTCTAGAATAGCGAACGACTCTCTTGCGAGGAGGCAATCATGTGCACGGGTGCGACTCTCGAGATGCTTGCGATCAACTCTCTTATCCTTCTTCCATTGCCTCATCGGTGAAATGGATGAGGCTCTCTTATCATCTACCTCAATGGCATACAATGTCTTTCACTTTAATGTGGATCTTCTGACTTATCTAAGACCGTGAGCGTCTGCCTCGACCGGTAAACGCGATTGACCATGTAGCAGTGCTTAATACGCCACGTGGCAGAACTCGTTCGCCTCCGTGAGGATGACTGGAAATTGTGACGTGGGTTCGGAACGCTGTGAGAGACATAAGGGTTTTCCTAATCATGCAAATTTGGAATTTGTTCCCGGTCTCACTATCGGCCTCAGGGGTGGAGGCGTGGAGGGTCCCCGCCTTCGTCTCGGGAGGTCGCGGTTTTGAAGCCTACCCCAGGAGGGGTTACCTTAGCCTATGCGGTGGGAGTCTTCCTGGGAGACAATTCTTCCGCGAAGATTTTGGTCTAACTTTTATTGAAGGAAACGAAATTTGCATATAAAAAGTATCCGTAACAATTTTTTCCTGACGTGCGCGTGAAGTGCTGAATTCAGCTTATCGTCGGTTAAGCGTGCTTGTGATCGCAGATATCGTATTGGCATTGATAAGACAATGACAGCGCACACACCATTATATCACTGAAAGTTTGGCAAATGCGAGATATCTGCGCTAAACTCGTCCCTTGAAGGCCTTTGGATGGACGACCAAAAGAGCGGAGTCGAGTGTGTCTGCTTGCGAAGACCTTCTGCGACGACATCGCTACGATTCCCCAATCCCCTTACAGTCCCCCCGACTTGGCACCATGGTAGAATATTTCATATTCCCAAAAGTGAAATCCTCCCTCAAAGGACACCACCACCATGGGACCCTAAATCAAGCCGACCAAGAAGCCTGCACGCGTACCCTTATCCGGAATTCGCCCACCAGGAAGGAGCCTTCGAGTCGGGGCAAATCCGTTCTGGGGAAAAAGTGTGTCGACGCTCTCAAGGGAAGAATTTCGAGGCAATGTAGCCGAATTCCGAAATTTTTCCCAATACTTTTTATTCAAACCATTCACAAGCCTATTTACAATAACGAAAATATATTATTAATACCATTACTGACCTCCCATATAAATAAACCGGGTTCGACTCCCGTCGGTAGCAGAATTTTCAGCTCGAGTATTTCAAGCGCAAGACTTTGCAGACCATTTCGATTATCAAGCTGTTTTGGGTGGAATTACGTCACACGTTGTCAGTAAACTTCAATTAAAACTAAAAAGACTCATTTTTCTACAAAATTTGTCGCAAGACAATGAAATGCACGATTACGTCGAAAATGTAAGAAAACTTCAGAGGATTTTAATGAAAATATTTCACCACCTCACCCATAGTTTCTGTGAATTTTCATCAATTTTGACGACCTGTCACCCATTCCTAGTGCGGCCAAGGTGTTCCGCCGTTCTCCGTTTACCATGAACGAGATAAACGGAAAGGAGTCCTTGCGGTGCAGTGCGTCCTTGCCGCTTCCAGCTGAAACGAGAACCTCGCTCCACTTGGAACTCCCTCTCGGAGACAGGCCTCGCGACACCACAGCCGAACCACTTCAGTCGGACCTATTTCTTTTTATTGGCGCGCGAACATGTAAACGCAAAACTATCCACAATATATTTACATGCCCCACAAATTTTCTCCGACTATGGCATTAAGTGCTCTTAAGGTCCTTTGGCGTTGACGGGTTTGCGAGCATCGAGACACGCCTCAAGTACACCAAAATACTCGAGCGTTGCATTTAAGCACCGTAAATCGGTGGACATATTTACAAGTGGAATGCATTTTTCCAATGCCTTTAGAGATGGGGCCAGAGGAAGACGAAGAAGGAAACGGCAAAGGGGACGAAATGATGGAAAGAGGAGCAAGTGAAGGAGAGGAAGTTACTTTCGTGGCGCTGAGGGCGTGAGAAGAGGGACGAATGCAACAAACGAGAAGATCTCACCTCAAATTGAGGGGCACCTCATGAAGCACAATGAAGACTCTCGATCTCGGATTGATGCAATGAATGGGGATAAAGGCTTAATGTAGACAAATGCGCAGTTTTAAAAATTTGGAGCAAAGGAAGTGGCGAGCAGGACATAAATTACGAAATAGAGGATTCAATGCTAACTACGGCCAAACAAGTAAAATATTTGGGGGTAGTTCTAACACCACGCCTTCCATGGGGAGCACATACCAGGACAATATGCGGATCCGCTTTAAAGAAACTGGGCTTCATTAAACGGGTGGTGGGGAAATGTAATGTGAAAGTTAAAGAAAGGTGTAATTCTGCTCCAGTTAAACCACATTTTGAATATGCCACAAGTATCCTTGGGAGAAAATCTGGCAACAAGAATAAGATAAAGTCCAGAGAAAATCCACCAGATTCGTTAGAAATATTTATAATAAGAACACAAGTGTAACAGGTCTCTTAGAGGATTTAGTCTGGGAGCCCCTTGAAATATGAAGAGAATAAGCGAGACTTAGACTTTTAGAAAGATACAGAACCAGCGAATTTAACGATGACACTACAGGAATTATAGTGACCTAACACTACTTGGGTAGATCAGACCACAAAGATAAAATAAGGGAGATAGATTCCAATACAGATAGATTTAAATACTCATTCTTCCCCAGAACAATCAGAAATCATTATAGTAAGAAACCGAAGTAACCTTAGAAACATTAAAAGCACCTAATTTACAAGTCGGAACAAAATTAAACATTGCAAAGATATCAGGTGTACCTGTAAGTGCATGTGTGTGTTGGTAGGTAGTTTGTGTGTTTGAATATGTGTGGGGTGTAGGGGTTTTGCATGAATTTACACCATGTTTTATCTATGGATTGTGAAGATATTTGGCTTTTACATGCGATTTATTTTTCATAATTACGGGTGGTGCCCTAACACCCCCGCCACACGCCCTTGCGGCGGCTTGCAGGGTGTTAAGTAGATGTAGATCAATAATAATGGGTGGAAGGATGTGGACGGCCCTTCACGGACGAAAACAGTTCACGCAACAACTTTTTCAAACAACAAAAAAAATGTTGTGCAAACTGTTTTCCACATTTTATGTCGCTCGCCTCTGCTAAATCTTCCCTGATTTGCCCTACTTCCTTTTCATTCCACCTCCCTACCACACTTCTACTTCACTCCCCTTGCTCCTCGGTGTAAGATGGTACTTGACTTGAAGTTCGTACCTGGAGATGATGAAGTACATTGAAGCCGGTCGTGTAATAAATCAATATCAAGTGGAAAAGTGCTGTAATTTATTCAATATCGTTAGGTTGACAATTGTCATATCTGAGACAATTCAAAATTGGAAGTTTTTCGCACTTTCCATCCGCGTAGCAGAGGACGAACATATCTCCCCACGAACGAGGAATGGCATCGGAGGCTGAAGGACGTTCAGTCTCAAAGAGTCGCCGGAACAACTCACTGCATACTTCCAACTGCCCATTGACATTTTGCAATTAAACATAAATCTGCCATATAATTAATATAAAGTAATTATCATCGACGCAGAGTTTCTCCATCCAATTTGAATTACGAATCATCGACTCGGAAGGAGATCTCAACATTCGTTTCACTCCAACTAAAAAAAGAAATGTTTTACTCAACGTTGATGCATGACAGTTATACTTTCATTTCCAAGCTTTTTTTAAAACGGCCTTAGCTATAATTAATGGATCAGCTGGAGAAGTGCATTTTGCTTGGCGAAAATCCAAAAAAGCTACGAACCTGATTCGTCAACGAATGGCGCATAAAATTTGAACCGCGCCGTTTACTGATCCCGATCGAGTCTTCACCGACTGTAACAAAACATTGAAACACGAATCACGCTAACTAAATCAACGAAAACGACCCTACGGTGCTATTACTACGGAATGAATGTCAGCTCGCGGAGCTTTTTTCACTGATCTTCCACAATAAAACAATATTCTGACGAAAATAACTTTTTAAAATAATTGTGGATTTCTCTGAAATGTAGAATTCATTATAATTGTCCGATTGCCGCGCCATTACCTGTATATACATTTTAAATTAATTATATTCATAAATAATTACTATAGAAACAAATTTGAAAAGCCAATGTCCCCATGATATCGCCATTGTAATAATACCAATGAAACCGTTCCTCTGGATTTGAGAGCGAGGCAAAATAAACCGCGGAGACCTCACTATTTAATATTTTCGACGGCGAAGCGTCAACTTCGGCGGGGAGGATCAACGAAGCGGGACTCGCACTTCTGTCGGGGGCTTTCTCTCAAAATCCAAGGGGAAGTTCAAAATCTTCCTCTTGGCTCCCCCCTAAAATGAACACAAAATTGAGTTTGCAGCTACAAAATTTGAACGGCCCTAGGAATATGAAATATCGCCCACAGCGACGCGTTCTTTGGTTGGAAAGGGAGGTCGACAATAGCAACGATCTTGTTTATTCCCGTCGTTCAAGGAAAAGAGAGGCGGCAGCCATCTCATAGTCCCTCCAAATTATGCCCTCGTTCAGCTGTATATTCCAGGCAAGACTATCTCCGGAATGGGCTGCATCTTCTTGGGGTGATGCCCACTTTTTGACACGGAGGTGACTTCGACAAAAAGAACAAGTCATAGTTCACTGCATTCAAACCATAACTCATGGGAGGGCACTGAAAATAAAAATGACCAATAACCTCCGAGGCACTGTGGGCATCAGGTGCGAACGAATGAGGGAGAGGGTAACGTGACTAGGTCCAGGTCTCCTTCCAAGACGGAAAGGCGGTAAAGCATATAATGCGTCTCGCACGAAGCTCTGAGTTCGAGCAACATCGCTTTTGAAAGAGAGAGACTTTCAAGAAGTTTTCTGACCCTAACTTTCTCCCTCTCATTCACACGATGACTCCTCCCTAAGATTCGTGGTCCGGATAAGTGCCTCTTTAGAGCATTGGGGAACTATTTTGAGCACAAATTCTCCATTTGTAATGCCCCCTCATCAATAGTCTAGGTCAAATCACCTCATAGATAAGAGCACGTCATCTTGGGCGAGAGTATTATCTCCTTGGGTAATTGGGGCTGGCAGCGGTCACAGAAATGTCGGCCGTCCAAAATTCACAAAGAAACGAAAAATCGTCGAGAAACTCCTGGACTTATAATACGAGGCATGATCATAAAGTACGGGCCGTTTGGTCACAGGAAAAAAATCTACTCATATGAAACGCATATTATTGGCACTTTTAGTTAGCTACAAACCTACTTCACTTCTCTACATATCGCCGTTCACTTCCAAGAATTTTTCATACCGCTGCACCAGCTTCTTTAACCCCTTTGCATAGAAGCTCGCCGCCTGAGAGTTGAACCAATTGATAACGCCGTCCTTGAGTTCCTCTTCGGTTTCGAAACGTTGTTCACCGAGCAATTGTTTCAAGTGCAAGAAGAGGAAGTAGTCGCTAGGTGCAAGGTCTCATCATCTCCATCTTGTTGGTAACGGTCCAGAAACTCTCGTCCATTGGACATTCTTTGCTCTTTGTTGTGGTCGGTGAGCATTTTCGGTACACAAAATTGTGGTATCCGAGGTTTTCCGTGACAATATTGTAGACAGTAGTGCGTCCAAGTTGAGGAAATTGTTCAGCCAGACCATTAATCGTCAATCGACGATCACATCGCAGTTTTTGTTCCACTTGCGAAACAATTTAATCGATCAGAATACTGGGCCTGCCACTTCGCTCTTCGTCATGGACATTAGTTCGTCCATTTTTAAAATCACGGCACCATTGCTTAACCTTTCCTTTACTCATAAGTGTAGGTCTATAAACTAGGCATAACTCCCGATGAATATCGGCAACCGACAATCCTTTTGCATACAAGAATCGTATGACAGAACGCACTTCACAACTGGCGGGATCAACGATTGTCGCTTACATAGTTGTTTGCATGCACGAACAAGCAAACTACTTCTGAAACAAAAAATGCTGCTATGACTTCTCAATGAATCAGTAGATGGCGCTGCAGGAGTAAAACTGTGTTCTGAAGCGCCAATATTTAAAATAAGGAAAAGGCCATTACTTTATGGATTGCCTCGTAATGTGCCTTGTAATTGCATGGAAGAAGGAGATGTTTGTTTAACAGCTTTTACCTGGACCCCAGAGGTATCTCAAGAGTGGAATTACTAACATTCTGTATTCACTGAGATATTTCAGCGAAGGCTAACAATTATCGTAATATTATTTCACGATAGACTTAACAAATGTTTTTAAGGTAATCTACCGGTAGGTTTTTGGATGGAAACAACCATAAAATAAATATCTTCAAACAAAACACTACACAACATCCTACTCTACAAGTTCCTCTTCATCTCTGTGTACTTCCTTCCTCCCTTCACCCCGTCCAAGATCCCTATTCCCTATCTCTCCCCCTCCTTCGTTTGCCCATCAATCATCCCTCTATCAGTCTTCAACATCCCATTCCCAATACAATTGCTTTGCATCCATGCTTTCCGCCCCCTTAGAATTTATCCCAACAAACCCCTCTCCTCGCCCACCATCCCTAGCACATCCTCATTTGTTTTCCTTTCGGTCCATTTCACCTCCATTCTTGTCCACACCCAGATTTCAAAAACCTCAAATCTACGCCTATCATCCTGCTTTAATGACCATGTTTCCGCGCCGCAATATCCATATCAAAGTTTTTACGAGTATTTTCTTAACATCCTTACTCAACGCCCATGCCATTAACTCCCGCCTCCTTGTGAAAGCCTCATTGCCTAGCGCAATTCTTCTCCTTACGTCCCTACTATTTTTACCGTGTTGGTCCAAAACACTTCAGAGATACGTAAATTGTTTTAACTGCTCTATTCCCCCCCTTATTTTAATATTTATCTTAGCCTTTTCCTTTCTTGAAAATTGCATGACCTTTGTTTTATTCATATCGATTCTCATCCCATATCTATCGCACTGAATTTCCAATTCGCTCAGCAACCCCTTGGCTGACTGAGCAACTAAAGCTTGGTCATCAGCAAGTACTGATTTTATGAATTTTCTGTCGATTTTCATTACTACCTCCAGTTCTTCCCATGCCTCTTAATTATTCCCTCCACACGTAAGTTGAACAGCACCGCTGATAATGGACAACCAAATGGAGTGATTTCGTTTCGAGTAATGGTAAACTTAGTATCGGATAAATGTAGGACGGTCATTAAAAATTTCTAATACATTTTTTAGAAATTGCCGTCAATTTTCGCGTGGAGCAAGAATGAAGTAGGTTTCATTCCAATTTTCACAATACCAGAGACATTAGAGTGTTGTCATCCACCAAATAATGCTAAAAATAGTGCGATTGGAGCACGTGCATACGCATTCTTTTCGCCCTGGACAAAAGCAAATCGTCCCGTTTGACGGTATTAAGGAGCATATTCACTCGCGGTCGATAGAAGCACGAAGCCGACTTCATCATTACCACGGAAAAAAATATGTCGCCTTCATTATTGTAATTATTAACCAATAGGAATAGGTGAAAGTTTTCAAGTAGGCCGCTTGATGCCTCGAGGAAGGCAATTCCTTCTTCTGCAATAGGACGCTAGAGTTGAGACATGAGCTAATGTTAGTTTACCGATCCATCAGAGATATTTACATAAAGACTTAAATTGTGCAATGGCGCGCATGAAGTATTGTGAAACTCTCTCAAGATGCCGAGGAGGCAGCTATTGATATTTCGAGGAGGGGAATTCTAAAGGGAGGAAAAAAAAGAACCTTGAGTTCGCCTTTCCAAAGTCAACAAAAACATATTCAACATGCGGTGTTCGTCGGCCAGGATTCGTAGCTTTCGTTTCAATGAAAACTAACGACAGATTCTGATTTTAAAAAGGAATTCCGTTTAGGCCTCGTACAAAGATGTTCTTCACCTCTGATGCTTATTTAAAAAAATTAAATAACCTAAGGAAAGCAAAGGATAAAACAAAGGTATGAAGGAAATCTACAGAAAGATTTTGACTCACAGTTCAAGTTTAAAATTTGGTAACTATAATAATTATTATCTTATGAAAACATGTTTTATGTCAGGAAATTCTGTCATGTTGTAATAAGATGACGTAGGAAACGATTGCTTCTCTTCATTATTCTCAGAGAAATGTAATCTTTTGCTGGTTAGGCATCATTTAGAAGTATATGCTGCTAGTCTAAAAGGGATCCTCACGAAGTTAGATTGATTGCGAAATTGGATCGCGTGCAGCGTTGAGGAGCAGATTTGTGAAGCGTTGTAATGATAAATAAACTTACTAGCGTATCCAAAATATTAGAGAACTTGGGCTGGGAATCACTCACGGAGAGAAGGTTATATTACAGATTCAATCTCTTGCATATTAATGGGAAGGATTTATTTTTAGCGGTGATGTTGAAAATGTATTATTACCCCAATCGTATCAAGGTAGGAGAGATAGTGTGAATAAAATGAGATAGATTAAGTCTGGAGCAGATAGATTTTAGATGTAATTTTTCCCAAGAAAGATTAAGAGATCAGAATAACGCTGTCCCACCGCTGTAGGGGTAAATATATTCGGGACAAAATTAGTCTGGTGTGTACTCACTCCCTGCCACACACCCTAGCGGTGGCTTGTAGGGTGCTCAAATATCTATCTAAATTATCTATGAGAAATCTCAAACGGTCACATTTAATCCGTAACATAATATGTCATATCCAGATTATGGTTCTAACATATTCGATTTATGATTATAAGTTGAAAAGCATCATTCAATGTGAATCATTTCTACGCTGCCACACTTCATTTGGCAAAATGAAAACCACGACTACATGAAAAGAGCTTCCAATTGTTTTGTTAGTGTAGCCTAAAATAGTAATTCACAAGTGGAATTTTTAATAAACCCCGCATATCGTTTTATTTGTTCGCATTTATTTTACACAGCTATCAATTCGTTATTTTCGCGAAATCCTCGGACGTTTGATGACTTTATATACAGGTTGATTCACGGAGATAGTACATAACTTAAGGTTAAGTGAAAATTACAATTAGTGTTGCGTGGCGAATTTCGAAAGTTTCATCGTTACACTTGTCCGCTCTATTTCCGGGTTATGAAAACAAACCGTCCTTACCTACGTACATTTCTCATTCGTAAATCAACAGGAGCTGATTTGAAACTTATCCAACACCTACACAAGTCAAACATACTTATTTACGCCAACACATTAAAAATAGGATCTAATGGAAATAAGTAAGCACTGAGATTTGAACCGCTTTCAACAATACAAATTAGTCAATCTAAAAATGAAATGCTTACACCTTATTATTTGTTCATTGGCGAATTTGATGGCAGATTTCAACATATTGCCGAATACGATGGAGGTTAATAACGGAACTTCTTCTTCCAACTACTGAATGTTCACTTGAATATGGCACACTTTTCCGTTTGCAAGGCCAATATCGGAGCAATCAAACTTGGCCCAAATGGTTGTCATCAATATATCCGACTGTGAACGACATCGAAAATAACTTCAAGTGGATGGCGACCCAATGGAAGTGTTCCTACGCCGATGAACCACTTATCGCCTGGCAAGAACCAGCGGTGGAACAGAACACAAAACTATCAAAACAATTACACATTCACCCAAATAACATTTTTCCGGGAATACGGTCCATGCATTGCAATGCTATCGAGCGAATATGATTTATTTTAAATTATGCATTGCATTTCGAACACTTTTAAAGTGAAGAACTGCAGTCTTGTTGCTTTAAATTAAGGAATTTAGAGCCTGGGTCCAATAGAGCTGCTATAATTTTGGATCGGCATACACTCAACACGCGGTTAATATCTTGCATTCACTCAAGTCGAAAGTTAAACGCGTTCCGGGCGGGAGTCGGGATTGAAAGAAGGGAAACATGTCTATCATCAAGCATTTTAATCACGCTCGCCTTCGCATTAAAACGAGTCATCTGAGCGAAGGAGGCGGAAGCATCCGACGTCTTCCAGAGGCAAGGAAGCACACGCGACCCCAAACGAAACGACGGCGAATGCGAGTCTTACGCCTCACAGATCCCAAAAATGACAGAACAAACAAAAACTTGTTTAATACAAAAAATAACCCTCGAAAAGTTAATAAAATTGGTGGCTTGAAATATATAATAGATAGTAATGCGTGCGAATGTAATACTTCTGCCTCTGTTAACCACGAATCGTCGTGAAACAATCCTCTGAGCATACATAAAACCGTAAAAGAAAAAGTGATTGGCCAAATAAAAATTATAACATTAAATTGCCGCAGAATTAGAAACAAAATATCGGATATTGAACATATCTTCTTAAGTACAAACGCAGACATAGTAGTTGGAACGGATAGTTGGCTCACGGGAGATATAGCAAACAATGAAGTTTTTCCGAGCGGTTTCACAATTTACAGAAGGGACAGACCTAATAGATTGGGTGGGGGAGTATTCATAGCTGTAAAGTCACATCTTAGTGGCCAAAGATACGAATGCGACGAAAATAGCATAGAAAGCGTTAGGTGTAACATAAAGGACTACAACGACAGAAGCCTATTCGTGTGCTCATTTTATGGACCCCCAGATTCTAGTACAGATATTCTAGACAAGCCCGACGACCAAATATCCTCTCTTAGTAACAAGCATGGCAACAGTATTATTATAATCGCTGGTGACACAAATCTACCGTCAATTGACTGGAACAAGTACTGCGTAGGAAAATCCGCCAAAAACCGAGATTCATGCCAAGTACTCCTTCATATATTCACAAAACACTCTTTAGAACAAATTGTTAAATCGCCCACACGGGGCCACAGCATCCTTGATATCTTCGGGATTTCTACATCCGAAATCGTAACAGACATTGAAATAATGGAAGGAATCAGTGACCATAAGGCCATTTTTGTAGAGTTAAAAACTAAGTTCGTGAAAATTAACAAAGAAAAGCGTAAAATATACCTATTCAACAAGGCGAATTTTAACGGACTACGAGAATATTTGAAAAAAGAATTGCCAGAATACAAGACAAAAATACTGACAACAGATACAGAGAACAGCTGGAATTATTTCTTAAATATTTTGCGCGAAGGAATGAAGACGTACGTCCCATCCAAACTTAAATGCGACAATAGGGAACCTAGATGGTACAACGGGGAAGTAAGATCGGCATTAAGAAGGTTACAGTCAAATTTTAAAAAGAGTTTAAAATGTGACGATATTGTTTATGTGAATACATCAAAACAGAAACTTAAAGAATGTCGTAGGAAAACAAAAAGTATCATGCACACAGCCCTACGCTCTTTTAAATCTAAAATGCTAAGCGAATATCTGGAGGAAAATCCAAAGTCATTCTGGTCCTGTTTACGGAAATACAGGGTAAACGTCCAACTGTACATTCTTTGAAGACGGAAAACGGAGAAATTATTACAGACAGCGTGTAAAAAGCAAACATTTTAAATAAGTTTTTCTTGAGCGTCTACAAAAAAAAACACAAACGTACCAAACGATCATCCACACCCACTCGGGGAATATATGAGCGATATAACACTGACCAAGAAGGGAATAGAACATCTGTTACGTAGTATTAAAGGAAACAAATCACCTGGTCCGGAAGAAATACCTGCTAGTATATTAAAGGAATTAGCCGAAGACATTGCCCCGTTTTTAGAAATTATTTTCCTAAAATCGATAGAAGATGGCTCAGTACCTCGCGACTGGAAGCTAGCCCATATATAAACCAACCAATTACCGACCCATTTCTTTGACATCGATCTCTTGAAAAATATTAGAACACATTATTGTCAGTAACATAATGAGGTTTATTGATAGTAGGAAAATACTAAGCCACAACCATCACTGATTTAGGAAGAGCAGATCTTGCGAAACACAATCAAGTCTTTTCATTCACGATATACTTAGATCGGGAGAAAACAACACACAAGTCGATGCAGTATTCCTACATTTCAAAAAAGCCTTCGATAAAGTCCCACACAATAAATTGTTACACAAACTTAAATACTATGGAATCAATGAGCAAATTATTAATTGGATCAGACTTCTTGTCAAATTGCAAACGAATAGTAGTCATCGATGGGTTGTGCTCAACGGATAGAAATGTAACTTCGGGCATACCCCAGGGAAGTGTTGGCACAAGATAAAAAACTTGACAATTTAGTATTTGATATCTGCACTTTCCATCTCATAGAATAACTAACTTAAAAATCTTAGCAGTTGGGGTCTTCTTCCATTAGCATATGAATGTCATCCTCTTTTTCTAAAAAGAAGTGATGAAATAATATGTTTACTCATCAGAATAAACTAACAATAAAAGCACTCACTTGTGGTCACCCCTCCAACATCCTCTCCAAACATCTCTTTATTTACTAATGACTCCTTGAAATGATGAGTCCCATTAGATGCTCTTGGTAATGCATCCTTGATTTAGTGTTATTTCTGCAGCTTCTTTCTAACCAAGAGTTGTGCAATCTTTTGTCCCAGAATTGTTCAAATCTAGTATCCTCTTTTTATGGAGAGTATCTTCCATAGAATAGTCCTTCAGTTAACAAAGCACTTCATCATAGGTTGTTTGGTATTTTCTCTCATTTTTCATAATTCACCTGAAACACCACATTTATTACATACTTCTTGTCTTAAATATTTCAAATTTTTATAAGCTGCATTACAATATTGTTTTAAAGAAAGTCATCTAAAATATTGAATCTCCAAAACATTTCAT
The DNA here is from genome assembly GCA_037158775.1 of Hetaerina titia. Lineage (NCBI taxonomy): Eukaryota > Metazoa > Arthropoda > Insecta > Odonata > Calopterygidae > Hetaerina > Hetaerina titia. Next base: position 21,362,367 of record CM073772.1, read on the forward strand.
CAGAAGTAGTAAAGTTTAGTACAACTTGATGGCTCTACACAAGGCTATGGTAATTATTCAAGGCATTTTTTTTAACACACTTAAGAATACAAACAATCACACATAAGACTAATGTTTCTCCAAGAGAGGATGAGTGGTATGGGAAGCGTGACCTTGAAACTATGAAAAACATATTGCAATGTGAATACAGTGATCCAGTCCGAAAACAGAGGAAACCTAACAGACCACATGAAATGGAACGTAGAAGTTTTCTACAGGGATCAAATAAGCTTAACTTTTATTAAATACTAATCTCAGAAGTATTAACCCTCAGAACTAAAGCATTCATAACACTAGCAGTAGTAGTAGTTTTTAGGGGAGGCGACCGACAGCTAGCTCATTTGCACCAATAGGGATGGATGTTCAGGAAAGGAGGAAGGGTTGAGAGAAACAGTGGTGGGATTAGCCTACTCATAATGAAAGGCACCAAGGGGTCTGCAGTTTTATGTCCCATCCAACAGATGGTGTGCTCACTCAAAGTTCTCTCCACATAGTACTGTAGGGACTGGGATACCACTGAAACACATCTGCCGTCACCAGGATTCCAACTCCGGCCCTCTCGGTGGGAAGTTAGTGCATTAGCCACCTCAACATTCTGATCCTCCTCCATAAAACTAAAAATTGCTATATCCTCAAAAAGCTTGTGAATGGAAGTTTTTTTGATTAAGTGACATACTTTCTTTTAAAATCACAGTAATCAACCTGGAGGTTGGTTTGGTAGATGAGGTGAGATGAAGCTCACCCAGTACTAAGCCATGACACGTGACATGTGCAAATTAGAATGAGGGCCTTCCTCTTCCTCAACCCCCAGTGGTTTCCCAGGAAAATATAATGTTAATATACCATACTCTTTAAGCCACAAGACACAGTTTCTGCAAACATTTTTTGTTATTTATTTATCAATTGATAAACTTTGTACACAGCTGATCTACAGCATTTACACTTGTTCGTGTGAGGCTTAATAGACATCGAAAGATGCATTGCAAAACACATTCTCTCAGATGCCTTTCAGGCAAATATTAAAAACATGGGATATTACACACATACAAATACATCTGAATAGAAAAATATATAAATACTAACTTTTAAATTAGAGTTTGAAGCAATTGATCTTTTTCGTTTGTTAAGAAATGAATCATTAATGCATCAAGGGGTTCATTGCTTCTAGCCACTTGTCGACGCATTGCCATTTTGAAGTCCTCTTTTGCACCTTTATCCACACCTCTAGTTGACATTCTTCTTTGCCTACCGATACAAAATTAATTAACATTGATAATGTTTATATATTTATGGATATTCCTGACTTTTCCAGCTGCATTGAGTAACTCACTGGAGTGGAAAATTGGCACTACAATGGTGCGCATGCATGTCATCACCGGCAATAATATTAATGTGTAATTAATTAAAATTAGCAATTTTAATTAATCATGTTATTCCACCATATCATGCCTGAAACGTCTCTTTTTTAATTATGTGTAGTTGCATAATACTATAATAGAAGTTATGAGGTCTGTTCAAAAACTTCCTGACATTTATTGTGACAAAAAAAATACTTGGTCAGGGTCCCCTTCAAAGTAGTCTCCTCTTGCACAATGTATATGCACACCTATCCAAACAGTGTTTCCACTTTTTGAAACAGTCCTGGAACAATTCTGGAATTCTCATAAGCTCCTCCATCGAATTTTTCTCCATCTCTGGACTGGTGGCAAATATTTTTCCTTTGAGCGGGGTTATTTGTTTGTGGGACAGGAAAAAGTCACATGGGACAAGGTATGCGGTAAATAGGGTGGGTGGAAAAGCACAGCAGTCTTGTTCTTGGTTAAAAACTCACGAGTTCTGAGAGATGATTGAGCCAGTGCATTGCCTCGATGAAGAAACCACTCACTGCTCCTCCAAATCTTGGGCTGTTTTTGCCTGATTCTCTCTCTAGGGCATTTCATAACCCCAAAGTAGTACTCCGTGTTGACTGTCTGCCCTTTGGGTAGGTATTCATGTTGCATAACCACCTTTGCATTGAAAAAACAGCCAACATCACCTTGACATTCGAGCAAACTTGTCGAGCTTTTGGAGAGGGATGGATGTTTCACCAATCCATTGTGAAGATTGCACTTTTGTTTCAATGCCATATATCCATAAACCCATGACTCATGACTTGTTATGGTCCTGGACGAGAAGGTTTCATCCTCCTCAGCTCGATCAAACAGTTCTCAACAGACTTGAATGTTGTTTCTGGTCTGCAGGCAAGACATGAATTTGGTGGTGACTTGATGCAACATCAATTTTTCAGACAGGATCTCATAGCACAAACGAATCGAGATGCCGCAAGCTACAAGTTCCCTGACAGTCAAACGTTGATTTGCACAAACGAGATCGTTCACTTTCTTCATGTGGGGGTCATCAGTCGACGTTGATGGTTTTCTGGAATGCTCATCATCTTCCACTGATTGCTGCCCCTTTTTGAATTGGGTAAACCACACATAACACGCGATGCATTTCATAGCATCCTCACCATAAGCCTTGGTGATCAACTCAAAAGTGTCCATAAAGGATTTTCTGAGTTTCACACAGAATTCCACAGAACAACTTTGCTCCTTCAAAGAGCTCATTTCCTCAGATTCAATTTTTTTATGTACTCTATGAACAACCTTTGACATAAAGTCATAACTAATAAACAAAACAAGATATCAACGAAATGGTTGAAGGTGGATTTTCAGAAAGTTTCCACAGACAATACGCCTTCAAGCAGATTAAAAAATAACCAGCTGAAGGCACACTGTTAAAATGTCTGGGAACCTTTTGAACAGACCTAGTATATTTCCAGTATTCTTAAGCTAGACAATAGTGTGGTAAAATGTACAAGAGAAATTGATAACACAATTTTTAGGAGATGAACTCAAATCTTTTGTATTCCTGAAATTCTCACTGAATGAATTTAATGTCAAAATTTTCCAGCCAGTTTTGTTAAATGTAGAGCAGAATGTATACAATTTTTCACCCAGACAAACATGTACTCGCAAACGATAAACCCAATCATTGATCAAAACCATGAATTCACTTTATTCATTACGTGAGATCAACAATTAAGAATAACAATAAAATCTTGTTATGTACACATGTGTTTACACGATTGATATTAAGGCTACTTGAGGCATTTATAATATCTAACTGTAAATAAAACAGTCACTTTTTTATGAGTGGCACTGATAATTATTTTATGTTTCATTAATTGTTCCAATTGATCAAAAACCCCATAAACGTTGTCTCCATTTGCCTTGAGTTTCTAAAACCTTGTCCACACTTTTAAGTGAATGTTCAAGATGAGGGGAACTCCAAAAGGACAAAATTATGGTGTCATAATCATTCTATTTTTTAATTATAAATCTGATGCTTATTTTTTGTAGAGTGAAAAATTGTTTCCATGACAACCACTGCTTCGTGTAAAAGTGAACTAAGTCATGACAAATAGCTCAAAAATACATATATACAGTTCAATACTGACAGACTTTTACCAAATGTATTTACTTACGCAGAAGGTGGTGTGGTAGTTGAGGGTTGTAATATATCCAGATGAATGGAGCCTCCATGCTCGGTTGATAGGTAAACCATTTCCTCCAAGATGTCCACGTTTATAATGTACTGGGTGAAGAGTGGATAGGAGAGAGCCCCTCGGAGTCGAACTCGCTCCAGCGCCCACACCAGGGCATCCTCCTCCCCATCCTGAGGCCAACCAAGCTGAGACAACACCAGCATGTGCCCCAACACCATGTCTGTCTCACCCCCCGGTAACTTGCACTGCTTCTGAAATTGAACAGTACCTCCATCTAGCCAACTTGCGATTGATCATCCCGGTACTCTTCCCACTCCAACTTGCTCCTCAAGCTGAAGGCATACCAGGCGCATATAAGTATTAAATCCATATTTCAGACACCAGATGGTGCACCAATGCAGTTTGTATTATAAAGATTTGACACCAATGCCATAACTTCAAGGCCCCACCGACCCTGCATCCTCATTATTGGTCCCTGCCTCCCAGCAAAGTTGCCAGCTGAGTTTTTCACCCCCATGTCTAATAGTACGGGTCAGCCCATCAGTTCCACCGATAATTGAAAGTATACTATATGTGCTTGGGTAGTCTTGGGTTTGGATGACAATTCCAGTTCATGCCCTAGCCCAATGCCCTTGTGGGAGTTGGGGTTCTGTAAGAAATTGAGGGAGTCTGAGGAGGAGAAAAAGGTCCCTACCACCCTCTCCCCCTTCCCCCTCAGTGGCCCCTTGATGTGCAAGTTTCACAAGACATAGGGCTTCAAAGACCCACTCACACCTGTTTTGATTCTCTGGGCATCTCTTGCTATTTAGTCACAAACGTGGAGGAATACACTCTATAGGAATAGCTATAAACTTTTCAGACTACCACACAGTAGTTTATTTGTTAGGTGTGCAGAATAAAAGGTTTTGGAATTCCTGATTTCCATTACTAATAATAAATAAAGTTATTTATTCTTTGAAACCCAAGTATGCCTGTATCTGTCTTACATGTGGGTTATTTAATGAGTCCAAACCAGCCTCCTAATTGACCACACGATTGTGTTTATTCTCCACTGAAAGCAAATGTGGATCTTGGAGAGATTTTTTTCACAGCCAAGATTTGTGCATCACTCTTAAACCATATTGTGAATTTTGCCAATCATTTTGGATGAAGTCACTCTTGATGGACTTTCTGTATGATGTTAAATTGTGGATGAATGGGCATGTTTAAACTCATTTACCCATGCAGCAATTTCAAAGAGTAAAAACCATTCTCATTGATTGACATTGACCCTGGTGAATGATTTTTACAATTTGAAATTGTTGAATTGTAATGCACATTAGTGGATGACTCCATTAAAATTACTGCCATCTCATCTCCCCCAGTTTCCTTGAACTCATTCACCCAATCAAAAACAGACATAAACACAGGAGCAGACGTGCCATGAACTTCTTCACTCTTCTTTGACCTCTTTTGGTGTTAAGCATATTAAATATAAGTGTTTAATCACTGCACGAGACATCTTTTTCCATATTTCTAAATAAACAAAAGCTTGTTGCTTCAATTGACTATGAAAGTGAACTCGCGTCATGAATATATCTAAAACTTAAACAGCAGTCTAGTAAGAGATGGGCCTTACAACAGGCAAACTTTTTCCGATACTACGTACAAGGACCATCTCCTTGATTATCTAAGGAGTTACTGAACGACACACGTAGTTCATATTCCAGGATGAGTTAATAATTCTTTACATTTACATTACTTTCCAATACCTCTAGAAAAGACAGGCAAATAACTAGATAACTTGGAAAGCTGCTACAAGTCAATATTTTTGATGATATGTATGATGACCCTTATCAATTCTATTCTATGATATTTTCCTGGCCATCAAGATATTTGGATACATTGAGAGACCATTATTACAAAGCATATCCACCAGAGCACCAAATTTAGGATAGAAGCTTACCTGGAAAGAGGTCAGCAAAAGCTTGACACAGTAATTAAGAACCTCAGCTCTACTGAGGGGCAGGAAGTGTAGGTGTCGGCGACCAAGGGCCAGTGGCTGCTTGAGAAGGCTGTTGGAGGGGGGAGGAGTGGTTGGCAGGCCGACTAGTGGAGAGGCTGTTGCCGCAGGGAGTGAAGCAACCACCTGAAGGACATGCTCACAGGCAACCTGATCCAAAGAAGTTGAGAGATATCTATTATGAGAAAATTCATTCAAACTTAAAGTAATTCCCTAGCAAGGACTATCTGATACAGTACATATTCAACGTCAAAAATTAAAAGCAACACAATGAATCAAAATGGCTCATGCCTTTAACCATTTCATTCATGATGTCAGACATAAAAGTTGAAACCTTTCCTCCCCCAAATGACGGATGCCATGCATTACTGGTAGAGATTGCCTAATGCTAAGGGATGAATACTATTCGTGAATGAGGGTGTTTGAAGGATAATTAAGCACAAAAGGAAAGCTCACACATATGCCAGTATGAATGAACTCAGCAAAAGAGCAAACCCTTATCCTTGGAAAGTGTTCAGAGGTTATGCCCAACACTTTTTAAAATTGGCATTTCCTCCCTATGCATAAGTTTACATAGTTTCAAGCATGGTATTTGATGCATACTCAAAAAATATCGTACATAAAATCAGGACTGATTTTCAAGATTTGGTTTGGGATATTACAATTTTAAAATGAAACTCGACCATTAACATTAAAGGAGATCTTGTTTGGAAGACATAAACTATTTTGAATGAAAACGAGATAGCCAAGACTGTAAACTTGATTGGCATATGTGGTAAGGGGGGGGGGAAATAAAACAAGGTTAACAAACCAAGCAAGTAAGTAAACATAAAGCAACGGGAGGAATATGGAGCACACACTAGGTCACTTGGGTGTCTTTAAGAAACAGTGACCCACGTATCTGTATACCTCAATCACTCAGAAAAGGCAAAATTAATAATAAAAAATAAAACAAACTTACAATCACTCGATCACTAGGGTATGTTAAGGAATAACAGTCACTCTTGTGAATCACATTCACACACACACTCAGGGTTTACAATAATCCCTACTATGCCAGGTGACTCACCAATCACACAGATAAATACAAAATTATAAAAACGGATGTATGCATGCTCTCGCTCATTCACTCAATCACTCAGGGGTGTTCGAAAACAGGGACCTTTGCGATTCACAAGTACTCATATGTTCAGGGTTTACCAGAATTCCTCCTATGCCAGGCACCCACCAATCAAACAGAAATATAGAAGAACTTACGTAAACACACAATCACTCGGGTGTATCAACCCTATGTGGTTATTTAAGTTTATTGTATGTATTTGTGTAGGATAATTTTCCAACTAAATGTGCATAGAGATTTTCACAGATCATAGAATTAATTTTTTTTAACCATAGATAAACACAACAAAGAATGAAAATATTTTGAAATACATAGAGCCTCCTTTCTTATTTGAAGACTTTATTATTGAAATGTGAAAATTTTCATTTACACAGGGGTTATCAGGATTGTTATATACCTATTATTTACTGTTTTATAACTATAGTAATAATGTGAATTGGTATTATTAATGTTTTCACAATAAAATTATTTTATGATTATGCCATCACTGACAACCCAGGCCCTATATAGGGAGTAGGTCATACATAGCATAAAAAACTTCTATTATATGAGTATTATTTACTTCAGACATATAAGAAGATATATAATAGAAGTAAATGGAGGTATACAAGGTTTGCGTAAAATGTATTGGTTACAGTTTTTTCCTGATATGTGCATGAAGTACTGAATTCAGATCATCGGCTAAGTATGTGCATGATTACAGATTGTATTAGCACAAATGACAGTGCACACCATTCTTACTGAAAATTTGGCAATAGAAAATATCTGTGCCAAACTCCTCCTGAAGGTCTTGATAGACGACCAAGAGTAGAGTTGATAGTGTCTGCTTGTGACAGGGCTGCGAATACCTTTTGCAACGGCATAGCAACAATTCCCCAACTCCATTATAGTCCCAAATTGGCACCACCATGGGATCCATGTGCCATCGATGGCATAAGTACCCTTATCTGGAATCTGCCTACCAGGGAGCCTTTGAGTGGTGGAAAAGCTGCTGGCAAAAGTGTGTCGATGCTCAAGGAATGTACCTTCAAAATTTCTGAGGTATTGTAAAAATATCTGAAGAAAATCTATTTTTCGTTAACTTGTCCTGATCCCTTTTATACAAACACAAAATTAGGTAAAAGGAAGTACAAGGAGGTAAACAATAAACAGAGGAACCCAAAGGAGTGAAAGAAGTGAGGAATGAGTGTGAGGATATGGAGATTTCAAAGAGAAAAGCTGACATTGATGCAATGCATATGAAGGTGAAATGCCTATTAGGAAGTAACAAGGGAAAATCCATGCACAATATTAGAGATATTGAAGGAAAATTACTAAACTGAACCAGGAAAGATGGGTGGGCAGAATGCACAGAAGTATATGGTAAACACATTAGACCAGTAAGCTTAGAAAGATAGTATGATGTAAATGAGAATTGTCTATTTGCAGGATGCTATTGGATACTTGATGGCGAGATAGAAAGGGCATTAAGGAAACTGAATTTGAATAAGGTCAAGGGGGTAGAAGACAGCATTTCCATGGAACTACTTCAGTTTTAGGAAAACTTGGGGAGGAAGAGCTTTTTATGGACTAACTCAAAGTATATCTGAGGGAGGAATTAGGCCAGAAGATTTAGTCAGATCAGTGTAAGTTCTCATCCAAAAGAAGGAATGCCAGTCATATGCGAGGAAAACAGAACAATAAGATATATTTCATGAGCAGAAAAAGAGATACTTCAGGTCATAAATAAAAGGATGGGGAGGAGGGCTAATGTTTACTTGGGGGATGAAAAGTTTAGGTTCAGGAAGGATAGAGGCATGCATGATGCCATTACTGATCACCAGTAGAAAGGAACATCATAATCACAATGTATTTGTTTGTTTCATAGATTTCAAGGAGACAATTGACAGAGTGAATTGGGTAGAATTGAAGACTGCATTAAAGACGATAAGAGTAGATTGGTAGGACAGCGACTCATACATTACATTTAAATGTGTCAAAAGTTAAGGTGCTGGGTGGCAGATGGAGAGTCAAGATGGGTAGTGCTATGCTGGGGAGTACCTGGGGACACCATTTTAAGTTATTATTACTAGGAATATCTGGATTAAATTTTTCTGCATGATAATTAATCCTTATGTACATAATATTGAAAATTACAACTATTAATGTTCATTTATTTTGTTACAGAAAGTTGTGCATATAAATAACTCACAGTATGGAGAAGAGAGAGGCTATCAGTGTGATTAAGTTCCTCCATTTCAAAGGTTACAGTGCCTAGCAAATCTACGATGAAATGGTGGCTGCTTATGGAAATGATAGATTATCTAAAATTGTGAAATTTATATCTGATACTACCTTGATCAAAAAGTTCCCGGAATTTATTCAGAAAATTAAAAATACAAGTTTATTCATCTAAATCTATATTGTCCCCTTTAAAGTAATCCCCATCGACTGCAACACACTTATGCCAGCGCTTGATCCAATCCTTGAAACATTTTTTATATTCGGTTTTCGGTATGTCCATCAGTGCTTCCTGCGATTTTTCCATTACTTCCTCTCGGCTGCTAAAACGCGTTCCCCGTAATGGTTTTTTAACTCGATTGAACAGAAAGAAGTCACAGGGAGCCAAATCAGGTGAATTTGGTGGCTGTTGGATGGTATTTGTTGCATTTTTCATCAAAAAATTACGAATAATGATAGCACTGTGCGACGGTCTCGACGCACTGTGCGACGATTTCTGGTCTCTTTGGGCGAATTGCTTCACGCAAACGTCTCATAACGCCCAAATAATACTCTTTGTTTACTGTCTGGCCTTCTGGCAAAAATTCATGATGCACTACACCGTTGTAATCCATGAAAACCGTCAGCATTGCCTCATCGGCTCATTTGGTAAACGCCATTCACTTGCCTGATGTCTGGATTGCGTGTCGTACTCATAAACCCACGTCTCGTCTCCAGTAATGATCCTTTTGATGAATGTGGGATCGGATTCAGCCTCGCAAATCATGTCTTTTGCGACGTCAACACGGTCTCTTTTTTGCATGAAATTGAGGTCTTTTGGCACCAACTTTGCTGCTACACGACGGAAACCCAAATCATTAACCACAATGTCTTGGGCGGATCCATAGGCAATGTTCAAGTCCTCTGCTATTTCTCTGATGGTTAATTTGCGGTTATTGACCAACATTTCTTTTACTTTATCAATTTTTTCACCGACTTTCGATGTCGATGGTCTGCCACTGCGTTCATCATCTTCGATTGACTCACGACCACTTCTGAACCGCTTGTGCCACTGGTAAACGACCGTTTTTTTTAGAGAATCGTTGCCGAAACACTTTTCCAACATTTCCAACGTCCGTGCGCCACTAAATCCGTTTTTTACGCAAAATTTAATACAAGTTCGTTGTTGCACATTTAAATCCATTTCTGCAATTGTAAAAAATCGCCAACACACACAGAGATAGATGTACTCTTGGCTACGTAACTTTTGCAAATGTCAAGTTATGACACTAAGATTTAAAGGGAATATCAACAACAGATGTACCAATTAAACAAAAAAAACAGAACTCAAATCGGAACGATGGGAGCGCCACACGGTGGTTATTCCGGGAACTTTTTGTTCAAGGTAGTATGTCCTGCATTTGTGTATGTATGAAATGTATCAAATATCCAGACAAAATCATTGCTATGCAAATGGATCGCAATTTGTTTAATTTATACCTGATGATGCTGCCTAAGTGCTGAAACTAAATGTACGAAAATAAAGAACAGTAGAAATATATATTGTGTTCTTCATTTAATGAAACAATTGAATGCATTATTATTATCACATGGCACAGTTGTGAGGTGGAAAAGGAATTTTCAAACAGGCCACACGTCCCTTAAAGATGATGTTCCAAGAAATGGAAGACCCTAACTAACGGACAATGCTGCCACTGTAAAGAAAGTGGAGGACTTTATCCTTATATTAGAACGAAGGCCAATCATCCACATTATTATAAGTAACCATGATCTTAGTCACAGCAGTGTGTGGAAAATTATCCATGAAGAACTGCACATGTCAAAGGTGTCAGCATACTGGGTTCCACCACTACTGACTCCTTTTCAGAAACAAACACGGTGCGACCGTCAATCAAAGTGATGCACCTTTGAAAATTTGTCACATCTGCCCTATTCTCCTAAACTTGCCCCAAGCAAGGAGATTTGACAATGCAAAAAAAGTCATTCAAGTGATGGAACAATGGTTTTTCATGCAATCTGCTGAGTTCTGCAATGACGGCCTTCAAAAGGTCAATAAATGCTGTTTCTTGACCTTTGAATTTTTTTGGTATTCTTAAGAGTTCTCAGCAGAGTCACTGGATGGTGACTCTGCTGAGAACTCTTAAGAATAACAAAAAATTATGTTTCTATCCCAATTACTTTTAGTAATAATTAGAAGTTTATGATGCTCCTGGAAAAACAGGGATGTCCGTTGCCATCATCCATGCTATTCAACTTACAAGTAGAGCAAAAGGCAAAAACGGCACATGAGGAACTAATAATGAATGAAAGTTGGTTAGGGAATTCATAAAATCAGTTACGTTTGTGGATGATCAAACTTTAGTTTGCGAAGTCAGCCCAAGGGTTACAGTCATTAATGAGTGCATTAGAAAATCAGTTTGATTGGCATGGGATGAGAATCAATGCAGGTAATACATAGGTACTAAGGGTTTTGAGAAAGAGGAAAATATACTTAAATGTTAAAATAAGAAATCATAAACTAGAGCAAAAGAAAAGTTGACAAATCTTGGAAGTGTCTTGGACCAAGATAGACAAAGTAGTAGGATCAAAAGAAAAATAATAGCATTAGGCAAAGAGGCTTTCACAAGGAGGAGGGAGTTGATGATGGGGACGCTGAGTAGGGAGGTTAAGAAAAGACTCATTAAAACTTTGATATGGAGGGTAGTTATATACGGCACAGAAACGTAGTCACTGAAGCAGGAGGATTGATGTAGATTGGAGGCTTTTGAAATGTGGGTGTGGAGAAGGATGGAGAAGGTGAAATGGAACAAAAGGAAAACAAATGAGGAAGTACTAGGGATTGTGGATGAGGAGAGGGGTTTGCTGGGAGAAATCCTATGGAGGCAGGAAAAATGGATGAAAGGAGTATTGAGCGGGATGGGATGTTAAAGAAGGTAATAAAAGGGAGAATGGTAGGCAAATGAGGAAAGGTCAGGAACAAGATAGGGATGTTGGATGGGATGAACAGAGTCAGAATGTATGTGACTGATGAACAGTTTAACAAGTTTGGGGCATCAAGTTTTGTCATGCTAGGCCAAACTAAGAATTGTATGGATAAGGTCTTTGTCCATCCAAAACCTACCTTAAACTGCAATCCACTGAATAATAATAATCACTTAGGTATAATTAAACCAGGCCTCAGGAAATGATGAGGTTAACTAAATCCAGCCAAAATATACTTACATTAAACTTATCCAAGCAGAAGTAGGTGCTTGCTAGACGAAGATTTTTACGAAAAGATCCATCCTGGCCTTGATGAATCTTTGCCAATGCTTCCTCAAACTGCCCTTTGTAAAGCATCATGTCAACAAGAAATCCTTGGAACCATGGCCAACTGTCCACTTTCAAATGCTGACTCAGCTTGACAAACTCTGAGAAAATGAAAGATAAGATTAAGAGATGGCCACAGGAGAAAGTCACCCACATCTGACAATAACACTTACTTTTAACTCAGAGAGAAGACAATTAATTATGCAAGTTGAGAATTTTTTTACTCTTCTGCTTTTCTTTTGTTTAACAGACAAATCAACCCCGAATTTATATGACAAAATGTACCTTGCGAACTAAAGTAACATGTGCACATTTTTTCCCAAATATCACCATTCAAGAATAGGGGTGTGCAAGAAATGTTCTTCATGTTAGAGAAAACCCATTTCTTAGAATTTCATCATGTTACATGTAGTTTAGCTTGTACTGGATCTTTTGAGATAAAATAGTTCACTAATTGCGATCGGAATCCCTAAAGTTATGAGATTTCAGTGCTTTTAATATTATTTCTATGGTTAACCCTCAGAAATATGTCCACTAATTGAACCATTTAACATACGGCAATTAGAATGAGTAAATATGTAAGAGACAATTTTTTCATTAATATCAGCATTAAATAAAACCATAGAATGCCTTAGATATGTCAAACATTTCATTTGTAATTTCCCTAGGCTAGATCTGTCATGCCATATTTTTATAGTTTCATTTTTCCCAATTTTGTAGAACTAAAAAAAATGTTTACTTTTATCTTTTTACCTTTTGGCTGTTTAGTTTGAACTTGATACAACACCTTTACCTGTAAGTGGGTAAGAGTGGCAGTTACCACTTTGACATTATCACAGAAAATTGTAAGAAAATATTCCATATGAACTTAAAATTTGTTTTGCTATTGTACAGCAATACACTTGGTTTTGGATACAAATACATTAATTTTAGAATCATTGCTGATAGTAAAACAGGAAAATATAAGGTGCAACTCATAGGCATTCTCATTTTCAGTAATCTGTAAATGTGGTCACTCAGGGTTTTTTTCATGAAGTTACACTAAAGACTAAAGGTCAGTAAAAAAAATCTCCTCTTTAAAGGAACTGAAACATTTTTCTATTTAAATCTCACTTTGTTTACTTTTTAGATGGCGTAAAAACTCTTTCGTCTTTGGGCAATTTTCTATTGCTCCACAAGTAATTAAAAAAACAAAAAATAATTTGTTTTTACAATTGTTTAAAAAATTATATTTACTTTCAATAATACTTCTCAGTTGTCAATGCTAAGGTGTTTCAGAGTAGCGTATTTCCTCACCCACAAGACACCCTGATTTTCCAGGTTAGAATTCATGAAAAATATTAGGATCAGAAAAAAAAGGATACAATTATGTTGATGTTAACACTCATACGAAGAAAATTGAATTGAATTTTGCAGCAAAAGAAGTGCATGAAATGGGCCAGGAAATAAGGCATGAATAAATTCTGTTCAGGATAGCAGTATACTCTTGTCAATTACACGAAAGTAAATGAAGTTTTTCAATAATGGAAATAGATTTGAGGGAGGCTGGGCCAACAAAAAATATTGTAAGAAATTTGTATTTAATCCTATATTAATTGCTATGGTTTCTTGAGACTCTACTTTTGAAGCCAGCAAATATGATTTCCTGCCAAGGGTTTAGTAGTGTAATGCTGCCAGTATATTCAGGAAAAGCAGCACAAAGATTTTAGTTACATTTACCAATTCAGTCTATATGTATCAAATGGGTGCACGACTTTCGATTTCTGGGGTTAGTCATGCAAAATGTAGTGCTTACCTTTCTCCAAGCTATCGGAGCTATGAAGGAGATCCCAACAACGAACAGCCATCAAGAAATTCTGAGAAAGTACGGAGGGTGAGTTAGTGCTCGTAGAAGTGGAGGTAGTAGATGGTAACTGAGGGACTGAAGCAGATCCAATGGGTGCTGCAGAAGGCATACCGGAACCATCTTGCATAGAACTTTTGAGGATATGGTGCCCAACTGTTATTAGAGGGCCGCCACTTTCATCCTCGGTTCGACGGCGTTTTAATTTGGGCTCAGCAGAAGAAGATGTTACCTCCTCTGGCGCACAAAAGGCCTCCACCAAGACCAGTGTTGTGTCACCACCTGCAGCGCTCAAACCACCCCCTAGAAATATTTACAGTCACATTCTATGAGTCTGCATTAAAAAGAGTTCCTGGAATTGGTTCAGCCTGGACTTCCTCAGTTAAAATAAATGGTTCTCTTGCTCATGTTTGCATTTATTAATATATTAAATGCTTACATACTATAAATTTCACTCATTTAAAATAAAAAGCCTTCTTCATAACCTACTGCCTTAACATTCCAACATTGAATCATGTCATGCTGCTATAGAATATAAAATAATACATATTTCTACAGAAGAATATTGATAAATTATATGCCAAATTATTTTGATAAATGATATGCCAAATCCTGATCTACAAAAGTTACAACACTTGATGGCTCAAAAGCATGCATGGAGTATGCTAACAAATCTATGCACATATCAAATTTAATTAATATTTTAGAGTTTAAATGCACGTCATACATCATATACGAGGTGTTTTCAAAAAGCTGCAGCAATTTTGTGCACAAGTTCAACATTGTTTACGTGAAGCAATAAGAAAAAACTCTCGTATTTGCGGCAAAACAATTCACGGCAGTTGCACCACGATAATGCTTCTTTGCTTTACTTAATTGCTTGTTGTTCATGAATTTATTGCCAAAAACAACACTGTAATGATGTCCCAGCCTCCATATTCACCAGATGTGGTCCCAGGTGAATAATTTATATTCCCAGAAATAAATAGAGGTCCGTTATCTTCATTCAATCCTAAGTGAGACTAAAAACACATCGCTGAGAGAAAGAGTCAAAATTTGTACCAAATGTCGAATTCCAGAAGTGTCTTGAGGATTGGAATAATTGTAGTATTATATCTAATGGGGACTACTTTGAGGGGAATAACATTGATGTAGATGAATGAATATAATCATAAATGATAAATATAATATGTTATATAATGAAATAATGAATATTCTAATAAATAATATCTTAAATGACATGGACATACATGAATCACAAGAAGAACAGATAGACAAAGCTCTTGTATACAATGACACTTAAAGGATTACCAACTACATTATTACATTTACCATCATCCATGGGCTAGGTTTACACCATTCGAGAACATACTACGCACTGTCCATCGCCACACTCCGTCCATAATCACGTACTCTTCAATTTCATATACCATTCAAAATTGCATCCCGTTAACACTTCATTCACTTTTGAAATACAACTTGTAATGCCGTTCACATCACATACAAACAATTATTTATCCCGGTATCCCAATCTCTACTTGAGGTGCTATGTGGAGGGCACTTTGAGTGAGGACACTGTCTGTCGGATGTTAGTTAAACTGCGGACCCCTTGGTGCCTTTTGACAAGAATAGGCTAATGCCAACGCCGGGTTTCTCTCCTCCCTTCCTTTCCCATCCATCCCAAATGGTGCAACTGGCCTTAGCTGTCGATCACCTCCCCAAAAAACTACTACTAATTATTTCTAAGAGGGCACCTAACAGTTCCTTTTGTCAGCTATATAAAACATAAGATATTTTTATTGCAATGTTAGAGCTAAGCAGGTACACTTTCATTCCCTAAGGATCACTCTATTAAAAGAAAGAAGCATAAAATTGAAATTAACAACCAGGAGATAGAAGCAGAATTTACATGCTGATGTTACTACACAAAAGTACTACCCTGTCCAATAAATATGCAAACTGAGCCCATAAAAACTTTATTTTGAAAAATTTAGTCTACATCAATTTTGTCCCCTTCAAAGTACTATCCGTTCATTGCTATGAACTAGCTCAATCTCCTTTTCCACTGTTTTAAAGCACCCTTGGATGTCCTCGGCCTTTAGGCTTTTTAGTTTTGTCGTAGTTTCTTTCTTTATTGTGTCCACATCTTCCCAATGTTGTCTCCTCATCGCATGCATTTTGAGAATAGAAAAAACTGCAGGGGGCAAGATCTGGCTAATAAGGAGGATGATCAAGGATGGTGATTGAAATTTTTGCCAGAAACTGGCGAACAATCACTGCTGAATGTGCAGATGCACTGTTGATTTTCCTAGATTCAGTTGATCAGATATCATTCAGACAGTTTTTCGACGATCGGTAAGGACAAGGGACCGCACACGATCAATGTTGTCGTCAACACAGGTGGTTGAAGGTCGTCCTGACCTTGCACCATCTTTTATCACTTGAAAACGGATTTTTTTTCAGAGCATTATCACCGTATACAGCTGTCAACATTTCATTAATTTCTTGATGAATTTTACTCCACTTCACCAATAACTTGATGCTGATTTGTTGCTCTGTGATTTCGTCAATTTCCATTTTCGATAGACAGTAAAAACAAGGACAACAGAAACTAACAACTGGTACTATACGCACAGCTTGATGATCCCCCAAGCACATATGGCTCATTGGATCTCAGGCAACTAATGCCGCTAGTGGGCGGGGCTGTAGTCTGCGTAATGACCGCCAGATTGTACCAGTTCCCACATTTATTGTACAGACCATGTACCTACTCAATCAGATATAGAAATTGCTTTGTTTGTTTCAAATTGCTGCCACTGTCAGGTTAAATGGTCCAAATCAACGGTTTCTCATAGTTAAGTCTCCAATTCAAATTATTATGATGATGCTAAACTAACTGTGATAATGCATGCTTAATGTAGAGTGTACCTTGAAAAATATAAGAAGCCTATTTTACCATTGTGATGATATGGCTGCACATTGGCTCGATCCACCATGAAGACATATTCATACAGGCAATGGAGAAAAAATGTAGTGGTGCAGTATAAAAGCTGCTTGTGATTGGCACTATCCTCATTACCAAGGGGCCGCCAACGGAAAAAGTTGTATAGGTTCTGCCAATAGTTTTCTTTGTTCCTAAATTCATGAGTAAATGAAAAAAAACATAAGTCTAAACATATGTATGTCCATTAAATAATTAACTTTCAACAAAACTTAATAATCATCAATTCATAGTAACTAACTTAACCAGACAACCACATGAGTAACTGTAAAAATTATTCTTAAGGCTTTCACAAATTCAACAGGCACGGAAGTCCAGTGGATAGGGAGAACTGGGCTACTGATTGAATGTTCAACTCAGAGTGACATCTCTGCGCATTCTCAGCTACACTCTGGTCGTGAGAACTTTTGTGACTCTCAGATTTTACTGTAAAAACACAGGTGGCAGAAAGAATAAAAAATTGGATACCCCCCATTGCCTGACGTGTGAATTTCAAAGACCTTAGTAATTAGGTGAGCTCCAAGCTCACCCATCAAACCAACCCTTGGATGGAATACTGCTTTATTTAATTCAATGCTTCATGCACCTAATATTGGATTGGAAGCAATCGCTTTGTAATTCCGGACAAATAACTTTTTATTAAGGACATGACCAGAGGTTGTGGATTCCCACCTAGGAGGCTACTCCTCCACCTAGGGTTTGGCTATATGTATGTAATTGTATAATTCTTATATCATTGTTTAAAGTCCGATATAAAGGCAGAAGCGCTGTTTTTGCACAAATGCAGAATAAATAAATAAATTAGATTTTAATATTGGGTGTCATCGTCAAGCAGTTTCTAGAGAAGACACCATTCCATTAATATATACACCTCCAGGATGGCAGGCAAGGTGCAGTGGTTGGGGGGAAAGGGAGGGGAGGGGGCAAGTGGTCATGTTCAGGTGGAGATCAGCAGCCTGCAGTGCCAACTGCTTCAAATGATGGTTTCTTTGGGCTGGGGATGCCTCCTGGGGAGCACTCGAAATGAACGAGTGGTCGGAGGGGGGAGTGGAACGAGTTAACAAATTCATTTACAATTTCCCCATTGCAAGAGACACTTTTTAAAATTTTTAACTGATTAAATACATGCAATCTATGAGCTTTACTTTCACCAAGGAGAATCTTCGGTTTCAATTGTCTTTTGGGACCATGAGACAATGCTTGGAAGAGGTAGGAGGGATGTTCATGGCTATGTTCTTCTTCTCGGCACCTTCTGCACTCTTTGACCCTTTCTTTGGATTTCAATCCCATTTGCCCAATACATTTTGCCAAGTACCAAAGAGCATTTTAATTGGTATACTCTACCTTTTTTGGCTTCAGAAATTCTGTCCACACCATGTGAAATTATGTTCTTTAAGTTTCATTTATTGAAAAATTCAAAGTGATCACTTTGAATTCAATGTGTTGAGCAAATTTCTACACACAATAGTTCTTAAAATTTGCTCATTCTCCTAAATAAAAATGTTATTTCAAAAATTATTTGGAATTAATATTTATAAAGCAGAAACTAATTCCCATGAAAGTTCAATCTTAAGAGGGGTCATTTCCTAGTCTTACTTTTCCTAGCAATGGGTACCCAAATATTATTATGTGGTCACAAGTGAGTACAAGTTACATTGCACAGTTTTTACAAACACAAGTGAAGAAATGATGGATTTCATTTTTCCAAGACACTACTTTTCCTCTCTGAGATAATTTCCCTTAAGTGACTAATTGATATAACTTTTATGAGTCATGAACTTCTGCAATATTTTATTTCAAATTTAACTCCACAATTTTTATATCTAGGCACTGAGTAAATGCAAACCAAACATTATTTCTAGCTATTAAATTGAAGATTTCCGTGGCATTCATTATTTCTAGTTATCATATTTCATTGGTGTACAAATAACCTCAAAAGGTTTTAATTTTTACAAAAAAATTTACAATAAATTTTACAAAATTTAAAGAATAAAAACATTCAATTTTATTTTATATTTACTTCAGGTAATCCTTTTAATGCGAGTTCAACAATATTGTTGAAATAAACAATTCTTTAATTTTCGAGAGAGTATTTAGACAGCTGTGAACTTACAATTAAAGAACCTAAAATTCCACTATCTAATTATCTTAAATACATAACTCACATAGTTGAGGAGAATAATCCACTAAGATCCCATCCCAACTTTATTCCAGTAACTTCTTGGATAAGAAACAAATGTCTCCAGGGATCATCAATCTGGCTTTCAAATTCAGGCAAATCCTAAGTCATAAAAAAACTGATTAAATAGTTGTGACACATCAATACATACAACAATACCATAAAAAACCTTCATTTGTAGAATGAGAAATGCCCTACACCTTTAAACTGTAAAAAATTTAAAAAAAACAATAATAGTCTATTGCATATTCGTACCTGAATAGACTTTTTTGGAGACATCAAGTAACAGAGATAGAATTCAATGGATTTCTGAAGAAGGCGAAATAACTGCTTCACTGGAAGTTCAACAGAGCTGGACCCAAGCAATGGAAGCAAATCACACACTGTAATTTTGAAGATAATAATATATAAGTAATATTTTCACCAAAAATGGGTCCACACAAGATGATTACTAACTAGGATAAATACTAACCAAGAAGTTTCCTGTAACAGTTGACAGAATTCTGATAGTGGCTGTGTTTCTCTGCTGTCATTAAAGTGTCCACAAGTTTGGGCTAAGAAAAAGATGTTTATATGATGATTGAGGTATTAAATAACATAATATCCCATTTTAAATAACCAAAATGCAAAACTCAATACATCACAGTATTGAGGAATAGGCATAATCCCACAAGAAAGAAATGTGTCAAGGCATCCTCAATAAAGACAAATTTTAGAGAAACCCACTTCTACTGATCTTCCCAAATCGACCATACACTCGGATTCCTTCTAAGCTCTCCCAAATTAAAGTACTTCCCAGCAAATTTCAAGAAACTCTAACAGTAACTTTAACGGAGTCACCCGCTATGTGTGCATTATAATGCAACAAGACAGGCCCATTTCACTCTCCAACGGACTTGAAGAATCTTTCCCCCATACAAAAGATATAACCCACTCCCAAACAACAAATTTGGAATGCACACGATAGAATACCCCTCACTTACACGGCAGAGATCAGACAATAAAAAGCAGAAACTAAAGTCACAAGTGGCATTTAGGCATAACTTACCCCATGCTGAGCCACCGTCTGTGGAAACCTGCGTAGGAGAAGCAAAAGCAGACGACAGTGCTCCATGTTATCCTCACTTCGATCAGCAGACACCAAAAGCAACTGGTGCTGAATATCTAAATGATTAATGTTTAGAGTCAACTATTAATAACTATTACAAACTAAAAGGTTTTCATATTAGTCTGCAACATACATAGTTTAAAACATAATTGATTGTAACACAGCAACTAATAAGGACAACTCTCAAGTTTGACAAAGGAAAAATGAATAATTGGCAGAGGAGTAAAAACAAACAGAAAGAGCTAAAATTTTCCACCGTTAAAAGTACAGTATGGATACATAGATTTATATGCCTACTTTCAGCAATGCTTGGGGTCAAAACAAAATATGTGTCAAGCATTAGAAATCATTTCAGCCCAAAGACAATGGTTATGAAATGTGAATATTTGGCTGTAGCAAGCAGAGTCATTAAAAGACTGGAATCTATTTTAAAAAGCCATGGATATTCAAAATATATTTAAGTCAAAGTAATTTTTTTTTCAAAATATTTCTTTTAATTAATTCCCTTAATTTACACCTCAAGAGGTTGTTCTGAAAAATTATACCAAATCAATCAAAAAAATGATATAATTGTATATCGTATAAAATGATATAAAAAGAAGAATGGTGGAAAACGAAATGCGAGGCTATGGAAAGTTTACAGTAGAAGGGTGAAATTGGTGCTCTATACAGCAAGGTTAAGTTATTATCGGGAAGTAAGAAGGCAAGATCTGTGCTAACAGTTAAAGATGAGTGAGGTAAGATAATAGTTGAACCAGGAAAAATCCAAGAGAGATGGAAGGAATATATAGAAACACTGTATGGCAAAGAAATTAGGCCGACAAAGTTAGACATAGAAAAGGAACATGACGTAGAAAAAGATAGCTTAGGTCCAGGCATACTCGACGATGAAATTGAAAGGGCATTAAAGGAGATGAAAGCAAATATGGCCGTGGGAGTGGACAACATTTCTGTGGAACTTTTGAAATGTTTAGGAAAATGTGGGAAGAAGACTCTATATGGACTGATTCGTAGTATCTATGAGGAAGGAATCAGGCCGGAAGAGTTTGTGAGATCGGTGTTAGTTCCTATTCCAAAAAAGGCAAAGGCTATATCATGTGAGGATTACAGAACAATAAGTTTGATATCCCACGCAGCTAAAGTTATTCTCAGGATCATCAACAAAAGGATAGAGAGTAAGGCAAATGATTACTTAGGGGATGATCAGTTTGGGTTTAGGAAGGGAAGAGGTATGCGTGATGCCATTGCAGTAATGAGATCACTAATTGAGAGGAATATAGAATACAACCAGGACGTTTTTGCCTGTTTCGTAGATTTCGAAAAAGCGTTTGATAGAGTGAATTGGGAAAAATTAATGCGTGTATTGCAGAAAATAGGAATGGATTGGAGGGACAGAAGACTGATCCGCAACCTGTACATATCTCAGACTGCTCAGGTGCGAGTGGGGAAGAGTCCGGATGGGCAGTGTTAGGAAGAGGTGTAAGGCAGGGCTGCCCATTGTCACCGGTGCTGTTCAACGTATATGTGGAGGAAATGATTAAAGAGGCATGGGGAGAACTGGAGGTAGGAATGAAAGTCGGAGGGGAATTGGTAAAATCGGTTAGGTTTTTTGATGACCAAGCATTAGTTGCTCAGTCAGCCAAGGGGTTGCAAGCATTGCTGAGTGAATTGGAGGTTCAGTGCGATAAATATGGGATGAGAATCAATATTAATAAAACAAAGGTTATGCGATTTTCCCGAAAGAAAAAGGCTAAGCTAAATATAAAAATAGGCGGGGAAAAAATAGAGCAGGTAGAGCAGTTTACATATCTCGGAAGTGTTTTGGACCAATACGGTCAAAGTGGTAGGAACGTAAGGAGAAGAATTGTGCTTGGCAAGGAGGCTTTCTTAAGGAGGAGGGAGTTGATGACGTGGACGTTGAGTAGGGATGTTAAGACAAGACTCGTAAAAACTCTGATATGGAGCATAGCTATGTACGGAGCGGAAACGTGGTCACTGAAGCAGGAGGATAGACGTAGGTTGGAGGCTTTTGAAATGTGGGTGTGGAGAAGTATGGAGAAGGTGAAATGGACCGAAAGGAAAACAAATGAGGAAGTACTGGAGATGGTGGGTGAGGAGAGGGGTTTGTTGAGAGAAATCCTATGGAGGCAGGAAAAATGGATGAAAGGTGTATTGAGCGGTGGTGGGATGTTGAAGAAGGTAATAGCGGGGAGAATGTTAGGTAAACGAGGAAAGGGCAGGAACATGATAAAGATGTTGGATGGGATGATGGGAGGAAGGAAGTACACAGAGATGAAGAGGGACCTGATGTAGGTTAGGTTGCTGGATTGGGTTTTGCTTGGAGTTACAAAATGTTTATTTGATAGTTGTGTCCATCCAAAAACCTACCTTAACCAGTAGATTACCTACTAAATAAAATACACACACACATGATTTTACCATTTTTATAACGCTCTATATTTTCTCTCATCATTGTTATTATGTACTTGACGAAGGGTTAAATGGAAGAAGGAATCTTATGGTCTTCATTTCCTCCAAATAAAGACGTCTATCTATTTACACATATGCATGGAAAATTAATCTTGTCAATTTTCATCAATTTATCCCTTGATCGAACTAATTTCCGCGAATGAAAAAACATAAGTTGCTCAACTTAAACCTTGCTTTAACATGTTCTACCTATTGTTTAAGTGCATGTTTTTAATACTTACTTGAAGGAATGTGTGAAAACATTTGCCTGAGAAAGACAGCTTCGGCATCTCCACTTTCAGTTCTCAGAGAAGTTGTCACGGCCTGCACTTCTTTCCAGAGTTCCGGTTCATCTTGGAATTTCTGAAAGCTAAAAAGGCTTTCTTGACTAAGAATATAATCAATAAATGCTGCACTAACCATTTCTGAAAACTTACATCGCACTGAAACATTTCGCTGATTCTTTTACACTCTTTGCAGACTTTTCGATGTTGTACGCTTCAAACTATCAAGGCCATGAAATACCGTATTAATGGTTTTAGTCTAAGTCAAAATGGGAATATTATAGCACTCAAGCAAGACATTGGTCATGAAGAATTGATGATACCAACCTGAACACCGAAATTGTCGGAAAACAACGTTTTTGCAGTCAACATCCATGCTTTAGCTTCGTATGGATTACTTTTCAAAGCATTTTTTGCTCTTAAAACTAAATATTCCTCATCGGAAAGCTGCTTAACTTGTACAGGCATTCCTTCCACCGTAAATTCAAAACAACACCACAAATTAGAATTCCGCTATTCTTTCCATATATTTTTGTTTTGCCAACAACAAATGTTAAAGAAATGCACTTGAGTGTACATTTACATAAATACGAGTTATTCTACATATTCTGAAAACCTTGGAAATAAAGCATGAATTTCGTTCTAGCATGTCAAAAAATGTATATATACTCGGTTTAGCAGGCATCATACTATAATTAGTAATTCTCTGTGAAAAACCTCAATGTTAACCAACCTGTTTTGGTGCCAATGCGTTTTCAATTGCTACTTCGACGGAAGCGGCACTTGGGAGTGTACTTGAATGGAGGTGATTGATCACAGGCCGTTGATTTTATCGTATAATCTCGTTGTTCCTTATATCATTGAGTAACTATACATTTTTATTTGCGATTATTTCAGAGTTGCCTTAGACTGTAAATGAGCAAACATAACGCCAAAGTAGCAATGCAGTTCATGCCTTTGCAGCCTCATCAGCTGGAACTGATTTCCTTGGCTGAATTGGCCGGAGTCAATGCTCATCCTCAAGTAATCCGGTTCGTTTAAGCCTAGTAGCTGTTTTGGCTCAAAATTATATTTTGACAACTCTCGAAGTTTAATGCTAATTCAATTTCAGGGTACTCATCGAGCTTCTGGCGATGAATGTGCAGCCAGCTGCTGTTTACGCCTTGCTGCGGGAGGTATGCGTGAAAAACCGATCACAGAAAGACTCGAGTTCTAAAAGCTCGCGAGCATCTCGGACAAGTGTAAATTCAGATAAAAGTGCCCACAAAAACTAGTGTTATAACCGTGGTTTATCTGAAGTGCTATTTTTCAAGCTTCTTGTGCAATCTTAATCGGTTATTAAATAAGAAAAAAATTGTGCCAACCATGTACTGAAATAGCGGCCGGATTCCCAAATCACGTTAAAGGTAATGTGGTATATCCAGGGGTATCAGTCAGTAATTATGTGACTTCGCTTGCACGAAAGGGAAAAGAATTTTTAGAAGGTCCCCTAGATGTTTATTCGACCATTTTTTGAAAGGCCTCAAGTAATCTGATAATTTTGTTGCCAGTTTTATAGTTCGATATTTTTTCTGGTAGTTTTATAGTTCTGCCTTTTATTTAAACCTAGTAAATAGTATGCTAATGTAGTTATAAAAATGCTATAACAATAATCAAATATATATTTATATACCTTTAATGCTGTAAAATGGGAAACTGGAGTTGTAATTTTGGAGTGAAAATGTTAGTACATTTTAATGTTTAGTGTGTTTCCCCTATTGATAACCTCACCAGAAACTAGTTATGTTGTGCCATGATACTAAGATTGTAATTGTGCAGCTACATTGTCTTAAAAGAAATGAAAGTTAAACTTAAATGTGTAAATATTCAACCATCTGTACATTATCTATAGTGGCTGTTATACGACCAGAATACCTGTACCTGTTAATAAAAGTACCTGTTTAATAAAAGGGGTATAAACCAAATTATTACCACTCTTCTTTCAATTGTCTGATCAGTTTACTCCTTCCTGGAATTTCTACACACAATTGAATTTTGGAAGTATATACTCCCTTGCCAACTGATGAATGCCTTGTTCTTGAATGATTACCTCTCTGTTATCCTATGCCACTAAATTCAGCAGACAACACTGTGAAACACTGCACTCAATAGAAGACAATTGCGAGTGTACAAATCGTTTGTTACTGGGAGATGTCTACTATTGAGGAGACTATATGCCCAAAAGTTTTGCTAGCTATGAAAATATGACAGATTTTTCTTGGATAGTTTAATTATTTAATTCACAATGTTTTAAATGATAAACATTGTAAAGAAAAACCGAAGTACCCACAGCATTCGTATATGGGTGCCTTAAATGCCTGGGAGGGTAAACAATTGAGACATTTACTTAAGAAACTGCTAGCACAGTTGTTGCAATGCATTGGTCTATCATAGGAAGGGTATATTTCACCTAAGGAAAATATTAGTAATGATTCTTGTGTCCATTTGCATTATAGTGTTTTCCGTTATGACCATATTCCTATAGTGGAGAATTATAATTTCTTTGACTAGGAAGTGTCTTCAATTTGGTAGGTTATGTTCACGAGGAAGATTTCACAAATAAAGATGATTACATCCATAGAATATGCATGCATTTTTTATGAAAAGGCCTGATGAGTGCATTGGCATGGGATATTTTTATATAAAAAATTTAACCTGCATAATTTTGCCTTTGTCACGAATAGTTCTTCCAAGATGTTATTTTTGTCTTCTTGAGAAAGTGGAGCAATTATGTCATATAGTATTCCAGCAAAAGCTGACTTTCATGGAATTCATCCACAAATTTTCATGATGTGTGTAATTCAACTGAAAGGAATTTGGCCATTTCCTAAATTGTTGTACAAGCTTTTCAAATATGATTGTTGACTTGACAAAATGAAGATTCATATGCACTCACCATAAAACACCTCACCTGCCATGCAGCTGAAATGGTGCCAGTCAATAATTGGTTACATTAAAGGTAACAAATCGACTAGACTACAAGGGATTCCACTAAATGAACAGAAGGATTTGGCTCCAGGAAATTTGCTTTTGTAGATGAAAGGAATAAGTTCTTATCCAAAGGTAAAGTGCCTCAAAGGTGATTGATAACATATCACTCCATTTCAAAAGCAGACATTAATAGAACACTGAGAATCACCTGGCGTTATTAACAACCCTCTCTTGCAAGTTCATTCACAAGCAATCATAGTATCTCATAAACAATTCAATAGAGGTTGTTAGAGTGAGTGCATATTGTGAAGAACAACTTTTGCAATAAATTCTCGAGTTAGACAAAGTAGTCGACCAAAGAATAATGTATGTTGGGCATTGAATGTCTGTTGAGGTTGCATAATGGTGCATGGAGAGGATGGTTAATGTTGGCAGTTTTCTAGAGTGAATTTGGTGCCTCACAGTCTCCTTTTACAGCCTTTCATAATCTGGGATTCGGTGATCTGAAATTTTGAGAACCTTCAGCACTCTATTTATAACCCTATGGTGATCCCTCTGCCATTAACATCAGTGGATATATTCACATTTTCTTCTTCCACAATGTACTCCTATGAGACCAAGCAAGTGTCTACAACCTACTTATTTCTCTGTACTATGATCCCATTCTTTTTTTTCATCTGCCTCTAATTATCCACTTCCTTAGTATTATGATGTTGGCAAGTATTGTAATGACTACAAAATGCTTAGAGCAGGAGCTTACCTTTTTATATGCTCCAAGTAAACCACAAATGAGAAGTCCTAGTGGAATTTATTTGAAACCACATATTTTCTCTCGCACCATTTTTGAGAACTCAAAACCTATATTTCTTCACTTGAAGATCAACTGAAAGGTTTCTTGAAGTGAATTTGAGCATTATTTGAATTGGAATTCAGGTACTTGGTCAATATGGGAATAATATTCATTATGGATGTTGTCAATGACCTTAAATGTTGATGTTGGGAGAGATGAAGGAATTCAAAATAAAGAACTTCCAAAAGGAATGGTAACCAACAGGTCTAAGACAGTGGAGAATCCACTGACAATGAGATATTTGATGCTTTAACATTTCCTCTTGTTTTGGAGTGGTACAAGATGACAGGTGGAGGCAAGAGAAGTATGATGACGAAGTTAGTCATAGAAATGTTGGTGGTTGAAACCCCGACCTGTAAAGACTTCACTGCAATCATGCACCAGGAAAGCACCAAATCTAATGAGGAAGATGAGAGTAGTGTATGGCAAAACATTAATGAAAAATGATTAAAAGAAGGGGAAAAGAGGAAGTCTGGAGGCCTAACACCCCCAACACATGCCCTTGCAGTAACTTATGGGGTAGAGTAACTTGTAGATTTAGATGTTCATAGACAAATCTAGTTTTTAGACAAAATCAGAACACTAGTCACTTTGTTTCACTTCATGCAATAATTCCCCCTCCCTATGGGCTGCAATGTTGATGTGGTGGAAGGGCTTGTGCATTCTGATGACCCAAAGTCCTGTGCTGGTTTGAACAATGATAGCACCACAGGGAGGACCATATAAATAATGTATCATAGAATGGTCATAAGTAATATAAAATAATATTTAACATGATGGGTAGTATAACAGGCAATGGGATAATAACAATATAACAAGTCATGAATAATATATCATATAATGATAAATCTGATTTCATGTGCTGCTAAATTTGTTCTCAAGATAATCAAAAAGCAGATAGAGATCTGGGCAAATGATCACTTAGGGGATGACCAGTTTGGGTTCAAGAATGGGAGGGGCACAAGAGGGGATGGGTAGGGTGATTGTAGTGTAGTAATGAGGTCATTGATAGAGAGGAATATGGAATACATCAGGATGTGTGTGTTTGCTTCATAGATTTTGAAAATATACTATACACTTGTCCAAGTGATGTTCAATATTTTCAATACCCTTTTTATAAAAAGAACTGCCTTGCTACTCAAAATAGCTGTTAACTGCTGCCATCACTTCTTCACGGTTGGAAAATCTTTGACTACCGAGCCATTTTTTCAAGTTTGTGAACAGAAAATTATCCAAGGGGGCTAAATCTGGCAAATAGGGTGCATTAGGTAGCAATTCAAACTTTAATTCATGAATTTTGACCATTGCAATAATGGATTTGTGAGCTGGTACATTGTCGTGATGAAACAACACTTTATTCTTGGCCAAATGTGGCCGCTTTTGCTTGATTTATTTGCTCAAATGTTGAAATATGTTCTCATAATAATCGGTTATAATAGTTTTTCCTTTTCCAAGATAGGCAATGGAAAATTATCCCACGCACCTCCCAAAAAACCAATAGAATGACCTTGCATGCAGATGAAACGGTCTTTGTCTTCTTTGGAGCTGGTTCTTCCCTTTGAATCCATTGTTTTCATTGTTCTTCTATCTCAGGGGTGAAGTAATGGACCCATGTTTCATCCATAGTTATGAAATGGTGCAAAAATTCTGCTTTGTTGCTGTGAAACTTTGTTAAACACTCAATTGAAACATCTTCATGATATTGCCTTTGCTCAAGTGTGAGCAAACATGGCACCCATCTTCCACACAGCTTTTTCATGTGCAAATTTTCTGTTAATATGCCATGTACCACACTTTTTGAAATGCCTACTATGTCTTTTAGCTTGAGCACTTTCAGTCGATGATAATTCAGTATCACTTTGTGGATTTTCTTCATCGTTTCCGGAGTAGTCACCTCATTCGGTCAACCAATGCAATGCTTGTCTTGATAGCTTATACAGCCTCATTTAAACTCTGCTACCTCTCTCTAATACTCTGCCATATTTTACTGTTGTAAACAAAGGAGTAGACACACCCAGTTCCAGTTCAGCTTGTATATTGATTAGGCTGAGGTCTTTCAAATAAAAGTATTATATCACATGACGATGGCCAATTTTCACCGTTTTCACAAATTCACTGAAAAATTTCACTATTGATGGCTGCCAAACAAATACTAAACAACGTGGCATCTTCAAACTTGAATAATATACTTTATAGATTGCATACTTTCCATTAAAATGACATTTTTCAAACAACTACTGCCATCTCTAAGTCAGGCTGGGTCCTTCTGGGACCACACTCGTAGGAGGTGTTCAGAAACCAAAATGGTCAAACAGGATGGAGAATTTTATTAGGCAAAGAGGCTTTTGTGAGGAGGAGGGAATTGATGACAGGGATGTTGAGTAAAGATGTTAAGAAAAGGCTTGCTAAAACTTTGATATGGAGCATGGTCATGTATGGGGTGGAAACATGGTCACTGGAGCAGGATGATAGGTGTAGATTGGAAGTTATTGAAATGTGATTGTGGAGAAGGATGTGAATAGAAGGGAAAACGAATGAGAAAGTGCTGAGTATGAATGGGAAGGAGGGGGGATTGTTGGAAACAATCAAAAAGATGAAGGAGAAATGGATGCAAAAAGCATATTGGTTGGCAGTGGGATACTGAAGACTGTGATAGAGGGGAGGATGTTAGGCAAATGAGGAAGGGGCAGGAATAGGGGATAGGGATGTTGGCTGGAATGAAGGAAGGCAGGTATGCAGAAATGGAAAGGGATCTAGGGTAAGGTTGGATATCAGGTTGTACTTTTTTAAGAGAAGCAAAGGAATTGTTGCTGTATGGTTTGATAGCTCGTGTCTACCAAAAACCAACCTTAACCAGTAAATAACCGATAAAAATAGTGGCATACTGTCCTTTGTGATCAAGGCTTTCTTTGTGATAGAAATTCTTTTCAAGTATTGTTGTCATTTCAATTGAGTAAAGGTTTTTAAGACTCGACGAAAAAGTTGAAGATAAAAAGTTCCAAGTTATTACGAAATTCACTCAAAAATTTTAAAATTAAATTTGAACTATATAAAAATGTTTTTCATTAAAAAAGCAAACTTAAAAGCAGTTAATTAAAACCTAATTTTACCATGATATAAATTAGTTAATTTTAATAAATTTTATCTTGAAATAGGCCTAAGAATTTTGATGATACTATTGGTTGAACCTAGCGTCTTTGAGAGCAAGAAAGTGATTTACCTAGGTATCCACATTGAGAAAACTCATTGAAAAGCTATTGGCATTCCATAAAAGTTTCCCATGTTCCCTATTTGTTTAATTTATGACAAAATAATTTTATCATTGGCCTACTGCCCTGAGAACTATTGTAATAGTTAGAAACAATAATGATTAAAGAGGTGTGACTCGGCTAATATTTTTTGGTCCCTTAGGATTTCAATAATTTGGGGTGAATCTACAATTTTCTGGTTTAGCAAATTAACGATATTGACTTTTGGAAACTTCGAATATGGATGTTAGAAAATCACATAGAGAATCGTTATTTTTGCTTTTTATAAATACATAGAGAAATATTATTGTTGAGCTGCCTGAGCTGAGATGTTTTGTGAAAGTTTGACTTAGTAGTCATAAAAGGAGTGATTCTGTTTATATTTCTTATCCCTAAGAAATTTTATGATTGAAGTGAAATTTTGCTTCAAATATTCATGCTTTGACGAAAACAAAATCAAACTAATAATTTATTTTTTTTGGTGTTCACCCTCAATGTGTTTCTAATTAAATTGAGGCGAACGATTTTTACACTCTGAAATTATTGCATTGTAATATTGTCAAGTGAAAAGATTCTGAGGTATTATTATGCTATTTGTACATAATAGATTTTCTAATATTTTATCAATAGCAAAGTTATAGGTTAGCCTCAATTTAACGGTCAAAGCTTGATTTTTAGGGCACTTTCTCTCGAAAGTATTAGTGTAGAACTTTACTAATCAAGAGCTCTTGCACTAGTTAAGAACCATAGAATAGAGAGAGAAACAGAGAAAACAAAAGTCCATAAACTTATATTGCCATTGTCCATTGAATGATATTAATAAGGTATCTAATTATATTATATATTGAAGGATATGATACACACTTAAATTACAACATCAATTATCGTTAATAATTTCTCTGCCAGCCTTATTCTGAGAAAAAAATCTTTCTCAAAAACCTCTAATTGGAGACCTATTTCATCTATTTGCTGATTTTGAACACCTTTAATGATTTGTTAGAGCTACAACTTTTTACGATGATGGTCCGCATTCCCATGTCGTTTTCGGTAATGCTCTTTGCCTATAGAAAGGAGAATGTTTAGTTCGTTGCATACATGCAAGGATGTATATCTCTAACGATTAAGGTTTCCTCCACTTGTTAGTCTCAACTATTTAAGTTCAACGCTCCCCATTAGTAAGCCTTCCTTTTCTTTTAACCATTTATCATCATCAGTATTTCAATCCTAGTATCGGTTTGCTGCAGCTCTCCACTCTACTCTATCAATCTCATTCCTTGATACCTTCTCTGTTTTACGTCCTTCTTAATTTGTCCTATGTACATGTCTCTTGGTCTTCCTCGTGGAATCTTCCCTTCTATTTTTCCTTCTATTATATTCCTAATCAATCCATTGTGCCTCAATGTGTGTCCAATCCATCTAGTTATTTTTTGCCGCAGAGCTCTCCATATGATCATATCCTCTTCTACTCTTCTATGTACTACTTCCTCGTTCCTTACTTTGTCTGCCCATTTAATCTTCATCATTCATCTCCAGCACCATGTTTCAAATGCTTGGAACTATTTCCAAATCCTCCCGCTCATCCCTATCCCATCGCCGCTCCCCTCTGGCCTCCCTTTCCCTCTCCACAACCCCTTCTTCAACCCCTCCCCACCCGCGACCTCATCCTTACGGCCCCACAGCCCTGCCTCTGTCGCTCACAGACGATCAGCCAATTTCAGAAACCTTATGAGATCCACCAACCCTCTGGTGCCCCGCCCTGACAAATTTCCTCATATTTCCCCAACATGCAACTGCCCCCGACGTAAATTTCCAGAAAGGAAAAGGCTAAGTTAAACATTAAAATAGGAGGGTAAAAATTAGAGCAGGTAGAACAGTTTACGTATCTCGGAAGTGTTTTGGACCAACACGGTCAAAGTAGTAGGGACGTAAGGAGAAGAATTGCACTAGGCAAGTAGGCTTTCTCAAGAAAGAGGGAGTTGATGATGGGGACGTTGAGTAGGGAGGTAAAGAAAAGACTCGTTAAAAATTTTGTATGGAGCGTAGTTACGTAAGGCGTGGAAACGTGGTCACTGAAGCAGGATAATAGACGCTTATTGGAGGTTTTTAAGATGTGGGTTTGGAGAAGAATGGAGAAGATGAAATGGACCGAAAGGAAAACAAATGAGGAAGTACTAGGGATAGTGGGTGAGGAAGGGGGTTTGATGAGAGATATCCTAGGAGGCAGAAAATATGCTGAATGGCGTATTGAGCGGCAGTGGGATGTTGAAGAAGGTAGTAGAGTGGGAATGTTAGGCAAACGAGGAAAGGGGAGGAACAGGATAGGGATGTTGGCTGGGACGGGATGAAGGGAGGAAGGAAGTACACAGAGATGAAGAGGGACCTGATGTAGAGTAGGTTGCTGGAGCTTGTTTTGCTTGAAGTCACAAAATATTTATTTGATAGTTGTGTCCATCCAAAAACCTACCTTAACGGGCAGATTACCTTAAAAAATATATGTATTTATTGTTTGCCGTATGGAGGGATTTCCTCTTTGAATGTGTGTTTGGCAAATGTAGCTCGTCTCTTCTTCTGGCTATGCGTGCCATGAAACGCACTGTTCCTATCCTTTATGATGTTGTATGAATGCTAATCTACTGGCCTTTTTTCTTGTGTGTGCTGTCTATTTCTCTTTTGGTGGGTGAAACAGCTCCCTAACGCCATCTCTTGACCAAGGAATCGGGGCTCTTGGTCGCTTGAAAAGGTCACATATCTCAGTGTAATTTAGATTTCCTCGATGGCCCAGGTGGTTAGAGCATCCGCCCGGCAAGTGAAATGATCCGGTGTGAAATGATGTCATGTCAGGGAACTATTTTAACACTAGTGGTCTGCTTGATTCCTCCTCCCCCACCTCTCCTGTGTTCATCTTTTATGTGTGTTCCTATCCCCTTTCCTTATATTTATTTCCATGTACCATAATGTATATATATACATATACATATATATATATTGTATTATATATATATATATATATATATATATATATATATATAGTATGATGAGTTAGAGGATATCATCGCGAGTGTTCCTGCAGGGAAACATTTGATAGTGATGGGGGATTGGAATGCGACGGTAGGCGAAGGAAGAGATGGTGGTGAGGTGGGGGACTATGGGTTAGGCACGAGGAATGAACGCGGGGAGAAAGCAATTGAATTCTGCAGGAGACAGGGGTTAGTCATCACTAACACATGGTTTAGACACCACAAAAGGCGTAGGTATACATGGAAAATGCCAGGTGACTCAGAAAGGTATCAGTTAGATTATATTATGGTTAGGCACAGGTTTAGGAACAGTGTGATAAATTCGCACAGTTTCCCAGGAGCGGATGCGGACTCTGACCACAATTTAGTTGTTATGAAATGTAATGTTCGTTTCAAGAAGATAAGGCAAGGGCGGCGGGTTAAAAAATGGAATTTAGAAGCAGTAAATGAATTAACGAGGAAAGAGTATCAGGAGGCTGTAGAGAAAATGATGGATGACGGTAAAGAACTGAGTGCTATCGAAGAAAAATGGGGATGTATCAAGAAAGGGATATTGGAAGCCGCTAAAGACACTATAGGAACCGTTAACGGGAAAAGGATAAGGAAACCATGGGTAACGGATGAGATGATTGCGAAGATGGATGAGAGAAGAAGATGGAAAAATGTAAACACAGAGTTAGGCAAAATGAAGTACAAAGAGTTAAACAATAAATTGAGAAGGGCCACAAATAAAGCAAAAGAAGAATGGTGGAAAACGCAATGCGAGCATATGGAAAGTTTACAGAAGAAGGGTGAAATTGGTGCTCTATACAGCAAGGTTAAGTTATTATCGGGAAGTAAGAAGGCAAGAGCTGTGCTAACAGTTAAAGATAAATGGGGTGAGATAATAGTTGAACCAGGAAAAATCCAAGAGAGATGGAAGGAATATATAGAAACACTGTATGGTAAAGAACTTAGGCCGACAAGGTTAGACATAGAAAAGGAACATGACGTAGAAGAAGATAGCTTAGGTCCAGGCATACTCGACGATGAAATAGAAAGGGCATTAAAGGAGATGAAAGCAAATAAGGCTGTGGGGGTGGACAATATTCCTGTAGAAATGTTGAAATGGTTAGGGAAAGGTGGGAAAAAGGCCATATATGGACTGATTCGTAGTATCTATGAGGAAGGAATCTGGCCGGAAGATTTTGTGAGATCGGTGTTAGTTCCTATTCCAAAAAAGGCAAAGGCTTCGTCATGTGAGGATTACAGAACAATAAGTTTGATATCCCACGCAGCTAAAGTTATTCTCAGGATCATCAACAAAAGGATAGAGAGTAAGGCAAATGATTACTTAGGGGATGATCAGTTTGGGTTCAGGAAAGGAAGAGGTACGCGTGATGCCATTGCAGTAATGAGATCACTAATCGAGAGGAATATAGAATACAATCAGGACGTTTTTGCCTGTTTTGTAGATTTCGAAAAAGCGTTTGATAGAGTGAATTGGGAAAAATTAATGCGTGTATTACAGAAAATAGGAATGGATTGGAGGGACAGGAGACTGATCCGCAACCTGTACATGTCTCAGACTGCTCAGGTGCGAGTGGGGAACGGAGAGTCTGGATGGGCAGTGTTAGGAAGAGGTGTAAGGCAGGGTTGCCCATTGTCACCGGTACTGTTCAACGTATATGTAGAGGAAATGATTAAAGAGGCATGGGAAGAACTGGAGGTAGGAATGAAAGTCGGAGGGGGACTCGTAAAATCGGTTAGGTTTGCTGATGACCAAGCATTAGTTGCTCAGTCAGCCAAGGGGTTGCAAGCATTGTTGAGTGAATTGGAGGTTCAGTGCGATAAATATGGGATGAGAATCAATATTAATAAAACAAAGGTTATGCGATTTTCCAGAAAGAAAAAGGCTAAGCTAAATATTAAAATAGGCGGGGAAAGAATAGAGCAGGTAGAGCAGTTTACATATCTCGGAAGTGTTTTGGACCAATACGGTCAAAGTGGTAGGGACGTAAGGAGAAGAATTGCGCTAGGCAAGGAGGCTTTCTCAAGGAGGAGGGAGTTGATGACGGGGACGTTGAGTAGGGATGTTAAGACAAGACTCGTAAAAACTCTGATATGGAGCGTAGCTATGTACGGCGCGGAAACGTGGTCGCTGAAGCAGGAGGATAGACGTAGATTGAAGGCTTTTGAAATGTGGGTGTGGAGAAGAATGGAGAAGGTGAAATGGACCGAAAGGAAAACAAATGAGGAAGTACTGGAAATGGTGGGTGAGGAGAGGGGTTTGTTGAGAGAAATCCTATGGAGGCAGGAAAAATGGATGAAAGGCGTATTGAGCGGTAGTGGAATGTTGAAGAGGGTAATAGAGGGGAGAATGTTGGGCAAGCGAGGTAAGGGTAGGAACAGGATAGGGATGTTGGACGGGATGAAGGGAGGAAAGAAGTACACCGAGATGAAGAGGGACCTGATATAGATTAGTTTGCTAGGTGGGGAGTCACAAAATGTTTATTTGATAGTTGTGTCCATCCAAAAACCTACCTTAACCGGTAGATTACCTAATAATAATAATAATATATATATATATATATATATATATATATATATATATATATATATATATATATATATATATATATATATGGCTGATGACGACGGCCGTGCCGTCGAAACGTAAATATCTACTGTAAGTGTCCTTCTTTTATGTTTCTGTATGTTTAATATTTATTAACCTAGTGTTTGTGTGTTTGTGCGTCGCCGGAGTGCGTCATCTTCAAGAATATATATATATATATATTTACTATATACTATATATATACAAGAGAGGTGGGGAAGGCGGATGTCCGCCTTCCCCACCTCTCTTGTGTTCGTCCTTTATGTGTGTTCCTATCCCATTTCCTTATCTCTATGTCAATGTGAATGAATATTTGTTCGCCGTATGGCGGGATTTCGTGTTTGAACGTGTATTAATAGATATACATATATCTGAATATACATGTGCACACACACATTATTACATATTATATACACACATATATTATACACACATACGTTTATATATATACGTATGTGTGTGTGTGCATACATACTGAAGGACTGCCGATTGTTTTGACGGGTGAAAGAGACTCTGGTATAAGTGGGTGATCTTTCAAAGGGAGTACGTCGGAGTAGACTAATGACTCATTGTTCTAGGTAGGCTATTTTCCCTCAAAGTATTTAATGACTGGATACTTTTCGGACAGACTATACTTATATTTTTGGACAGATCCTGTAAGTGGGAATTTAATAATGGACGTAATTGTAGCAACTGCATGCAAATGTCAAGGTCATTTGTGAGGTTTTGGGAAGAAAAGAAGCAAAGGTTTTCGAGAGAATTCGAAAGGCAAGGAAAGGACCCCGGCTTCGAAATTTCTTCCTCTTTTTGATTCCGGCTTCTTCAAAGATATTGCGTCGATGTTGAATGCAGAGCGGAGAAGACCTCAAGAATAGTGATCCGTCCTTCGAATGGGAAGCACTCAGTGTCAGTCACGTCCGAAAACGTGGGGATTTCTCAAGACTCACCCGTCGCATTGTCTTTCATCCCACTAAATTATGCTTTCTTATACTTAATCGATGGAAAGACCTTAATTGTCACTCTCCTTGAACAATGAAATTGACAGTCGAAGCTTACCGATGTCAATGGATGCAGAGCTGAGGCTGGATTTTCATTAATCTGATGTGTGCATGGGGGGGGGGGGGGGGGTAATATCATTAATCCACTCAAAGGTCAGGGTGGCAGGCATGCTATGAGATCACTTGAGACTAATAAGCCACCTTTAAAGGTCTGTGAAATCCACACATTCAGGGACGAGTTCTTTTCCTTGTACCACCTGCATTTTCGCATTTTTTTAATACTTTGACGATCAAAAACCTTGGGTTTATCATTCGGTTTGATCCTTGTAATTGACTACTAGTCGAGTGCTGTCTCTTCGGCTACCACGATTTCAGGAGGAACATATTAGAGAAATATTTTATTACCATGGAAAAGTAGGTTTATAGGCGAAGAATAGGTCGTTTTGACTGGTGATTGAAGCGAGAACACGGTAAGTGCTGAAGAAAATATTTTCGAAACAGTTATTCCCTCATCATGAGGAAATATTCGAAGTGCTCAGAGTAGAGAAAGTTTAGGCAAATAGTTACATCAATAAAAATGTCCTCAGATAAATATTCAAAAAGAATGTATTGCATTTTCAAATGCTTAGCCGTACCATATATCAAGATGTCCCGTATTTCGAATTAAGCCCGCCAGTAGGACGGGAAACATTTTTGAGACTGAAAATTTCTATTCTCAACATAAGCAATGTCAACTAATGAGTGAACTCATATAACACTGTGTTCATTCAATTGCAAGATAGATAATTAAAAAGCTCCATTGACTTGTAATTCATTATCAAGAATGTCACCATATGAACCAATGCATAGGCATATTATGAAATATACAAATACTACACTATCGCAGTAATGACAAAGTTTTACCAGAGGAAATATTATCGAGATATCAAGGAGGTAAAGAAAAAAGGATGGAAAGGAACATGATGCAATACAGTTATAAAAAAACCTTTGACAGCGCTATGCTAGATAAACTATGCAAGGCTCTGAAAAAGCTGAAATTAGCTACAAGGAGTGAAGACTGATGTACAATCCTGATAGGAATGAAAGAGCTCTTATGGAGGAGAGAAACCCGAAGAAGAGGCGAAAATCCGAAAAGGAATGAGAAGACGGAGGTCACTATCACCACTATCATGCATCCGGCACCCCGCGATTCACCAAAGACCACGTGGAAAGGGGGCGACCGAACACCAATCATGGAACATGCCCACACATATTACAAGTAATTCATGGTTATCAGATATTCCTACACCTACAGAAAGAGGATAAGAAAATACGTTAAGAGAGGGCAGGCACACATGAAATTCAGATACTTATTATCGGTTAGTAAGTATTCTACACATTCTGGACGGGCAATTTGCTAATGCAATTGACTTTATATACATTATTGGCAGAATTGATACATTCACCCGATTGTCTTCGAAGTAGTACCCTTGTGAGTCCACACACTGCTGCCAGCGGGTTTCTCCCGCCTCGTGTGCCTTCTGGAAGGCGGCGCCCGGATTGCTGCCAATCTCCCTCGTCACGGCCTGTTGTAACGCTTCCACCGAGCCGTGATGACGTCCTTTCAGCACAGATTTGAGGCGGTAGGGGAAGAAGTCTCCTCGTGGGGCATTGTCTAAAAAATTTAGATCGTCACTCCTCATATGGTCGAGAAACTCTTGTCAGACCCGCGTGCGAGTTTCCTTTTGTTCGTCCAGAGCACTCGCGGCGCCAACTTCTCACACACCTTTCTCACGCCCATGTTTTCGGTCACAAGTCGATGCACATCACATGACTTGTAGGAATGCCATGCGAACACTCAATCTTTCGATCCCTGCCCAGAAATACCAACAGTCACTCTTGCAAGGTTTTTGTCGCTTTTTGAGGCAAAAGGGCGACCTAAACGTTCGGCGTCTTCGACATCTTCTCTACCCTCCCGAAACAAGTTGTGCCGCTCAAAAACACCCGATCTACCCATGGCGTTATCACGATAAA
Organism: Hetaerina titia; assembly: GCA_037158775.1. Taxonomy (NCBI): domain Eukaryota; kingdom Metazoa; phylum Arthropoda; class Insecta; order Odonata; family Calopterygidae; genus Hetaerina; species Hetaerina titia. The sequence continues at coordinate 21,401,180 of CM073772.1, forward strand.
CTGCAAGCTTGAGCATGTCAAGAGTCTCTTTTGCAGTTTTGCCCAGTTTCTCGTAATAATGTATGGCGTAGCGCTGTTCCAATAACCGGTTCATGACGGAGCGTAATGAGGTCACGTTATAGAGGTTTCACAAACCAACGAGCCGCGCTCCGCGAAGGCTGGGATTCAACTACCACCAACCTCCAGCCTTTCATGAGACTCCCCTCCCGAGAAACCGCCGCCCGTCCGTCCGTCTATTCGAGAAAAAATAAGTCCTACTACTTTGGGACAGATCCAGTATTTCGACCAGGAACCTCGGGTAAGGCGGAGAGGAGTGAAGAGACAAGGGGATCAGACATTTGATTTTCCGTGTCAAGGGTGCCTTTGAGACAGTGCTGGGTGAAGTGTATAATTGGAATGTTCCATAAAATATGTCATAGACATTAGGCGGATTTCCGTCTTCTCGAAGGTTCCAGAGGAGAATGAATAACATGTATTTACCAAAAAGAACCCCTGACCCAAGATGATTATCTTTTAACACAGAGTCACAAAATTCTAAAATATGATCAGCACTGGCGGGTACAGCAACATGCGGTAAACATTTGATTCAATCAATTGTTATCACCGGAGGCTAATGAGACATCACACAGTTTCACAGCCTGTTCTGAGGTCTTTTCGAAGGGAACGCTGGGAATAAGTATTCCACCATCCCTTGAAGGTCAATCACGACGATTAACACTGGGAAAACACATCGCCCACTGAGGGATTGGGCTAAATTTCCGAGGGAGAAATAATGTCCAATCGGGTAAGTTCATGGGCGAGGGAAATCATAGCTGTTAAGATTGACCTCAACGCCTCTCACGTTTCGGAGGTAAATGTGCAAAGGGGGAGAAAAGGAGGGTCCAAGGTTGAGGCCCACATCACCCGAGAGAAGAGCAATGAGCAAGCAGGATATCGACTCTCCACAATCAAGAGGGCACGGCGCCGAAGTACCGGAGAAAGTTGGAGCAATCGCCGGGACCTGATCGCCGCGGAGGAGTAAATTGATTCAGTCATTGAATCAATTTACACTACAGTGATAAAAGCGTATGCTGACAAATAAGTGGGTCGGTAAAATGAAGAAGTCCTCCAAAGAGAAGTCGAAGAGCGCAGTTTGTGGAAATCTTCATATGACTCGAGTGAAATATTGTCGGAGACGTGTGGAGAGGCAAAGGGGGAGATTGATAACGTATGGAGATGAGAATGAGAGGAGAGGCCACGCCTGCAGAGCTCAACCCACTGCAGGGTGTGTGATGCAGACGTCGGAGGGAAGAGGGAAAATGAGAGGAGTTGGGAGGGAGCTGCAACCTGCTTATCACCGCATTGACTCCACATAGAGGAAGAAACTGGGCAGTTTCAAAGTTCATTGTATGATACTAATTGGGGAAGGGTTGTTTAGTGAAATTATTCATTGAAAATTAGTAAAAAAAACAAGGAAGGGAGATGCTAGGGCTCAGGTAATGTATATTTCACAGATGATAATGAGTTGGTTGGTTTTAGGTAAATTTATTTATTTTAGTGCCCTGCAAGTCAACGCTAGTTTGTGTGTGATTTATTTATTAAAGCTTACCTGTGCAGATAGAGAATGTCAGTTGGCACATAAGTCCCAAGCATTATAATCAAACTTGCCTTGGGAAAAAAATAACACGTCGTCACACGGCATGAATCAATATTACAAAAGATATAAATAAAATCAGTCAGTTCAAAAAATACAATTGAAGGAAACTTCCAAAAACGAATTTCTAAGACAAAAGAAAAGAATATCCCCATCTCATTAAAATTAGCTCCCCAATCAACAAGAAAGAAATAAAAAAATCAAAAATTAAGCTGTGACATACAATTTTACGCAACACATCAATCAAATTATTACATAAATTGTTTACATCTTTTCTTAAAGAAAAGACATTTTTTTTTGTTCTTTGTACCCGGCATTTTACCTTGAACTTGTGATCATTTCTCCCTATACGTAAATTTGGATTTCCCGCCTCTTTCCTCAGTTCTGCCGAAGATTTCTCTCCCTTCAAAATGCGGAAGATTCCACAAAGTCTGCTTACTTTCCTTCTAGTTTGTTAAGGTTCCCAGCCCAGCGTTTTTCACATTTCAGTCACACTCTCCATCCTCCTATGCTTCTTCCCTAGTACACATATCTGCCGACCTTTCTTTGGACCTTCTCCATTTTTGTAATATGTCCTTCTTCATGCGGGTCCCATAAAAGTGACGAGTACCCTAAAATACGCCTTTTCCTCAGTTGCTCTAATGCTCCCTTTGAGGTTTCTCATCACCCGATGCCGAGTTTTGAAAGCTTTCTTAACTATGTGTTCGATGTTCAGGGCCCGCCCTAAATACTTGGTTATTCTGATCCCTTATCGGTCGTGGAAAAATTGGCATCTTAAATCTATCTGCTCTATACTTAATCTCTTTAATTTTGTTGAATTTATCTCTCCTACCGTAGTACGATGGGATTAATAATACATTTTCAACATCACTACTAAATCCAATTTATGCAGGAGATATATAGTAATCTGTAATTTAATCTTCGCTCCGTGAGTGATTCCCAGCCTAGCTGCTCTAACATTTTTTGGATACGCTAATCAGATTATCATAACAACGTTTTGCAAATGTAGCTCCTCTACGGTGCACGTGATCCAATTCGGCAATCAATCCAATTTCATAAAAGGCCCCATAGTATAATAGGAGCATATTCTAAATGAGGCCAAACCAACGACAGACAACAGTTCCCTTTCACCCTTTCATCACATTCACCCTGTACTCTCCTAAAAAATCCTAACTTTTTTTTAGCTCGCATGTGTTTCACCCTTGTAAGGTGGTGAGTAACGCCTAGGTATTTAATTGAATCTACACATTCCATTGCGGTGTTCCCGATGCAGTAGGCGTTCGGGAGGGAATTATTCTTTTTAGGGTGCGCCGGTATTGCTTTTTTAAGTGTGCGTCGTCAGCTAAGGTTATTTTGAGCCACTGCAAATTAATTTAAGAAAATAATGCTTGTGAGTTCAATTAAAGGCATTTAAGATTAAAAGGTTTTTAAATGTGATAAATAGATCATTGAAGTGTATAATATAAATAAAAAATAGATTATAAAAACAGACTATCAGATGCTGTTTAACTATATCTTACGTAGCACATGAAGATTGCAGATTTGATTATCTCAATGAACAATCATTTTCACGGCTTTTGAGTTTAACGGTTAAAGCGTAAGGTGGAAAATCGATAAGATCCTGCTCTATAAAACATTTTTGAGGGAAAAATTAAGCATTATGTATAGTAATTGCCTAATAATAATCATTCCACACCTTTATAGCAATTGTTTGAACCTTTTTTCACTGCTAACCTTCTTTAATTGGAAGATGATTATTTCATTAAACGGGTGCTGCCTGTGAAATTTACTATCATAAAGCTTTTAACGTTTTCATTTTTTTCCCTAAGGGCCTGATATCGCCCAAATCCTCCAGATTAATGATGTTCGAAAAAAGGAGATAAGAGATAAATTGGAAGTCAACATGGAAACAAAGATGAATTAGCAGTTTAATTTTGTTTGAATTAGTGTAAGCCTTTGAAACGAAATTTTACGCACAAATTTCAAGTACAGAAATGTATTAAGAATGTCCTTAAGAATCAAATTGTATAAGCAAATCATTGCAACAATTTCAGAGTGTAAAAAGCATTCGCCTTGAAGGATTCGAACCCGCTTTAGCCAGTTAAGCTATCGAGGCGTCCTCTTAAACTCTGAAATTTTTGGGCTTTTAAAGGAATGAGATGTGACGAAATACCGTACATACACAATGTCACAGGCATTCGTAGTCGTGCGCGACGCGCCACAGTCCACGAGGTTAAAGCCAATTTAAACACTTAGGCTATTTATACCATAGACAAATTTCAAGAAACTGCGGGAGAATAGTTGCAATGAAATGCATGTTAGCGGATGACTCCGTTAAAAGTTACTGTAGCTGTATCTCCCGCAGTTTCTTGAAATTTGTATGAGCAAATTTTACACCATTTTGGTGAATAACATGTCTACTTTTTGCAAATATATTTCAGCGATCATTAACCATACAATGACATTCTTCTATTGCCTAATTTAACGAGAAAAATACGATATTTCCCTTAGCAATTTTATAATATCTTCCTCTTATGTTTTCTAAAGATTAAGACCTAAGCTAAATTGCTTTCTTTCTCGCACATGAAGACAGTAGATTCTCCCCAAACTAATAAAAATGCCGCGGCACCAAAAAATATAAGCAGAGCCGCGACTGTTTAATCATTATTATTTTTACCTTTCACAACAATTCTCGGCAAACTATCACATCAATAACAATCCCCTGTTTCCTCTTTAGCACAAACGAAGCACAATGCTCTTTCGGTGAAGGGGAATTATCAGACATCCACTTCTATTTATTTTCCGAAGTGGAGATCCAGGTAAATTGCCTCCGGGTACCCGTTAACAACAAGAAGATTCATATGCAGGTTTTATTTTAGTTATCTCAAATCTAACTAAATCAAATTTGAGATTTTTTCAACTAAAAATTTCCGATAAAATTAATAACTCGCTTTTTTAGAATTTAATTTCCAAACGAAAAGACCGCATTGCGGATTATTTCTCTTATTATGAATCATACTCCTCAATATTATTCCAATTGAAGCACTATCTATTTACAACCTACTTTTATTTATTAGCGCAACAACAAAAGTACGGAAGGAAATGTGAATTATTTTTCCACCAATATAATTCTCCCTACACCATTGACTTTAATTTAGGTTTCCCTTCGATCCTTTAACCTGTGAATTCCCTTTCGCGACATGAACCTCGCCGTCGATGCTCCGTAAGTAAATTCGAACTGGCTGCCATCTCCACTTATCGACCCACGTCCTCAGTCATTTTTTCCTTATCCCTGACATGTAAACAATGACCTGAAAGAGAGGTAATTTTCTATTTTTTCATTCACTATATAATCCCATGAAACTGCGGAAGATGCCGCAAAAGTAACTTTTGACGGAGTCATTCGCTAATATGCATTTCAATGCAATAATTTCAGACTATAAAATCACTCTCTCGGTCAAGGCGAATGATTTTTACACTCTGAAATTGTTGCATTGTTTGCACTATTGCACTGTTGTTGCATTGTTGCACTATTAGTTTATAAAAGCAAAAAGTTAACCGAAATGCTGAATAAAATTCAGATTCAATTTTTTAAGACAAGTTATTATCGTTAGTTATGACGACAAAACAAATTGTACACTTTTCCACAGATTTATTCGTAGCCTACAAAGCGCTACAGTTCATCGAACCATCTTCAGGTACAAGACAAGAGTCAACATGTGATACATCATATTAATGCCCGTTTGAGAAGTTAAGGGTGGGGGGAAGAAAAAAGGAAGGAGTAAGGAAGGTAGGGACAAAGGGAGGAAATATGGAAAACCCAAAGAAACAGGGAAACTAAAGAAATGGAGAGGTAAAAAGAGGGGGTGGGGGGAGATTAGCACTCGTGGTCATTTCGGAAAAGAAAACGCTTTGTTCCACCACAACCACTCACGCTATCTTTTCTTGTACCTGAAGATGGTTCGATGAACTGAAACGCGTTGTAGTCGAATTCGACTCTATTGCGGACTTTGAAACTAATTGCACGGCGGACCTAAAGAGAATCCATAAGGTGGCTTACCAAGCAGGATTCGAGTGCTGGAAGAAACGTTGGCAAAGGTGTGTCGTCAGCCAATGCATGTACTTTGAGGGCGACAAGTTTGATTAAGCTGTATCCATCGAAATAAACAAGTTATAAAATCAGTCCTGTCTTTTTTTGAACACACCTTGTTCTTATGTATTTGTCCAAAAACAGTTATTACATTAATCAACAGAAACTGTTGTAGTCTGAATCATCGCTGTTAAAGCTCATTGACCTCAATGTTTCGAACCCACTCCCATTCTGTATTGCAATATTTCACTGAATTGATTATTCTCCGGTGAGTCACGTCCCTCAGTCTTAAAACTACCTTCCCCCATTGAAAATCAAGAACCGGAAAAGGACAACATGGCACGAAGTGGTGAGGGGGCAGCAATTTTGAATTGTTATTTTTTCTCCTTCTGCGAGATGCAAAAAAGTAACCTTATAAAATATCTTCAATGTAATTTGGATTTTATTTATTTTTCAAAGAATATAATTTGCTTGTCCACTAATTTTTTAAATAAATGTTTCAAGACTAAAAGTTGCAAATCACAATTGCCACATTTTCCCCAATTATTTTGCAAGACGGTTTGTGATTCGTCTGGGAGAGAGCGGGGGGGAGGGAATCATGTACATGGGCAGATCCACTTAGTTTTTGGACGGCATAATGGCGATTGCGCAATATCCTCAAAAATTAAAAGAGAGGGTTATGAAAAATTGAGAAAGGACGCGTGAAAACCAAGCGTATCTCAAGTTAAGAAAGGATGGGAGATGAAAGAGATGGGGTAGGAATCGCAGTGGAGAAATTTTAATACTGAAGGTAGTGCGTTGGGAAGTGGGTGGCAATGCGAGAAGGAGATTTGGGGAAGAGGAGAGCAGAGGTGGCACTCAAGAGGGCGAAGAGATTACGCGAACCCACGGAAAATAGATATCGATGTGATGCGATGTTTGGAGTGTCTATTCAGTGTGTGTGTGTGTGTGTGTATTCTGCATGGATCAAAGAGGTGAGCGATAAGAGCAGCGGATAATAAAAGAAATTAAGGCATACGAAATGTGGACATGAAGAAGAATGGAGGGAATGAAATGGACGGATGGAGTGGGAAATGCAGACTTTTCAAAGCAGGTGGGAGAGGAAAGAGGGCTACGAGAGAAAAATGGAACTGGGCTGGGTTGGGGAATCGTGGCGATGCCGTTGAAGATGGTCTTCGCAAGCAGGCACTCTCGACTCTGCTCTCTTGGTCGGCCGTCCAAAGACCTCCGGGAGGAAGAGTTTAGCGCGGATTTTTTTCCATCATCGAATTTTCAGTGATAATGGGGCGATAATGCACTGTCATCTTACGAATGCCAACACGATCTGCGATCATGCGCGCAGTTAACCAAATTAACTGAATTCAGCACTTCACGCACACGTCAGGAAAATATTCTTGCCGGTACTTTTTATATAAACCTTAGTAAATATACTGAAGGCAGCGATGGATGGATCGACGGACCGGGGGTAGAGTTCTGAATGAAGGAGGAAGCTTTTAGAGAGAAGATTGTTAAGGAATTGTCAGCTGAGAGAGCAATTCACCATGGTGATCATTACTTGTTTAACGACAACATGAAAATTTGATCTATCGCCGCCAAAAGATTAGCGGAGGCAGAGTCAATACATAAAAGACAAGCACGCCGTGATGCATTAACGCTCTAAAGGCCATAATGAGGGTATCTATTTTCGTATTCCACCAATGAAACCCTGACCGTGGGTGGCTGGACTAATAAAAAGTCATTAGCAACTGCTGCAGCATCAGGGACTGCCTGAAGGACCTTAGCTCATCACCCAAACAAACACGAGGAGAAAAGCCAATTCACTCCAGTGCTAGATGATGGCGGCGATTATCATTTTCCCGTTGTCATTAATTTCCCTTTGAGTAAAGGGAAGACATGCAAATACGTATGAGTTCGTTTGAAGAGGAAAGGAGGGGATATTAAGGGCAACTACGAACACGAAGATATACCTACCTGATTATAGCATAATTAAAATCGACGAATTTTTGTAGTTTTTAAAACAAATTTATATTCATGCACCTTTTCATTTCTACAGTTGTGAGAAATTTTAATTTTGGCGAACAAATATTCATCCACGTTGAAATAGTTATAAGGAAAAGGGATAGGAACACATATAAAGGACGAACACAGAAGATGGGAAAGGCGGAATAGAGCAGATGACAAGCGCAAAAATATTTCCTTGACTGGAACTTGAACATCGGGCCTTACGACTTGCCGGGCCGATGCTCTAACCACTTTGATCACTGCGTTTATGGTTACACACACACACACACACACACACATATGTAACCTATATATATGTGTTTTTCTAGAGGTCTCTCTCATGTGTTTATATGCATTACTTTTTTATTATTCTCAAAAATATACATTATATATTTATATATGTATATTTGTATGATTTTCATTTATGCATATACTATATATGTATGTAAAATAAAATAGACAACACGTAAAAGGACACTCACATTGTAGATTGTTTAAGCTTTCGGCCTACCCCGAGGTCTTCTTCAGGTCGGACTGAAAGATCTTGGGGAGAAATATTGGAGTCTTGGGGGAGAGGAAAAAGAGGGGAAGGTACAGGGAATGCTGGGAGGGGAATTAAAGATGGCAGTGTGAGGAACACTGCTTCCCAAAACCAGTCTTTTGCTGACTGCTTCTCTGTTTCGGTGATTCCCTTCCCAATTCCGCTAGAAGCATAGAGGTGAGAACCCGCGAGATGGGGCATATCTGGGTGCTCCAGTCTTTTAAACCCCCCGGGCTGAACCAAGCCCACTGATTTCATCCAATGCTGCCCACAATTCCCCTCCCCCACTTTGTCCGCTTCCTATTGGTCCCTTACCTCTCCTCCCCTCATCCTTCCCTTGCACATGTCCTCTCCGCTCTTCCCCGAGAACCCTATTCTGATGACGACGGCCGAGCCGTCGAAACGTCAATACATACTGTGAGTGTCCTTTCTTTATGTTTCTGTGTGTTTGTGCGTCGCCGGAGAGCGTCAATTTCAAATATATATATATATATATATATATATATATATATATATATATATGAGAGAAGGGGAAGGGGAGAACGGGGGGGGAAGGGATGAAAGAAATTGGTGGGGAAAGGGAGAAGGGAGGCCAGAGGTGAGCGGAGATAGGAAAGGACTGAGAGGGAGGATGTGGACTTAATGCACGACCGGAAAAGAAAACCATTCGTTTAACCACACATATTACAACATCCAAGACCAAGGTGTCACCCTACAAAGTTGTCATCAGGACTTAGTAAGTCAAAACCCAGACTACGAACAACAAGGACGCGCAGTCCCTAACCTGTACGTTAATACTTATTATGCTGAACTGAGAATTTCGATTACAAGCATCCTGGTCTCTTATCGTTATAGGAAAAAATGACATCTTAAACCTGTCAGTCTTGCAGTCTATCTCTCTAGTCTTATATTCGTGATGCCTCCGACCGTAATGTTCGTACTATATTCTTGATGTCATCGGAAAAGGACCCATCTTTAAATGTTTTTAATAAGTTTAATCGTTATTGTAAACGCCGCAGTGTAAGAGAATCCCAACATAATTTTCTAGAAAAGTAGATACGCTGCTGCGTTGGTCATGGCAATGTTTGACAAATGTCCCGCTGAACCGATCTAATTCCGCCCCGCTGAACGCGATCTAATTCCGAAATCAAATTTATATTTTGAGGATCCCATAAACTGGCAGCATACTCAAGGTGGGGCCTGACTAAGGCAAGGAAACATCGTTCCTTCACTATTTCGTCGCATTTACTTAGCACTATTTTCACAAATCCCAATTTTTTATTAGCACGACCGCGTATTTCTCGTATGTGCTTTCCCCAGGACAGATTGTGAGTAATTGTTACACCCAAGTATTTTAAGGAATCTACCCCAATTTTGGTTTGTTTCACTTTGCAACTATATGGGTGGGAATTATTCTTTTCTTAAAAATGTATTAATATGCATTTTTCAAATTCAATTCCAATAGCCATGTGTCGCCCTAATTCTGAATTGCGATTGCATCTAGGCCCTCTGTCTTCGTGACTTCGAATGCCCCCATAAATTACTGCATCGTCGGCGAAAAGACGGAGCTTGCTATTTGCTGCAGTACTGAGGTCATTTATGTAAATAAGGAATAGGAGGGGGCCTATGACACTTTCTTGTGGTGCACCCGACATGACCTTGACAGTATCGGATGATACACCGTCCAGGACGGCTGTTTGGACACGATCAGTTAAGAATTGTTTAATCCAGCATATAATACTCTCGTGTATTCCATAAGTTTTTCCAACTTCGCGAGTCATTGTCAATGAGGGACTTCATCGAAAGCTTTTTTAAAATCAAGGAATATCGCATCACCTGGAGTATTACTTTTACCAGAGTTCAATATATCATGTACAGAAAGTGCCAGTTGAGTTTCGCAGGATCTACCCTTACGGAAGCCGTGTTGGTTATTAATCAATGAATCTTGGTTATCGAGGTACCTCATTATGGAACTAACAATAATGGGTTCATGAATCTTACAGGAGATGGAGGTGTGCGATATTGGCCTATTATTACTGGGGTCCTCCCTGTCTCCGTTTTTAAATATGGTATTACAGAAGCTACCTTCCAGCCGTTTGGCACGCTTTCTTCTGCTAATGATTTCTTAAATATTATATCAAGATAAGGGGCAATTCAGACGACAGTTCTTTATACACGCGCGCCGATATCTCATCAGGTCCCGGGGATTTCTTGGGGTCAATGTTTTTAAGGGGTAACTCCATGTCGCGGGTGGAAAAATCGATTGCTTGCATTGATCGCTGAAATGTTTTCGGAAGGTTCTCGGGTATATTCTGTGAACATATGTTGAAAACACTCTGAAAGAATGAGTTTAATATGCTGGCATTGGCATATTTCGTAGTTTAGGTAATAAACTACTCGTTATTTTATCCCCCTGTTCCTTATTCAATGAGTTTGCGGTGGACTTTTTTCCCTGCACTACCCTGACGTAGGACCAAATTATCTTTGGGTTATCGTTCTAATGTTCACACAATTTTTTCCTTTTGAATTCCGCTCCCGCCTTCCGGAAGGCCTTCTCGGTAGTGGGCCTAGATGCTTTGTAATTCTGTATGGTTCCTTTGATTTTATCAGGGAAAAAGAGAAGGATATATTCTCTTTGATCCATTAAAGAGGCAATCAAGGATCCATCTCAAGAAAGGATACAACAGAGGAACGGAAGAGCCTTTAATAAGAGACGTTTCAGGCGTGATATGGTGGAATATCATGATTAATTAAAATTGCTAATTTTCCAAAAAATAAATTTTTTTTCGGTATCGGGAGTGGACAATAAAATCAATTTCCTGGATCTAGCAAAAGAGGACAAGATCCTAAGTAAAAATAAATTAAACAATAATATTTTATATTGGTATAGATATGTGGATGATATCTTACGCAACTGGACAGGCAGTGAAAGACAGCTAGATATATTCTTACAATTCATCAACTTCATTCATCCATCCATAACCTTCACCATGGAATCGGGAGTGGACAATAAAATCAATTTCCTGGATCTAACAATTGAAATTAAAGAAAACACACATACTTTTTCAATATTTAGAAAACCCACGTACACTGATCAAGTGATAACATCAGACTCCTGCCACCCCATCGCCCACAAACTAGCCAGCTTCAATTCCATGATCCACAGGCTAATCGGTATCCCCTTGACCAAATCCAACTTCGAACGAAAGGTCAAGACGATAAAACACATAGCTTTTAAAAACGGTTACCAGGTCAACTTAATAGACAATTAATTAAAGAATAAACTGAAGAAACAGGCCCTGAAGTTAAACGTTTCCCTCGCAGTCACTGCTGCATCAGAGCGCAAGTGGTGCAAACTCCCATTCCATAACTCCGTATCATACAAAATCGCCAACAGGTTTCCCAAAGATAATTTTCGGATTTCATTTTATACCCCCAATAATCTGTACAAAACCTTATGCTCAAATAAAGACCCTATACTTTGCAATAACAAAAGTGGTGTACATGAAATTCGGTGTCAGTGTGGAGCTACTTACGTGTACATTGGCCAGACAGGCAGGAGTTTTTCGACACGCATCAGTGGACACAGGAAAGGTTATAACACAGGTCATACCAATTCTTTATTTACCAAACATCTTCTTGATTCCAACCATTTCTGCAATTTCAATTTCAAAGTGCTTCACAACCTGACCAAATGAAGGAAACTTGATGCCATGGAACAGCTGGAAATCATACATTGCAAGGACTTGGAGCTCATCAACGAAGTCCAATTTTTATCTTCACCCTCCCCACTCCGCTCCATCACCTTCCCTCGACGTACTTGTGACCAGTGATCCCTTGTCCTTAACCATTGGAATTTCCCCTCATCCCCCTGCGCAACCTCTGACCATGTTTTCCCGGAGAAGGCGGGAAGCCTTGTGTCCCCACAGTCTTTCTTCACGGACGATGTGGGAAGGCTCAACGCTGCGGGACAACTCCCACCCCATCACCCCCCACCCACCCTCTCACGACATTTGCAAGTGAAATCCCTACTCCACCCCTCCCTAAACCCTCGCTAGGGCTTTCGCTCCGTCCCCCTTGGAACCAAATAGACAGTGATCCCAAATCTTTACTCCTTTTCACACACTTCTTTGTGCATTGACGCCTTGCGCCCAGTCAACGACCGGGGTAAACCCCGATCTCATCCCCTTTTTCCACGGCCCTAAGAGCATGGCGCCGCACCGAGGGATCGCCCTCAACGGGACACCCCCTCCATCTAGCCACGAGGTTTTCTCCGGACTGTTTTGTCTTCCCCAATCCTTTCTCCTCCCCCACTCATATGTCACCCACGCGGCTTTCCAACTCTCCTCCCCCTTTCCCCAATTTTCCACTATCCTCCCCTTACTTGCTTTTCAGCATATATACTAGACACTGAGTTTTGACTGTCCCCAGAAGATGATGTAGTTACATCGAAACTGGTCGCATTAATAAAAAAAATTATTTTGCGGAAGAGCCTTTACCTGCCGTTGAATGAACACAATGTGGAGGGGCGAGATCCTCTGGCAATACTGAATTCTGAATTAAACATATTGCATGGGCCTCCCGACGGGACAATCCCTGCCCCATAAAGCATTGCAATGACAATAGAGCAACAAGTACATTAATGGCTCAAATGCCAAATTGAGGCACATGCAATATCCCTCCACTTGCATAATTTCCAACCACAATACAAAAAGCAAAAGAGATTTTAGATTGCGTTTCCCATTCATAGAGTTTTCCCCTGTTTCCTCTTCCCTTGTTGGCGTACTACTTCTATCACACACTCGCGAAGGTTCTTGGATTGCTGGGAAGATGTAGATTGGTATGATCGCATACATATTGGGTTTAAATAATTAAATTACAGTTCTTAAGCTTTTATGAAAGGAAACAACATATCATCATTGATCGCTTTATTTTTTATCGCTTAATTCATTAGTTACCGACAGGTCATACAATTTTTGTATCAAAAGTATCGGGAAAAGTTTCGGAAAAAGATATTTCTTTTAGAAATGTTGCTGTAATGCATCTCAAATATTCGTCAAAGTACTTTTTCCCTACACCATCGACACACTTTTGCCAAAGCGGATTTTCCACGACTCGAAGACTCCCTTCCGGTAGGCGGATTCCGGATAAGGGTACTCTTAAGGGTACGCGTGCAAGCTTCTTTGACGGCTTGACTTAAGGCTCCATATTGGTGGTGTCCTTTGATGGAAGGAGGATTTCACTTTTGGGAATGGGAAATAAGAGCTCAGTCCAATAAATACGTGAGCTGAGGCCATAAAAACTTTATTTTACAAATATAGTCTATATTGATTTTGTCCCCTTCAAAGTACTCTCCATTCGTTGCTATGCACTTATTCCATCTTCTTTTTCACTGTTTAAAGGACCCTTTGAAGTCCTCGGCAGTTAGGCTTTTTAGTTTTCTCGTCGTTTCTTGCTTTATTGTGTACACATGTTCCCAGCGATGTCCGCTCATCGCATTTTGCATTTTGAGAATAGGAAAAAGTCGCAGGGGGCGAGATCTGGCGAATAAGGAGGATGATCAAGGATGGCGATTGAATTTTTTGCCAGAAACTGGCAAACAATCCATGCTGAGTGTGAAGGTGCATTGCCATTGTGAAGTTGCCATTGTCAATCACGTTCGGTTAAAATAGTGTGCACTGATGATTTTCCTAAATTCAGTTTCATCGGCCATCATTTAGTTTTTCGACGATCGTAAGGAATAGGGACCGCACACGATCAATGTGGTTGTCAACACGAGTGGTTGAAGGTCATCCCGGCCTTGCATCATCCGTGGCGTCTTTTCAGCCATCTTTAAAACGCTTAATCTACTTGAAAACGGATGTTTTCTTCAGAGCATTATCACCATAAACTGCTGTCAACATTTGAGTCATCTATAAATGAATTTTACCGCACTTCACCAAAAAACTTAATGTTGATTCGTTACTTCGTAATTTCGTCAATTTCCATTTTCGACAAACAGTAAAAACAAGGACAACAGAAACTAGCATAAGTGGCACCAGACGCACAGCTCGACGATCCGCCAAGTACAGACTCTCTCAGTATGGGTTCTCAGGCAACTTGCACCCCTTGTGGGCGGGGCTATAGTCATGGCCGCCGGATTGCACCAGTTAGTACATTTATTGCACATACCACGTAGTCTGCTAGTGCCAAGTTTGGGGGACTGTAATGGGGTCGGGGAATCGTCACGATGTCGTTGCAGAAGGTCTTCGCAAGAGCAGAGACTCGAATCTGCTCTTGGTCGTCCGTCAGAAGATCTTCGGGAGGACGAGTTTAGCGCAGATCTTTCGTATCACCAACATTTTAGGAATAGGATAGCACTGTCATCTTATCCACGTCCATATGATATCTGCGACCATGTGCACACTTTACCGACTGTCTGAATTCACCACTTCACATAAATGTCAGGAAAACATTTGTTACCGATACTTTTTAAACAAATTTTGTTTACCTTTAACGTACTTATAAATTTTAAATCTTGATTCACCTTTTACTAATTTCATTACCTTATTTCCCGGCAGAAAATCATGGAAGATGTGTTTACGACTGGTGCATATGTAGAATAGAGATACAGGTGTGCCCCCGCCCCCAATTCTTACCTGTATTACCCGTTCCCCACCCTCCCACACCATCGGGATTTTCAAACAACCTTACCCCACTCACCCTGATTGGCCTTTCTGTTCTCCCTCCCTTTTTTGCCAGATATGTGGCAATGTAAAACGATAGCTACACTTCAAGATGGTGTAATACACCGAGACTAGCCGGTGTTAAAGAATCTATAAAGTGGAAAATTGCAAGTTTTTTTCTCTGTTTCTGCCATCAGTGCGCATGCATTCGAGGGTTGCTCTTTATATTTTGAGCCTTGACAACACTAAGTGCTTTAGGCACCATCTGATGTTTTCATCTGAACGTTTGACCCTTTTAATGCTAACTTTATTCAGTACACTTTGTCATTTGGCCGTAACTTGTTGTTTACAGTGACTCGAAAATTTTGCCTCAGGGAAAAAATGGAGTCAACTTGGAAACACTTTCGTGCGATGATTTTTTTACGACTTTCGACCTAGATTATCAAGACAGCAGTGCATCGATCAACTTACTTCCACTTATGGCGATGGAGCACCATCTTTTTCCACTGTAAAACTCTGGTATAACGAATTCCATCAATGTCGCCGTTCTCTCAGGGACGACAGTCATGAAAGTCGTCCAAAATCAGTTGTTGTGCAAAAAAAATTGATGCTGTACAAGACTCCCCATTCTACCCTTTTATAACTTTTTTCTGGAAGAAAATGTCGTCGAGAAACGTTGTCACGTTGATGCAAATTCTCTTTTTTGAAAATTAATTTTTTTGTAAATAAAAATAATAATATGCTCTTTTGATAAATCGAAATTATTTTAAAGGAACTATTTTACAGTCTTGCTTATGAGCTTTTTGGGCAATATTTACGAAGTGGTTTGGCTATTGAAATGATTCCTTTCCGAAACATAAACAGATTTCATTAACTAACCTTCCCAGTGGGGTTTTATCTCTATGTATGAGGGCAGGCTGAAAATTAATGCACGCATGCTTGTAGAACACAAACAAAATGACCTTTAGAAGCTCTTCTGATAACATGTTGAATTCCCCTTGCGCATGCGCAGGTTTGAGGTCGTTACATTCATCCAGTGTATTTTGAGAAGCGGAAGTATGGAGACATGTCCAAGTGAGTTAAACATGGTGACTTAAAAAGTGACTTCTACTGAGATGCATTGTCGTTTCAAGGCTGTTTATGGTGACGATGCTGTTGATAGGTCTACTTTAAATTGATGGGTAGTAAAATTGCGTGGCCTGGTAAAGCCATAATTGTCGATGAAACTTCTTTTGACTGTGTTTTGGGATGCTCACCGAGTTTATGTGACCGATTTTCTGGAACGAGGGGCAACGGTAAATTCTTCTCAGTATATGTAGACTCAAAAACACCTCCGACGTCGAGTTTATCGCGTTAAAGGTAGCCTGGCGCCACTAATCTTGCAACATGACAACGCTCGTCAATACACCTCGCGCGTAACCTGAAATTTGAATCGATTCCACACCCGCCTTATTCCGCCAATATTGCACCTTGCGATTTTTTTTCCTTGACTGAAGAGACACCTCAAGGGTAATCACAACACGTCGGACGATGAGCTGAAGGCAGCGGTCAAGTCCTGGATTCGAGAAAAGTCGGAAGTGTTTTTCAGTGACGGAATGAAAAAACTTGTGACACGTTGGGAGAAATGTTTTAGCCTTAACGGCGACTATGATGACGAATAAATATATGATTTTGAAACCTAAGAGATTTATTTGCCTTAATGTACTTTTTGCCCAATCTTGCCATTTGTTTTTGTTTGCGCTCTACAAGCATGTGTGCATTAGTTCTCAGTCTTCCCTCGTACTACTCAAATTGCGCGGAAGAGTGTGTTCTTTTACGTTCTGACAGTTCTCCTTGTTCCAGGAGACGGAGAGATACAGGGATGCAATGAAAACTAAAATATGCCTCCTGCTTTCGCCACGGAAGCGTGCGTGCCGCCCATGGAATTCATGATATGTCACAGTGTAAAGGGAAGCCAAGGGGGTGGACGGGGAATGGTGGGAGGAGGAAAGGGGCGGGAGGGGAAAAGAGGGAGAGGGAGGAGAGGGGGGCGTAGGGAGGCAATGCTGATCGATGAAGGGTGGTGTGGTGGCGGGGGGCGCTTTCGCGGGAGGGTGCGTCGGGAGAGCCCCGTGGTGCGGGGCCGTCCAGAAATGACGTCATAGCCGAGGAGAGAGAGGGTGGGGAGGGACACGGAAAGTAGTCACGCACGGAGGGGCCGCAGTAAATTTGACCTCGGTCAGAGAGCCCCTGGATTCCATGGAAACGATGAATTTCAATGAAATCATTTGGCATTTTTGAGGAGTGAAAGGGTTGAAAGTCGTTCGGACGGTTTATTTCTCATTGTATGCACCAGTGATGAAAATATAAAGGAAACAGATGAAGTGGGAAGTACACCAAATTGAAAGAGCTTTTGAACAAACTAGTTTAGTCGAAGTAAATCGATGATGATCGTGACAATCTGTAAACTGGATACCCGTTTTTGATTGAGAGCATGATTAGCCTACGAGTTTTTTTCAGGTTTACGCGACGGTATTTTAGAGTGGATAAGTGAGCGTTTTACCTTCCGAAGCATAAGACATTGCTCTTAATAATTTTTGCGAACCTAAAATCGCATGACATAGTACGAGTATTACATGCAAAGCAGAAGCAGTTGGGTCGTATTGGTGAATGGACGATTAATACGAAAATATATTTAAATTACACAAATAGTATTTGAGGTTAAAAAATGGATGAAAAATAATTGATTTAACTGGTGGTATTCTTGCAAAATAAAGGTATAGAAGATATCTTCTTCAAGTACAAAATAATGTGCATATTTTCATATGAAAATATATTACACATGAATAAAGAAGACTCGACGACCCTATTTTATTCTGTGCCAATTCGGTAGCTAGAGCGCTGCTACCGTAAAATTTCGAATTAAAATAAGGTCTCACTCAGGAAGATACTATTTAAGGACCGTATATACTCATGTCGGTCTGCCCTGAGGCCTGTAATTCGATCTATTTTTTCCCGAAGAGAGTCAAACCAGAAAGCAGCGTGGGAAGTAAACACACGCGCAGGCGGTTCATATGAGTCCCTTTGTGACGACACGGAGATCGATAATGCACGCTGTGATTGAAGTGAGACCGGATTAAAGGCTGACGAATTGTTGTGCTCCTAATTTCACAGAAGAACAATGAAAACTAACTTTAAAGAATATTCTCTAGTTATGTCGGTAAACAAACAACACTCAACCCTTGACCCTCATTAAATTCTCCTCTACTAAGTAAATGAAATTTTAACTTACGTATCGCATGAAAAAAGTCTTTTAGAGACCCGCACGCAGAAGCAAAGTGGGTGGCAGTGAGGTGGAATGTTCTCACCAAAGAGGGCTCAGATGTCATCAAGTGCTCACCTGGAATCGAACCCGGGCCCGCTGGCCAGTCACCGAACTAAGCTCCCCCACCACCAGAAATGTTTTCTTTCGGGTGAAATCGAGACAAAGTAGTCACGCCCTCGTTCAAAACATCGTCGAGAGGTATTCACGGGATCGCGCTCAAGAGATGGAGGGAAGGGGCCCCTGGGATCGGGGGGGGGGACATCACCTTGATCTTCCCGCGTGTAGGAGCGGATGCGCGTCGGGCGGCGGCAGTCCTCGTTCATCGTCGCAGGTCGCCGGACGCTCGCTTCGGGGGAAGGGTATATCTCGGGCGCCGGGCCCACCGTCCTTCGGCGGCGACCCCCTCGCTCTCCTGGCCGCCACCGACGAGGAGGAGGCAGACGCCGAGTGGTGAGTGAGTTCTCTCCCGGCGCCACTCTCTCCGGGGGCAACATACCCTTTTCAGACCGACCGACCCACCCACCCGCATTCGCGTTGGGAAAGGTTGAGTCTCGGCCCCCGTGTTTACGCTCTCGCATCTCATTCCGTAGAGAGAGAGAGACTCACCCAAAAACGTACCTGTCCCTTGCAGAAGCCCTTGGATTCATTCAAATACTTTTTCTATAACAAAGGGTAAATCGGGATGGTGCTGTGGCTAACGTTCAAGCTTCCCACCCAAGAGGGTCCGGGTTCAAATCCTGGAGTCAACAAATATTTTTCAGTGGTATTCCTCCCTACTTTGTAGGTGCTCACTCACTTTGAGTGAGTGCGCCGTCCGTCGGATGGGACGTTAAACTGCGGACCCCTTGGCGCCTTTCGGTATTAGAGTAGGCTAATGCCGACGCTGGGTTTCTCTCCACCCTTCCTTTCCCACCCATCCCTAATGGCGCAAATGACCTCAGCTGTCGGTTGCCTCCCATAAAAACTACTACTACCAACTTTTAAAAGTACTTCTTCCCTTGAGCGTCGAAACACTTTTGCCAGCGATTTTTCCATGACTCGAAGGCTCCCTAGTAGGCATATTCCGAATAAGGGTACACGTGTGCAAGCTTCTTTGACAGCAATTAGGGTCCCATGGTGCTGGTGTCCTTTGAGGGAGGATTTCACTTTTATAAGAAATAGGAAATATTCTGCTGGTGCCAAGTCAAGGGGGACTGTATGAATGGGGTGGTTGGGGGATCGTCGCGATGCCGTTGAAGAAGGTCTTCGCAAGCAGACACTCTCGACTCTGCCCAAACTTCGGGAGGACGAGTTTAGCGCAGTTCTTTCGCATCGTGATAAATTTTCAGTGATAAAGGCGTATGCTTTGTCCCCTTGTATCAATGCCAATATGATCTGCGATAATGCGAACACTTAACCGACGGTATGAATTCAGCAATTCACGCACGCACGTCAGGAAAATATTATTACGATGCTTTTTTATAAACCTTATATAATTATATATTTTCAAATTGATTTGTTCGCAGCAATGATGAATAAGGATGTGCTATACTTTCGTGTTCGTAGTTACATAAAACTGTGGTAAACGCTAAGTTTATGGTCAGTTTTCCATACCTGATGATCTCTAGATGTTCACACGGGGTTGTAAATCTAATAATTTCCCGGCCTTTCGTCCTGCAGGGAAACAATCATCAAATTAGAAAAAAATTATGACCACACGCATAATCACAATATGGCATTTCCGTTCCAATAGTTAGCTACACTAAAGGACTAATCTGCGATTCTTAGAATAAACGAATATCCTTTGAAAACATTATGAACTCGGCAAACGCATAAAGATCGTACATTGCAGGAAAGGGTTATGCGAGAATTCCATTCAGAAGGTTATTTTTGCATTAGAATGAAGTGAAAATGAATTCAAATGCTTCCTCTTTCCTCCTCCAGCCAGAAAATATAACCTTACCTATAACCTTACCGTTGACCAGTACGCAGTGACAAACGATAACGAAAAATGTTATTTCTGGTGAAAGACATTAACTTGTGAAGAAGGACAAGTACGAGCGATCAAAACCCACGCAATATATTTTCAAGGCAGAAGGAGGTTTGAAAGAGGATTTTTCTCACGCGATCCCTGGGTACAATTCTAAACAATGCACCCTCAAATTAAAACCATGTTAATAATATGAAATATAATCGAAACAAATCAATGTTTTCCCAAACACATGATATAAATTTCCATAAAATATGAAAACTCAGATGAATTTTGAACAGATAGTTCCATCGGAAGCATAGGTACTGAGAATCACTCGCCACTGGGAGATATGCCGGGAGATTTCTATATTTTTTTAAAAGATTTTAAAATCACGATTAGGCATGAATACCTTTCATAGACTTGGCAACGCCATTTCAGAGCGAGTTACATTTACTTGTATTTGTCGTTTCATTTCGTGCACCAAGTCTTATTATTTTTTTAAATTACCCCTTTCCAAACTGGAAGTGTTCAAAGTAGTACTGTGCCGTGGCTGATGGCGATCTTCCCATTCTTCCATTGTACTTTGTACGGTTTCAATACATAACCTTTGGCCACTATTTAGTGTATAAATTAGTAGTACCCAGCAGCAGTTCATATACCACGTTTATATTCACAAAAACAAGAAAATCGCGACTTCCCTTTTAGAATTGCAGTAGCAGTACATGCCATGTTTATTTTACCTATGTTCATAAAATGTTTATTTTAATACTCTAGGTTTTTAAGAAAACACAGCACGACGGGGAGTGCATTCGGAGGCAGCTGAAAAAATGCTGCTTCCGAAAGATGTACACGTCGGCCCTCTCCTATTCGACTTTCAGTTCCAAAGATGAATGCCATTCTGATCAATTATTCGCTGTCTTACTCGTTTCTTTAGTAATTCTTATAATTATAATTAACTAGTAGTAAAATTATTACGAAGTCCAGTATTTTGTTATCACATTCAATATACTCAATGGAAAATACCGAACAGAGATTTAACGTTGGAGTATGACTCGGCAGAAAACTGTACATGCCTGGTAGAAACTAAGTGCATGTCCCTGGCGATTTTTACTCAAGGCATTTCCGACTCACCTGCACCAACTGGACACTTGATCAACCGTGAGATATTCTTGGTAGGAGCGAGAGCTCTTCGGGAGAATGCGACAAGACAAAGCGCCTTTTAACTAATTTCCAGGGGAGAACTATGAATGGATCTTTCAAATAAATTGCATCAGTGTTTTAATCCCATGGAGCTTTGCGAAGTGGCGTTATTACATCCGAAATAAAAAACACCTTTGTGTGTTATACGCACGTGGAAATAGACACGGATTCCAGATAGATAAATAAAGTTTTCTTCAACAGCTATTGGAAAATATTAAAGAGGGTAGAGTATTTTCATCGTATTTTTCTCCAACTACATTATTTACTACTGTGCACTCCGCATAAGTACTAATAAAATTACATGCGTAACTCCGTTGATCACAATTTCATTGCTTTTTTATCATAAACGTTCATTCTTTTTGGGTACCTTTCGGTAACCGCTGCAAACAAGTTGCCATGGGGTCCCAATTTAAGTAAAATTTGGGAATAAGATAATTGAATAATATGAATTCATTAAATGCCCATTTCCCTTTAAATCGTTGTGAGAGGAGTGATGGGGAACATCAGGAAACTTTGTAAACTGGCTTCCGAGATCACGTGTAGACTGCTTGTCCATCATTCGATCGGGAAGAGGTTCTTTCGTGACATGAAGAGGGTCAGGGATAGGGATTCTCCATTATTCAAAACTTTCTCTGGTGCAATGCAAAGCTCCAGAGCTGTTGTCAGACCTGGACGGGAGCAATCAGGGAGAAGAATGCACTTTGGCACTGCCCAAGGGTCACAAATATCATAAAATAAGGTTAATATATGCCAGAATTAATGGATACGAGAACTCCTTTTTGTCGACAATAATTAATGCTACACCTTGAAGGTCCCTGCTCCTAACACAACCCCTTAAAATCCTGTTCGGTTGGAAGTTTAAAACCCTGACCGCGCTCCGTAGGTGGCACGGGATTTGTGAGACACACACGTTCTTTACCACCATATGCTTTTGCTGTATGATTTTAATCGCATTGATTTACGTGGTAGACATAAAACATTCAACAAGCATTAACAGCAGACTCCGATGGCGGGCGAAGGGCGACTAGCATGTTCCGCGGAGGGTTCTCTGCACATGAGACCAGCCAAGGTTTTCCAAGCGGCAGAAATTACGTATTCAGACGTAACCATTCTCCTTCTTGAAAAAGAATAGTGAATCACTACGGGACTAAGGGGGATTCACCTGAAACCCACGAATCGATTATCCGTGTATTAGCCGCATTTTCTTATATATATGAGAGGGTGGTGGCTTTGAACATTTTAATGCGTGTTTCCTTAAAAGTATTGCGTCATGATTTAAGAGTTCGGAAGGTTGCCAGATTAACATTGGCAGCCTCTATATCTCTGAAGGATTTCCATTAAGTACGGCAACACTCTCTTTCCCATGGGAATTCACGATGCACCATGTTCTATGTCTGCGACGCTGAGATTTCAATATGAACGGACATCCAATGGAGCAATTGGACGAAGTGCAAAGTGCGTGTCCTGTGCCTTAAAAAGATCAAAAGTTGATTCAAAATGATTCAAAGGTGATAAATACATTGGTAGTTTCGGTAATTAGTCACTCAGTAGGTTTGTTTTACTCTTCGTCGTAAATACATACACTGCATGAACATAAAATTACTACGAACAAGCTGTAGAATTTACGTGCGACCGGGTAAAGTACGGGTGGAGTCGCACGATGACTCGCGGTACATGATAGAGAGTGTATACTTTAAGGCCCCACAAGTAAACATAATAATGCAAATCCATCCAACACCTGAGACTTGCCGTTATGATAACCCTCAATCGTCGTCCAATAGTTAACAAAAGAGGACAATCTCCAATGGACATACTTTAATCGCTGCAGACAACTTCATCCACACAAAATGATCACCTACCTAGAAGTGGCTTCCTTGCACTTCAACGATCAATTCTTCTTCCTTTCCATCCCGAACGTTCCATAACTGCACCCTCATTTTTAATTTCATTTAGAAGCAGATAAACGCCTACTTTTTTCCTTTATCCTAAATATTCCACGCCCATATTTTGCGACATAGGTGTAAATGATAATGCTACGATAGAAATGGAGAGGATATTCTTATGTCATATAATTTTCCTCAATTTGATAATATTAATCTCTGCCAATCAATGACTTAGGAATTCACAAAGTGGTATACCATATATATATATATATATATATATATATATATATATATATATATATATATATATATATATATATATATATATATATATATATATATTGACGTTCTCCGGCGACGCACAAACACAAACACACAGATACAAAATATTTAACACACAAAACATAAAGAAAAGACACTCACAGTATGTATTTGACATTTCGACGGCTCGACAGTCGTCATCAGTAAAAATATATATTATAGAAGTATATTAACGCATACATTTGTGATATATATACGTAATACGTCTATAATTATAAATTTTTATATATATTCATTCATATAGAAATACAGATAAGGAAATAGGAAAGGAACACACATAAAGGACGAACACAAGAGAGGTGGGGATGGCGGATGTGAGCAGATCACAAATGTAAAAATATTTTCCTCAACCGGGACTTGGACACCGGATCTCTCCACTTGCCGGGCGCTCTTTTTCTGGCAATGCGTGCCATGAAACGCACCGTTCCTATCCTTTATGATGTTGTATGCTTGCGAACCTACTGTCCATTCTCCTCTTGTGTTTGTCTATTTCTCCTTTGGTGGGTTATCATTATTATAATAATAATATGTATGTATGTATATATTTATATACATGTAAATACATATATGCTTATATATGCATGCTAGAGTGTGTGCACTTTATAGTGAATCTTCATGAGAGCGATATTTCGAACAAGTCGCTTCAGCGGTGTGAGAATTATTTTCCCAGAAGAAGTGTTGAAAGTTATTTTGCCTCGTTTAAAATGTTTTGAGGTGATGAGAAAAACCAGACTATTCTGGTTTAGTTTCAGGAACTCTCTGTCCCACTACAAGATAAATATTGAGAAGCGACACAAATGGGAAAGGTTTTGTTGACTATATAATGTCAGGACGGAAATATGTTTGATGTTGAGAAACGGCCAATTTCAAAAGTATTCACTCCACCTTTTATATATTTCTATTGTATTTCTCTTTGTAAAATAAAATTTTCCCAACAGTAAAAATCGAAATCTCGTGAGGGGGATGCCTAAAGAGCGTTTTTTCCCAATGTCTAGTCACGTCGCCTTTAGCCTAGTCGTCGTCTTGAGTCACTTAGTATTGCTGTCGTACTCCTCATTCGGTTTGCATTTTTAACATTGTTTAGCCTCATCAATTAACACTGTAAACATTTTAAATGTTGACTCTCCTTATTTTATGAACAGTTATTTCAAAGTATCATTTCCCTGTCTGTGTATGACACAATAATATTGAATTCATTAGAGCCATGGTTTTAGTGACTCGTGAGTTATTTTTTAAGCCATGTCCTCGAATCACGTGGAATCACCGCCATAACTGTAGAAAAAAATTAAATTGTCATTTTGATGGGTGAAAAATAATTGTATCTCATCAATATTTCACTGGAGGCATCATTAACGAGGATCAATTAATAGCGAATATCGAGGATCGGAGAAACGTGGAAGAGTTTGCTATCGTAATGGGACTGATGCGCCCATTTTTATCCTCGGAAGATTTTAGGGTGTATGTGGACAAAAAACTACACAATAAAACCACAGAAGCCAATCTTCATAGGTGCAAAGTTGAATTTTTACGTGTGAAATTACATCTCGATAATCGCTGTTGTTACCCCGCCCGTTGTTAGGTTGATGGTTCGAGCCTGGGCCACAATGCCGTGTACATACTATTTAACAATAGCGAGTGCCGCCCCATCTCCACCTTTCTCGATGGCGTACTTCCCTGAGATGCATTCGTCCTCATGGGAATAAGTGGTGGCGATTCACTCTCTCCCACGAGTGAAAGTTTCCAACACGCCTGCTCAAAGCGCTCCTTCGTCAACTCCAGTATGCGAAATGCAATCCCAAGGTCACCACGATTCCAGCCACGTTGGGAGGAATAACTACACTTCATCAAAGGTGCACTTCTCATTGAAGAGAAAGAAATGCATTTTGAATGGAGGGCACAGTTACGAGAGTAACTCTCTCAGAAATTATGAAACTGCGTCTATTTCAGATAGGCACTGAGTCTTCCAAATATAGGATTCCTTTTGATTCTTTTCCTAGATATTTGAAATATCAAGACAATATTTTATACACTCGGCATTCAATATAGAAGGAAACGTTAATTAGTTTTCCTGGACATATTAAGACCATTTTAATGATCATCAAATTACGTGGAGTCTCTTGTATGTGATTGGAAATTTTGGGGAAGAATTTTTCAAAAGCTTCATATTCATCTGAGTAAAACGAAGTTTGCTCTTACACATACGTGCAAAGAGTATAGAAACTAATTAAGTTTTGCCAAAAATCCACGAATTACTGTGGAACATTTTATTACTCTCTCAATATTCTCGGATAAAGTTTGTTCTGCATTTCAAGGTGAATTTAATGAAAAGCTTAAGTTTGAAATATTTTTCATAGTTTTTGTAATTCTTCCAAATGTTTTCCCCTAGAAGTTGATTCTTTAAATTCAATGAGCTTTGTGAACCACTTAGTGACAAATTTTGTGTGACTAAAAATGGTTACGTTTCAGAAAAATATTCGTAAACCTATGATTTCAAAGGTGTTTTATTCATTTAAAACAATGAAACATGAAACATAAGGATATGAAATAATTTAAAACTAAGTAGTGAGGAAATGTAATAGAATCTTTTTCACTCAGTCGATTCAACGTATTTTGCAAAAAATATCTAGCGACTAGGAATGATAGGTTCCAATAAATGGCGTTTATCCTCATGCAGAAAAGCCGTGCGCTGAAATAGAATCGAAGACGAGATGGAAGATAGGATGTACGGATATTGTTTTATTTTTTAGGAAAATCCTTGTGAGGGAGAACATGTGGTGGAGGATATAACAAGGAAATATTTCACCCGAGAAGAAATTTTATACTTTAATAGTATTTGCTGATTCACTCAAGAAGGTTGTTATTTGCACAAGAACAACACCCTTGTTGATATATATCCAGAAAAAATGCACCTTTTGCAGATTTATTTTTCCATTTCAGTTGTTAGTTAAGGAGCAATCAACTGTAACAATCTCTGCAGAAACGTTAATGAAGTTACTGTTTCATTGAGACAAACGTTTTGTTCTTTGTAGAAACGACTATCTCAAATAAAAGCAAAAGATGTAAACAAAACTCAACATTGAGTAAAATAAATCATTCAAGACATTATTCTTCACTCGAGGGCAATTCACCTCCGACATTTACTTATTTACTGGCGGGTCAACACTTCCCGGTATGCGTGTAGCTATGCGACGGAAGAGAATTCCGCTTGGTTAAAGGAAACGCCTTGGGGCGTTCATAAACTCGGACATCAACGAAAAAAAATTTGCTTCGATGTGTTGAGAGAGTATTACTTTCTTAAATGCACGTTTAAGCTAATATAGCAAAGTAGAAAACTTGTATCAGGCACGCAACGGTGGACGTCACCAATCCGTGTGGGAGTCCGTAGTTGGTTTTTATTTCTCGGTGCTATGGCGATGAATTACTCGGTAAACTCAAATCGATCGGTCTCCGAGGCAACGAGAAACGCGCCCGCCTCGGATGCTCATGGGCCCTCCCTCACTTAGGCCTCAATATTATTAAACCTGTCGCCTGTTGAAATGGAGAACCAGAGAGATATGAGGAAAATAAATCGAAACCAGGTGTCTTTGCTGGCGTGCCTTTTCAATTGAAACGGGCGATTCCACTCTTTCAAGTAGAAGTTGAAAAATATGGAGACTGATTTGTAAATCTATTCGACGAAGATGAAACTGAATTTTTCATTTGCATTACTGCCGGCGAACCACCTTCATGGAGTTTCGCTGGGAGTTCAGCATACTCACCACATATGACCTTCTACTACGCCCGTGAGCGAATTATGTATCAAGCATTTTCACATTAAATTACGAGTACATAGTATCCTGCACGTCACCGATAGGGCGTGTGTTAGGGGATGGCTAGAATTCTTCCCCCTCAAAATAACTTTCCCCCTCACCACGGTCGGACATGCTGACTCTGAGAACTCCCGACTGCGGCTAATTTTCGACTGTCGTCGGACTAGTTTCAGTTTTAAATGTTTTTATTTCCGTAAAGATTAGCGATACAAGAATATAAATATATAAGACCGTACCCACCCGCCTTATATGCGCGCTCGACTCAATATGACCGGCGCACACACAAAGCTAGGCGTGTACGGCCCGAGAGGGCTCGTCGGCCGTGTTTGCAGTCGAGGGTACCCAAGATCAGGTCACAATTTGTGACTGAATTTCATTTATTGCCTTAAAATACATTTCAATTAAACAAGGATATTGCCGGAACATAAATCCGTTTCCTTTTCTCAAGGTATATAATGCAGCCGTGTTGTCGGCTGATAAATTTATAACAATATTAGTCAAATTAATATCATTACATTGTAGAATAGTTTCATTTAGGCCATATAGGGCCGCGTATAACTCGGCGGCATTAATGTGCCATCCTTCGGGTATCGGAAAAGATCGCGAAATTTCCCATGCTGGCACCGGTACTCCTCCCTGGTGCACGGTGGCGTCGGTATGGACTTCCAAGATGGCTTCGGGTCTCTGCAATCGCACCTCTTTATGTAGGGTATCTGAATCAAGGATTCGTATCCATCCGCTATCATCCCGTTGGTAGATCAGGAACATTGGTAGGCGTAGAACCCACGCTATCCAGGCGAGATAGCCAGCTGCCTTTGGGATGTCTGCTTGTCGTAGTCGTGTTACTATTGCTATAAGGTTACTTAACCAACGTTGGGGTTTCACTGTTAATTTTAAGGACATGTCTAACGTGTTGATCAATACACCGAGGTATTTTAGGGATTGGGTCGGCACTAGTTGCGACTTAGAAATATTCACTGTTACACCGAATTCACTCGTTAGATAGTTTTGTATTTCATAACCACACACTTTGTTTTCACTGTAGATGAGCCAATCATCCAAGTACGCGATAGAATTTGTGAGAAACTTTTCGTTGACAAATTGCAGAATGTCTTCCGCCCAACGCTGCAATATTGCCGGGCTTAGTGGGTGACCCATGGGGAGCCTCGTAAATGCGTAATTTCGGTCTCTGTAGCGGATGCCGTAAAACTTCCAGTGACGGCAGTCCACCATTAGTTGATAGATCTATCTTTAACAACCAGGAGCACCGCGGAATCCGGGCATTCTTCGGGAAAACATGGCCAGAGGTTGCACAGGGGGATGGGGGAAATCCGAAGTCCCGAAGAAGGCGGGAAGCCTTGTGTCCCCACCTTCTTTCTTCACGGACGATGTGGGAAGGCCCACGCTGCGGGACAACTCCCACCCCATCACCCCCCACCCACCCCCTCGCCGACATTTGCAAGTGAAATCCCTACTCCACCCCTCCCTAAACCCTCGCTAGGGCTTTCCCCCCGTCCCCCTTGGAACCAAATAGACAGTGATCCCAATTCTTTACTCATTTTCACACACTTCTTTGTGCATTGATACCTTGCGCCCAGTCAACGACCGGGGTAAACCCCGATCTCATCCCCTTTCTCCACGGCCCTAGGTGCATGGCGCCGCACCGAGGGATCACCCTCAACGAGACACCCCCTCCATCCAGCCACGAGGTTTTCTCCGAACTGTGTTGTCTTCCCCACCCCTTTCTCCTCCCCCGCACCTTTTCTACTCCTCCTCTCATATGTCACCCACGTGGCGTTCCACCTCCCCTCCCTCTTCCCCCATTTTCCACTACCCTCCCCTTACTTCCTTTTCAGCATATATAGTAGACAATGAGAAATGACTGTAACCAGTAGATGATGTAGTTACATCGAAACCGGTCGCATTTATAAACAAATTTATTTTGTGGAAAATTGCCAATTTTAATTAATCATGATATTCCACCATATCACGCCTGAAACGTGTCTTTTTATTCTAACGGACATTCCTCATGCGCTCTGGGAGCATACTATCACGGCCGAGTCACTTTCATAGGAGCCGAAAGAATATGAACCA
Source organism: Hetaerina titia (assembly GCA_037158775.1). Lineage (NCBI taxonomy): Eukaryota > Metazoa > Arthropoda > Insecta > Odonata > Calopterygidae > Hetaerina > Hetaerina titia. Next base: position 21,430,672 of record CM073772.1, read on the forward strand.
CGAAATAGTTTAGTTTTATAAATATAATGGACACAATTTCTATAAAAGGACGTTAAACTCTATTCCGTATGTGCGACCGCTCGCATGGTCAGCCAAACATCAAGGCATGCGGTGATGTAATCTCTGTAGATTGTCAAATGTACTTCGAAAGGAAGCAGTGGAGATTTACCCATTGATTTTTCATTTACTAGCACAATGAATGTAAGATATATCTACAAAGTAACGCCTGGTACCATTTCTTAAAATACAAATAAACCATGAAAGCAGGTGCAATGGTCATGAAGCAAACTTTACCTGATGCGTGTAAATGCACTCGTAATATCATTAAAATTTTTGCTTCTGCATAGAGAGAAAAAGAACTAAAATAATATTAAAAAATAGTCGAAGTAGTAGGGACTCAAGGAAAGGTCAGGCGAAGAAGCTTTCACAAGGACAAAGGTTATCGATGACAGGAACGTTGACTGAGGATGTTAAGAAATGGCTCGTGAAAACTTTGATATGGAGTATAGTTATCCAAGGCATATAAACATGGTCATTGAATCAGGATAATAGGCATAGATTGAAGGCTTTTTGAATGTCGGTGTGGAGAAGGTGAAGTGGGCAGAAAGGAAAACAAAATAGGAGGTACTAGCCATTTTTGGGAGAAATTATTCGTATATTGGAATGAGGATGGACTTGGCCGTAGATTAGAATGTTGGATTGTGTTTCGTTGGGAGAAAAAGCTATTTATTTGGCCCTATTATATATTTAATTAAAATAAGTAACCTGGTAATTACATGCACACATTTTATTTGGAACACGACTAATGGTTTCGATGTTGAATGACATTCATCACTGATGATGACGTCCAACGTCAAAACCATTAGTCGTGTTCCAGATAAAGTGTGTGCGTGGAATTACCAGGATACTTATTTCAATTCAGTGTGTTTTGTAAATTCCTTAAAGTTACGCTGGAGACAACAAAATACCGTATTTTAATTTACATGCACCTATAAGATGTGCGCTTGGATTGGACTACAACAACAGAAGAATTATCCGAGACCTCCACAAGAATCAGATTACAACAATGCAAACGAAAAATGGAAGGAAAATAACCCTTCATCTACCTGGGCAGCAACATAACATGGGATGGAAGAAATTCGACCGACATCAAGCGAAGAATAGTCCAAGCTAAGAATGCATTCATGAAGAAGGGACAAATACTATTTTCAAAGAACCTAAGGCTGGAAACAAAGAAACTTCGTCAAGACTTTTGTGTGGAGCATGGCACTCTATGGCTCCGAGACTTGGAACATTGGAAAAGTGAACCAGCGAAGAATAGAAACCTTTGAAACATGGTACTGGAGATGAAGGATGAATATTAAAAGGACAGACAAAGTAAGGAACGAGGAGGTATATGGAAGAGCAGAAGAGGATAGAACCATATGGAGACCTACGGCAAAGAAGAAATAGATGGATTGGACACACATTGAGGCACAATGGATTTATTAGGAATATAATAGAAAGAAAAATAGAAGGGAAGATTCCTCGAGGAAGACCAAGAAGCATGTGCATAGGAAAAATTAAGAAGGACGTAAAACAGTCTCAGGGATTGAGATTGATAGCGTTGAATGGAGGGCAGCAGTAAACCAATCCTAGGACTGAAATACTGATGATAAATATTAGACAATAAAAATAAAATGTAAGATATTTCCGCTTGAAGAAATGTAAACATCTTATATGAGAGGACGAAAAAAGACTCCCGCAGAGAAAACAAAATGTACGATAAACCCTTTCTCTCTCTCTCTTGAGTACCAAGTGCCCGACCGCAAACCCTTCGGGGCCATCCCTTGGCCGAAATACTACCTTCCCGTGTCTCTTCAACAGCGGAAAATCAGAGGGATTACCGAAAAATACGGGATTTCTATCCGGGGCCCATTCAATTACGGCATAAGAGGTTGAAATCATGACAGATGGGACGCTGGGCAAAACGTGAGACATGTCAGCGCCTAATTAAAAGCGTGTGCTGGGGTCGTTCGCGTGGATCAAGCGGCATCCAACCCAAAAACCTCGGTCGTCGCCGCATTCACAGGGCTTTGAATCCTTATTCACATCGAGAAAAAACGAGATAGATAAAATATAATCAAAAGAACATGCCTTCTTCTCCCTATCGTTGCAACGAAAAAGGCCGCGGAAGAAGAGCATTGTCCACCATAAAAAAATTGCATACCTTTCTATTTAGGATTAACTTTAAATCTCAGCGCACCGCAGAAAATTTTTGGTTTCATCGACTTTAGAGTGTATTGATTTTGGGAGAATTACGACGAGGGGTATGATTTTGTAGGTCAAAGCGCCCCAAAGGGACACCTTAGCAGCGGCGGCATCTCGTTGTCCCACAAGCCGTTAATGTCAAAGGTGTACTGAGACGACGATGCCCCGGGGAGCGCACGGTTTGGGGACCTGTGCGGAAACTTGTGTCAGCCGCGCAGACCGAGAAGTGAGCGGCATCGGTGAATGGAAATGGGTGTTGAATATGCTGAGAACAAATCATTAACCTTTAAGGTCGATGAGGAATATAGTAAGAAACGTTTAAAAAATTCCCCGATCATACTTTTCAGAAATGATATCTTCGCTGAAAGGTTATGGCGGGAGTTGGACTTGCACTTGACCCAGGAGGTGGGTCAAGGTTTTATTCAAGAGTAGTGTGGGACACCAATGGCAAGATTTCCAGATCGGTCACCAGGGAATATCGTGCGCGTTGGCGAGAAGAACGAGATGGGCAACTTTGATAGCGCTCAAAATCCGTGAAAATCTCTGGTGATGCACGTGTGTACCATGGGTGTAATCAATCGTCAAATAAAGAGATAATGCTAAAGGATACTTTTACCACATTAAAATCTCAAACATGCATATTGGAAGTGAATTCTAACTTAAGTATTGTCATTTATGTTAAGGGAAAACGTACGCCGTGGAAGAATATTTATTGAGATTTTTAAACTAAAGATCTTAGCAAATATTGAACAATATCAATTATACACATTGAATCCAAACTCGAGATCGACATAAAAATAACCCGTTGGATTAATTTTTTATAACTTTTGATAACTTTTGGTTTCGTCTGCTGAACAACGAATTTTATCATCGCGTAAGTGAAGTACGAGTGACTATTGAACGTGAAGTGTACGACTAATATTAAATAATCGCTAAGGTACTCCTGGATTTTAGCAAACTTCGTAATTTCTGTGCTACTACGCACTACTTTAAGGTGAAATGATGAGGTGAAAGCAAGGTTTTGGCACCAGGCATTGCACGAGCATGAGCATAACTTATATACCATCATTATCCCGTGTTAATCAAATATATTCCCCAAAGGTTACCACGCGCAAGAGAAGAAAAATAAGCAAAGTTAAGCAATGAGTGAATGCAAATGTACTTGAATTTAATGGACATTCAAGTGTTCCATTCAAACATTGAATTTCCGTGATTCGCACTCCACCCTTTTCCATTTTCCGAGCGGAATGACCTCATCTAGTTTTGAAAACTATCGTAAATTTGACATTTCGAACCTAATCATTTATACTGTCAAATCGATAAAGGCTGTTCTGAAACATGAGTTATGTTATTTTATATTATGCCCACTGTTTTTGTTTTCACGATTTTGCAGAATTTAAATAAATGGCGAGAGAATTACATCATTTCTCCATTATACGAGCAACGAAACGAAAATATGAGAATAAAATACGAATGTTTTCATTGGATGATTGTTTTCATGGATAAACATTCAAAATATCGTAATGAGAAAATTTTTAGCAACAATTAAAATGCAGAAGATCATGCCTAGTCGCCAATGGCTAAAATATGGTCCCTTAAGACCATAGGGGGAGTTTTCTTCTGTGAGGATTCTAAAGCCTGAATATGCCTAAATTTTGTTCCAAACTCCTTCCCTCTCTGAGGTTACAATGCACTCTTCCTACACTCTTATAAACACGCGAACTGAGGCCATAAAAACTTTATTTTGCAAAATTTAGTCTACATCGATTTTGTCCCCTGTTCAAAGTACTCTCCATTCGTTACTATACACTTATTCCATCTTCTTTTCCCCTGTTTAAAGCACCCTTGGAAGTCCTCGGCGGGTAGGCTTATTAGTTTTCTTGTAGTTTCCTGTTTTATTGTGTCCACATCTTCCCAGTGATGCCCCCTCGTTACATTTTTGCATTCTGGGAATTGGAAAAAGTCGCAGGGATCTGGGGAATAAGGAGGATGATCTAGGATGGCGATTGAATTTTTTGCCAGGGATTGACGAACAATCAATGCAGATTTGGCACGATTTTTGCACAAATTTTTTTAAACCCAAAGTTCGGTCAAAATAGCTTGCACTGTTGATTTTCCTAGATTCAGTTGATCAGCTATTATTCAGACAGGTTTTCGACGATAGGTAAGGATAAGGGACCGCACACGATCAATGTTACACCAACCCCTCTGCCAGTATATGGGATCCTCATAATATAAATTTGATTTCGGAATTAAATCGAGTTCAGCGGAGGGGGGCTAGATTTGTCAAACATTGTTATGACCAACGCAGCAGCGTATCCACTTTGCTAGGCAATTTAGGTTGGGATTCTCTTACACAGCGACGTTTACAATATAGATTAAACTTATTAAAAACATTTAAAGATAGGCCCTTTTCCGATGACATCAAGGATATAATACGAGCCCCAACGTATTACGGTCGAAGGAATCACGAATATAAGACTAGAGAGATAGACTGCAAGACTGACAGGTTTAAAATGTCATTTTTTCCAAGAACGATAAGGGACCAGAATGCTTGTAGCCGAAATTTCCCAGGACTTAGTTCATTACAATAAGTAGTAACGTACAGGTTAGGGACTGCGCGAGAATAGGTATATATATATATATATATATATATATATATATATATATATATATATATATATATATATATATACACACACACAGGTATATAGATACAGAAATGTATATATACATATATACATACATTTTCACAAATATATATATATATATTTGTGAAAATGTATTTATATATTTATATATACATCTATGTGTATGTATGTATACATGTATATATACATATATGTATATGTATATATGTATTTTTTTAGAAATATTTTTTTTTCGTACAGGTTCCGCCCACCTTTCCTCACCTAACCCCCAACCATCCCTTACCCTTCCCTCAAGGTGCTATACCCCCTGCCACACACCTTTTTAGTGGCTCGCAGGGTATTTTTGTAGATGCAGATGAATGTTGTCGTAAACACGGGTGGCTGATGATCGTCGCTGCCTTGCATCATCCGTGACGCCTTGTCATCCATCTTTGAAACGCTTAATCCACTTGAAAACGGATGTTTTCTTCAGAGCCTTATCACCGTAAACCGCTGTCAACATCTCAGTAATTTCTTGATGAATTTCAACGCCCTTCACCAAAAAAATTGATGTTGATTCGTTGCTCCGTGATTGGTCAATTTCCAATTTCGTCGTACAGTAGAAACAATGACAACAGAAACTAATATAACTGGCACCATAGGCACGGCTCGACGATCCGCCAAGCACAGACATTTGGATCTCAGGCAACTAGCACCGCTAGTGGGCGGGGCTATAGTCGCGTCATGACCGCTAGGTTGCACCAGTTCGCGTATTTATCGTACAGACCACGTCTAAATAAAAATACATCATAAATACAATTGAATAAACTTTCAACTCGTAGGAGGGAACAAAAGCGCGTGGAATACATCCAATGTGCCAAAAAAGGTCAAAAGGGACATATAATATGTTGGCTGGTATCAAAATACCAGTTGTTGCTTAAGCATAAAATTGTTTTAAAAGGTGCAAAAAATGCGTCTGACGAAGAAAAAGTACGCGACGTGTTTTAATTTAAACTTTAATGTGCAAATTTATACAGCTCAACAGTTGAAGCTGTGAATCTGCTATATTCAATTTATATTCTTTCAATTCAATAAAAAGCATCCTCAAAAATTCCATCAGCAAACGAAGTAAACAAGAGGGTTAATGTTTTATTAAAACGTCTTAAAGAGCCTTAAATTGATATTTTTGTAGCACCATGGAGACCGTCATTTTTTCTTCGTCAATGAAACATTTTTACTATGAATACTATTTGGACAATGGCGCATTTGTGCTGAAGCACTGGATACTTCTTGGTTATTTCATTTTACCTTAAGTATTCCCGACGCATCAGAAGTTCTTCTTTGAAATATCAAAAATATTTAGGCCTTTATCATTTGGATACTTACGTATAGAGAAATGTTTTCAAAGCGCCTCAATGTTTTTAATTTTTGCACTATTTATCCGTCCAAACTACGTATGTACACTAATAAATATTTCCTTCACTAAGTTTTGCACTTAAACAATGGAAAAACTATGAGAAACTATAAAAAAATATGGTTATGTTCATGAAATAGTTTACTACAAATTAATGAAAATTTTGGATGGCAGAAAGCTTTACGACGCAAGTTGCACCCAAACGAGAGATAAAACAGAAATCCGTGTGAGCGGTTTCATTTTTAAGATGCAGGCACTAAACTACGTACACCTCTCCGCGGTATATCTTGCAAATGCGCGCCATAACACATTGATTACACAGGCCTACAAAAAAAAAATTTCTTTGGTGCCGGGAATATTTGTGATGATTTTAACTATATTTGTAGAGCTGAATCCAAATATGAAATCCGTTTTTATTTAACAGCTCTACTTTTTTAGATATGGCACATCTTACGATTAGTTGTTTTAATATTTGATATATTCCGGAAAATAATTTTCAAAGTTAAATAAATCTATAAGTATACTAATTTATAACCACTCTGCGGTGTTCCTTTTATTTTCAATAAACTGTCAATAAGTTTTATGTATATTTCTATATTGTAGGCCAATGAGATAATTATTAATATAATATTCCCATATCATCATGTAGAAGATTTTTTTACGTAAGTAACAACATATCTATATCTTGAAAACTATAGCTGATAGGAAAAAACTAGTGTCATAATTGGATTCAGTACCCCAATTTTTCTTTAAATCAGCATTAAAAGCTCCGGCACCAAAATCACTGTTGGCCTGTGTTATTAATATAATATTCCCATATCATCATGTAGAATATTTTTTTACGTAAGTAACAACATATCTATATCTTGAAAACTATAGCTGATAGGAAAAAACTAGTGTCATAATTGGATTCAGCACCCCAATTGTTCTTTAAATCAGCATTAAAAGCTCCGGCACCAAAACCACTGTTGGCCTGTGTTATCATCGACGCGAGGAATGAACGCATCCTCCAGTTTGAACCACGTAGCATGCAAAATAAAAAATAATTCTCGAAGGCGAAATAACCGAAAAAAATAAAGCATAACCTACTTTAGACCCAACTATTCGTTCCCATATGAACTGTTGGATGCCCCAGGAAAATCGATCTGCGCAAATAGACCTACGGAGTTAGGAGGAAAAAGCAACAAGCGCCGACGTGAAGGGTGAGAAAAAGTGAAAGGATGACAAGAAAAGGTCTCGCGGAACACACGGGAACGAAATCCGGCCCTCGGGTCATCCCATTCTCACCTGATCATAACGAAACGGTCAATGGGACACAGCTAAGAGGAAGGGAAAGTCAATGTTTTTAAAATCTTAACAGTTGTGAAATCTGTAGCAGGGCAAGTTATTTTTGGAAACACGTACCTCGGACAGCATGGTGAAACAAAAGTCATTTGACTGCAGGTCCTAAATCTCAATCTTTCTGATGAAATTTTGGGAATTAGAAGACTTAAACAGCCGTTCAATCATCTACGCACGATTTTTGGCATTTCGTCTTCTTTATCTTCAATCTATATTGATGTGAGTGCCAGGATAATGCCAATGGACGCTCTTTTCCCTCTTCCATCAATAAGATCCTCATGCTCCAAGGTGAAGTTATTTTAGTACCCTGCAAGCCACCGATAGAGTGTGAATAGGCACCAAACTAATTTTGACCCGAATTTGACCTCTACCGCGGTCGGGTAATGTTATTCTGATCCCTTATTGTTCGTGGAAAAATACATGTAATCATACACTTAATCTCTCTAATTTTATTGAAATTATCTCTCCTACCGTAGTACGATTGGGGTTTATATTTAAAAGTTCAATCTCAATATGCACTCTTGAGTGATGGTATTATTTTGAATATTCACTCATTAGAATATCCTAAAGTTGGGTAGGAGGAACTCTTACACCAACAGCTCTACCATGCGCTCTAAGTTTTCGTGTTCATAAAGTGATTTCCACCTGTGTAAGAGAAGACCATCAATCCTTTATTACGTATCCAAGTGAATATCGTGATCCGTGCGACATTATTAATTTTACTCTCCCCATATTCAATTTTAATCACAATTAATAGCAGGAATCCCACCTTCCGCATGCTTTGTGCAAAAAATTGGTTCCTATAAGTATTGTGAATATTTATTCGTTTATAAATTGGTGACATTCGACCGGTCGAAAAATGTAAAGAGGGATTCAATTAATTCACTGAAAATTATATTAAAGCTTGACAACCATAATTAAAAATGCATTAAAAAGACCTATCAATCGATTATATGACGATGGAGCTAATGAAAAACAACGACTGAAAATTTCCATATTTCACCGAATAAAAAAACTTTTAATTGCGACAAAGGTTTCAATGACATGCACGTGTGTGTGTGCCATCACCAAGATGGCTGAATTATTTTACTTTGCGGAAAAAATCATGTCGACCTCATCGAAAAATGTTTCCATTCCACTACATTACGCCTGAATTTTTCTAAAGTCGTTCAACAACCAATCAAGTCAAAATATTTAAATATCATGACGTCGAAACTCAGCTTAATGCGTTCTCATCAAAGAATCAATCATTCTCCAAATAGGTCAGATTAGGAACAACGAATACCACACCCACATATTGCAACATTCGACGCTTATGTGTCGAATCACTCTACCCTTGCCTTTCTTGAGAGGAGGACAACTGAACTTTAAGCAGCAGTGATTATTTAAGCGTAAACATTTATGATAACTGATCCAGCATGCCCATACTCCCAAAATTATCAAACATAGAGCATTGAAACTGCGGAGGGGATCACGCGAATAGTCAAGTGCCATGAAATGGCACAGGAAAAGAAAACCAACCTTTTCGTGTGCCAAAATGAGACCTTCATTCCACAAACAACATTCGGCCGAGTTTTTCGAAGACGCAAGTACGAGCGAGGGCTGCCAAGAAATTAACTTACGTTTCGGTCTAAAATGGCCACAGTTTTAGAGTTTGGTGTCTAAACTTCCCTACGCTAAATACCTATCTGCTGTGGTAGTGTAAAAATGTGCGCCGCAATTGAAAATCCCACGAGTTATGAAGTGTGCGATCTGTGATTTTAGGTTTTCACTGGCAATAATCCACAAGCCAATGGAAATATTGATGGGCAGCTCTGCGAAGAGTAGGAGGAGACGGAATAATAGTGAATGAAGGTGGAGTGAGGCAGTGGTGCATCCTCAGTTCAAAAACGGCCACAGCACCAATGCTCACGACGAGGACACCGCATTGGGAGGCCTAATAGCCTTACGGTGACGGATGAACTCAACGACATGAAAATCAACGAACAAATTCGTAAAGATCTCCGATTTACGATTACGAATCTCTCGCTTCATTTTTTGCAAATTTCGCAAAGTCAACTGTATGAAATTGTAGTGGGAAAGCTGGTTATCACAAGTTTTATGCCGGATGGGTGCCAAAAATATTGACGGAAGGCTACAAAAAATAGCGCCTTGCTGCATCGCTGACTTTTCTCGAAGCCTATGACAAAGATGGTAACGCAACTGGTGAAGTCTTCGCGGGTTTTCCACCGGGTCAGGGTGTCAGCGGGAAAACACTAAATCTTACATGGTAACGCAATCTTAGATTACGGACCAACTACCGACCGACTAATTCCAGGGATATAGACGTAGCTTGCAACACAGGGCTTTGAAAATAAACGCAGAATCAGATAATGGTGTAAACAAGTGTTGGTTGTCGTTAAAGATGGTTGTCGGGCTATCCAGAAAGTAACATCCACTAAGCTATGAAAAATACACTGGAATTGGTACAGATTTATTTTCAACTCAAAACTGCATATCTTTGCTCTTATACCCAATCCTTGAGAAAACCTTATTGCCTAGCGCAATTCTTCTCCTTAAGTCCCTACTACTTTGACCGTGTTGGTCCAAAACACTTCCGAGATATGTAAACTGTTCTACCTGCTCTATTTTTTCCCCTCCTATTTTAATATTTAGCATAGCCTTTTTCTTTCCGGAAAATCGCATAACCTTTGTTTTATTAATATTGATTCTCATCCAATATCTATCGCAATGAACCTCCAATTCACTCAGCAATGTTTGCAACCTCTTGGCTGACTGAGCAACTAATGCTTGGTCATCAGCAAACCTAACCGATTTTACAGATTCCCCTTCGACTTTCATTCCTACCTCCAGTTTATCCCATGTCTCATTAATCATTTCCTCCACATATAAATTGAACAGCACCGGTGATAATGGGTAACCCTGCCTTACTCCTATTCCTAACACTGCCGAATCGGACTCTCTGTTCCCCACTCGCACCTGAGCAGTCTGAAACATGTACAGGTTGCGGATCAGTCTCCGGTCCCTCCAATCTATTCCAGGCAAAAACGTCCTGATTGTATTCTCTCGATTAGTGATCTTATTACTGCACTGGCATCACGCGTACATCTTCCTTTCCTAAACCCAAACTCATCATCCCCTAAGTAATCATTTGCCTTACTCTCTTTCCTTTTGTTGATTATCATGAGAATAACTTTAGCTGCTAGGGATAAAAAACTTATTGTTCTGTAATCCCCACATGATGTAACCGTTACCTTTTTCGGAATAGGAACTAACGCTGATCTAACAAAATCTTCCGGCCTGATTCCTTCCTCATAGATACTACGAATCATTCCATATAGAGTCTTCTTCCCACATTTTCCTAAACATTTCAAAAGTTCCACAGAAATGTTGTCCACTCCCACGGCCATATTTGCTTTCATCTCCTTTAATGCCCTTTCTATTTCATCGTCGAGTATGCCTGGACCTAAGCTGTCTTCTTCAACGTCATGTTCCTTTTCTAGGTCTAACCTTGTCGGCCTAAGTTCTTTACCATACAGTGTTTCTATATATTCCTTCCACCTCACTTGGATTTTTCCTGGTTCAAATATTATCTAATAAAAATATTATTATCTTTATATATATATATATTCATTCAAACAGAAATAGGTATAAGGAAAGGGGATAGGAAAACACATAAAAGGCGAAGACAGGACATGTGGGGAAGGCGGTTTTTGAGCAGATCACCTGATAGATATTTTTACTTTCGTGATCTGCTCAAAAACCGCCTTCCCCACATGTCCTGTCTTCGCCTTTTATGTGTTTTCCTATCCCCTTTCCTTATACCTATTTCTGTTTGAATGAATATTTGTGCGCCGTATGGCGGGATTTTCAAGTTTGAATATGTGTTTGGCCAATGTGGCTCGTCTCTTCTTCTGGCTATGCGTGCCATGAAACGCACCGTTCCTATCCTTTACAATATCGTATGAATGCTTTTCTACTATCCTTTCCCCTTCTTGTGTCCCGTCTATTTCTCCTTTGGTGGGTGAAAAACAGCTCCATAACGCCATCTCTCGGGCAACATCTATCGGAGCACTTTGGCGCTTTATAAGATCGCAGATCTCAAGGTAAATCAGGTTTCCCTATTAGCTCAACTGGTAGAGCATCCGCCCGGAAAGTGGAAGGTCAGGAGCAGATCACCTGATAGATATTTTTACTTTCGTGATCTGCTCAAAAACCGCCTTCCCCACATGTCCTGTCTTCGCCTTTTATGTGTTTTCCTATCCCCTTTCCTTATACCTTTTTCTGTTTGAATGAATATTTGTGCGCCGTATGGCGGGATTTTCAAGTTTATATATATATATATATATAATCTTGAAAATGACGCACTCCGGCGACGCACAAACACACAAACACTAGGTTAATAAATATTAAACACACAGAAACATATATATATATATAGATGATGCGGAGTCTCTGATAGTCTGTAGAGTCTCTGTCTTAGTCCTCTGAGTCTGACCTGAAGAAGGCCTCGGAGTAGGCCGAAAGCCTAAATCATCTACAGTGTGAGTGTCCTTTTACGTGGTCAGACTCAGAGGACTAAGACAGAGACTAGGAGAGTCTGACCTGAAGAAGGCCTCGGAGTAGGCCGAAAGCTTAAATCATCTACAGTGTGAGTGTCCTTTTACGTGTTATCTGTTTTATTCTGTGTTCTATTGTGCCGTCCAAAAGTGCAAACACGAGGCGTGTTCAAAACTTAACGAGAATTTTTCTTTTCGCGGGCTTGAAGAGTCCGATTGTCAAACTTTTTTTTTATTATGTTGGTATACATGCCTCTGAAGTACATATATATATATACATGTATATATATATATATGAACGCATTTCTTCAAGGGCCCAGTGTACTCGCGGTCGTTCGACCGACGTCCGACCACGCATACGATTTCCCGAGTGCGGCGGCCAGCGGGGCCCGTCTCCCCCATTTAGGCCACCAATAAAATGTTATGGATGGACCCCCTTTGCTGGGAGTCCACTGAACCGACTTGGGATTACCTCGCGTCGAACGATCGCCCACCTCCACCCCCTGGGTGACGCGCCTCCCTCAGGAGATGTGCATTGACCGGGGCTACTTTTCTTTCTCCTCGCTCAATGGAGTGTGGAGATGCCCTCGGCCGGAGTGCGGTGGAGACCTCTTCTCGCCCCCACCCGCCCTTCCGCGAGCTGCCCCCTCCACCAGCCACCCCCTCCCAACCCCCTGCAACCCACTCGGCGGGCGAGAGGCCATCGAAACTCCGCCCCTCCCCCTCTCCCTCCAAAAAAACGAACGGCACCAGGCGCACACGAAAGCTCGGGCGCCCTCAACGGGAGATGGAAACCAAAAGCCCGCGAGGAGATGGGGACGACACCGGTGGGGAGGATTTAGAAGCGATGGAAATGTGGTGCTGATGAAGAGAGACGACAGTGAAGTGGGGCGAACGAGTGAAGATATACCTGATGAAGAATTCCTTCGATGAGAAGAAAGAAATCCCTTAACTCGTATAAGTCCATGACAAGACATAAAATTGATCTGGGCTCAAGTTCATCACGACGACCCATTTTTATCCAGCGGACTTAAAAGTACACTTTTCATTACACCATAATTGGAAACGACTGGGTAACCAATTGATCTGTAAATGAAACTGAAGGGAAAAAGCAGAGTGCAGTCAATTATCAAGAAAAGGAGGATGAATCGGGCGCATCCCGGGACGCAATAGTTAACCGAGGAGCGCAATCTAGAGGGATGGATGAAGCATGAATCGGGCAGGGGCGAACCACGGCGAGCGAAGCGATTGGCCTCCGGGAGGGTATTCCTCGAGACAATCGTCTGCCGCGCGGGGACGAGCTTCCACTCCCAGGTCTCGTCTGGTTGCTTGGGGAGTTGGGGGCAAGGACGTTTCGGCAGCAGGAAGATAAACAATGGGGCCAGACTCAGATCGCACGGGCTTGATTAATCGATATATCCCTCCCCTCTTTCCTCTCCCTCCTCCCCCCTCTCTCTCCCGGCGCCTCACACAGTGCCCTCCTTGATTGGGCTTCTTGGATTCCCTCGACGAAAGCATTGCCGTCCTTTGGCCCGGTTTCAGCCCTGCGGAGAGATCTCTGGACGCGGATGAAGGTGTTCCCGCAACCCCACAAAATGTATCGAGAACGTGTCGGGTTTCTTCACGTCGACATCCACAGAAAATGCAAAGAACAAAGTCTATCGCCACTCTAATTTTGTGTGCCTTGCAAGAGCGGCATTGTTTTAAATGAAAGACTGGCCGTGGGCATACATTGATGCGAAACGCAGTACTACCAAACGAATAAAAGGAAAAAATTAATATACTTTGGGCTATCAATCGAAAAGTCATTTTAACATTATAAATACATAAATACATAATGCATGCATAACAAACATACATAAACGCATAAATTTAGTCTTAATAAAATGTAAAATCAGATTAAATTTTTCTATATAGGCTATATATTTATAATATTATAAGTATTCAAGTGTGTATTTTTTGGGGACAATTGAGCATTTTAAAAGGGGAGTTTTACGAGTAAATACAAGGTTTGTGTATAAAAAGTATTGGTAACAATTTTTTCCTTACGTGAGCGTAATGTACTGAATTCAGCTGACCGTCGGTTAAATGTGCGCATGACCCTGGATAGCATTACTTGATAAGCAAGTGACAACACACCATTACAAATGAAAAATTGACGATGCGTAATATCTGGGCTAAACTCGTGCCTTGAAGGTCTTTGGGCGGACGACCAAGAGAGCAAAGTCAAGAGATTTGGAGAGAGTCAACGGCATCGTGGCGATTCCCCAACTCTCTCACAGTCTTGGCAACAGCAGACTATTGCCTATTCCCAAAAGTGAAATCCTCCCTCAAAGGACACCATCGCCATAGGACCCTGAAGGGCCATCAGAGAAACCTGCACGCCTTCGAGTCGTGGAAAAGCCGCAGGTTAACTTGTCGACGCTCAAGGGATGTACGTACTTTGAAGAATATTGAGGTATTGTAGCAGCATATCTGAAATATATTTATTTTTCCCGATACCTTTCATAGAAATTATATACATGATTACATATAAAATTTTTGAGAATTATATTTTTCAATAAATGTGGATTCATGCAAAACGATTTATCACTACCGCATGTAATGAAATTGCCAAAAAAGTGTTATTTTTTAAATCTGTTATACCGATCTAAATGGATAAAACCATTCAGTAGGTATCTATAATGACCAACCCATCTTGAAATTGTTAATTGTGAATTAGTAATGGCGGCGTGTCCGCTCAGCCGGCTGTCTATTCGATGACTAAGCTAACCGAAGCACACTTTGCCGGACACCGGCCTAAGTTGTGATAGAGCCCGGGCCGGGGGACCGGGCGCAATGAATGTGTGGATTTCACAGGCCTCGGGGCCGAGTCCAGGTGACCACAAACTTATCCCCACCCATCGAAACAACCTTCGGGTTGACTGTTCCATAGCGACGGATTATCTTTGAAAATTCGATGGCCAACTGTTTTGGGGATTTAATTTTATTATTAAACCAGTGAAAAATTTAAAGAAACAGAACACTCTGAAATGGGCCAATTTTAAACGGCTAAAATTCATCTGATATCGGGCAGAGCGACATGGGTATGTTCGCATTTCTTCGTCAAGGAAATACTCCTTACATTCGCCAACATCTCGCTGAATCCAATGTTATGGCTTAGTCCATGATCTGAACGACCAATATACACGCCGGGGTACAAGTAATCAACTGGAAATCAAACACAATACACTATGTATATCGGACATATTTAGCAACCTCTAAAAGTCGTGTATTATATTATTCAAAACATTTTAAATGCCCAGGAACAACACTATAATTATTAACTTCGAAATCACATTAAATTTCATATTATTGTCTCGTGTAAACAATTAAATCAAAAACTCCTTGAATAATGCAAGTAGTATTTCACGACAGGCAAGTAAACGGCGCAATCACAGGAAAGTCATGGATTTATATAATATAATGAAAAGAGAAACTTTATAATTCCACATAGATTTATTAGTCTATTTATTAGTCCGTCTAATAAATCTATGTGGAATTATAAAGTTTCTCTTTTCATTATGTTAAGTCGATTCCATGAAGTCACGCCCGAGACAACGAATTAAGTCATCGATTGATTATTTACATTTCCCTTGCCGAAAAAAATTAATGTAAATGCATTATTCAATTCGAATAATTGTGAACGCACACAGAAAAAATGTCGTAATAAGTGGAACGAATTCTCCAAATTCCCCGCTGGCAAACTAAAACTTGATCATCCTCAAACCTAACTGATATTATCATTTCTTCAACGATTTGTATTCCCATCTCCTTTCATTCTCAATTCAAATAAAATCGATGAGTCCTCCGATGGATGGGATCGATAACATTCTCGACAAAGGCTCGAATTTCAGCTGCAAGAAATGCAACACACTCATGTTTGCTTCGGAATGCGCCGCCGCTGCTGGAATGGCATAGCCGTTGGAATACCTTCTCTCTCTCGTCAACGGCTTTTTAAATTGGGGCCGGCCACATGAGATTCACGATAAAGCGAGTCCATAGCTGCTGTGTAGTCCACGATCAGAGTGGGCACTCCCCCACGCCTCTCGCCGCGGCTCCTGGAGGAGCATGTACCGTTAGCCAAAACACCCCTTTTCCATCCGGCGGTGAGAGTCTCCCGTCCCCTCCTCGATCCGCCTCGAGAAAGAGAATCCTGGCGATGCGGCGACACCCACAACTATGGAGGAAGGCCGCCGGGGCCAACTGTGCGGCCCGTAGCCACGGAGACAAACACAAGCGTCAACGTTCGTTTTCACCGCTCAGGGTAATCTCGAGTAGCTTCCACAGATTGACGCCTCGAACAGAATATATACGCTGCTACTAACTAGGGAGTGCCAATGTGCCAGCAATACTACGTGTTTAAACGCATTTCGTGTTGGGTGTTGGAATGAAGACGCATTTCATGCTAGGAATATCCTATATCTGCAAGGAAATGCAATATTATGTTGTGATATTTGTGTGAGATTTTTGGCTGAATCATCTTGATCAAATGTTTGTAATGGTTTCATTTCAATGGACCAATTACAAACTTTAAAAATCATTCGCCTTGACCGGGATTCGAACCCGGATCCCTCGATGTCCGGCCGAGTGCTTTAGTCAGTTAATCCACTGAGAAGTCCGGTAACTTAATTCGCTAAAGCAGTCGGCCGGACATCGAGAAATCCGGGTTCGAATACCGGTCAAGGCGAATGATTTTTACACTCTAAAATTGTTGCCTTGTAAAGCTTATGTAGCGGATGGCTCCGTGAAAAGTTACTGCCGGGACATCTTCCGCAGTTTCTTGGGTTTTATTTGAGATAAAATGTCTTACAAATATACTCTGTTTATTGATATTGTAGCAAAAGTGCTTACCTCTTACCTTTCCAATTTGAAAAAGAACAAATCTCCATGAAAATTCTCTGATCCCGAATATTGAAGTGTTCCAATTTATATTGCAAATTCTCTCTATTCAGGTCATTGAATTGTTCCGATTGCAAGGGGTAATCTTCACACTGAAATTGAAAATACCAAAGAATCAGCCGAAAAATGATGATATTCACTGTGTTTTCCTCGGATTTTCTCCTTTTAGACGGGGTAAGAAGAAGACAATCCAATGTGTACCGATGCGTTGAACGCCCTGGTAGCTTAGCAACAAAGATCAGCCACACATTTGATTTTATAGCATCCTCCTCGTACTATTCTGGACCTCGCCTATCGACGTTACAGTCTGAATGGACCGACAAAACCTTGCCATTGTTTCAGAGAGAGCCCTTCACATATAATCTGCCAGATGAGGCCTTGGGAAGTTAAGCGGCCGTCTGAGACAAAGAGAGATGATGACTTCATCTCCCGGATATCCTCAAAAGAGACAAGCGCCCATGCAAGAGAACGCTCTTTGATTGGACCTATACACGGAGAGATACCCCAACAAGAGGTCAGTTTCCGTACCGTAGCTACGGTTGGAATGAACCAATTCTACCCCTGTTGGCGATGCTTCATGGAATCCTCGATTGCTTGCATTTCGAGGAAAAGTAAACAAACTAATCGATCATTCTTGGAGGTGAAAAATATTAAAAATTTGCCCTAAAAATATATAGCGATTACATGTCCCAGAAAGGATTTCCTCTTTCTAAGGCTTTTTTCAACTCTCTGGCGAAACACTTCGTGTGTCCTGATGAACCATTGGAAAGTGTCATCGTTTCTGGCAGCCAGGCGTGATTGGCAAGAGCCATGGTTTGCATTACAACAAGCTAAACTGTAGTGGTTGCGGCATTAAGATTGTCCGTCGCAGGTGATCCACCAGCTCAACGTATGATCACAGAGAAATTAAATTAAGATCATTACGGTTATGGCCATGTATAATGCGTATAGCATTGAACAAACGGGCAATGAATTGTGTTCAGTTAATAAACATTGGAATTTTCACATTTATTTTTTACCATGAGCATAAATTGCCTGGCAAAGATCATTATTAGGCATATTTATGAGGATTTCTTCATTTCACGATGAGGACTTCACTAACACATCAGAATCAAATAAATTTCATGGTAAGATTTTTCCAAAGGGGTAGAATAACATAATTAGCACTTAAATATTTAGCAAGCAGCTTACAAGATATTATATATGTTTCTGTTCTAAATCATGATACAGGTTTCGTTGGTTGAAATCTGGATATTTCTAGATTAAATGATAACCTTTCCGTTCGAAATATTCCGATCATTCTTTAGAGTCAAATCATAGCAAATTATTGGCTAATGTTTAGACTCAACCGTGTAGCTCTCTTTTATGTCCGTCCCTCACACCACGCATTCTTGATTATTTCACTAGGATAGCTGTGGAAACTTCTTTGGTCTTAAATCATCAAAACACCAATTCAAAACAGCGAGTCATGTAACAATTTTGTGAGACACGGCTGTTTCCACGGACAACCGATAAAGACGCCTTCCAGCTGATTTAACGAGAGTCATTTACAGGGAAATAAATGTCCATAAAAATGAAACGAAACGATTCTGGCTCATAATTGATTTGTATGAAAAGTATCGGGAAAAGTTTTGAAAAAAGATTTATTTCATATGCTGCTGCTACAATGCCTACAACATCTTCAAAGTACTTCTTCCTTCGACCGCCCTAACTCTTTTGCCCTTGCGGCTTTTCCACAACTCGAAGGCTCCCTGATGGGCGGGTTCCGGAAGGTACTCAAGGATATGCGTGCAAGCTTCTTTGACGGCTTGACTTAGGGCATGGTGGTGGTGTCCTTCGAGGGAGGATTTCACGTTTGGGAATAGGAATAATAGTCTGCTGGTGCTAAGTCTGAAAGTTGGTTGGAGAATCGTTGCAGAGGGTCTTCGTCGACAGACACTCGAGACATGCACGTTTGGTGTGAGGCGGGGAGTGCGAGGAAGGGAGAGTGTAGAAGTTGAATGAAGAGAAGGGCACATTGCAGGCAAACGTGAGGATGTCCTCGCGATACGTGGAAGAGAGAAGCCCTTGGAGCAAAACCTACTTATGACAGGTAGGACTCTCTCTACTCTGATTGGCTCTTTGCCTCGCCTTGCGCTCTGAATGTAACGCCAGCGGCGGATCCGGGCATGATCGAGTGTGTGCTTATGGCAACGGCTGTGACTTGCTTTACGAAGAATTCTAAGGGTGAGATGCTGCGCAAAAGGTCGCTCGAACAACCCCCCCCCCCCGGGGGTGGAGGCAACAACGGCGACACGCATTGATTGCTACCTCGCCCCCCCCTTCTCCCCCTTCCCCCATCTCACTCCTATTTTTATTTATTTTACCAATGTTTTCCCGACGTGAGCGGAAGTGCTGAATTCAGCTGGCCGTCGGTTAAGTGTAAGCATGATCACATATCGTTTAGTATTGATACAAGATGAGAGTGCATACAATTATCACGTGAAAATTATTTGGCGATGCGAAAGATCAGCGCTAAACTCCTCCTCCCGAAGGCCTGATCCAAGGTTACCTGAAGAAAAATGGTAGCGCGACGATTCCCTAAACTTATTTTACAGTCCTCCTCAAAGGATACCACCATGTAACCCTGAAGTGCCGTCAAAGAAGCTTCCATGGAAGCACCCTTATCCGGAATCCGTCCGCCAGGAAGAAGCCTTCGAGTCGTGGAAAATCCGCTTTGGCAAAAAAGTGTGTCGACGCTCTCAAGGGAAGAATTACTCTGAAGAATTTCGAGGCAATGTAGATAAATCGGAAATAAATAGCATTTTACCAAAGTATTTCCCGATATTATTTAAACAAACCATGTATTTGCCAAATTATCATCTGATTCCTTGATGAATTTAGTAATTCCAGAAGCCTCATGCCTGTCTTTGTTGAGCAATTTAAATACGTCAGGGATTATCATCATGCACATGACTAAACGGAATAACGAGTAATGAGCTCGTAATATATGAATATTTGTGGACTATTGCGTTTCAGGAACATTAAAAGTGAGCAGATACCAACTAGAGTGAAATTTTATATGAAAGGGAAACATTCACAAAACAAAGTCGAAATCAGCAAATAAATTAATATTACGGCTCGAATGCGAAAATGTCATCATCGGATACGATCACGTATTGTAAGAAATTCATTTCGGTGTGACTTGAGTGGGCGATAACGCTGAGGTGACAGGTTAAGTAAAAGAAAATGCTACATGCCAAGAAATGTTAACATGGGGAAACCAGGTAGTCTCTGCCATCACCTATCAAACCCATTTCTTCGTTGATGGCTGTGGTTTTATTTAATTAAAAACGGGAAACACATGATTATATGAATCACTGCCATGTTTTACAACTTGAATATTAATCGGGAATTCGGCCGCTGCACCTGCACGCCCCTTATCTGCGGGGAAACCATGACCACGGCTCAGGTTCCGATTTGTTTTCGCACTTGGAATTCTCATCCCTCCCGCAGGACGACCTCAGACGTTAGAGAAATAGGTCTCGACTCCGAAGCGCGGCGAAATTCATGCGCTCAGTGTAGTGCCCACCCACACCCAGTGGCGATGCGACTTGTCCTGACCCTCGGCTCCATGACCGCTGCGAATTGTCGCCCGGAATGGAAGGTGCGGCATGAGCCACACGAGCCAATGACCTTGCCAATGAAAACGAGAGGAGGTCACGCGAATAGGAAGAAGACAGTCCGCTTCCCGCGAATGCAACTTCTCATTTCCACGAGTGCTCGCGGCAGGCGAGTCGGAGGCGTGGGGGGGCCAGCCACTTGGGGTTGTGGGGGCGGGAAGAGGGGGGAGAGAGAGGTATGAGAATAATGGAGATGAAATAGGGTTTGTCAGGTTCCTTTTAAGCACGAGGTATTCAATCGATTATTTAGATGCAGCATCCATTTTCCAGAAAGAAATAGTCTAAGCTAAACATTAAAGTAGGAGGGGAAAAAGTAGAGCAGGTAGAACAGTTTACGTATCTCGGAAGTGTTTTGGACCAACACGGTCAAAGTAGTAGGGACTTAAGGGGAAGAATTGCGCTAGGCAAAGAGGAGGAAGTTTATGACGAGAACGTTGTGTACAGAGGTTAAGAAAAGACTCGTAAAAACTTTGTTATGGAGCATAGCAATGTACGGCGCCGAAACGTGGTCACTGAAGCAGGAAGATAGACGGAGATTGGACGCTTTTGAAATGTGGGTATGGAGAAGAATGGAGAAGGTGAAATGGACCGAAATGAAACCAAATGAGAAAGTACTAGGGATGGTTGATGAGGGTAGGGGTTTTTTGGGAGAGATCCTATGGAGGCAGGGAAAATGGATGAAAGGCGTATTGCGCGGCAATGGGATATTGAAGACGGTAATGGAGGGGAGAATGTTAGGCAAACGAGGAAAGGGCAGGAACAGGATAGGAATGTTTGACGGGATGAAGGGAGGAAGGAATTACACAGAGATGAAGAGGGACCTGATGTAGAGTAGATTCCTGGATTGTATTTTTGTTGGTGTCACAAGATATTTATTTGGTAGTTTTGTCCATTCAAAAAACCTACCTTAACCGGTACATTACCTAATAATAATCCATTGGAGCTATCAAGCATGCATCAATTTATTACGCGGACAAGGACGACGGGTTGACGCACTCCATCTGAACGGCGCGCATGTGCTCTGAATATCTCGCACAATTCCTTCAAGAAATGGGTGAACGAAGAACGACTGTGTTTACTGTGAGATACAAGTAACTACTTAGTGCAATGTTTTTTTTACATTGTTGGACTGCCGACCGACTGCTATAGACTTGAGAATGTACCGTAAGAAACTGAAGCAACGGCCATAAGACAGCTCAAGCAGTAATTTCCATGAACACTGATGCTATGGATGCGATAAACAATGGTGGCGGAAGGAAGGGAAGAACCATCTGGAGTAGGGTGTTAATTGGTAAGGAGGGAGGTCGAACGGAAAGGTCAAATCATGGAAATGGGGCGAAAGAGCAACCTAACCTTGAATGAATGAATGAATGCGTGGGAATGTAGGCCATATGTGTAGGGGCTATTTTCCGCCCAATCGCTCATGCATTCGTGAAAATTTCTAGTTTACAATTTGTAATGCGCAACCTTCCATTCATCTGAATGCGCATGTCCCGAACTTTACTTGTGTCTACGCGAAGTATAGTATATGAAGATTAACAGATTCGGTGTTTTGCGGAGCTATTAGCGGTTACGTAGGTTTTCCCTCGTCTTATCGAGGTTAGCAAAATACATTATTCTAATATCAGGAGATCGGTCTTCCACTTGTAATGTTAACTTCAGCGGCCCCTACCGAAAAATATATATCCCAGCCAGTACTACCATTGACAAATTGCCATTAAAATGTTAATGTCCTTGAAACACTGGACGAATCTGTCAATTACGACGAGATCGCCGCCCAGGGCATCCCGGTGCCGGCCGGCTTGGATTCCTCTGACCCGAGAATTCTTTGCATCCGAAAAATAGTAACAAAAAATAGTTAACTAACAACGCTAATTTTTGCACTCTGAATGTTGAACCAAAAAAATACTACTGACAATTACGTAAAGAATATACTTTTTGCATCCAAATTTTTAATATATCACCGACAATCTTAGGGAAACTAAATTATTAAAATTTTTATTCAATTTCGGGTGAAAACGGTAACATATTTTACCGAAATTTACTCCTTTAAAACTGCGTGTCTCTATGTAATTGAAAATGAAAGAAAATGGCAACGAACTTTATTAAAATCAAGAGCATGTGAGCAATTGTGGAAAACCAATCCCGATTTACGCCTTTTCAATGTCTCCGAGGGGAAACATTATCTTTCACACAGATTGTAAATGGAAGACCGCTGATTAAGCCCAATGAATATTTATTGAAACAATGAAATTTGCAAGCAAGGAAATACATTATTAAGATGCTTCTGCCTCTAAAATTGGCCTCGAATGATTTTAATCATGAATCTCATTATAGCCACCTGAAAACTCATTAGGACCATTCACGAAACAAGACTGTAGAGAATACGACGACTAACTAATCTACTTCCAGGGTCTGAATCCGTAGACCTGACCCTGTGCATATGTACTGAAAGATTTTTACGCAATAAATTCGCAAGTAACTTGAACATTCCTGCTTTTAAGACCAAGCGTATTGGCATTCGCATTCGATATTAATTTTGCTCGAAAGATGCGTTTGCATCTCCTCTTCGATCCTCCGTTTAAATAAAAACAGCCCGAGATTGTTTGCCGACCTTGACTTACCCGCGCTCTACCTGGCGAACAGTTTTCCAACTTGTATAATCCGATGTTTACGCGAGCATCGAGGGTGAATCGAACGGAAAAGGGGAAAAGGGATGCAAGTGATGAAAAATGCGATGGAAATTTATTCTGTATTCAGCCCAGTCGCTCTTTAATCTCAACAAATTTCATTTCTCAATTTTGAAAATACCTTTCTGTGCCGAATAGTGAGACCAGCTCTCTCTCTGGCTCTAATTCCTTGAATGTTGGCATAATGCGTTCTAAGTCTTCTTTTCTTTAAATCCAGAGCCTTTAAATGCGCATTTAGATTTCTTACTCTTTCGTTGGGCGAAGCGCAAAATCCATTATATTATAAATTAATGTAAAAATATTTAAGTTTTTAAATTTAAACATCCCCCTAAAGTTTCTTAAATTAAAGCATGCTTGGGTGGACTTTCTGAAGAGCAGAGAAGAGCATCCGTTTAAGGGAATTAATGCTTTGATAGTTATAGTTATCGGCACGCGGTGAGTGACTAACCTAGCAGAAACCTACTGTTCTATTAGGTTTGTTCTTTGCCGCGTTCTTGCGTGCCTACTATACAAATCAGCGTAGTTTCGGGAAATTTGCCAGCACCGTCGGCAAAAGTCTTCCATCATCATGGTGATACATCTTGCTTGATTACGGTCTTGAGTTCCTTGCTTGATCACGGGCTTGAGCTCCTGGCCACGATCACAATGGAGGAGCACCCTTGAGGTCACGACGTGGGGGCACTCGACCTCCCTGCGGAACTCCTCCAAATAAATTAGACAACGTTCTCAAGGGGCACTTCCCTGTCCACGCCCAACAAATTGCTGTGACGACTACTTATGCATCCATCCATCTAATGAGAATGCTACGTGTCCCAGAGTGGGAAGAAAGATGTATTGATCGTCATCGATACCCGCTCGCGATGCCATTACTAACTTAGGAAGAATCAAGAACAAAAGTGGTGACCAAACGGACCTACCTAACGGAGACATTCATTACCTGCTTGGTTGGACATTTTGGATGCTTAATACTAAGTTTTTGGAAATTTAATAAAAAGAAACATTTGAGTTAAGAAGGTGAGGTAGGAAGTGTTGGTGAGAACGGTTAATGTATTCGACTGCCTGAATTCATTGGAGCCACGCGTACCCCATGAATTTGGCTAAAATTCAATCCCACAAGAAACAAGTCAAAATATAGCTGCAAATTGTTTGCGTACAATTTGGAGGTTTATCACTTCTTTAGAGAGATAAGGAAGTCTGGAAGAATCAATAACCAATTTAAATAAATAAATAAACGCTATAACAAGCAATTAGGTATTTATGACTCAAATAGGCTCGAAATATGACGGATATGTCTGTCGGCATTCAATTGGCTTTACTCATTACGCATACAACCTTGGTACGAAGTCTTTTGCGGCCAATAGCGAGTTGGTCGAGAGCATCCTCAGCTTTCACCGGAATGACTCTTAGCACATTATGCAGGCTTAGGACAATAATCGAAGAAATGCGAAGCGTGGCCATCCGTCAAGGCTCTCCGGAGGAAGAGATCTTCGCTCTCTCGCCCTTCCGAGACTCAAGATCAACCTTGGTACAAGCGTACTCAATTCAGTGTAAAGTTACCTTGAGAAACCTATATTTAAGAGATGATCCAAGTTTTTGCAATTTTAATTAAATTTCAGTTGGTTACGAATCCAATGCATCCTCATAGCTTCACGCGAAAGTTTTGTGACATTCTTACTTTCAGCACGGATAGTATTTCTAGCGTTGAGACCACCACGCACCGACGTGGAACATGACGGCGAACTTCGCGGGGAAAGCCACCCATGCAAGCAATCAAGGCGAGGACTAATTGAACGTGGTGACTATTATTCCCAGAAAATGTTCATTGAATGAGAAATTAATTTGGAAAAGTCATCAAAGAAGATGAGGATCTATGACGGATGTATTTAACTTAATCTTCCAATTCCGATTAACATTTTCCATCACTATCACAATTTTATCCATCCAGGGATTGGTGACCCTTCAAACGATATCCCATTCCCTCAATGCTCCTCTGTATTTTCCATTACCTGCTCCACGTAGTTTATTCTCGGCCTTCCTTAATGAACTCTTTCCCACCGCGTTTCCTTCGTTTATGACCTTTGGTAACGTTTATGAAAGAACGAGAATGAAAAATATTGCATTAGTGAAATGAAAATATGGCATTAAAATTGTGAAACAGACTGTATAAAACCTAAGTTTTCCGAATTACCTGTATTTTGTTAAAAATGGCGATTTTTGGATATAATGAACATTTAGAATCATTCAGGGTTTCCATATTATTCAAATTCGCTAAATGAACGCGATCTATTCACCTAAAATCGCAGATATTCGGAAAATTTGTTCCCGCCTGTAATTTTAAATCACACACAATATCAGAAGCAGCCGATTTATTGCAAACAAGAATGTTTGAAGGATCGGGACGGAAGCATTTGACGAATAATTCTGCATAACGTTTGACTCTAAACGAAATAGGGTTCGATAGAGACCCATGGTCGAATCCAAGCATGAGTTTCCATAAAATAAAATTCCACAACAGAAACAATATGCATACCTGTATTCTGCTGTCTCCTTTCGTATCACCGAAGCTACCTGAGGATATGTTATTACTTAAGTCTACATGCATGCCTCAGCTTGCATTAAGCTTTGATAGCGTTGAGAGAAAGGACTGCTTTTACAGACCATTCATGAAGGACTTTTTTATTTGTAACTTCGAGAAGTCGAAAATTTTCCGTAATTTATGATAATTTTAGAGTTTCTGGCATTTCACTGATTTTTCCTACTGAGTGTGCACCTAGCAGATTTCAAATTTGCACTTTGGGACCAAAACACACCTACCACAATCTTGTGCATCATTGTTTTACCAAGAAAAAGGAGAAACTACCAGTGATATTTACCACTCTTTCCCTTTAGGCCCGATAAGATCGATTGTGCCCATAAGTACGATTGCACAAATAATTTATGCTCTATTATGAGAACGCAAATGAAAATACAGCGGAATATCATTATTATAAGGAGCCTGTCACTGAGTGAATTACATGGTAGGTTCAAAATGTAGTAGGGCTGAATTTCTGTAGCGCGAATGGAGCGGTGGAGGGGGATCGGACCACCTGTACGTGGTAGAGGAGAGCCTTCCAAAGAGACCGATATTTTTTTCCTGTCGCCCGTGGGCAAGCGGCGAGTAACCACGTCGATTTCCGTGAACCTCTGTTAAGAAGTGTCGTCACGACCCAAGATGGAAAAAAATCTCGAGCAGCGCTACGCCATCAAATTCTGCGACAAACTCGGGAAAACCGCAACCCTCAAAATGATTTAGGATGCTGCCACGAGCCGCTCAACAGTGTTCGAGGACAAGCTGTTCCGGGAGGGGCGGGAGCCCGTTAAAGACGACCAGCACCGGTCGCCTGTCAACTTCAAAGATTGATGAAAATGTGGCGAAAGTAAATGCCGGCCTAAACTCCGACCGGCACACAAACATTCGTCTGTTGGTTGACGAGTTAGGGATTTTGTACGGTAGCGTCCAATAAATTACTACCGAGGATTTGGCCATTCGAAAGGTGTGCGCCAAGTTTGTGCCAAGAGTCCTGAGTGGTGAACAAAAAGTGAATCGTGTGCAAATTTCCCAGGGCATTCGGAACTGTGCCTCAACCCCTCCCCCTTCAGTCCATATCTGGCACCGTCTGTCTTCTTCCTCGGCTCTAGCGGGACCTCAAGGGAAACCGATACAGCTTCGTAGAAGACGTCCAAGGGACCATGATGGCATCTCTGAAGAGGATCCCGGAAAGTGGGTTCCAGAAGGCATACGCGCAGTGGGCATCGCGTTATACGCGTTGTGTCGAAGCACAAGGGTGCTATTTCGAGGGCTACTAAGGGTTTGTACCGATTGGCTCAATAAAAAAATTTAATGAATTCAGTCCTACTACTTTTGATCCTACCTTGTATATAACCGAATACAGTTCGCTTCGAGGAAGTTACGAATTTGGAGAACTCTCTGCGGGGACCAATAAACATATTTCATCCCACTTTCCATATTATTGTGTAGATGACAAATGATCCAGAAATTGTTAAACCGATCGATTTTAGTTTGAGGAAAATAAATGTATAATGCACACGTTATATTTGGAATCCTTCGAGTTATTCACTCTAATTGTATGTAATTTTTGGTAATAATACCGATTAGGAAAATGGGAAGAATTTCCTCGTTAATGACCAACCATTTCAACAGGAATGCCATGTCATCAATCTTTAATTCTCAAACCGTCTCATGTCGTAATCCAGTGACATGCATGAAAATTCTTTTCTTTCTTCTATGGCTTGGTCAATTATGTCATTTTGAGTTTATCATGCAAGCAGGTGATCAATAGAACATCTGTCTATCCCTTTCGCAACATCTGCGCGCACGGGTGAAGCTGTAATGACAATCCATACAGTATGCCCTTGAAGCAGGTTTCGTTGCCGCAGCAAGCAAATTCATCACCCTACGTAGAGGTCACCCGTCGATCATCCCCCAAGGGCTAGCAAAGTTCAAGGCGAAAGGAATGATGTGAATATAATGCTCCTCGCCAATGGGTGAAAGATTGAAGAAGGAATTTCGAAAGGTGGATAGCAAGAAGGGGCCCGAAGCACTTAAACTGGCGGCAGGGAGCGAGCAACCAACCCTTCAACTTCGCCGATTCAGTATCTTTGCGGTAAAACTAAACTTTCTTAAGGCATCTTTATTTCTGAAGATATGAAATATTCACACTTTGCCGTAATTATTGCCCCTTTTGGAATGAAGTTGTTTGGTATGAAGTAAGAGTCGTATTGGCAGCTGTTTATTGAAAAAAGTTAAATGAACTACGGCAGTCGTGCTGCAAATTCGTCTGAAAGCCATGTTACGGAATGGTGGACTACCCAGCAATCTTAAAGTAGAGCAAAAATCTTACACCCGCGTTCATTGCGTCTACTGTGTGTTCATTTAGAAATCTTTTCGGGAATCCTAGGATATGGTTAAGATATGTGGATGATACTTTCGTCATCTGGCAGTACGGCGCCACAGAACTTCAAAAATTCCTAGAGTTTCTCAACTCACAATATCATTCTATCCAATTTACGATGGAAGTAGGACAAACGCTTACCTTTGCTGGACGTGTTAGTCAAAAAGAAGAATGTTGGGAAGCTGGGACATGCTGTTTACATGAAGAAGACGCATACTAACCGTCATCTAAACGCAGCCTCTCGCCACTATCCGCTCCATAAGACATCTTTGGTGGACACACTAGTTCACCGAGCCTATGAAATCTCTGACGCCGATTCTTTGCCGACAGAAAAGAAACATCTCCTAAAAGCACTAAAACAAAACGGCTATCGGAACGATATGGTCCGTAAAAGGACCACCAGGGAATAAAGGCGAAGACGGGATTGCGAGAAGTCCATCAAGCAGACGGAACCGGACCCAAAGGAGCCTTCGTATCGGGGGCATCCGAGAAGATAGCCAGAGTCCTAAAAAACCATGACGTGGTGACAAGATTCAACTACACCAAAAAAATAGCGGACGCTCTCCCTGGACCGAAGGACAAAATCCCGAAAGACCTTTACTAAGGGGTCTACCAGGTACCCTGTTCATGTGGGAAAGCCTACATCGGGGAAACATGCCGGCCAATGAACGTTCGGATGAAGGAATACCTCCGGGCAACGACAAATAAGCAGTTTCACCTGTCGGCCTTCTTCGAACACAAATGGAGTGAACCTGGTCACAACATTTTATTCGAAGATGCAAACATCATGGCTAAGGAGAGTAAAGATTACACTAAATTAATTAGAGAAGCAATTGAGATCGCTAAAAACCCGGAGAATATCAACAGAGATGAAGGCTACCATCTCCACAACGCGTGGAAGAGAGTTCTTCGGAAAAGGACCAATCAGCAAGCAGCCACTGGACGGGACCACCTATATAAGGGCGGCCAAACTCCGAGTACGCGGTGATGAATAAAAGCAGCAACTCTGTGTGGAAGCTGGCCAAAAAACTACGGAAATCCCCACCCAGTAACCCTAATATTAAAGCAAAAACAAAGACACGACGTCTGTGGAGAAAGCCAAATATATGGCTAATTTCTACGAAAAGGTTTTTACAATCAATGACTCGGTAACTGAAACCTCGGAAAAGAAACAACAAACCGAAAGCTACACAGAGACAAAGGATGAACTAAAATTACAGTTGAAAAATGAACCGAAAATTACAGTCAAGGTTGTTACCGAAGCAATAAGAAAACTTCCAAACAAGAAATCCCCAGGAGAGGATAACATCCCAAATGAATTATTAAAAAGGTTCCCTGAAGCGGCAGGAGAACATCTAGTCAAATTTTTCAACACCTCAATCTGCCTGGGACATTGCCCAAAAAAATGGAAGGAGGCATTAATCAGATATATCCCTAAAAAAGGGGGGAAAACCATAATAGAAGAACAATTAAGACCAATATCCCTCCTCTCCAGCCTCGGTAAGCTTTTAGAAAGGATAGTTGCACCGCATATTAGGAGACACGCGGAACAAAACGAAGTAATTCCGAAAGAACAGTTGGTTTCCGCCAGGGTTACTCCACCGTTCAACAAATTCACAGAGTCACAGATTTCGTCAGCGACGCTTTTAACAAAAAAGAACGAACCATCGGTATCTTCCTCGGCTCAAAGGCTTTTGATAAGGTCTGGCATGGGGGACTTATATAAAAAATGAAAAAATGGAAATTTCCGAGATGGGCAATCAAGTGGATGACCTCCTACTTAAACGGAAGAACTTTCAAAGTAAAATGGGGAGATGAAAAAAGAATTAGCACAAATGGCAAAGCCGGTGTCCCACAAGGCTCCATACTAGTACCCCTCCCCTTTAACATATATACAGCTGACTTCCCAAGAGACAGAAATGACTGGCACAGCATAATTGCCCAATACGCGGACGACGCTGCAATCCTTGTTGTTAAGGGAAAAAATATTAACTTGGTGAAAGAAAGAGCGCAAGATGCACTGGATGAAATAGTCAAATGGTACAAAAAATGGAAACTGCATAAAAATACAAACAAGACCAAAGCCATAGAATTCACCCACCCAAAAACTACAAAAATCACTTGCGAATGCATCAGGATAGGACAGCAGCCGATTTAATGGAGCAACGCCTTAAAATACCTAGGAGTTATCATAGACGAGAGATTAAACTTTAAAAGCCACATTAAAGCAATCAGAGATAAAGCGGCCATACTGAGATCACAACTTGCACCGATTCTCAGGAAAAATGCTGCCCCTCAGGAAATAAAAATACTGATATACCAAACGATTATTAGACCAGTTTTAACCTATGCATCACCTGCATGGATGGGTCTAGTAAGTAGACCCCAAATGGAAAAACTAAAAAGCACTGAAATGAAAACCCTTAGACTGGCCTTTTGACTCCCTCCGTGGGAAAAAACGAGGTAATATGCCAAAAAAGAGACATAGAATTACTGCAAAACTTTTTCTGAGGTAAACTAAAAATTACTTCGAAGATCTGTCGCAAAATTCAAACGAAGTTATGACATACACTAAAATTAACAAAATTGGTCTATACGATAAGTATAAAAGACGAAATATGGTGTCACACTCCTAAACAATAGAAAAAATAATAAATTAAAAAAAAATAATAATAACCAATAAATAAATAATGGGGCAATAATAACGACGCTGGATTGATGATCCAGGAAGAAATGGAAAAAATACATGTGACACAGAGCAAAAGCCCAAGGAAGGCGACCTCTGAAATAAAAAGCCTCCTACAAACGGCAAGGCATTTCTGCTGCTGAGTACGCGGTGATACCCGAAAACGCAGAATCCTTCAAGCCACCGCCGCGAAAATCTACGCAGCCATATACAATTAGTTTTAAATTATACGTTTCGTGCAAAAACCGATGCAAGACGAGTTCACGCAACACTGCACATTTCTCGTGGTCAATCACGTGACACTTGAATGTCATCATTCACCATGGATTAAAAATCCTATTCTTACGAGTAAACAAGTCTATAAATCGACCGACCGAAGATAAATGTGAAAACACGAAAAAATGAGATACTGCAAGACGCCCTTTCCAAAATTCTCCCAAATCAATTCCTCTTGAGACACAAAGTAATGGAAAAAAAGTGTTAAATCCACTCCTAAAAACAAAGTCTAAAACTGTGTCCTTCGTTCTTTACGAGCATCAGTGAGAGAAAAATAACTGTTTATAGTTCATTTTGCAACCTATTTCAAGTGGGTATGGTAATAATACAAAAGAAATTGATCCTTTAACACTCAGAAGTGACAACAATGTTTGCATTAGGCCTCTATTCTTGGTTTGATATGCAACACATTACGCATTAAATTGTCTTCTGCGCACTGTCATGGATGAGACACGACAAGAAATTCAATATTCGCTACCCTTCAAATACAAACCAAGAATCTAGAAATGATTAGAGAAGTTATAAAGATAGAATAGGATAAACCTTTGTTTTATTAATATTGATTCTCATCCCACATCTTTCGCACTGAACTTCAAATTCACTCAGCAATGCTTCGAACCCCTTGGCTGACTGACAAAATAATGCTTGGTCATCAGCAAACCTAACCGATTTTACGAATTACCCTCCGAATTTCATTCTTACCTCCAGTTCTTCCCATGCCTCCTTAATCATTCCCTCCACATATACGTTGAACAGCGCCGGTGATAATGGGTAACCCTGCCTTACACCTCTTCCTAACACTGCCCATTCGGACTCTCCGTTCCTCACTCGCACCTGAGCAGTCTGAGACATGTAAAAGTTGCGGATCAGTCTCCGGTCCCTCCAACCTATTCCTATTTTCTGCAATACACAGATTAGTTTTTCCCAATTCACTCTATCAAACGCTTTTCCGAAATCTACGAAAAAGGCATATACGTCCTGATTGTATTCTATATTCCTCTCGATTAGTGATCTCATTATTTCAATGGCATCACGCGTACCTCTTCCTTTCCTAAACCCAAAATGATCATCCCCAAAGTAATAATTTGCGTTACTCTCTATCCATTTGTTGATGATCCTGAGAACAACTTTAGCTGCGTGAGATATCAAACTTATTGTTCTGTAGTCCTCACATGATGTAGCCTTTACCTTTTTCGGAATAGGAACTTATACTGACTTCATAAAGTCTTCCGGTCAGATTCCTTCCTCATAGATACTACAAATCAGTCCATATAGAGTCTTCCTAAACATGTTTAGGAAAAAAAATATACATATATATATACATATGCACACATAAACATAAATACATTTGAAAAATATAACTGCTCACAGAACGCGTAAATTTCTCACGCCCTACGATCTCGTCTCCCTAGTGCCCTGGCCTACGCACTGATTTTTGGGTTGATAGATGTGGTGGGTGGTTATCACGAAGAGCACGGAGCATTCGCTCGTAGTAAAGTGCGTAATGGAGGCGGCGCACCAAATCCCCAATCTTCATAGCACTTCTTCATAGCCCCTCTTTCCTCTGCAGGGACTCCGTTTGGGTTCATTTCGTCGCTTCAAAACCATTTCCAACCGCCCCAAGCACACGCCTGGCCTCCACCGACCTCGATCAATTTTTTACGTAATTTGCATCGGCGTAACAGTGTTACTGTGTTATTTCGTCACGAATTGGGAACCGATTCTCTTCTGGTGATGAACATTCACTTCTTAAGCTGTGGGAGATTTTTCATCATGGTAGTTACCGATGGGTCCAGGTGGGCCATAAAAATAGCTTCGATTACGCGACTAATGCTCTCCTGGGTGGCTCTCCCTTGGAAATTATGGGCGGCAGCATTTCCCCTCCCTCCCGCCGACCACGGCACCCTCCGGTCCCGCCATCGCCCCCATTCATTCATAACTAATTTCTATTTTATTGCCAGCCGTTTAAAATATCTAAATTGACCATCCCGGAGGATATTGAGGCTGCGATTGAGCCGTAATATCCACCCTCCGCGGACCCACAGATTTATAGTCGGGACGTGCAGCCGGGGGCGGGGGCATGCGGGAGCAGGAAGGCGGGAGCAGGAGTGTGGACGGAACGTAGGGACCACGAACGGTCAGTCGAACACTCGTCGGGGAAGACAGCGCGACATGCGGCCAATATCAGACAGCCTTCTTACCTCACCTTTTCTGGGTTTAACCTTTCAAATAACGAAGGAACTTCATCACACTGCGAGCCTCTATCTTCTCCATACTACCTGTTGCCTAAATCCTCGGCTTAGTTGCCAAATAACGAAGATTCCTAAATGGAATACTTTAACTGACCCATGACGCAATGTCCTCCGGTTCATATTCTAGATTTTTATAAGGCAAGGAATAAAAAAATACACCAGCATTTCGTCCGAAAGATCTAACCTGGTGAATGATTGAGCTTATTAATCTTGAAAGTTGAAGTATCTAAAGCTGTTAACTTTGAACACATTAGGATCTCGCCGAAAGCGTTGACAGGTTCAAGCGATAACATTGCCGCTCTACACGGTTTGTATAAAAAGTATCGGAAACAATTTTTTTCCTGACGTGTGCGTTAACCGTTGAATTTAGTCCGTCGGTTAAGTGTGTGCATAATTGAAGAGCGTATTGACATTGATAAGAGTGTGACAGTGCACACACCATTATCGCTTGAAAATTGGGCGATGCGAAAGACCCGCGCTAAGCTCGTCCTCCCGAAGGTCTTTCGACGGACGACCAAGAGCAGATTCGAGTTTCTGCTGGTGAAAACCTTCTGCAACGGCATCGCGACGATTCCCCAACCCCCTTACAGTCTTCCCGAATTGGCACCTTGGCAGACTATTTCATATTCCTAAGAGTGAAATCCTTCCGCAAAAGACACCACCATGGGACACTTAAATGCTGTCAAAGAAGCTTGCTCGCGTACCCTTAAGGACCTTCCAGAATCCGCCTACCAGGGAGCATTCGAGTCGCGGAAAAGCCGCTCTGGCAAAAGTGTGTCGACGCTGAGAAGTCTTTGGAAGAATTTCGAGATATTTTAGCAACATCTGAAATAAATCTATTTTAAAAAAAAGTTTTACAAAAAACCATGTACCTGTATGACAATCACTTTTTAGAAATTTTCAATGCTGTTTTCAAGGAATTTAAAATTTATACTGTAGGAAGATACAGGCAACATAACTTCCTTTTTTCAAAAGCCAAACCCCTTTAAAAAAGGAAGCAATGTTGCCGCACCCTATAATTGGCCGTAAAAGCTAAGAACTAACTGTTACATCTTTTTCAGTATTAGCATGTATGAATATGGCTAACATGACTCAGTTGACAATGAGATGTTTCATGCTTTGCATTGATATATTTCGCCCCCACAAGCCCAAAGAGGACAATTAATTCCTTGCTTGCAAACAACATTTTCGTAGATAGGAGCCTTTTTTACAAATGAATTTCCAAAATAACGATTTGAGAGATTTCATTCGTGCCATGGTTCGTGAAAGTGACTTGTAGTATACGTCTATGTGCTCTATTTCGATGAATCATTAAACTCAACCGAAATACTATTAGACAAAGACTACGAGACATTGATCTAAAGAAATATGTATTACTTCTAATGTTGGCTAATTAAGTTTTGGCGCTGAGTGTTTAACCGTTGATCGAGCGAGGCATTGGCATGACAACTTGTTATAAACTCACCTCGTCAATGGTGTTATGCAGCAAAACACAATCATTGGCAGGCTATATGCTTTGCATTAGAACAAACTTCGAAAAATTGCATGGACTCCCCAGTACCAGCAAAAGGTAGGAGCGAATTTCATATCAATCGATCCGTTCATCAAAATTGAAAGACAAATCGAAACGACGCATTTTCCGTAAATACGAGAAATTTCGATGCTGGAGTTTCCCTGCCATTCCTGATATTCACCAAACCTTTTCAAAAACTTGTAAGGTTTGCACGTTTTTATTTAATAAAGAGGTTTGTCCAACTCAAAGTAGGTTTTGTTTATAAAAGAGTAGTGCAGTCTATAAATTTATTCCGAGAGAATCCTAGGTAAACCGCCCTCGCTTGTGGGCATGGTGAAGAGTCCCTCGTTGTAGAGGCGGTGGGACTTTCGCAATGTAGAGCAACGAATAACTTCACCGTCATGACGAAGCGAAAGTGTGGTCCATTATCTTCAAGGAACACTGGCGGAAATTCAAAAACCCTAAGCTACCCTGCATTATTTCCGTTTACTCGTATTTAACTGTTGCCAAGTTGAGTAGCTTCAAGCGTGATGTGGTGGAAGTCGGACATAATGATTAACTGACCGTAACACTTTTCCACTTGATAGAATTTATTTTTTGCCCGGGTTCCGATGTATCACCTGATGATGATGATGTAATACATCGAAACCAGGTTGTCAAATAAATTTTAGTTAATAAAACGGTCAGTTATTCATTATTTAACTCTTGTAGCATTATTGATACATGTATATTGATTTAGGAGGCTAGGATAAATAAATTACTCATATCCATTGTATACCCATGCAAAAATGAACAAACTGCAGAGAAAAACCAAATATCGCCATTGAAAATGGTCAAAACATTGGATAAATGTTAAATACTATGTGGTAAGTTATTAATTAGCAAGAATAACACATGATTTTGAGTACCTACCGGGGTCAGAAGTCTCAAAGGCTGGGATTAGTATCCCAGAGTGTTTCTTCAAATTGGCATTAATGATTTTCATTAATGTTTCACCGTGAACTTCACCAACTGAAAAGCTTTAAACGGTGTCGAGGGGACCAAGGAGAAGATAAATGCTTGTAAATCCATAGGAATATGCAACATAGAGCAGATTGTGGTCGAATAGTTAAGCATCAAGGGTTTTCGATTGGACGCGGCACGATTTGCTCAATTAGAGATTCCTTGTGATGGAGCACACTTTTCAGCATAATAGGCTACGATTGCCTACAGCCTAGGATTTGGAACGTGCATCAACAGATTCCTCGAGTCTGCTCCAGTGTTCCAATTATACTTACATTCTCCTAACTCCTCAACCCCCGTTTCAAACGAATATAACGTAGTGGAGACTAGGAAATACTCACATCGTCGTATTATTCCCAGATGTCCCAACTACGTTCGCTTGAAATGCGAAATTGACAAGTTTTGACGTCGACACTTTAGGTCCTTTCTTCGTGAATACGGACATTGACTCCAAAATGGCCATTGGAATAGGATTCCAGTTCGAACCCTAAATTATTGCTAATTTAAAATAACAATAAAGATAGTATTATTAGCGTCCTAAAACAATTGATAAATGAATTTACAGTTAATAAAGATACGCATCGAAAAATAAAATTTAAGTTACATTTTTTTCTGTTTGAATGAAAGAGAAACAGAAAATTAGTCGCAAAAATCAACATATCCAAAACGCAAAGATTAAGTTAATTCCATTAACAACGGTGGAATTGCTACTATCCTAGCGTATTCCAACGAAATCATTCAAGGCTGCATACCACCCGTTTAATGCCAGCGCATGGTATTTTATACGCGTTGGAATCTTCACAGGGCATACACTCGTATGCGTTCGCATCGTCGATTCTTTTCGCGACTGATATAATCCATTTCTTCTTCCATTCGGGGAACACCGATGCCCAGCAGCTTCGTCGCTCTTGCGCCGTCAGCAGACGAGGATACCCACCCTGGGTCATGGGGCGTCCGTCCGGGGGCAGTCTGCTCTGCGGCGCACTCCTTGTCGCCGGGGTCATCAGCTCCCCTCAGAAGCCCGGGGTCGAAGAGGGGATCGTTATCCTTCCCGTCGACCCTTACGAACTGCTCTTGAACAGGTAAACATGCGCAGATCATAATGTCAAATTTCATGCATGGTTTGTATCGGAAAGTTTCCGAAAAACAGGTTTATTTTACATATTTCTGAAATGCCTCAAAATTCTTCAAATTGAACGTTGACGCACTTTTTCCCTTGCGGCTTTTCCACGACTCCACGAAGGCTCCCTGGTGGGCGTATTCTGAACAATGGTGTTCTTAAGGGTACCCGTGCAAATTCTCTGACGGCACTCCCATAGTGGCGGTGTCCTTTGAGGGACGATTTCACTTTTATAGGGAATAGGACATAGTCTGCTGGTGACAAGTTGCGGTGACTACTGTAAGAGGGTTTGAGAGTCGTCACAATGCCGTTTCAGAAGGTCTTCGCAACTAGACACTATTAACTCCGCTCTTGGTCGTCCATCCATAGGATTCGAAAAACAATTGGTGAGATTGGGCAAAGAGTGCATTAAAGTACACTTCTCAAGTTTCAAAATTATATATTTATTTTTCAACATAGTCGCTGTTAAGGCTAAAACATTTCTCCCAACGTGTAACAAGTTTGTTCGCTAATTCAGGACTTCTAATTCAAAGGCCATTGGGTCAGATTGATCGGTAGTAGTCTTGGTGAGATGAGTGGGGTCGTGGTTTAGGTCAACCCGCTGGGATCGCACGTGGGGGAAAATTGAACCTTGGCGTCAAGTTTGGCTTTCGTTTGACGAGGTATCTGGTGGAGCGGAAATCATTTGGAGTTTTTCATAGTTGCAAGCATTGATGAGTGAATTTAAAATTTAGTGCGATGGGTATGGGATGAGAATCAATATTAATAAAACAAAGGGTATACGATTTTACAGAAAGAAAAAGGATAAGATAAACATTAAAATAGGAGGGCAAAAAATTGAAGAATTGCGCTAGGCAAGGAGACTTTCTCAAGAAGGAGGAAGTTGATGACGGGGACGTTGAGTAGGGAGGTTAAGAAAAGACTTGTAAAAACTCTGATATGGAGCGTAGCGTACGGCGGGGAAACGTGGTCCCTGAAGCAGGAGGATAGACGTAGATTGGAAGCTTTTGAAATGTGGGTGTGGAGAAGAAGGGATAAGGTGAAATGGACCGAAAGGAAAACAAATGAGGAAGTACTGGAAGTAATGAGGAACTTCTGTTCTGTTACTAATTCCTCTTGAGAAAGGTGGTTGCACCACCGAAAATTCGAGAACCAGTGAGTCCCTCTTTTATATGTTTTAGTTTCTGTGTTTGTGTCGACTAGTTAATCAATTTACATTATAGTGCACGTTCGTGGGTTTTTCAAGAAAGTGACTTTATATATATATATATATATATATATATATATATATATCGATGATGCGGAAGTACTCACGAGAGCAATATAACTTTTGAACGGCACAATATAACACAGAATAAAACAGATAACACGTAAAAGGACACTCACACTGTAGATGATTTGAGCTTAATATAAACCATAAACACAGTAATCAACCCGAAGGTCGGTTTAGTATATATATATATATACACACACACACACACGTATATATAAAGGTTGGATTCCGAAACTAATGCAATTGAATAACTATTGCGTGTTACGCAAGTAAATTAAGAAATGAGAGAGGAAGATATTTCTTCCTTTTCGTTCATGTTAATATATAATGAACAGTGCCGTATTAAACTGTGTCATATATATTTTTGTCCATTTTCTTAGGGCACTAACAGACATTTAAAATGAAGAGATTCAAATTATATTTGGAGCATCTAAATTGTGGAAGCGGCCTTAGCCCAAAAGTAATTGAAGATGGCGACTGGAGGTAATATTTTGAAATTGAAATGTGAAATATGCTGGGGAGAAGCCAAAAATGAAACTGTGCAAGTGATCCATGCTCATTGGCATTGAAGGGATAGTAATGCGCTCACAGAAGAACATGAATCTCCTTCTTTTGATATATAAGGCAAATAAATCTGCACCGTTTCTAATCATGAACGTGAGGGCATGGACCTCAAAGGGAAAGCAGTCATCTACGGAAGGAAGGATAGAATGTGAAACAGTTCGTCGATAAAGAGCAGTTTGGATTTGGGACATGCAAGGGCACCAGCGGAGTTATTGTGTCTATTAGGCTACCAATGTGGAAGAAAATAGAAAACGACCAGCAGGTGTTTGATGCACTTATTGATGTTCAAAAAGCATTTTACGATGCTGAACGACGTAGAATATTTCTCATTTCTCCTGGAAGACAGGAGTTTTTCATAATGGTGAGAAAAAGTGTTAAGTAGTACATCAGCTCTGCCTTTCATGCACGTAGCTTCAATAAAAACTGGATTCAGCAGTGAAGATACAATTATAATATGTATAACGGGGAGCAAAGTAAGAATGTGAACCCTTGTCGATTTTTCTATGATTTATATTTTTCTACTTTATGTAATGTATTTTTACCACTTAATTCAATCTGTCAGTTTTGAAACTTTTGATCATGCAGCTATCCAACTGAGCAGTGATTGTTAAATAGTTTCTTAAGTTTGAATACCTTGGTAGATGTACGTGATTTGTATAAAAAATGTAGGGAAATGTTTCGAAAAAAGTGGTTTATTTCAGATAATGCTGCATTCCCTCAAAATTATTCAAAGCACATCCCTTAAGTGTCGGCAGGCTTTTGCTCTTGGTGCTTTTCCACGACTCGAAGGCTCCTTGGTAGGCGGAAGGTCGTTAAGGGTACGCGCCCAAACTTCTTGGTCGGCTTGACCGTGTTGGTCCGAAACACTTCCGAGATACGTCAACTGTTTCCCCTGCTCTAGTTTTCGCCCACCTATTTTAACTTTAACCTTAGCCTTTGTCTTTCTAGAATAATCACATAACATTTATGTTATGAAAATTGATTCTCATCCCATATCTATTTTCCAATTCACTCAGCAATGCTTGCAACCCCTTGGCTGACTGACAAACTAGAGATTGGTGATCAGCAAACCTAACCGATTTTACAAATTCCCCGCCGACTTTCATTCCTACCTCCAGTTCTTCCCATACCTCTTTAATGATTTCCTCCACATTCTATCTGTAAATGTTAGACAAAGGGACACTGTTTCTTTCCTTTTATCGGACATTAAAGATGACCAAACACTCACTTTGATATCTTTCCCGCTAAACACGGAAACGCAGGCGATCTGGAGCGCCCCAAGAGGGCATCGACCGGGAGAACGTGCGGGTCTTCGCCATGGGCACGAGGGTCAAGAGGGCCGCCAATTCATGGTACAGCCAGGAACGTCCCAAAGCCAGGGGCACCCGGGGCCTCTTCCTGAAAGCCTCCAGGAACCACAGGGGCCTCATATATCCAGGTCAGTTGTCGAGAGCTGTCAGTGAGGCAACAGCGAGTAACTCTAGAAATACCCTTCCTCGGTCACCAAAACCTCAACAAATGTCATGACGTTTCGTTTTATAGTTTTCAGACTTACGTGTGTAATATTGGGTGAAAAGATTTCAAAAGTTCAAGGAAGATATTTCGTTTTTGAGTCATTTAACGCCGAAAGTCATTTATATTACTCACTGCGCACCAGAAAATACTTGGTATGCGAGTAAAAATCGGAAGAATCTATTCAATTATATATGATAGCATGATAAAAAAGTTAAAAAATACTGTTTCTTTTAAAAATATAATTAGGTTGCTGACAATCTTGAATGTTCAACACAAATATCTCATTTCAGAGTGGTTTCCAACTTAACGACTCTGCGAATAATCACGCCAAAAATGATGGTTGCGACACACTTCAGGCGAAGCTAGTGGAACTCGATTCCTCGACTGTGGTTGGTTGATTCTGACGACAGGCGTCGCCTTGTTGTTGTCTGAAAGTGTGTCAATTGAGTTCTTGGAGATATGAAGAGCGGGAGAGGCAGGGGTGAGGTGCCAAGGCACGTCAAAATAAAACTCATCAGTTCCGGATTATTTGCTTTTTATCGAGTTTTCTCAAGGATGGTTTGATCAAATGATTAAAATCTAAGATAATAAAACCCAACTTCTCTGCCCAAGTTTCGAAAAAAAATTCCGAGTCATTTCACTTCCGTATGCGGTTACAAATAATGACGTCCTTCAAATAATTTGACTACGCTATCAATTTCTGAAGGGTCATCACTCAATACTAATGAAGCCACCCGTCCCGTCCCGGAGTTCGGAACTATTTCTTCTGGTGCGAGAGGCCGGTGCATTTCTTGCATCGTAGGGTCACTCTGATGAGCTGTAAATGTGGTGAGACATCACATTTACAGCTCATCGGAGTGCATTACATTTTACGTAACTGCTCGTCAGTCTACCTGAATCGTAATCCGTCTATCGTCACCTCTTTCCGACTGTCCTATCGTTCAGAAAAATGGCCAAGGTTATCGGGTCTTCCACATTTGCGTCAGTTTGTTCCCTAGCAAGACATTCTCCTCCGCCTGGTTGCTAGGTTCCAGAGTCTTTGCACCTGCGCCAGTTCTCCCTAGCACTTGAGAGTATTCAAACGACGGACCACACCGCGAAAGTCACCACTCCCGAAACTACCGGAACTGAGATGGAAATGAACCAGTGCTGAACAGCAGCAACGATTCGCTGACCGTTCAAAGAGAACCTCTTCATAACACCTTCATTGATCGCGCTCAATTCTTCCATTAACTGCTCCTGTGCCCTGCTCCTCTTCTTCCATTCTTTTCTTTGGTAGTTTCTTCAGTTTCGGCTTTAGTGAATTATTGTGCCTAAGGCCATGAGCTTTTTTAGACCTAGAGATGTGCTCAAGTTCTTCTCTTCTTCTTTTAATAACGTATGTTGCATTATGAAGTGTAACCTTCCTTCCCTCCTGCTCTCCCTACCATTTCCTCAGAGGCCACTACGTGTATCCGTTTAATTACGTTGTTACAACAATTACTAAT
Source organism: Hetaerina titia (assembly GCA_037158775.1). Classification (NCBI taxonomy): domain Eukaryota; kingdom Metazoa; phylum Arthropoda; class Insecta; order Odonata; family Calopterygidae; genus Hetaerina; species Hetaerina titia. The sequence goes on from CM073772.1 coordinate 21,472,799, forward strand.
TTTTTCAAACCTTTCAAGTGTCCAGTGAACTGTAGAGTTAAGGTGGAATCAATCCTTTACCAATTCTGCAGGAAGTCTATCCAATGTGCACAATAATTTGGCATTAATTTGATGAAATACGAATCTGAATTTCTGTGCCAATCAAAACTCATGAGGGTTGGATCTAGTGAAGGATGGAACGTTCGCCTGGTAAAAACGGCGACAAAACCCTCCCGCCCGCAGGTACCAAGTGGTGCGGCCCGGGAGATGTGGCCCGAAACTACTGGGATCTAGGGAAACTGGCGGATGAAGACCGATGCTGTCGGAGGCACGACCACTGCCCGGAGAGTATCGCGCCAGGGCAATGCACGCACGGGATCTGCAACACCGCCCCTTTCACCAGGTACGATTCATTTGCCGTTCTGCCTCCGGCGCACAAAGTTGAAAAAGGCACCCTCTCGAAACTAAAAAAAAATGCACGTCTCAAGTCAGTAAAATATAAAGAATATTCTAACTAGCATTCTGTAGAGAAATATATTTTTGAACCTGCAGCCCAATTGGGGTGACCACTTCATCAATTGCTTCAAACCCACAGTTTTTATAACAACGAAGACAACAGTTTTGTAGATATCTTTGTTTTCTATTTAGTATAATTTAAATATACAAGGAACGTAGCTACGGTCGTGAATCAATGTAAACAAAAAATGCCGGGATCGTTAACTTCAAGTTTACGGTCCCGGAATTTTTTGTTTACACTTCTATTTAGTCGTTTGGTATTTATTTTTTTGCACTTGTATTTTTTTCAGTATCCTGCAAGCCACCGCTAGGGTGTATGGCAGAGGATGAATACACACCAGACTAATTTAAATCCGAACATGACCCTACCGCGGTCGGACAATGTTATTATGATTCCCTATCATTAGTGGAACAAATTACTTACATCTATCTGTTCTACACTTAATCTCTCTAATTTTATTGAAATTATCTCTCCTACCGTAGTACAATGTAGGTAATAATACTATATATTTTCAACATCATTGGTAAAGAGACGTCCTTACTATAGTTTCTATTCTCTACCTAGTCTATAAGAACAACGTTTACAGATCTAGCTTTTTTCAAATTTGTTGTATATCATGACGTGTAATCCAATGGCGATAATCCGAAAAAGTTTTTCCTGGCCACGATTCGATGACCGATGAACTATACTCACGGTTTATAATTCTTGCACAACCGATAATAGGTCGTGCATACACATTGCCTCACTGCTGCTAGAACTCTGTAGTGCCCGAGCCGTTGTAATTGATGCGAGGCAGTTCAGGGATTTGGTTTGCCATTTGAGAATGAATTGAACCTTAAGGATGGTTAAAAAAAAGAGTAACTTCAGCGAAAAGATGCTGAAAAAAAGCTTTCAAAACTTTCTCTACCTACCGACGTTTTAGCGGCCGTCCGCTAGATTCTTCAAGACCTCCGCCCACTGCAACACGAGAGAACCACAGTGTCTCCAAATGTCTCTCCTTTTGCAATAATCTCTACAGTTATCTCAGCGTCGACAGAACGATGTGAAAAGCATGAAGATCCAACATATGAAAAACGCGAGGCACCAAGATTTGTTAAACTAATATGAGGTAAATCAAAGTCAAGGGTCGTTTCGTACCTTCATTCATAGAATGAAAAAAACGTTACAAAATATATTCTGCAAATTAAAATTGGCATGATAAATATCAGATGAACATAGCCGTCTTACAGTAATTAAAAGGCATCCGAACGTAATCACGAAGTGCAGGCTGCCGCATTGGAAAAGGAGGGCATATGGATCTACTTTTCAGCCGAAGGCGGTTTCATCGCCGGGGCAATTGGGAATATTTATGATTACCTTGACCTACCGCGTCCCTAGGAAGACGAATCAATATCGAAAAAAAAATTCATTTTCTAATGAATTCTTATCATTTTCGAGTGTCTCGCTTACCTGGTGTGTCATTTTTGCCTCTGGATCTTTCAAAGATTCCGATTTAATATTCCAATGACGTTAAACTTGATTGATCCCGAAAATTACTGCAACGAAATTTTGATCACATTAATTGCAAGGTGTTTTTAATCCCATAGCCGTGATTTTTCATTGTTTTTCCTCACTATTTCTCGCCTTTGGCGCGCCCGCCCCAATGCACTTCCACGCCCTGAGTGTGATAAGTGGATACAACAAGCGTACTAACATATTTGTGAGTCATGACTATCAAATCGAGGAACCAGTTTTCCTTCGATCTTTTCCTCCGATGCTTTTCATCACAACACTACAGAAATTTTTTCCATTCAATGAGGTCTCCATCAAGTTAATGCGACTCGAAATACCGCCTATTAGTTTCCGTCCTCTTTTCAGTACGGACAAAAACTTCCGAGTTCTACTCTTTCCCATTTCTTGTGGATACTTCTCATTAAGTATTGAGAGATCGTTTGCAAATTGGGCGCGAGTGCGTAATGGAAACTTTAATGACGTCTATTAACCCCTTTTGCGACAGTCTCCTGTTTTCGCACATTCCGTCCAAGTTTTATCAGTCTAGTCTGACTTTTTGCAGACAACCTGGCCCCTTCCTTGAGGACAACGGGGCGGGAAAATTTCTAAAGAATGGTTGAGCACGTTCTCCCAGCAGAGTCAACAGCAAAATAAACTCAATTGGGAATAAATCCGAATGGACTTTGCTATTAAGTTTAGGATCTCTTATCCAGCCACCGTCCAACTCCCACTTAATGCAAAGAGGAATCCAAAGCATTTATCCATCATTTGCGTAAAAGGGGTGATCCACACCAGATTATACCGTGAGGGAAGACGTTAAGGACCTCGCCGATTCTTTTACGACCATTGGTTATATAATTAAGAGGTATGTTTATGCATGAATGCCGATTATGTTCTCCAATGTCAATTCCCATGGCTATCAAGAAACGGATTACACTTTGGACAGTGTTTTAAATTGTTCGCACCACTGGTCCATAACTTGAATAAAATACTCTAAATGAAAATACACCGCCCATAATTGATGAAAACATATTTTCTTCTTTTCTAGATCACACTGTGAATGTGACGAACGTTTTCAGCGATGTCTGCAGGCACTCAAGTCTCCTGCAGCTGACACGATAGGCGCTCTTTACTTCAACGTTGGAAACCCCTTATGTTTTGCGGAAGAGGAAGAAGACAATGACTTTGTAGCGAACACAGGAAACGCTGACTTATTGGTCGATCGTCTGGGATTGGACTTTGAGGCAAACGAAATGTGGCCTACTGCCAGAGGAAATCTAGATACTACATTAGGCCAAATGCAACGTCCTGGTTGTTCAAGGCAAGCATATAAATTAATAAATCTCTAGTCTAAGTCTCAACATCCACAACAAATTCTGTCATTTACTGGTTCATAACCCATTGAAAAAAGTTACTAATGAAATTCTATCTAATGATATAATATTGAAGAACTGTTTCTGTAAATATTCAAATTTTAAGATAACTATTTAATGCCAATTTAATTAATTTAGAACACCAATTCACTTTTATACAGATCATATTACCGGAAATATTTTTCAAAAAGTTCTTTACATTCCCTTCACCCTATGTGGCTACGTCAGGCTAATTATACCCTTTATCCCCGTATGCAGGAGATCAAATTGCCGATACAAGTTCTACATCCAAAAGCATTACACAGAGGTGGGGGCCAATCACAATAATGTGATACCCACTGCAGTGATAAGGCCGAGGATAAATCAAGGTAAAGTGAGCTCACAAGAGCTTAATTTGGTGATGGACAAGCGAAGTAGTCTCGAGAATGCTGATCATCAAGCTGCAGAAATCCTGTCCAAGTTTCTTCATCGCCTTCTCCGATCAACTGGAATACTTCGACCAAGATTCTAAACATGAAATCACATAATGGATTTTAGTTTTTATTTTAAAATAATAGGGACTCCAAAAACGAATATCAATTCCATTCCTAAGTTTTATTAGGAGTTGTTTATATGTATTTTATATTTATCATGCAAAACTTGTCTTCGGGCACCACAACTGAATGGAAATAAAAATGTCTCTGAGCATGGCTATTGTTCTAATTAAGTAGAAGTAAACAAACCAACAGTAAGAATTATATTGATACAACTGCTAAATCCTCTCCTAACCCCTAAGTCTTCAGTTTATGTCCCCAAAGACTCCCCAAAGTATTGTTTTCAGTTGGTAAAGGGTGGCACTGTGAAAGAATTGAAAAACCGACTAGTGAAATTATTTTCCTACCTTTTTAACAAGAGATTCGCTGTGACTCATCAAGATCACATTTTATCAAAGATGTGTGCACAGAGTTCCAATGAATATATTTACCCACAAAGCTCAATGCTATTCCTCTTCTGCCTTTGGCTTCCAATTTTCAAAACTTTCTAATTTTTAAAATATTTTGATAATGATACCTGTAACTTCTAACCCAAAATCTAGTGATAATACAGATAGATGCCCATGCTATTGAGTCATTACTCGGAGGAAAAAAGAGACCGATTGCTCAACCATTTAGAAAGAATAATTGGGAACTTGCCAAGAAGGTTGCACCAAATAGTAATGGGGGATTGAAATACAGTTGTAGGCATAGGGAAGGAAGGGGAAGAGAGAGGGGAAGGTTCTTCACAACGGTTAAGAAATTAAAAATGATCATGGATAGATAATGGGTGAGTTCTTTAGGAATAGGGGTTTTAATTACTAGCAACTTGTTCAAACATCACCAGAGGCATATAAGCATAATAAAAATGCTGAGAGAAACAGGTATGTATCAGTTAGATTGCATTATGGTTTGATATAGATTGAGAAGCACCATATTTCTATCAAACAGCTTCAAAGGTTCAAATGCAGACTCAGATAGTATTTTAGCTATCATGAAATACAACATAGTACCAAACGCACCATAAAAGATACTTCTAGGAAATTATTACTAGTTTCAGAAGTGATTCATGGACTGTGGAATGAATTCATAGAAGAGCCGATAGTATGGTTAAAATATTAGGCTGGTCAGACAAGAAATAGAAAGGGAATTTGAAGTATATAGGAATAGTCTTGATCCAAGAAAACTGGATGCTAAAATAGAAAGAGGGGTAAGGGGGATGAAGTGTACTTGTGTGTATAATAAAGCATCAGGATTTGGTTCTATCCAAACACAATTATTTAGTTTAAGGAAAAATGGAAGGATATGATTCTTTGAACTTAAATGCAGTATAAGGCATATTTGAAAAGTGATGGCCATATTTTTATATTTAAATAGTGTTGTGTCATAACAGAGTTGTTGCATGCAGCACCATTTATTGATTGATTCCAAAGCCACTGAAGTTATTTCTTTGATTCAGTGGTCATTTCCCATCCAGTGAATCCAGATAACATTGCAAAAACCATTTCTCCTACCAGTTGCAGAATACATGCTTGGTCTTGACTTTTGTATGCAGATGGATCATCAGCTGCCCAAACTCATCGGGAGTGGTGCCTAGTTTATGGAATTACAATACTGGCTGAAGGAAAAACTGGAAAAATGTGTCTAGGCTTCAAAAATGGCTGCTCAAATGTGCAAGAGGAAGGAAGGAAAATATGGCAGGCCCAGTATCCAGATCGATGAAATGGTTCAACAAGTGGACCAAAAATACGATCTATGATTGATGACCCACCTACTTCATTCCTTCCTTCTTTCCATCACCTCCTATTTATTTTCCACCACATTGTATAAGAGAATTATGCACTTCTTATTTAACTGATAATGATGGGAGGAGACTTACAAAAATTGATTTAAAATCTAACAATACTACCAGAAAGTGACTGTTTTATTAGAGTACAACTGCCATTTAAATATAAATTAATACACCATTTGTTCTTTTGAACAAATTAAATTTAAGGCATGTCATAAAAATGCTTTTTCAATTGTGAGAAAGCATCTAATATGGTAAAGCATACAATAATACATACTTACATATTTATATACCTGGAAATACTTCTAAAATGTATTTATTTTACCATAGTAGAAGCTATACTCAAAATATCATTGAAAACACAAGTCCTGTTTTCATTAATAGACTATATAACATTCAAACTCAAAAGTTTTTCAAATGGATTGCAAATTTTTTTAAGAGGTTAAGATACAAAAATGGAATTTTACTCAGTAAATACATGTTTTAAATCATTGTTTAATCACTGCGGAAGTGCCATTTAAATAATTAAAAAGGCACTCTTGCTGTTTTTAAAAAATATTGAACTCGAAATATAATACATAAATGGTTTGAGGTTATCTATGGGTGTGACAAATAGAGATTTTTTAAAGTTTTATAATGCCATAGGTAATTAGAAACATGATGTTATTCCAAAAAGGCATGATATTATGCCAACCATTAGCTATATTTCAATAAAAAAACACTAATCTTGTTATCTTTCTCCAACAAGAGATAATTTCTTGATTTTATTGAATTATTATCCATGAAAAACATTTTAAATGATAAAATTTGAAATCGAAATAACAACATCACTTTTATTTTTATATGCAATGGATTCAATAGCAAAATGAAAACTAAGTTCTTGGATTGAGATCAACGCATGAGTTTACTATGATTGGCTCATACTCTGAATGAAAAAGATCTGACATTGATTGGGGGATTTGCACAAAGCCGATGAACTTCATTGGATTTCTCAATAAATGACTGTCACACACTGCACACAAGAAATCACTTATCTCAGAATTCAATATAACATTTTCACTATACTTTCACAAATAACTGGAGGCATAATAGCCTTCATTGAAATATTTTGAGTATTTAAAATTATGAGATAACCCATTAGCTAAATTACTAGCGGTGGGTAAATTAGCATGGAATCATTATAAAAATGATAGAGTTGTTTTAGTGAGCAATTTTGAATGATGGCCTGAACTCCCTCAAATGACCAATCATTGATGTTGGTACTGTTCGCCAGGCTTAGGGATGAATAGGGAAAGTAAGCCACCTCCTGCAGAATGAAAAAGGAAAATATAAGTACAGAATATTTTTACAACATCAACTTTTGAGGGCAGAAAGTCAAAAGGAAGCATACTGTTCTGGTATTTGTCACTTTGGGAACAGGTAAATGTCAAATTTTGGGGGTTTGTCAAATTTAGAGATGATTTAAACCAAAACCGAATAAATTGGGTAAATAAGAAAGAGGGTGGACATATTTCTTTATCATGTCTTGAAAGAAACTTCACAAGGAACTGAATAAGATGAAACAAGGCATAATATTTAAGATATAGAATAAATTTACTTGTTCAAATTAAATCTTAGGTAATAGTGACAAAAGTCTAATAAAGAAATGAAGTACATTGGAAGCATTTAATTTCTTGACTTTTCATAATTAAGCATAACCGCCAGATATTAAGTTGGTTTTAAGCTCAACATTTATGTTCCACTGATGATGTCGTGGAAGATACCATGTTCAGCCATTTGCAATGCATGTAGTGATTGAGGGTTTGGACTTCAAATTTTAGCCCACAAGTAATAACTGAAAATACTGGTTCAAGTCTTGAAATTTAATGGGAAATATCATCATAGGTTTTTCCTCTTATAAACAAACAAAGTAAAGTCAAACTAATAAACAAGAGTCTAAAAAAATCAAAGCATTGAAGAAAAACTAAAAAGAATCATGCCTTACTTATCCAGGTGGTAATAATAGTTCTTCAAGATCACTCATAAGGATTAAATAATAGGTATTAATATTTCTGATCTGCAAGTTTACCAAAAGCATGATTTGCACTTTTAGGATACTGAAAGATTTAATGTCTAATTTCATCACAAACAGAACAATCGCATCCTTTAATCTCACTTTTCTTCATGTAGCACCATTAATAGCTTACTCTCATTTTGTTAAAAGACCTCAACCTTGCGTAAATTATCGATGCTTGTGCTACAACATTATTCAAATATGCTGAGTAATTACATAAAATCGTGGAAAAGTCAGATAGGATCATTTCAACTCAGTGTATTTTTATGTAGCCAAATGACAATGAAACAGCATTATTCAATAAATAAAAAAACATTTCAAATAGCATCTGATCCCCCTCATGCAGCAAAACTTCAGTAATTTTTTGTCAACTTAGACAATGTTTTACGTCTATTTCAGGCTTTTGTTTCAACCAAACGACTTCTGTATTTTGGATGTACTTCAGCCTAATCCAAATCCTAGGCTTTAACGAATGTTCTTCTTATCTCATTGTCAAATCTCTCTCTCATTCATGCTCTACATTATTTTTACTGATTACTCTGATGATATTTTATCAAATGAAGATGTTTCACTGTTCCTCTTTCCCTAATTGTGGTACAGATTACATACAATGACTGCCAACAACACTTCATGCATGCCCAACCAGCCTCATTGCTAGATACACTGAATTCACATCAGGCTATCCAACTTTATGTAATTTCCACAATATTTAGTTATTTGCAAATAATTGTATGGGATAAGGTGTATTATCATTTATATTTATCTGAATTCTATCAGAGCAAAATAAGATTAAGTATTACCTATCATCAATACACCTCCAGCAATTAAAGGAATGTCACAGTTGAAATCAACCAGCCATCCAAATAAGATATTTCCTATTACAGCTCCAATTCGACCAGTGGTGTGTTCTAAGGCCAGGGCAAAAGCTCTATTTAAAAAACAAACAAGTGGGATTAAAGTAAATCAGTGTATGAAAATCATGTGCTCAAATGAATAAAAACATATGTTTGTAGCACAATGTTAAGTTCTTTATGGGAAACCAACACAGACAATTAGGAGTTCTTGTTAGAGTTGGAGAAAAAATCTGAAAAACTAATATCCTTTATGTACAGAATTCCTAAAAAAATTAAATACTAGAATTATAAACTGACTATATTCAAGGAACAGGATTTGTAAAGAAAGTAATGTAATTCAAACTAGGGTAATTAATAGACCTAGGGAATAGCATGAATATGGAATGAAGGGAGGGAAGAGGATTTTCATGATGAATAAAATAGATCCATTATGATTGAAATTATCCATCTTTTATATGTGCAGTAAAAATGGAAGATAATTCAAATCAAATGAATGTATGCCTAGTTGCTGACTATGATTATGGAAAATAAAATCAAAGAATTAACTTCAATTAGAATTATCTACCTACCCGACTGATCAAAGTTTGGCATGAAAACATCCCAATACTTGAAAATCAATGACCAACAGAAGTGGAATTCCCACAAAAAATGAATAAATGGAAAGCAAAAAATTTGTTAATAATAATATGAAACCATAATTTTAGTGAATACAATACTAATTTTTCTTTTGCTAATTAAGTATGCTTTTACTAAGAGTGTACAAGGTTATTAGATGAAACATTTGGCTGAGGGACTGAAAGCCCTCACACTACTTGAGGGAAATGTTCAGAGAAATATGCCATTACTTTTCTCTTTCTTAAGAAATCATATCCAACCTATCATATCTAACCAAAAATTCTTCAATTGCTGATAGTAGTATTGGATTGTTTGAAGTTCTTATCTTACTTAAAATCAAATCTGGTCCTTTGACATTTACATTTGTAAAACAAACAAGTAGGCAATAATTTGTGACCTTTCTCTAAGAATTGCAGAACTTGGAGACAAGCTTTATTAATAATGTTTATTTTTTTTAATTACACTAATGTAATCAATTAGGCTAAAGATTAGACACTCACCTATGATTAGGTGGAATGAGCTCCACAACCACACACATAATGACACTTATGCCAATTCCAGCAATGCCTTCAAAAATGCATGCGAGGATCAAATTTTGTGTTGATGTCCAGACATAGTTAAGGCCAATTGAGCACACCCCAGATACCACCATGGACCCAACTATAATGTTGAAAATATTGTTAAAAAATTAAAAAATGAAGCCTGAAACTTTTACTGTTCAGATATATATGCAGCTGAAAATCAGACAATAAGGGGTGATAATGGAGACAGCCTCAAATTGGCATCACTATTCTAAGATAAAATAAAAAATTTCCTCATATTTAATAATAGCAGATATTCTTAGCATAATTCATACACTTTTTGGGGTCATGTGTCCATTCAGTCCATTCAGCAAACTAATTCTATTATCACACACTTTATCATAAGCAAAAATTTGACCAGGTCATTATGTAGGTAATGTAAACATGTTTTGATCTGATGCAAAAGCCTACCTAGCCTACCATCTCACTCAATGATTCATGATTACATGATGAGAGGGAATGTTTGGAGAATCAAAAGTCTACCAGATGGCAAAGATCATTCAATAAAATTAAAGAGCAGTTACTAAGCTTAATTTATGAATCTTAAAAATTAGCCTTTTCCCAAGCCCCCTAAAATCAGCCAAAATAGTGCCTATGTACCAAGGAAAAGATAGCAAAACAGCTATTAATCATTAGATGTATACAAATAGCTCCAGGCCTTCTACCCTGAGAACAGAGCAAGAGGAGCCATCACTGCGGAAGAAATTGTATTACATAGGAATGACCTTCGGCAATACTGAAATGTAGTTCCATTCAATTCAGACAGGTTCTATCCTGTAGGTGGTCATTTGCATAAAGTGTTTCAGTGTACTCTTGCCATCATTATTATATGGAGCAACAGACAAGAATCAAGTATTGTTTTAAATTGGGCAAATGGCCCCAAGAAATACATGAAATGATTAAGACTGTGTATGATGATGATACACTGAGTCATTCACAAGTTTTTGAGTGGTTTGCAAGGTTCATGGTAAGTGCAAGGCTGATGAAAGTTCGTGCTTCTAATTCAACAGCAAAATCACAACTGAACACCTTATTTGACAGTTGGGGTATCATTCACAGAGTTTCTTCTTTCAGAGATTCCACTGTTACTGGGACATTCTACAGAGATATTTTGGATCAAATTTTGCAATGAATGGAGTGCGTGAGACCAGAATTGTTGAGCAGTAATGAATTGTGATCATAAAACAACAATGCACTGGCTCAAAAGTGCATTATTTTAAGGAAGTTTTTCATGAAACAACAAGTTGTCAGCACCAATCACCTAGCATATTCACCTGATCTGTCCTCTCAACCCCCAGACTATTTTTTGTTTCCAAAACTCAAATTGAAGTTGAAGGCATAGGGATGCACTTCAGTGAAGGTGATTGAAAAGCCAGTGATGAAGTAACTGAAAAGTACTCCAACACAGGAATTCCAGGAGGTGATGTTAGACCTGAAGATTCATGCTAGGCGCTGTATGAAATTGGGGGAGGCTATGCAGAAGTCCGATAATAAATAGAATTCATTTCATTTGGTTGTTTGATCTGTGTGTGTTTGGTCCTAGAACTTTTTGAATGCCTGGTGTAGACCAATATCCCTCCTGAACCAGTTGGGGAAAATATTTGAAATCGTTTTCTATTGCCTTCTAGGATCATGTCTCAAAACACATAACCTATCCTCCACTTCCCAACATGGTTTTATAAAAATCAGTGTCACTGCAAGAGCCACACATCACATGGAGAATCAAATACGTTTACATTTGGATAATAGAACTGAAACTTAAGGATTCATTTTTGATTTCACTAAAGCTTTGGACTGCGTAAATCCTAAGCTACTTCAGTGGCGCCCATCTGGAGGGGAAGTCTTTTATGAAGCAGATTTTACATGTATAATAATTGGTTAAACCATAAACTCATATAATAATATGGGAAATAATACCTGCTCACTTTGAATTGGTTTAGGAGGGAAATGGTCTCCATACCCTATTACTGTGGATTCCTTTTTGTGTTCATGGCTACCCTTTGAATGAATATCCTTGCCTCCCATGTTATTAATATATGAGATGGGCTGCAGACCTATCTGTCAGTATTGGAAGTCAAACAGGTAACCCTGAATTAAATTTACACATATTTGATCAGTATTTTTACACATGCATGCATATCACAGTTTGTTCACAACCATCTGGCTGAAATTCAAAGAGCCTATTTTTTACAAGTGGCTCCAGTCCCCAATCAAACAATAAATCACAGTTTGTTGACAGGCGAGGGCATAGCTTGCTTAGTACTTAGCCAAACAGCATGTGAAATTCACACATTAGCAGAGAAATGAGTGATGCCAGTTCCTTTGCCTGTGTCACCTTTGATTTCCCTGAATGATCTGTAGCCAAAAAATCACACCCTTATGATGAAGCTGAGGGCACCCACTGCTTTTCTTGAATGGGGGGACATGCGCCACAAAACAGCAGTCCGAAAGGAGAGAGAGAGGGAAAAGTGTGGGTGGGGAAGGCTCTTTGTTCCCTCCCTACCTCCCCCATCCAACTCATGCATGGTACATGCATGGGCAAATTTGTTTATATTATTACAAAACCCACAAATGCACTCAGGAGCGCACCTCCACTACCCGCCTGATTGGACCCTCGATCACACTGTGCACAACGTCTAAAGCTTGTCCCCACAACTAACCCTTCCCTGATGCACACACACACTCTCCTTTCCCCTTCTCATACCACCAACCATCCCACTCACCCACCCATGACGGCCCGCTTGCCGAGCCGGTCCACGACCGCAATGACGGCTACACCTGCCACGATACAGGCGACCCCCACAATCGTGGCATGGTGGTAGGCGGTGGCAGAGATGACTGCTCGTCCATCAGAGTCACAAGGTAGGGCATCATCACCACTGGCTATGGCTGCCGTCACCTCGCAGATGGATGCCTCAGTTTGATTCGAGTACAGAGTCAAAAAACGGTCGTAGCGGTCAAAGAGGTCCGGGAACCACAGGATGAGTGTGTGATAGCTGCCAAGGAAAAAATGGGGTTCAAGGCATCTTGCTGCAGAAATGGCCAAACCAGATATTGGTATTTTCTCTGCAATAGATAAAAAATTATTGATGTTTTCATATTTGTATCAATCATATCACTTCCTTTTTCTGATGTTTCAATACTAAATCAACTAATCCACCAAGTTTGCTACCACAGTGTGATATAATTGAAGGTATGATCAGAAAATACATGCCACCATTTCAACCATTATTAAGATTACATAATAGGCCTTTTCCATTGCAATTATATTTTAAATGCATCCCATACATCAGCTGATGATGATGCGCAGCATCAAAATCATGGTCATGGAACATTAAAAGTGTGAGGAAGTGTAAAGTTTCTCTTATTTTTTTACCTTCATCATGAAGGAATTCCACAAAGTTGAGCCCGAAACTATTAACTTTAAAACTCAGTTTAAAGAGTCAGGGTCATCCCCTAAAATATTATTTTACCCAAATCTCAGTTTTCAACACCTTATAATTATATTATTTCAGCTGAAGTCCTGTAATATATGTAATGACACTTACTCCTTCCCTCAATTATACAATATGCAAATTTTAAAATTTTATGTTGCATAAAAGACTGTTACCGAGAACTTGAATAGCAACTCATAGCTTTGAGATGTGGGTCCCTAAAATTTCCCAATTTTTCCAAAGCTCTGGACAGGAAATGTTCTTGTTAATTCTCTGGAAGAATCATTTTACTGCCTGCCCAATTTTTTATCTCTCCATGATCTTTACTTTCAATTATCTTCCTTTAAATAACACATTTGCATTTTACCACTTTCCTGTGACAAAATTCTGTGGCCAAACATCAAAAGAAAGTCCAACTCTTCATTCACATATGGCTCTCAACCTTTTGCATCCTGAATGCACCTCTGTCACTATGTGTTTCTCACCAGATACACTCCTTCATAATATTCTCACTCATGTTCATTCTGAGAATCTTTATTGGCAATGGCACTAATTGTCGGAAATCATCTCGACCTTTGAGTTACTAAAAAATGTTCCCTTCAAATGAGGAAAAACATTGCTATGACTAAGGTCACCAAATTTTTTAGATCGACATGTTTGGGACAAATAAAATTGAAATCAAGAGAAAGGAGGAGCTTCCATCAAAAAAGATAATTGTTAAGTGTACACTTGCATGCACATATAAAATACATACTAAATGTGCATATACATATATAATAAATATAGATATTTGTTTACTGTATGGAAATTACCAGAAAATAATCAATAACATATGTCCCTGTACGCTGTTGAAAGAGATGGACATGGGGAGGGCAATGAGTAGATGTCTGGTGACCCTAGCTACTTCTTCAACTTCAATGGCAATCCTCACGTGTACCATGACCACTTGGACCTATCAATCTTGGTGTGCATAGGAGTGGGGGTCCTTACCATGTCATGAGGATCGTCTGCACAATGAGGGTGAGGGCCGAAGCAGTGAGAAGAGGTTGGCTGAAGAGGGCCTTTGCTTGAGAGACAAGGGCTGAATAGGGTTCACAGGGTCTTCCCACTTTGGGGCTCTCAGCAGTCGGTGGTGAGGGCCGCAAGGACGTCACCTACAGATAGATAGACAGAGGTCTTTATTTGGGTGAGATTGAGACCAAGTGGTCCCTTCTTTCATTTTAATCCATGTCAACATCCAATAGGTGCCCTGCTGGCCATAACTTTAGAGTGCGTGGTAGGATATGATTCCAAGCCAGGAATGTACCAACAAAATTGAATGTCACATACCTATATGCTGATTTTCATACATAATTCCTCCAACTTATGCTTGCAAAATGCACCTTTGACCAACTATGGAGATCACTTTTGCCAGGGCAAGGAAGAGGAGAGTAACTAATGCTTCCGATCCTTTATCAGACGCTGTTTGACCTGAATTAGAGGTCATAATTATACAAAGCTTCAATAATTAATGATTTTTCTATTTTTATAGTAAATGAAGGGGTCATGCTTTAATCTGGGGCTTGTTTCTGAAAGCCAAGTGTATGAGTGAGTTTCCAATTCTTTCCAATTAACAAATATGGAGCCTACTGACAGAACTACATGGCAAAGCACTAGTTACTTCCCTAAATTATACAGCATGCAAATTTTAATTTTATTTTGCATTAAAGACTGTTACAGAGAACTTGAGTAACAACTCATAGCTTTGAGATATAGATCCCTAAGATGCCCTAATCTTTCTAGAGCCCTGGACAGGAAATGTCCTTTTCAACACTCTGGAAGAATCCTTTTGCAACCTGCTCCATTTTTTATTTCTCCATGACCCTCAATTTCAATTGTCTTTCTTTAAATATCAAATTTGCATTTTAATATTTTCCTGTTAGTTGACCTGAAACAAGATCCCATGTCCAACTCCTCATTCACTTAAGCCGTTCAACTTGGTTATATCCCGAATGTTCCTCTGTGACCACCTAGGTTTGATTAATGGTTTCAGGCATGACTTTATTGAATCGATTCATATTTAAAATGAAAAAAATAGTAACTTTGTGATTCCACAGAAAATTTATTATGTTATGACCCGGGTTTTGACCTTCAACATCGAAACGTCATGTCATTCAACATCGAAACATGAACGTCGAAACCCAGTGTGATAACTTTTTGTGGAATCACAAAGTTACTATTTTTTCATTTCCACCATCCAGATTGTTCCTCACCAGATACACTCCTTGTTCATAAAATTCCAAAATATACCTCCATCTGATAATCTATTTCTTATTCATTCTGGATAACTTCTATGCCCACCTTCCTCTGCATTTTGATGCTGTACATGATCTATGTCTTTGTTTCCAGCTGCAGCCTCTCTCTGCTTCTCTTCTTTTATCCACCAATCAATGTAAACATAAAATAGTCACCTTCTCAGAAGAGGTCCTTTTGATTTTCTAGCAACACCTTGCAATTTTGTCATTGAAAATCTTGAGTTTCCTTCCCTATGTACCTCCTAAAGTGACTACTTTCTACACCTCCTGACTCTACCTTCAGAGTCAGACATTTCAGTAGCCCATTTATTTTCATGTTTATTAGAGGTATCCCTGATAATTGGTACAGATTTTTCAAAATTTTGCTTCAGAAAACCGAGATACAATATCACTTTTGGTTGATGCAAACCTTAATGGCATCATCAGGCATAAATTCAACGAAAGAGGAGGCAAGTCGATTTCTCAAATCACTGCCTCCCTATTGTGTCAAGACTCACCACATATTCTTGGTCCTTGCCCATGTTGATGTGGTGTATCCACTGGAAAGCCTTGAGTGCCTCTTCCAACCTGTTCTTCGACATGAGATACCTGGGTGCCTCTGGGAGGAAGGCGAGGCAGAGGGCATTGGTGAGGCTGGGGAGGGCACACATCATTATGAACACTCTCCACGAGTTGAGGACGAGCAATTCACCCCCAAATTCATAAGCCCAAGTCTGTGGGATCACCGCTGCAGCAATACCTGTTGGAGGTGACCAATGAGCATTAATGCACACCACCCTGGGACTCAATAAATTCATCCAAGTAAAGAAGATGATGCTAAAGCCATTATGAGGAAGAGCAAATGTTTGACACCTCAAGAAATGGATGTAAAGGTGCAAACCAAACAAATTTTTCAACCACAGTCATTGAATAAATCCGTACTTGTCTTGATGATAGAATACAAGATGGCAAAAATAACTTCAAGCCTTGATAAATTTTTGGCAAACTTACAATTATTAAAAGATGAAACAATCAAAAAACAGAACACTGTAATTTAGTACAATGCCATGGATGACAAAGGACCATTGGTAGAAAACGGTATTGTTTTTCTTGCTCTTTTCTGGAAAAATATAGCTGATAACACTAGAAATTTAGGAAGAGTGGCATACCTACAAATGATTGTGTTTGCTCTAAAACCTATTTCCAACATGCCATGTCATACTCATTCTTTGAAAGTGATTTCCCACGTAGCATTTTTTTGCAATTTGCTTTGTTTAGCATTCTACCTACATATATATTTTTAATATGAATTATTTCTAGTATTATTATTATGAATTACTTCTAGTACATATATGTGATACAAATTGAATGGTGTGACTCTTTCTAGCAATTTCAACAATATAATCTATGGTTTTAGGCTCCATGAAAATATTTAGCATTCATATTAAAAGACTTTGTTCTTTTCCATAACATTTATTTGATACAATGGATTTCACCAATTTGCGGCTTCATCAGGTACCTGTATTTCTGGGAAAATTATCACACAAAATTATTAACTTGTAGGAATGGACATTAAAAAAATGGAGGGAGTAAAATAGCTAGGAGCTATTGTCAGATCTAACATGGAGAATGCATGTAAGGAACACTTGCAGAGCTGCCTTGAGAAAACTAGGGCTGATGAAATGAATGGCAGAGAGATAAGTTGATGAAAGATTCAAGGGGAGCTGATGATTCACATGGGTTGAGCCTGAAGCACATAGTGTTTGGGATTCTACATACAAGGGCCCAATTTTGGAATAAAGAGAGGTTTCCAGTTTACTGGAGACTCATTATGAATGAACGAAAGAGGTTTTGAGTGGATAACCTGGCACATACTGTATTACATTCAGGCATTTAACTCATAGTTATCATAAAATATTCAAGTATACTGCTTAAAGGGGGAAAATTTTAGTCTCACATCATTATGGAAGATGAGAGAGCTTAATGAGAGGTTTTCAGGTAAATGGATTGCATATTACACTAATTAAATGATTATTTTTTTCCTTGCAGGACTCAGGACCACAAGAGTAAGAATCACAATGACAATTTGAAATTCCTAATAATAAAATAGCACGGAATGCCATTTAGAACCAATTTCTCTATTTACTAACTGTCCATGACTTTTCAATGCCTGCCATATGTCTTCATTATGGCTGGCTGGGTAAGATAAATATGAAGCAAAACCTACAGCTACACAATACATTGAATACTTTTCTCACATTAGATTAAGTAGTCTAATTATATAAGTACCTCAATTCATTGATTATGTCTCCATTTGCAATATTTCAAGCACAACTAGTGGATGTTTAATTACACCCAGGAGGTGGAATAGTATGAAGAGTATAGTTGGAGGGATGGCATACCAGAAGTATTTTTCTATGGAATTTGTTGCCATGCCCTGAGCATGCGATAATTTTCTACGCCCATCCCATGGGCATAAGAAATTGCTCTCAACAATCTCTTGTACGAGTCTCAACAACAATCTCGTATCTTTCTGAGATATTCGAATCAGCCTCATTGACTCACACCCACTTACATTTCAGGATCATCTGTGCAGCATATCTTTGAACATTTTGAAGTGCGTGTTATACTATTTATGAAGTGGGTGAAATATTCCAAATGCTTTCATATCTCATGCTATAGAAAAACTTTTACATCACCTGCTCCCTCTATTTATAATGTTTTGGTAATCCTCAATAATTTCTTTAATTAAGAAATTTTTTCTCCTTTAACATGGTCTCCTTTGATTTCGGATGGCATCACTTGGCCTCCCGTCCCGATGCTTGAAAAGGCTGCCGCATTCGCCACTCTTAGTATCGCGGAATTGAACAGGAGCCTAGGTCTGGCATTGAAGGCGGCGAGCGTGCTCCTCCGGGATATTGCGCTTTGGGTGAGACACCGAAGACACCTCAATAAGGCCTCGCCCGACTGCAGAAAGCGGCTCGAGGACCTGCCCCGGATCCCGTCTTACAAAGAAGGCAAGCTGTTCCCCTATAGATTTGAAGGGTTGTCTCTTGGAAGGGCGTGAAGATTAAACTGCGATGTGGAGCAAATTCCGTATCGGCGTCTCAGATAGCTTCCAGATGCTATCGGACGAGGGATCGGAACGAGGTTCCTGCAGATCTTACCCTCGCCCAGAGGGCACCGCCGAAGTTTAACCGTCAGCATACAGGACTGCGCGGGTCGCGGTGGTCTAGCGGGTAGAGCGTTGGACTGCTGACCAGAGGGTCCCAGGTTCGATTCCCGGGCAAGGCACTTTGGGCACCTGCAGCTCCACCCAAGCTAGTTGATTTTTCGGGTACCAGATCTTCCTGGGAAACCATAACCGGCACAGGGAAAGGAACTGGCCCCCCTACCCTGATGTGTGAATATTCACACGCCGTCGGGCTTGGTACATGGGTGAGCTCTACCATCACCTACTAAACCGACCTTCAGGTTGATTACTGTGTTTATACAGGACTGCAGAGTTTGTTCAAATATCCAACGGATAATGTGATGCGGAGTCTAATGGGTGATGTATGATGCTTGTCGTCCTGGTGTACAAGGTCTGTCCAAAAGGAGTATGTCTAATTTTTCCCGGGTAGAGGGACGGACGGCGGTTTCTCTGTCTGGGCTTCTCTCCTGGGGAGTCTCAAAAAAGGTCGGAGGCCGGTGGCAGTTGGCCCAGCCTTTCCGGAGTGCGGATCGTAGGTTTGTTCTATAATATGATCTCGTTACGCTTCGTCATGTACCGGTTATTGGAACTACGCTAAGCCACCAAACTTTGTGTGAAACTGAGCAAAACCGCGAAAGAGATTCATGACATGCCCAAACTTGCAGCTTATGATGATAAAACCGTGGTTAAATCGGGTGTTTTTGAGTGGCACAAGTTGTTTCGGGAGGACTGAGAAAATTTTGAAGACGCCGAACATTCACGACACCCTTTAACCTCAAAAAATGACGAAACTCTCGCAAGAGTGAAGGCTTTGTTGGACAGAGATCGCAGATTGAGTGTTCGCATTGCTTCTGATGAACTTGGCATCCCCAACAGTGACGTGCATCGACTTTTGACCGAAAATATGGGCATGAGAAAGGTGTGCGAGAAGTTGGTGCAGTGAGTGCCATCGGACGAAAAAAAGGGAACTCGCACGCGGATCTACCAAGAGCTTATCGACCATGTGAGTGAGGATACAAATTTTTTAGGCAATGCCCACCAAATCCGTGCTGAAAGGATGTCATCATGGCTCGGTGGAAGCGTTACAACAGGCCGTGACGAGGACGGTATTCCGGGCGCCGCCGCCTTCCAGAAGGCGTGTACGAGGCGTGGAAAATCCGCTGGCACAGTGATGTGTGAATGCACGAAGGTGCTACTTCGAAGATTTTTGAGTGAATGTATCAATTCTGGAAAATAAATGTTTTTTAATCGACTCAGTTGTACCACTTTTAGGACAGACTTAGTATACCAGGCGGTGTGATTCAACCGATAACGCAGGCGGCGAAGGTCGCTCCATGCTACGAATACGCCTCGTAGCTTAAGTGGAAAACACGACGCCTCGGAATGGGAATCTGAAGGTATTAATCCATTCAACCTCCTACTAGGAGGTTAAATGGATTGAGTTGGTCCCATTTCAACCGCCGTGCTGCGCCTATCGATATCGAAGGGGTTGTCTTGGAACTCTATAGAGGACATCAATCGAAGAGTCTGAGGCTTCAGTCGGAAAAATGGAGCTTAATCTATTGAGCGGAAATTCAGTGCGATGAGAAGCGATACAAAAAAGCATCGATTATATGTTTTTCCACTAAGAAGAAAGGCTAAGCTAAACGTTAAAATAGGAGGCCAAAAAGAAGGGCAGGTGGAAGCGTATCTCGAAAGTGTTTTGGACCAAAATGGCCGAAGTAGCAGGGATTTGAGGAGAATAATTGCGCTAGACAGAGAGGCCCACAACACAAGGACGAAGGAATCAATAACAGGGACGTTGAGTAAGGATGTTAAGAAAAGACTAGTAAAAACCTTGATATGGGTGTAGTTTTGTACGGCGCGGAAAAGTGGTGACTGAAGCAGAAGGATAGACGTGGATTGAAGGCTTTTGAAATATGGGTTTGCAGAAGTTTGGATAAGGTTTAGTGGATGGAAAGGAAAAAAAACGAGGAGTTGCTAGCTATTGTTGGGAGAAATCATAAGGAGGCAGGGAAAATTGATGAAAAGCAAATCGATCAACAGTGGGATATTGAATACTGTGATGGAGGGGGAAATGTTAGGCAAGCGAGGAAGGGGCAGGAATAGGATAGGGACGTTGGACGGGATGATATATGGATAGGTAGTCGTCTTTATTTTGGGGAATATTGAGACTATGGAGTCTCTTCTACTACCCAACTCTGAACCCTGTGTCTTTCCTTCCTCATGAAGGGAGGAAGGAAGTACTCAAAGATGAAAAGCGACTAATTGTAGAGTAGGATGTTGGGTTGTGTTTTCTTAGGAGAAATAGAATATTTATTTGGCAGTTGCGTTCATTCAATAACCACCTTAACCGGTAAATTACCCAATAATAATAATTTGTTGAGCCGAGAGGTCTGTCCTCTCATCGCGCCGGGAGCTGCTTTATCGCTCGGGGGTCCATTATCCGACTTCAGAGGCATCGAAGTTGGCAGTAAGATACACGAACACGTTTCAGAGTTATCGTATGGGGACACGTCAGACAGGAAACTCAAAGGCAGGAAAGTTTAAGGATGATAAGAAAATGCAATTTTGAAACATTCAGGTTAGCTACGCACGATACGCTACGTACGACACAAAGCATTAATTAGCTCAATACTAAACGTAAAGTTTTTGCTGGAAAATTCGGACTTTTAACATTTGACTGTCTGAATAGTGAAATACCACTCAGATAACCGAAATTAAATGATAAAAAACATCTGAAATAAGCGCGATTTCAATCCCACTTCCAACAAACATGAAGTGTGAGACAGAATAAATATTATCATGTTAAACTGCCGAAGCATAAAAGATAGGATATAGAACACATGTTTGACAGCACCAAGGTAGACAACGTAATAGTCACTGGAAATTGGCTCGCAGAAGACATGGTAGACAGAGTTTTCCAAAACATTTCATCATCCACTGAAGAGACCTAACACGTAGTTTAGGTGGAATAATACATGTATTCATGCCCGTCAGAGCGGCGTGAAGGAGGCAAAGAAAAATACACTAAATTTTTAAACACTGTTTGAGAAGTAATGATATAGCGAAATGGAGATGTAAGTATGTAAACTTGTAGTGTGTTATATAATATAAATGTATCAGATTTATAAAGTACTTGCACGACGATTCTGGCAGTATGTAAACTTGCAGCACGTTATATAAAATACAGGTATTAGATTTACAATTGTATTTACACGATTTGTATTGCCAAGTGTGTTGCAGACACAAGTTGCATCCCTGCAGCTTCATGATGTTTCCCCCTTCCAGCTTCATAGTGCTGCATAACCTGTCTTAGTAATTAGGTGATTTATAGCTTAACTGGTTAGTGCTCCTAGTTATTCCCTCATATTGAGTGTACCTTAGAGCTTCTTTACTGGGGTAGAATTAACACTCGTTTACAAATAAATGTGCCACTAACATGCGTACGCATCTACACCACCATGCAGTGGATCTTTCTCTACCCTTTCCCTCACCCCTCACACACTCCCCTCCCTCAACCCCTGTCCTTTCCACTTGGTGCTTGCAACCTCTCCCACACACCTTTTTAGTACCTAGCGGGGCATTTGCAAATGTCGTAGATTTAGTTCTATCTAATCTATGCGTGCATGAGCCCCAGTGGTTTTTTGAATGTTAACTAATACATAAAAGGATTGGGCTTCTACACATTTTTCAAGTGACTGCCATGACCGGCACGCGCCCTGGAAGGCATCTTCGGGGACCACTCGCAAGGTCTTCGTCATGGCTGATTGGATCTCTTCTATGGACGAAAAATGGGTTCCATTCAGGGTTGCCTTGATCCGAGGGAACAAAAAGAAGTCTGCTGGGGCGACGTCAGGACTGTTGGGGGATTGGGTCAGCGTTGACAGCTGGCGTTTGGCCAGGAACTAGCGGACTCGTAGCGCGTTGTGGTAAACATCCGGGGCACGAGCTTGGCGCTCACTTTCCTCATTGCTAAATTATCAGTAACAATTCGAAACACAACAGTAGCCGACAAGTTCAGTTCATTGGCAATCATCTTGAAACTCAATCGACGGTCAGAGTCCAACAATCTACATCTACATAAATACCCTGCGAGCCACCAAAAAAGGTGTGTGGCAGGGGGTGTAGCCACGAGGGAGGGGTAAGGAATGAGGGGGTTGGGGTTATCAAATAGGTGACGAAAGGTGGGGGGAACCTGTAAGAAAAAAATATACATAGAAATATATATATATATGTTTACATATACATATATTTTTATTTTTATATGTACATACATATACCTGCATATATATATATATATATATATATATATATATATATTTATTTATTTATATTTATATCCTCGCGCAGTCCCTAACCTGTACGTTAATACTTATTGCAATGAACTAACTCCTGGGGAATTTCGACTACAAGCATTCTGGTCCCTTATCGTTCTTGGAAAAAATGACATTTTAAACTTGTCAGTCTTGCAGTCTATTTCTTTAGCCTTATATTTGTGATCGATCGATCGATCGACCGTAATGCATTGGGGTTCGTCTTATATCCTTGATGTCATCGGAAAAGGGTTCATCTCTAAATGTTTTTAATAAGTTTAATCTATATTGTAAACGTCGCTGTGTAAGAGAATCCCAACCTAAATTGTCTAGCAAAGTGGATACGCTGCTGCGTTGGTCATAACAATGTTTGACAAATCTAGCCCCCCTCCGCTGAACTCGATCTAATTCCCAAATCAAATTTATATTTTGAGGATCCCATATACTGGCAGCATACTCTAGGTGGGGCCTGACCAAGGCAAGGAAACATCGTTCTTTCACTTTTTCGTCGCATTTACCTTGCACTCTTTTCACAAATCCCAATTATTTATTAGCACGACCCCATATTTCTCGTATGTGTTTTCCCCAGGACAGATAGTGAGTAATTGTTACACCCAAGTATTTAAAGGAATCTACCCCTGCAATTTTGTTTTGTTTCACTTTGTAACTATAAGGGAGGGAATTACTCTTTTCCCAAAAATGTATTGCTACGCATTTTTAAAAATTTAATTCCAATTGCCATGTATCGCACCAATTTTGAATTTTGCATCTAGGTCGTTGGCTAACACGACTCTGTCTTCGTGACTTCGATTGTCCCCATAAATTACCGCATCATCGGCGAAAAGACGGAGCTTGCTATTAACTACGGTACTGAGGTCATTTATGTAAATAAGGAATAGGAGGGGGTCTATGACACTACCTTGTGATACACCCGACGTGACCTTGACAGTATCGGATGATACACCGTCCAAGACGGCTGTTTGGACACGATCACTTAAGAATTGTTTAATCCAGTTAATAATACTCTCGTGTATTCCATAAGTTTTCAATTTCGCGAGTAATTTGCAATGAGGGACTTTATCGAAAGCTTTCTTAAAATCTAAAACAATTGTCGAACACGAGCCACAATGTTGTCGGTTTTGCTGGTTGGCGGCCGCCCAGAGCGTTGTTCGTCGTGAACCTCTTCCCGGCCATCTTTAAAGACCTTTAACCACCTCGAAACTTGTGAGTAGGGCAGAGAAGAGTCCCCAAAGTAAGCCTCACGAATCATTTTTTTTTATTCTCCTCAAGAGATTTTTTCGGGAAACGACAAAACTTAGTAATCGCGTAACGTTGTTCGACCGTCGATTAGATTTTTTTCGTGAAACGGCCGGCGCGCAGATGTTTACAATAACTGTCGTCCTGCCGCTTCCACATCTTGAAGAGCACTGAGACCGGTTTCGCGGCAAAGCTTAGCGTCCCCCCACCCCATCCACTCCAAGTGATTCGATCCTACTCCGACCAATAGAAGCGGGGGGGGGGGGGAATTCAATTGCATTACTTTTGGAACGCACCCTGTATTCAAACGCGTACGTGAAATAATGTTTCTGCGGTTATGGCGAACACCCCCGGCGACACGACCTTTCGGAGTCTTGTTGGGGATTTTTTCAAATGCAGCTGCATCCGCACTTATCCTCTGGCTTCAAAAAAACAGGTGTCGTTTTAAAAGATGAAACTCTGTATATGTGTTGTCAATTATTCCCTATTGTTTAATTTTTTTACCCTATCAAACGTGTGACTCGTAAAAATATATATCGTTCACTTTTGCAACACATTTATTACATTCACTGATCCGGTTGCTACACACGATAAGGAGGTGCGACCTCTCTCAATGAGGGGCGCGGGGGAGAAGAAACACGTGCGCAGAAGGATAGCCTTGGACTTACGACCCCGCCCCTCACCTACCTCCCCACCACTACCAAGATATTCCACCACTTCCGAGAGACATGGATGGCCTACTGCGTATTCTCGGCCCGGCGTCGCAGAGAATACGAAAAATAATTCGAATTCAATCGAAAGGAGGCCTCCACCACGAGCACCACATGAAATTAATTCACTCGGAGACAACGAGACCAAATCGCGCAAAAACAACGACTAGGCGAGTTTTCCGAATGTGCACTTATCGAGTCAAAGATAAAACAAGTGCGAAAGGAACATGTAAATGATACAAAGTATTTACACCCAGGAGAAAGAGATGCGGAGATGAGGATGGCTAAGAGGCGTAATGCATACACTTCAACACAAATACCCCGAGTTTCAACAAAAAGGTGTGTGGGAGGGGTTGCAAGCACCAGGTGGAAAGGACAGGGGATGAGGGGTGTGGGGGTGTTTGAGGGGTGAGGGAAAGGGTAGAGAAACATCCACTCAAATCCCCCTGAAGAGGACGTGCATGGTGGTGTAGATGCGTACGCATGTTAGCGGCACATTTATTTGTAAACGAGTGTTGATTCTACCCAGTAAAGAAGTTCTAAGGTACACTCAACAGGAGGGAATAACAAGAAGCACCAACTGGTACCGGAATAGGTCGCAACCATGCTAAGACCATGCCACCATGGAAAAGTGGAAAGCAAGAAGGGGAAAATCCTGATTAGGAACATACAAGTCACCGTCCCCCTCAACTCACTACAATGAATTACCCTTCCAGCTCTTGTACTCCTACACAATTTCAGGCAAGCCGCCGCAAGGGCGTGTGGGGGTCTCGCAAATTATTCGCACTCCAAGATATATTGGTTGCTTGAATCATGTATATGAAATTCGCGAAATAGATGCCAGAACTAGCAGACCCAAGGACTCCTTCTTCCCACGGAAAATACGGGATGGCAACTACAGGGTTACACTCTTAGATAGCAAAAATGCCACTTGCCACTCTCAGCGTCTCAGCGTCCAGGGAATAATTAGTTCTACTCAATTGTATGCACTTTCACTAACCTCGTGTGTTTTTTTGTTAAAACCCTTTCTTTCCGCATAGCCTCATTAGAATACCATTTATTAAACATGTGCTCGGTATAATATATTGCCTACCCTTCCTCCCCATGTTCTGCGGGGGAAATTCCTCACATCGTCCGATGCCAACAGCGGGGTGTCGCATTTTCTACCCGTGGCGTTTGGGGCAGGGGTCATGTCTTTTTTGAATTGATTGAATTACCCCCATATTATTTTCCAAAACTGCATGACCTGTCTTGTTATGGTAGAGGTCTATCGTATAATTGGTTGTGGTTCATTTAAATTCCCTCGTATTTAATGTAACTATTTTACTGTGTGAAATTAACACGTTTTGAACTAATTTTTCCGCAAGCATGTCCAGAAATGTACTCGTTTTCGAGGTTTTTTAGTGATTTTTTTACTCTTCCCCTCCCATATCCTCCCTTATCACTCACCCTTCCCACCTGGTGCCTGCACCCCCTGCCGCACATTTTCTTGGTGGATTTTGCGGGGTGTTTATGCCGGTATACTAGGAGGGAGCCATACATTTTTTAAATCCAATAATACCGCTTCCTCTTGTGTGTATTCTTTTCACCCAAGATTTTGATATCTTGAATAAAAAGACTCAATTGGGTTTCGCAAGATCTTCTCTACTTACATCCGTGCTGGTTATGGTTTATTACCTTTCCACTGTCGACAAGGCCATAGCATCACGAACGACAGCGCGCTCTAATATTTCGCATGAAATTGAAGTTAAAAATTAAGGCCGGTAATTGGGGGGATTCTCACTACAGCCACCTTGATAAATGGGAGTTATGAAATCCACGCAGCTTCCAGTCGCGAGCCTTCTTCTGTTGACTTACGAGAAATACTTTTTAAATGCGGGGCAATGTTTTCAGCGAATCACATCAATGTTCCAGCAGGTAGGAGGCTGCAACCTTCTTTGCTCTCTTCACCCAACTCTGCTTCTCTGTTGGATCATCTCAGCTCCTAACTGCCATGCATGAACGGAACGCACGTCTCCATTCCTTCACGCGCACAATTTAAGAAATACTTCCGAGAGTTCCATTTGTCGGCGCCCTGGATTCAACATGACACACCACCGCATGGCTCTTGCATCGAGTGGTGCACATCCCACTATTATCCCACTATAAAAAGAATTCCTCCAAAATATGGAATCAAAAACTCAATTGAGTTGATTAACAAACTTAGAGATTCAACCGCTCCCTCCCATAATCCAATGCCAGACTGATCTTCTCCGATGTCCTTCGGAATTTTTCACTAGTGCCCCTATGAAAGAAGTTTCAGATATCACTCCAAAAGAGGAATGCCAACCCTACAATCATGAATGAAATGCTTGATCTCACCTGAGGTGCGCCTGGGCCAAAACCACTTCCGATGCAACAATAATTACTGAAAAAACTGAAAAGGACAGGCGATGATGGGGCCCCCTTTGTCACCTCTATTTGGCGGAACTAAACTTTTTGATTCATGCCATGATATGCAAAACTACGTGCGCTAATGGTGCAGATATGCCCATTATATCCTTTGTTGGAGGACGGGCGCAAATAGACAATTGCATTTATTCCATAAATTCATCAACTCATTCGACAATAGAATCAAATTCACCGTAGAAGAAGGAAAATCATTCCATTAAATATCTTTAATTAGTGATTCAGTTCACGAAATGCAGGCATTTCCTTGATAATACTATAATAACAATCCAAAACTACCACCTAAGTAGCACTAGGCAAATCTATCTGTTCCGCACTTAATGTCTCTACTTTTATAGACACGATCTCTCCTAACGTAGTACGATGGGGGTAATGATACATTTCCAACATCACTGTTAAAGAGGCATCCTACAATTTTATGCAAGGGATTTAACCTGTAATTTATCCTTCGCTCCGTGAGTGATTCCCAGCCTAGCTGCTCTAATATTTTGGATACACTACTCAGTTTATCATAACGTTTAACGAATCCGGCTCCTCTACGCAGCACATGATTTAATTCGGCAATCATTCCAATTTAGTCCCATATACTAGCAGTGTATTCTAAATAAGGCCTAACCAGCGAGAGATAACATTCCACTTTGACCTTTTCAACACATTTACCGAGTACTCTTCTAATAAATCCTAATTTTTTGTAAGCTCGTTCACATGTTCCTCATATGCGTTTCACCCAGGAGGGATCGTGAGTGAGGGTAACGCCCAAGTATATAATTGATTATACACTCTCTATTTTGGTATTTCTGATTCAGAATGCGTTCGAGAGGGCATTACTTCTTTACCCAAAATTAAACGACACACTTTTTTAAGCTTTATTCTAATTGCCAAGAGTGGCACCAGCGTTGTATAGCATTAAGGTCATCTGATAAGGCTGATGTGCCCTTAGGATCACTGATATATCTTTAAACCACTGCGTCTTTGGCAAATAAAGGTATCTCACTAGTCACTAAGGAGTGAATGTCGGTACCGAAAAGGAAGAATAAAAGATATCCGATAACGCTTTCCTGTGGAATACTTGAAGTGATTTCTACTGCATTTGAGCTGAGGCAAGCTGGGACATCAATTTGTACCCGACCATTCAAAAGCCTCTCATCCAACCCCGGATATTTTTATCTATGCCATATGCTTCTAGCTTTGCAAGTAGTTTACTATGAGGTACTTGGTCGAAGGCTTTCTTGAAATCTAGAAAAATCGCGTCTTCTGAAACATAAGCCTCTTCCGAAGTAAGAATACAATGAAGAAGTTTTCATTAATTGATTAACTGATTTTTCATTAATAACTTCTGATCATCTTGGTGTCTCACGATCGAACTAGTAGCTACATGTTCTATCACCTTGCACGAAATGTATGTGAGGGAAATTCGTCCGTAATTGCTCTATGTTTCTTTACTATATTTTTTATTTTATTAATTTACTAGGAATGAACTTGTTGACTGCTGATCTCAAAGAAGTGATTCCACGTATCCATCGCATTTCGGTGATCACTATATTTCTTAAAATTTGCAAATTGACTCTGTGGCACACATTTGAGGACATTTTAGTTCTTTAAACAAGTAAATTTTCCTTTAAGCCTTCTCATTTCGGACACTGTGAAGCGAAAACTTAGCATTTACTGCCAAGTGGTCACTAATTCTGTGATTTCTATAGTTAAGAATTTTTCGGGTTTGTTCATTGCTAACAAATCAATAATACTATATTATCGCCCCTAGTTGGTGAAGTGACAAGTTGATGCAAGGAGTTCAATGCAAAAGAATTCAATGGCGATTCGCATAATATATTTGTCTTTACCGCCTATTTTAAAACTATATGTGCTCCAATCAATGGCTGGGACATTGAAATCTCCACCAATTATAACGTCACGATCATTGAGTTGGGATAAGAAACCTTTGATTTGCTGATCTAATTCTAGTATCGAGTTGCCTCTATCGACAGGCGGTCTGTAAAATGCGGAAACAAATTCTTTTGGATTGAGGACCTTGAATTGAGAACCAAACGCTTTCCAAAACATTACCTGGAATTACCTTAGCCCTGGTGACGCAAAATTACTAACTGCAATAAAAACACCAACCCCGATTCTATTAATTCCATCATTTCAGTAAATGGAAAGGGATTTTGGGAAAATGGATTATTTCGTTTATTTTTAAGGGTGCCTGCGAAATCCTTGAAGCTCCCTTCGGTTACGTCTAAATGCATGGTTATACCGGGGTAATTTATCAAACAGAGATCTAGAATGTAGCGCCATTTGGTTAGTGTTGTCATTATTTTCTATGTTTGCAGTCCAGCATTTTCTCTTTAAAGGAGTTAATTGTATATGACTACGTCATGTTATCCCATATTTTAATGGTCCTTATCTGTGGCTCATACACCCCGAACAAATATTTTCAGCCACTGCTCCTGACTAGCAGTATCTACCTTTTTAAGGAGCAAAGGTTAAATTACAGATTAAATATCTTGCATTAATTGAAAGGATGTCTCTTTAGCAGTGATTTTGAAAATGTATTATTACCCCTATGGTACTACGGTAGAAGAGATCGTTATAATAAATTAGAGAGATTAGGAGTAGAACAGTAAGGTTCAAGATGTCAAAGTTTCAACAGACGATAATGGATCAAAATAGTACTATCATACTGCGGAAGACCCAAGAAAAATATTCGGGTCAAAATTATTCTGGCGTGTATTCACCCCCTGCCATACACCCTAGCGGTGACTTGCTGGTTACTAAAATAATAAAAAAGTATAATCGATGGTTTCAGGCGTTATTTTATGGAATCGGTTCATACTTAAGCGAATAAAATGATACTTTGTAATTCCACAGATTTATTTCACAAACACACGACCCGGGTTTCGACGTACAACGTCATCCGAAGGAATTGTGGAATTACAAAGTATCATTTTATCCGCTTAAGAATAAAAAAGTAATTATTTTTCAATTTCGTCGTAAACATCAAATTAGCTTTAATGCAGCGTGTAGGTCCCCCCCCCCCCTCCATCATTCCAGAATGAATGTCGATGTGCCTCCCAGCTGGTGTTGAGGGCGATGGCCACATGCAGATGGTCGCGGATGGATGGGGCATGAAGAGGGAGCTGGAGTGCGTCAAATGAGTAATCCATTGATACTTGAGAGGAACAAGATGGCGGGCGTGCGGGGAGAGGGAAGGGGGTGGCACCTGTCGAGAGGAGCCTCCCGACCATGGATGACGGATCTTCTCGCCAAACGGAAGGGGTGGTGGGCCGCTTTCAATAGTGACCCGTTTTTGTCTTCTCACCTGGCAGGATGGTGATGGCTATGGACCACGACAGCTCCAGGCCGCACAGACTCCGGTCCCTCGTGGCCGATGGCAGGAACTCGCCCATGTAGGCGAACAGCAGACTGACCGTGGCCGCCGTCCTGGGGTTGGAGAGAGAGGCCGTGAGCGGTGTGTCCCCAGAGGGAGGGAGGGGACATCTCATTGCAACGAACATCCCACACAGCACTCATCGACTCCACCTTCGGGGGATTGTAGCAGAGTTTTCCGCCTCGCTCCCCAACGCTTTCAAAACGTTCTCTTTAGTCATCCCTCCGTCTTATTTATTTACCATTGGCCTATTCGATTTTCAAAAAAAGGTTTTTACCCACAATTCCTAACTAGACTCTTCTCCAGGAAAGAGGAATCATCTTTTATCCAAAATGCAGCTACTCATTCTTCCGCAATTATTATTAGGTTATATATATATATATATATATATATATATATATATATATATATATATATATATATAATAAAAATATATATTATAAAATGTAAATATAAAATATAGAAAAAATATGAATATATTATTATTATTATTAGGTAATCTACCGTTTGAGGTAGGTTTTTGGATGGACACAACTATCAAATAAACATTTTGTGACTCCCCACCTAGCAAACTAATCTATATCAGATCACTCTTCATCTCGGTGTACTTCTTTCCTCCCTTCATCCCGTCCAACATCCCTATCCTGTTTTTGCCCTTACCTCGCTTGCCCAACATTCTCCCCTCTATTACCCTCTTCAACATTCCACTACCGCTCAATACGCCTTTCATCCATTTTTCCTGCCTCCACACGATTTCTCTCAACAAACCCCTCTCCTCACCCACCATCTCCAGTACTTCCTCATTTGTTTTCCTTTCGGTCCATTTCACCTTCTCCATTCTTCTCCACACCCAAATTTCAAAAGCCTCCAATCTACGTCTATCCTCCTGCTTCAGTGACCACGTTTTCGCGCCGTACATAGCTACGCTCCATATCAGAGTTTTTACGAGTCTTCTCTTAACATCCCTACTCAACGTACCCGTCATCAACTCCCTCCTCCTTGAGAAAGCTTCCTTGCCTAGCGCAATTCTTCTCCATTAGTACCTATTAATTTGACCGTATTGGTCCAAAACACTTCCGAGAAATGTAAATTGCTCTACCTGCTGTATTTTTTTCCCGCCTATTTTAATATTCAGTTTAGCCTTTTTCTTTCTGGAAAATCGCATAACCTTTGTTTTATTAATGTTGATTCTCATCCCATTAATAAAACAAAGGTAATTATATATATATATATATATATATGTATATATCTATATATTGCATGTATGTATATATATGTATGTGTATATATATATATATAACCATAAACACAGTAATCAACCCGAAGGTCGGTTTAGTAGGTGATGGTAGAGCTCACCCATGTACCAAGCCCAACGGCGTGTGAATAATCACACATCAGGGTAGGGGGGCCAGTTCCTTTCCCTGTGCCGGTTATGGTTTCCCAGGAAGACCTGGTACCCGAAAAATCAACTAGCTTGGGTGGAGCTGCAGGTGCCCAAAGTGCCTTGCCCGGGAATCGAACCCGGGTCCCTCCGGTCAGTAGTCCAACGCTCTACCCACTACACCACCACGACCCGCATATATATATATATATATATATATATATATATATACACACATAGGCGGTGAAAAAATAGAGCAGATAGAACAGTGTACGTATCTCGGAAGTGTTTTGGACCAGTACGGTCAAAGTGATAGGGACCTAAGGAGAAGAAATGCGCTAGGCAAGAAGGCTTTCTCAAGGAGGAGGGAGTTGATCATGGGGACGTTGAGTAGGGATGTTAAGACAAGACTCGTAAAAACTCTGATATGGAGCGTCTTCCGTCGCCTTCCCCACCTTTCCTGTGTTTGTCTTTTATGTGTTTTCCTATCCACTTTCGCAGGTCGCGGTGGTCTAGAGGGTAGAGGGGCGGCATATATTTATATATATGTTTATACATATAAATATATGGCTATCTCAAATTTCGAGTTTGAGAAGTGTTTCGGGGATTCGAAGAAGCGCTGGCACAAGTGCATAATCTCCAATGGGGACTACTTTGAAGATGAAAACATCAATGTATAAGAATAAGTAAGTGTTATTACCCGAAAAATTAAAATTCTCATTATTTTTTTAAAACATCTCGTACATACACACATACATAGTATATACATATACATATATATATATATATATATATATATATATATAAATTCACTTTCTTGAAAATCCCACGAACGTGCACAATAATGTAAATGGACTAACTAGTCGACACAAACACAGAAACTGAAACATAAAAGAGGGACTCACTGGTTTTCGAATTTTCGGTGGTGCAACCACCTTTCTCAAGAGGAATTAGGAACAGAACTGAGTTCTTTTCCCACCAATTGCGTTTTCCACCATTCTTCTTTTGCTTTATTTATGGCCCTTCTCAATTTATTGTTTAACTCTTTGTACTTCATTTTGCCTAACTCTGTGTTTACATTTTTCCATCTTCTTCTCTCATCCATCTTTGCAATCATCTCATCCGTTACCCATAGTTTCCTTATTCTTTTCCCGTTAACGGTTCCTATAGTGTCTTCTGCGGCTTTCGATATCACTTTCTTGACACATTCCCATTTTTCTTCGATAGTACTCAGCTCTTTACCCTCATCCATGAATTTCTCTACAGCCTGCTGATACTCCTTCCTTTTTAATTCATTTAATGCTTTTACATTCCATTTCCTAACCCTTCGCCCATGCCTTATCTTTTTGAAACAGACGGAACATTTCCTAACAACTAAATTCTGGTCTGAGTCCGCATCCGCTCCTGGGAAACTGTGCGAATTTATCACACTATTCCTAAACCTGTGTCTAACCATAATATAATCTAACTGAGACCTTTCTGTATCACCTGACATTTTCCATGTATACCTACGCCTTTTGTGGTGTCTAAACCATGTGTTAGTGATGACTAACCCCTGTCTCCTGCAGAATTCAATTGCTTTCTCCCCGCGTTCATTCCTCGTGCCAGCTGTTACATCCACCAGCTTGGGTGGATGTAACAGCTCCCAATCGCCATCTCTTGGGCAATGAATCGAAGCACTTTGGCGCTTTATAAGATCGCAGATTTCAGTGTAAAAGCACATTTTCTCGATAGCTCAAGTGGTTAGAGCATCCGCCCGGCAAGTGTTCGGTGATCCAAGATCCGGAGCAAGATCCGGTGTTCAAGTCCCGGTCGTGGAAAATATTTTTACATTTGTGATCTGCTCAAGTCCGCCTTCCCCACTTCTCTTTTGTTCGTCCTCTATGTGTATTCCGTTCCCATTTCCTTATATGTGTAAATATATATATATATATATATTTATATTATATATATATATATATTTATATATTATATATATATATATATATATATATATATGATGCGGAAGTACTCACGAAAGCAATATAACTTTTGGAAGGCACAATAGAACACAGAATAAAACAGATAACACGTAAAAGGACACTCACACTGTAGATGATTAAAGCTTTTGGCCTACTCCGAGGCCTTCTTCAGGTCAGACTGTTAATTTTGAAGAGAGAAAATAGGTTTGATATGTGTTGTTCTCGAATTTGTTGGTACTGGGTACGGATAAGGTGGGCATATTCTAAAGATTTTTGGTAATTGAATGCATTAAGTTGTGGGTGGATTTCAGGAGGGGCAGCAGATAAAGGTAGGGAAATGACTAGACCGTTGGGAACGATTCCTAAGGACAAGCATGAGGTGAGAAACTCGGTGTGGCTGGTGTATTTAGCGAGTTTTTATGCGTGACGGCGAAAATTTCGGTACCAAGATGAAATAGGAGAAGAGTGGTTCATATTAGGGTGATTGGAAAGGATCTAGGAAAAGAAAATGGAAATAAAGGAAGACAGTGGTGAAGGAAAGGATAGCACAGTCACGATGGAGCAGGATCAGCAGCGGAAGGTTTGGTGCTGGATCCAACGACGAACACAGAAGAGACAGGAACAATAGCTAGGAAGCTTGATGTATCGATGATGCGGAAGTACTCACGAGAGCAATATAACTTTTGGACGGCACAATAGAACACTTCTATTGTGTCGTGTTCTATTGTGCCGTTCAAAAGTTATATATATATATAATGTATATGAAATTAGCACTACTGGACGAAGACAAAAACACAGAAACACACAGAAAAGAAACTCACTAGGTTTCGATTTTTGGGTAGTCCACGCCACCTTTCTCATGAAAGAAAAGGACAGAACTAAGCAACAGACGGGGTGAGGAACGCGGAATGGAAGGGGAAGCAGGGGTAAGGTATGCGAGGGGAGGGGTTTTGAGGGGAAGA
The DNA here is from genome assembly GCA_037158775.1 of Hetaerina titia. Taxonomy (NCBI): domain Eukaryota; kingdom Metazoa; phylum Arthropoda; class Insecta; order Odonata; family Calopterygidae; genus Hetaerina; species Hetaerina titia. Next base: position 21,507,886 of record CM073772.1, read on the forward strand.
GTTAGGCGGGGGATTTTAAGAATTGTGGGGATAATATGGAAGGTGATGGGGGCGGAGGGGGGATGAAAATATATGAAGATCGGGGTAATTGACTAATAATTCCTGGGCAATTCCAGGAATCTAGGAGCCAGATAAAGGTCTCCATTGTTTTGAGTTTCAGTGGAGGGTCAGAGGGTGGGAGGGATGCTAAAATGGATACACAATAGCATTTGTCAAAGGGAGTGTTGTGTTCGGAGGCGTGTTTGAGGATTGGGGGAATACCGATCAGGGAAGGATTCTTGCATTAGGTTCGATGGTTATTGATTCTAATGTTGAGGGGTGTGGCACACTGTCCAATATAAAAGGCAGTGTAAAGTTGGCACTTGAGTAGGTATACAACATTGCTGGAGGTACAAGAGGAGTAGGGAATTGGTGGGAGAGAGTTTAAGAGCGAGTGGAAGAGGGATGGGATTCTGATTTGGAAAATAGGACATGTTTTGCATCTAGGTTTATTACAGGGCATTGGAGTGGTTTTAGGACGCTGGGGATTTGAGGAGTGGATTGATAGATTTGAGAAGATCTGATAAATTGGCAGGGCGTTTGAAAGTAACAGAGGGACATTTGGGAAACCTCCGTTTGCATGTGGCTAGCGAAGTAGTTGGGGAGTGCCGAATGTTTACTGAATTGACACACACTCACACGAGGGTAGTACGCTCAAACGGCTATGTTTGGAAGGCCGCACCGCTTGTCATTTATTTACAACAGCGAGTCAATACCATTGTGAATTCCACCAATTTAAAAATCCGTTTAGTGATAAGGTTTACACTGGCTATTGACTTCAAAGCTGCTGACATTCATCGAGAAATTTGTATTGTGCACCGATTAATGAATGAGTTACAGTGTTGTGCGTCAACGTTGGTTTAAGAAAGAATGGACTAATGTTCATGGTACCCAAGTTCTGGCCATCCGTCAGTTAATCTGTCACCTAAGGCTAGGCCGCCCAATGCGGTGTCCTCGTCGTGAACATTGGTGCTGTTGTCATTTTTAAACTGAGAATGCACCACTGCCTCACTCCACCTTCACTCATTTTTATTCCCTCTCCTCCGACTCTTCGCAGAGCTGCCCATCAATATTTCAATTGACTTGTAGATCATTGCCAGTAGAAACCTAATCTCGATTCGCAATTCACACCGAAACCTCTTAATATCCTCCATCCGGCAGATGGAGGGTATTAAGTGGTGTCGGTGGCACTTACCCGAACCCACAGATGATTCTCGAGACGAGGAAAATCCAGTAGTTCTGCGTCAGGCTGGAGATGAGGCTGAAGAAGGCGTCCAGTAGGAGGCCGGAGATGATTATACGTTTGCGGCCCCTGGCGTCCGCGAGCAGGCCCCAGATGAGGGCCCCTAGCAGCATACCTATGGGCGGCGGCGGCAATCGCAGTGCGGGAGAGAGGAAATGCAAGCTATCAGTTCCTGAGGGCGGTCGAGAGGAGGCCAAGTCTTACATTCCAGTCACTCGATTGCACCATTTATGCCCAAGCAATGCAAATAACACATGTTTTACGAACAATTTCCGAAATGTGCTAGTGAAATATAACTTCCAAGTTTAATTATGAAAGGAATAACTATGCTTTCTTCAAAAAGAAAAGTCTTTGCATAAGCATGTCTGCAAGGTTTGTATTAAAAGTATCGATTACGATATTTTCCTGACGCGTGCGTAAAGTGCTGAATTCAGCTGACTGTCGGTTAAGTGTGCGCATGATCATCGCAGATCGTATTGGTGTGACAGAGTACACATCACATTATATCATTGGAAATTTGGCGATGCGAAAGACCCGCACTAAACTCGTCCTCCCGAAGGTCTTTGGACGGACGGCCAAGAGAGCAGAGTCGAGAGTGTATACTTACGAAAGCCTTCTGCAACGCCATCGCGACGATTCCCCAACCCCCTTACAGTTTTCTCGAATTGGCACCTTGGCAGACTATTTCATATTCCTAAGAGTGAAATCCTTCCTCAAAAGACACCACCGTGGAACCCTAAAGTTCCGTAAAAGAAGCTTGCACGCGTACCCTTAAGGACCTTCCGGAATCTGCCCACCAGGAAGGAGCCTTCGAGTCGTGTAAAATCCGCTCTGGCTACAGAAGTGCGTCGACGGTCTCAAGGGAAGAAGTACTATGAAGAATTTTGGGAGGCATTGCAGCAACATATCCGAAATAAATTTATAGAAGATTTGTATGGATTTGCATTTCCGATACTTTTCCCAATACTTTTTATAAAAACCATGTACTTTCACAATAAGACGTTATTTTATGATGGTATTTTATAAATAATTCCTTGAATAAGGTATATGAGATCGTGGTTGAGCTTTTATCTATCGAGGGCACCCACTGGTTTGCGGATGATGGCTCTTGATAGAGAGAGAGAGATTTAGGTGCGAAATATTGGAAGTGCAATCGGAGAATAAGCAGCCGTGGACAATTGCTTAGAGGACTCAGAAGATGTAGGCCATTCATATATAAGATGCCCTAAATATTCTGCGAGGAATTATGAAAATGCCGTGCCCTAGCAATGATCAGCAATAACCAAGTGCCGAGAGGGCGGTGGTAATGCGGAACAAACTAGTACCCACGCCCAGATCCCTGGGGAGTGGACAACGATCCCGAAAGAGGACAACGGTCAATCAAGTACATACTTGAAATGTTTGGTCACACCGAGTATGTGGGAAGCTAGATATTTCAAATGTAGAGATGCGTGCGTAGAATAGATCTTTGGTGCGATCGGAATGAAATGGCCGGAAGAAGGATATCTATGGGGCGGCAGCGTTAGGATCACTCGCGCAGACCCCATGGAGAACATTGCGGAAGTGTTGGGCGATGAGAGTGATTCCAAGAAAAACACAGCGAAGGGATCACTTGCGGCGAAGACGGCAACGAAACCAACGGATACTATTCGAGGGTTGCCTGTACAGACCTCAGCATGATGATGGCAGCAATCTACAGCAACAGTTGAAGAATGCATCTGCGCATGCGTTGGAAGGTACTCACCAAAACTTCAGCCATTTTGGACAATGATATTAGTGAGTCGCGAGGGTTTTTTGAGAAAATGGAAAACAATTGAGTGTCGAGCTGTCATCAAATATTTGCTTTTAATAGGCAATACGCCCACACAAATCAAAGACGAGTGAGCGGGGACACTGCAGCATCAAATACCATCAGGAAAATTTGAGCAGCTGAATTTAAACGTGGCCGTACAAAGCTTGGCTGAGTGTTCGCTTAAAAAACTGCGACAGCTACCGATAATAACGATCAAGTTTACCATTGGTACTGGAAGATCGTAGAGTTGAAGTTAAAGAGATAGGAGCAGGGGCTACATGCATATAAAAAGAACGTTTATGTCATATACTATAGACTGGAGAATTGGACATACGTTAAGCTATTCGCGCGTTGGGTGTGGGCCAAACTTAAGTCAATATTGACTAAAAACACATTCGAATGAACATTTCCGAGGCCCTGTTGTAACGATTGTAAGAAAAGCGAGATATTTTTCGTCGATTCATAACTTTGGTTGAAATTTGGATCCACCACTACACTTCTGAGATGAAATAACAATGAAAACAGTGGACCGGGATGAACCGGCTCCGAAAAAGGCGAAGACGGTTTCATCGGCCTTGAAAGTGACTGTTTTTTGGGATAGTCACCCAATTGTGTTTATCGATTAACTTCAAAAAGGTAAAACAATAACGGGAGAGTATTCCACACCATTGCTTGACATGATGAAGACAGAAATTTATAAAAACGACCACGTTTGAAGAAGAGTAGAGTGCTTTCCATCAGTAGAATACATCTGCTCACATAAAAAGAGACGTTTCAGGCGTGATATGGTGGAATATCATGATTAATTAAAGATAGCAAATTTCCATGAAATATTTCTATTTTGTGGAAAATTGCTATTTTTAATTCTACATCTGGTCACACACCACGGCTAAAATTCATGACTTTAACTTTGAATTGGTTGACCATTCATGGTGTTCACAAGATCTGGGCCCCAGTGACCCTTTCCTGTTTCCTACAGGTATCATTAAAGTTTCACTTTGAGGACAGTGATATTCATCAGACGAGGAGGTTATCGCGTGCGTAAACATCTATTTTGCGGAAAAAGACGCCGACAAAAGACAAGGAAAAGCAGCGAGTCCTTGTCTTGAAAAAGTACAATCTCGAGATGAGCATGTCTAAAACTAAGGGAAAGTGGTCGAGGAAGGCAATATGATGTCCAAGCAAGGAGACTAGGGAAAGGAACACGTGGAGAGGTTTCGCTATTTACGAAGCAGCATCGATAGTGATAAACCTGTCAAGATGGATATGGGAGTAGTAAGCAGAATGGTGATGACGACGAAGGGTTCTTATCAGAAGGAGCAACTAAAAATGGCAAATACGACTAGAAGGGGAATAAGGGAGCAATTTGCAATTCTAATTTGTATCAGCTAGCACAATGTTAGTATTTATTGGGAGAGATATATGACTGATCAAACGCATTTTGAGAATCTATTTCTAAGGCTAACATGTATTCCTTCAGCCATCCTTAGATATCGCAGACAGTGAGAGAGGAATGCAAATCGAGTATGAAATTAGTGAATAGAAAATGTTGAAAATTGTTGTGGAGAGGATGGGGCTCTTAAAATTAGGTCTCATGGAGGTATGAACAAGGAGGATGGTTTTACTTTTGGCCTTTCAATAAGAAAACAATTGTGAATTTCATGATTCAATTTATACGCAAAAGGATCTAATGGTGCACTTAGGAAAGAATTTTACAAAATTTTGACTAGCAATTGGCGGCGTCGAAATGATACAAGGTTCGGCTCCAGCAGGCCACGGGATACCTTCAGTATTCTTTGTTTTCTGCTTGAATCAAAGCGTTCACAGCGCTGAAGTCACCGCTTGGCTTCCATCATTGATGTCAATAGACATTTTTTTGTTTGTCGGTAACGAGAATAGACCAAATGAACTATGAGATTGATCTTAGCCCGTCAGATAAAGACAGATAATATGAATTTTAAGATAGGAAAGCGTTGGACACTTCCACGGAGAAAGTTTCACTTTTGATTGCTATAGCTCAGTTTTAGCCGTTAAATGTATTTACTAAGATCTGTGGTGTTTTGAATAATTGAATTTTATCAAAGACAAAATGGAAATAGATCAGGAATTTTCGACTCATAGCTAAAACCAGGGTGAATACTCTGGGAAGAATTCCCGTCCTACAAAGGAAAGTGGGTTAGAGCCTTCTCATATTTAGAACAAAGGATTGCGGTTGGTGAAATATCGATCGGTGAGAGTGCGATTTTCGGTTTTTGAATTTCGTTTTGCTGTTTATTCCCTTCTTATTTGGAGAAAGGGGTTTCCTTCCCTCTCACCTTCATCGTACACTCAAAGAATAAGGTTTTCTTATAGTTCGGTCTCTGTAAGCGTACTTCACACTGCCCACAACTTAGCTCTTCAAAAGGTTGTAAACAGATTCCGTCTTCTTTTTGGATACAATACTCAACGGGGCCATAATTAATTGAATGGATAGACCCCGAGGACTGGCCTTTTGGATATGAACAAATACCTCTACATCGGATAAAGGCGTCTCGATCCGTATAAACGCACCATCCTCTTTGTATTTTTATTACCCTGCAAATCACCACTAGGTGGCAAGGGGTGAATACACACCAGAATACTTTTGACCCGAATATTTTTACCCCTACCACGGTCGGACATTGCTATTCTGATCTCTTTGTCTTTCTGGGGAAAAATGGCATCTTAAATCTGTCTGTTCTGCGCTAATTTTCTGTTTTTTTTCTGTATCTAGCTAATTTTAATGACATGATCTCTTCTACCGTAGTACGATGGGGATAACGATATATTTTCAACATTATTGCTTAAGAGACATTTCCGCAACCGCTCACTTTTAGTCTTTTTTACTCTTGTTAATTTCCACCCCGAAGAGGAGCACATCCTAAAACGGGGTTTCCGTATTGTAAAAAATTGTTACGTTTGATAATATTTTTTTAATCTCTTGTATACCTATATCTTTACGGAAATAAAAACATATAAAACTGAAACTGAACTGCTTAAGAGACGTCCTTCCAATTTATGCAGGAGCTTCCATCTGTAATTTAACCTTCGCTCCGGCAGTGATTCCTAGCCTACCTCCTCTAATATTTTGGATACGCTACTCAGTTTATCATAACAACGTTTTAAAAATCTAACTCCTCTACGCTGCACGCGATCCAATTCGGCAATCAATCCAACTTCGTGAGGATCCCTTATATACTAGCAGCATGTACTTCTGAATGAGGCCTAACCAGCAAAAGATAGCATTTCTCTTTGATCTTTTTATCACATTTACCAAGTACTCTTTCAATAAATCCCAATTTTTTGTTAGCTGGTCCACATATTCCTCGTATGTGTTTTACCCAGGAGAGATCGTGAGTGAGGGTAATGCCTAAGTATTTAATTCAGTCTACACATTCCATTTCGGCGTTCCTAATGCAGTAGGCGTTCGGGAGGGAATTGCTCTTTTTCCACAAATTTATGACTTGGCACTTTTTAAAGTTTAATTCTAATTACCAAGTGTTGCACTAGCGTTGTATAGCATTCACGTCATCAGGCAAAGCTGCTGTGTCCTCAGAATCACGGATATCACGGTACACCATTGCATCATCTGAAAATAAACGTTTCTCAGTAGTGACTACGGAGTCAATAACGTTAACGTAAAGTAGGAATAAAAGAGGTGCTATAACACGTTCCCGGGGAACACTTGAAGTAACTTTTACTGCATTTGAGCTAACTCCATCTATCACTACTCTTTGTACCCGAACTTTGTACTCATTAAACCGTTGAAGCGATTCGGAACTACGAAATTATTTAACCGCTTCGAAGTATTTGTAGCACCACTTGGAACGCATTCAGCGACTGCATGTGTGCCGCGTTTTTTCATTGGTGGATGGCAGGTAGGGCGCGAGGAGGGTCACTCACCGGTGTTGGGCGCTGCGTTCAGGCGGCCTTTGTCCTCCGAGGTCAACTGGAAGTCGCACTGAGCAGAGGGCAGCACAAAGGAAATCACGGTGGTGCTGACGGCCGCGTTGGCGAACACCGAACCGCATACTGCGATGAGCAACACGGTGAACTTACCACTGCCTGTCCCCGGGAGGAGAGAGAGATTAAAAAAAACAGGATATTTTGTGGGGAAAATGCAAAAAATTATCTTTTTTTAAATACGAATTCCTTCAACCAAATTAAGCTGAAAACTGCGAATCTTTATCTAAGGATTTGGCAAAACCTTAGTTTTATAAAAACAGTTTTGAAAACACAAATTTGTTCACAGATTATGAATTAAACCCTCAACCGTTGATATATAGTATACAGACATTGTTACTTCTGTCTCGTATAGCATTTAACCTTATGTCTTCCCTGTAATAAAAAAATGTTTTCGAAAATTCACTCAATATGAATGCCTCAAAAATAAACAAAAACATGGTTATCAAATTATGGAAAAGCAACGCTTATTTTTCCAGCTAAGGAGTCGACCACGTGACTGAATGCCAAGACAAAACTAAGAAGCCCTTTTGGCATCCCCTTCGTTCGCCACTGATTCGAGAGGGCCGTGAGCTGGACGTATGCCCTTCCGGGATTGGATTTCGGTTTATAGTGTGGTTCTTTCCAGCTTGCACAGCAGTTGTACATTATAAAGACTTCATAAATTTGATCATTACAAAGAGCTCATCAATTAAACTAATAAATTACATTTACAGAAGCCAAGTGGTTTCAGTAGCTAACAACTTCGGACGGAATATTGTGTAATCATAAATTTAATTATTTGGTACACATTTTTATTTTCCATTAGGAAGAAATTTCATTTTGGGAACGATTCTCTATTGCAATGAACCATTTTGATTATATTTGTCAAATAATTTTAGAGTCCATTCAATGACATTAGATTTTAGAGTTATATATACTTTTTTAAGAATTATCATCCTTAATGAATGACTGCGCATCGGAGGTGAATTGTATGAACATTTTCCACTCACCGGTCATTTTAATGGCGGTTTCGAAGTCAGCGCAGACTTCTTCCTGTATCCCTGGAAGAGAAAATGCGATGTATTTAACACGCGCGTCATTACTGCAGACATGCTTCTTCAAAACACGATGAAGGCTATCAACAAATCACTTCGCTAATTGCTATTATTTCATCTTTTCCCACCGCAATGACTAAAAAAAGACTTTGTTGACCTTCGAAAAAATAGCAGCGAAGATCTCGATAGCAGCGCCCATTAATCCATAGAAATAAGACATTAAATATTATGTTTCGTGGCATTGAACGCCGTGAATTCCGGTAACTAATATTTTTTAGAAAATAAATAAAGAGTTCAAGGAGCACTAAAAGAAAGAAAGCATTAGGAGTTCATGATGAACCTCAAGTGCTACCTTTCTTTTATTTTGAAAAGATCACAAAACTAAAATTCAGAATTGATGGAATTTGTTAAAGAATATTCAATCTACAAACAACATGGAAACCCCCGCTAAGGTCTGTGGCAGGGGGTGATTACATGCTAGGCATGAAATACCAAAAAGAAAGGTTTTCTTAATTGGTAGATTTTACATATACACATGTATACGAAGGTAGTTTGAAAGGTTTATGAATAAATTCGTAAGGCACCGTTGCTCTGGGATCTGATCTGATAGTTGATCTGTGGTGCGGACACCTCTCCGTTGTTGCTCCCATTTATTTGTGAAGATGGAGAAAATTGAGATTCGAGCAGTGATAAAATAATTCGTAAAGAAAGATATGAAAGCAAAGGGCATTAATGCCGACTTTCAGAACACTCTGGGGAACTCTGTTCCTTCATATTCAACCGTCGCCTGTTAGCGGATGACTCCGTTAAAAGTTACTGTTGTGGAATCTCCCGTAGTTTCTTGAAATTTGGAAATAGGAGTTTGGTCGGGCCAGCTTAGATGATGATGATCCGCATAATGGTCGGTCAAAATGTGCCACCGCCCCAGATATTATTGCAAAAGTGCATAAAATGGTCACGGAGGATCACAGACTGATAGTGCGAGAAATCGCTGAAGCTGTAAGAATGTCATCTGAAAGGGCATATCACATTTTAACTGTGGAATTGGATATGAGAAAATTATCTACCAAAGAGGGATAGGGACCCTTGGCCCAGGATCACAAACGAATCATCTGAACAATATTAGACTCGTTTTAAGAGCAACCACCAAGATATTCTGCGACGGTTTCTGATCACAGATGACTTTTGGGTCCAACCACTATACTCCAGAGACAAAACAGCAGTCAAAGCAGTGGAAACATGTGGATTCATGTGGAGATCTGGAGGGTATTTAGGGTAGAAAAAAAAGCACCACAACTCACCATTACTGTTGCTGACTTTGTCAAGGCTGTTGGCGGGGTCGTCGGGGTCCCCTGAGATCCGGATGAAGGCCACATGGACCTTCGAGTCATCGGGACCAAAGCCCCCGACGACACCCCCAAGCGACGCCTTGCCCCTCCGTTCTTCGCTCAGCACTTTCATCGTCAGCAGTCCTCTTCGTCCTGGTCAATCGGTCCCCCGGGAATGAAAGGGCCCAAGCTGTGCGCTACGCTTGCTGCGGAGAGGAACAGAATCGAATGTCAAGAGGGCATTGCCATGCCTCCACTCCACCCCCTGAAAGTGGCGGGGAGTTAAGCATTGTGGCTCGTTTGCTGAACCCTTTCCACTTGGAGCTCTCTCCTCCAGCCACGCACTTTTATCGTGGATTGTAGAGTGTGCCTGCACGTGTAGACGACGCTCGCGGCGCCTCGCTGATACGGAGCGGAAATGACCTTCGGTGGCGGCGATAGGGTAATTAAAGCACCCCTGCGGATTATAGTCGCATTTACATTTTCAACATACACACAAAATAAGAGGCAACGAAGATTTAGGATACGGTCATAGAGAATAGATCAAAATGAATGCAAGGTTTGCATAAAAAGGACGGATAACCCTAGCGTGTGATGCGTGAAGTGATGAACTCAGCTTACCGTCGGTTAAGTCTGCGCATGATCGCAGATCGGCATTGATAAGACTGACAGTGCATTATATCACTGAAAATTTGGCGATGTGAAAGATCTGCGCAAAAACTCAGATCTGTGCTATCATGATTCCTGATTCAGGAAAGAAGTATTTATATCTATAATCATCAGCATTTCAATCCTAGGATTGGTTTGTTGCAGCCCTCCATTCGCCTCAATTTAATATCATTTCCCTCAATCCCTGATACCTTTTCTGTTTTACATCTTTCTTAATTTGTCCTATGTACATGTCTCTTGGTCTTCCTCGTAAAATCTTCCCTTCTATTTTTCCTTCTATTATATTGCTAATCAATCCATGCTGCCTCAATGTGTGTCCGATTCATCCATTTCTTCTTTGGCGTAGAGTTCTCCATATGGTATCTTCCTCTTCTGCTCTTCTATATACTTCCTCGTTCCTTACTTTGTCTGTCCATTTACTCTTCATCCTTCATCTCCAGCACCATGTTTCAAAGGCTTCTATTCTTCGCTGGTCCACTTTTCCAATGTTCTAAGTCTCCGATCCGTGTAGTGCCATGCTCCACACGAACGTTTTGACGAATTGCTTCCTTGTTTCCAGCCTTATGTTCTTTGAAAATAGTAATTGCCTCTTCTTCATGAATGCGTTCTTAGCTTGGGCTATTCTTCGTTTGATGTCCGTCGAGCTTCTTCCATCCCATGTTATGCTGCTGTCCAGGTAGATGAAGGATTCCACTTGTTCTAGTTTCACCCCTCGAATTGTAATATCTGCATTGAGCTTCTCTCTTCCGCATACAAGAATAATAGTATTCTTCTTGTTGATGTTCATATTATATTTCCCCAGCACTTGATCCACAGCACTTAGAGTTGCTTTTAGGTCCTCTCGCGTTTCCGCCACTACTGCAATGTCATCTGCAAACCGGAGCATATTGATTTCTTCTCCATTTACCTTGACTCCTTTGATACCCAATTCTTGTGTTTCTTTTACAGCCTCTTCCAGATATACGTTGAATATTGCTGGCGAGATGTTACATCCTTGTCTTATTCCTTTGTTTATTTTGGCTTATATTTTTCTCCCGTTTTTCGTTTGCATTCTTGTAATCTGATTCTTGCATATGTTATGGATAATTCTTCTGTCGTTGTAATCCAGTCGAAGCGCTTCTAGTATCTTGAACATCTTGTTCCATTCGACGTTGTCGAAGGCCTTCTCCAAGTCCACGAATGCGACGTACAATGGCTTATTTACTTGTCTCATTTTTTCCGCCAGAACTCTCAAGCTGAGAATTGCCTCTCTTGCTCCTCAGTTTTTCCTGAACCCGAAATGGTTTTCTGAGAGGTTTCCTTCTATCCTTCCTTCTATTCTTCGGCTAATTATCCGAGTAAGGCTTTTTAATATTTGAGTCACCAGGCTCAATGTTCTGTGTTCTTCGCATTTATCTGTTTTCGGTTTCTTTGGTATTGCAATCATGATACTTTTCCCAAAGTCCGCTGTCGCAGCTATCTTTGATCATTCCAAAGACGGCATCCTTCGCTTTGACCCCGAGTGCCTTGATTATTTCTCCATTTATTTTGTCAACTCCTGGTGCCTTGTTGTTTCTCAGGTCTGCCACGGCTCGCTCGAATTCACTTCTTAGTATCCAAGGATCCCGATCGTCTTTACTTATCATGCTTTCATCTTTAATTAAGCCATCTTCTAGTGGTTTGGGAGCTTGATAGAGAACTTCGATATATTTTTCCATCTATTCCCAATGTCGTCATCATCTATTAGTATTTTTCCATTAGCGGCTCGGATGTTTTGCGATTTTGTTTTCCTTTCTCCGAATTGCCTCTTCACTAGTTTGTAAGCCATCTCGCTATTTCCCTTTTTCATGTTGTCATTAATTTCCTCGAAACAACTTTCTATCCATTCTTCCTTTGCCTTCTTGCACTCTCGTATTATCTCGTTCCGCAACTGTTTATAGAGGCCTTTACTCTCACATCTTGAATTCTTGCATTTTCTTCTTTCGTCTATGAGATCTCCTATTTGAGCTGTTATCCATGGATTCTTAGATATTTCCACCTGGCTCACAAGAAGCTCATCTGCAGCTTTGAAAATTATATTCTTCATTTCTTTCCATCGATCGTCTGTGCTGGTATTTCCATAATTTCCTTCTATTTCTATTTCAATGGCCGCGGTGAACTTCTCCCTTGAGCTCTTTTTTTCCAGGCTTCTTGTGTTCCATCTGGGTTGTTGTGTCTCTTTCTCCATCTTCTTGTATCGCAGTCTGCAGTCCATGACCACCAAGTTGTGATCGCTATTTATATCTGCGCTGGGGTAGCCCTTACAGTTCTTAACTCGGTTCTTGTATCTCTTCCTGACAAGGATGTAGTCAATTTGGGATCGTTCTTTGTCTCCAGGCATCTTCCACGTGTATCTTCTTCTCAGATGTTGATTGGAGATGGTATTTGCCACTACCATGTTTTTCTCGTTGCAGAATTCTATCAGTCTTTCTCCGGTGGGTTTGCGTTTTACCAATCCGAAGTATCCAACGCTACTTCCCTCTCGGCCGTCTCCAACCACATCCTTCCAGTCTCCCATCACGATTAGGTTCTCCTTCCCTTTTGCTGCTCCTATAATTTCTTCCAGTTGTTCACATACATATTCTATTTTCCTATTCTGAATGGCTGGATGTTGGCATATACACCTGGACTATCACTGTGTCTGTAGGCTCTTCCTCTAACTATATCAATAGTTTGTACACTCACTGTATTGCCAGCACGATTTAACTCTTCTTCCCCACTCCTTCTTGAATATGATGCCCACTCCTGCAATTCTCCGATCGTCTCCTGAGTGTATCCGTCGGTCCCGGCCCATATAACCTCACTCACTCCTAGGATGTCGACTACCAGTACGTCCATCTCCATCTTGGCATTTTCCAACTTCCCGCACACTCCCAATGATCTCTCGTTCCATATCCCTATCCTGAATTAATCCAACTTGACTGATGTTCCCCTCCCAGTAGTCCCCACCTGGAGATCCGATTGGGGGTCTATTTTACCTCCAGAATATTTTACCGGCAGGAAAGCCATCATGTCACATTTTGAATGCAAGGCTACATGACGATTCTAGGGATAACAAGGTGGTGGTTTCCCGTTGCTTCCACACTAACAATTCGAACAATATAAGAACACAAACACACATACATATATATATATATACATATACATATTATATATATATGTATATATATATGTGTATATATATATATATATATAACTTTTGGACGGAACAATAGAACACAGAATAAAACAGATAACACGTAAAAGGACACTCACACTGTAGATGATTTGAGCTTTCGGCCTACTCCGAGGCCTTCTTCAGGTCAGACTGAGAGGTTTTGAGGGAAGAGTGCCTGGGGAGGGGAAGGGGGGCGGAAGGTTTAGGGACTGTTGGGAAAGAAATTAAAGATGGCGGTTAAGGGTGGGAATTTTAAAGGATCGGAAATATAGGATGTATGCGGATTCGCGAGTTCTCACCTCTACTATATGTTGGTGGCTGAATCGGGTAGGGATTCTAGAACTGTTAGGGAAAAGCATTCGTCAAATGATAGGTTGTGTGAACTTACGTGTAAAGGGATAGGAAGAGAAGAGAGTGAAGCAGAATTACATGAGTAGCGGCGATTGTTCATTCGGATGGATAAGGGGGTAATGCATTCGCCTATGTAGAATGAGGTGCATTGTTTGCACGACAAAAGATAGATAATATTTTTTGAGAGGCAATTAGCGTGGGAACGGGGTGAAGGGACAATGAGGGGATGTGGGGAGAGGGGAGCAGATCTGATTAGGAGACATGTTTTACATCGGGGGCGATTGCAGGTAGGGGAAATATGTGGAAATTTGTCAGGGCGGGGTGTCAAAGGGTTGGTGGATCTCAGAAGGTTTCTGAGATTGGCTGGTCGTCTGTAAGCGACAGAGGGGCATTGGGGCAGTAAGGATGTGGTCGCGTCATTGTCATGTAATATAGGATAAAGTTCTTTGAGAATGGTTTTCAGTCTGTGGGATCCGGGGAAATAGGTTGTGCAAAGGTTGAGTCCAACGTCAGATGTGGGGTTGTCATTCTGTGGTGTGTGTGGTCGGGTGGAGCGGTAGATTTTATCCTGTAGGAGCTTTTCTGGGTAACCGCGTTTGTGGAGTGCATGGTGTAGATTGTGGAGGTATTTGTTGAGGGTAGTTGTGGTGTTGCAAATCCGATGTCCGCGGATAGAGAGAGAATTGGGAATTAAGCGTTTGGTATGAGAAGGATGACTACTAGTATAGTGTAAATATTGTTGATGATTAGTGTCTTTGATGTGTACTGAAGTGGTGAATTTGTTATTGTGAATTGAGATGTCTGTGTCAAGAAAGGTGATGGTGGAATCTGAAATAGTCGAAGTGAATTTAACAGTGAAAGAAGAATTTAAGGCCGATAAGAAATTGTCAAGAGAATCAGAGCCGTGTGTCCAGAGCATAAAAATGTCGTCAATGTAGCGGACCCAGAAAAGAGGTTGGAAGGGTTGCTGTGAAAGGAAATTCTCTTCAAGGTGGCCCATGAAGAGATTGGCGTACGATGGCGCCATCCTCGTTCCCATCGCTGTGCCTTTCGTTTGGAGATAAAAACAGTTTTGGAAAGAGAATGCATTTTTGATCAGGACGACAGTGGCGAGATTGAGGAGAAATTCGGTCGAGGGGCACTGGGGTGGGGGGCGTAGAGAAAGATAGTGTCGGAGGGAGGATAGGCCTTCTGCATGGGGAATAAAAGTATAGAGGGCTTAAATCATCTACAGTGTGAGTGTCCTTTTACGTGTTATCTGTTTCATTCTGTGTTCTATTGTGCCGTCCAAAAGTTATAATGCTCTCGTGAGTACTTCCGCATCATCGATATATATATATATATTCTTCAGGTCAGACTCTGACCTGAAGAAGGCCTCGGAGTAGGCCGAAAGCTTAAATCATCTACAGTGTGAGTGTCCTTTTACGTGTTATCTGTTTTATTCTGTGTTCTATATATATATATATATATATATATATATATATATATATATATATATATATATATATATATATACACTCTTGAAGATGACGCACTCCGGCGACGCACAAACACACAAACACTAGGTTAATAAATATTAAACATACAGAAACATAAAAGAAGGACACTTACGGTAGATATTTACGTTTCGACGGCACGGCCGTCGTCATTATATACTCGTATATATATATATATATATATATATATATATAATTTATTAGGCAATCTACCGGTTAAGGTAGGTTTTTGGATGGACACAACTATCAAATAAACATTTTGTTACTCCCCACCTAGCAAACTAATCTATATCAGGTCCCTCTTCATCTCGGTGTACTTCTTTCCTCCCTTCATCCCGTCCAACATCCCTATCCTGTTCCTACCCTTACCTCGCTTGCCCAACATTCTCCCCTCTATTACCCTCTTCAACATTCCACTATCGCTCAATACGCCTTTCATCCATTTTTCCTGCCTCCATAGGATTTCTCTCAACAAACCCCTCTCCTCCCCAACCATTTCTAGTACTTCCTCATTTGTTTTCCTTTCGGTCCATTTCACCTTCTCCATTCTTCTCCACACCCATATTTCAAAAGCCTCCAATCTACGTCTATCCTCCTGCTTCAGCGACCACGTTTCCGCGCCGTACATAGCTACGCTCCATATCAGAGTTTTTACGAGTCTTGTCTTAACATCCCTACTCAACGTCCCCGTCATCAACTCCCTCCTCCTTGAGAAAGCCTCCTTGCCTAGCGCAATTCTTCTCCTTACGTCCCAACCACTTTGACCGTATTGGTCCAAAACACTTCCGGGATATGTAAACTGTTCTACCTGCTCTATTTTTTCCCCGCCTATTTTAATATTTAGCTTAGCCTTTTTCTTTCTGGAAACCTTTGTTTTATTAATATTGATTCTCATCCCATATTTATCGCACTGAACCTCCAATTCACTCAACAATGCTTGCAACCCCTTGGCTGACTGAGCAACTAATGCTTGGTCATCAGCAAACCTAACCGATTTTACGAATTCCCCTCCGACTTTCATTCCTACCTCCAGTTCTTCCCATGCCTCTTTAATCATTTCCACTACATATACGTTGAACAGTACCGGTGACAATGGGCAACCCTGCCTTACACCTCTTCCTAACACTGCCCATCCGGACTCTCCGTTCCCCACTCGCACCTGAGCAGTCTGAGACATGTACAGGTTGCGGATCAGTCTCCTGTCCCTCCAATCCATTCCTATTTTCTGCAATACACGCATTAATTTTTCCCAATTCACTCTATCAAACGCTTTTTCGAAATCTACAAAACAGGCAAAAACGTCCTCATTGTATTCTATATTCCTCTCGACTAGTGATCTCATTACTGCAATGGCATCACGCGTACCTCTTCCTTTCCTGATATATATATATGAATATATATATATATTAAAAAAAATATATATACATATATTCAAATACGAAGTCCCGCCATTCGGCGCACAAGTACTCATTCAAGCATAGAAATTGGTATAAGGAAAGGGGATAGGAAACTCATAAAAGGCGAAAACAGTGCATGTGGGGAAGGCGGTTTTTGAGCAGATAACGAATGTAAAAATGTTTCCTTATCCGGGATTTGAACACCGGACCTTCCACTTGCCGGGCGGATGTGCTATCAATTACACCACCAAGGAAACCTGATTTACGCTGAGGCCTGCGATGTTTTAAACGCCCAAGTGCTCCGAATCATTTGCCAAGGGAAGGCTTTTAGGGAGCTGTTCCACCCACCAAAGGAGAAATAGACAATACACACAAGAAGAGGGGACAGTTGGTTAGAAAGCATATAGTATCATAGAGAATAGGAACAGTACGTTTCATGGCACGCATAGCCAGAAGAAGAGATGAGCCACATTGGCTAGATACACATTCAAATACGAAGTCCCGCCATACGGCGCACAAATATTCATTCAAGCATAGAAATAGGTATAAGGAAAGGGGATAGGAAAACACATAAAAGGCGAACACAGTAAATGTGGGGAAGGCGGTTTTTGAGCAGATCACGAATGTAAAAATATTTCCTTAACCGGGATTTGAACACCGGACCTTCCTTTGGCGAATGATTCGGAGCACTTGGGCGTTTAAAACATCGCAGATCTCAGAGTGGTATAATTGGTAGCACATCCACCCGGCAAGTGGAGCGGATACCGTTGGGGTAGCGATTCCAACTATAGCGCAAATGAGGGCAGACTAACTTATATCAGATTCCACTGGAATTTTCATTTTTCGGTGTCGCCGCAAGGCAACATCATCAGGTGATAAGAGTGACCTTGCGAGGAGACCTTGGTCGTGCAAAATAAAGATTCCAGTGTAATCTGACATTAGTGTGCCCTCGTTTACGCCTACTGCTATGAAAGGCATCCACAAAGTGACGCCTGAGACAGTGCCTTATACAGGACCTGCAGTCAAACTACAAGTTGAGATTCCACGGTCCAAATTCAGGTAAAACTATTTTTGAGCTATTGACAAAAAAATTATTTTCTGATTTTTCCAGAATGGACACGTAAAAAATATCTTTCTTACATCCAAAAATAAGGTGCTATTAGAGGAATCAGTTTCACCGGAAGCCACCGACCGAGAGGATCGGCCCACAATTGACTGTCACTCCTGAAGGCGAGCTGAGTCCACAGAGTCGGACTTTCCCGCAGACAACCGACATGTCTCGGGGGGACCACGGAAGACCGAAATGGGTAGGTTCGCGACCTGTCCGCCCCACTGGGGTGGTCAGACGCCTTTGCAGCTGCCTCGCTGAGGAACAGACGCTGCGTGGACTGCCTTTCGTCTGGCTCCTAACCTTCGACCTATCAGACATGGGTGACCCTACCAGGAGCAATTATTATTACTCCCGCCAGCACAGCTCTAGGTTTCATCGGAACGCACAAACCCTTCCACCGCATCAAGGTTGTAGTTCATGAGAGGGGTGTGTGTATATATAATTGTTAAAATAAATTTAATAATAAAATCTATATAATTGTTTTAATTAATGCTAGATATACATTATATACTTTTTATGACTTAAACCATCTACAATATTGGCAGTTTGAATAAATTTCAACACACATATGCTAAATATGATGAAGGCTGAGGAGTTTCCAATATCCTATTGTTTGTGTACATTAGTAGCAAATTTAAAAGTATTTTACCGATTCATTCAGATTTTACGATTACACAAATACCTTTGGTTCACAGAGAAGTACAATACATGACTAAAAATAGCCATTTTTTTTTAAATAAGGCCACAAAAATATCTTATTTGCTTAGTCCATATTTTCTACGCAGTGTAGGGGAACACCCTGAGGCTTCTTAGGCTGGAGAGAAAGAACGTTCATTGGTCGTCTGGAACAAACTTCGGGATATGAAATTGGTGAAAAGCATAAGGAATCAATGCCCATGACCGTTCAATATATCATTGATTTCATTTCATTTAAAGGCAAAAGGAACCGGTCATGCATAGGGAGAAATGAGTCACAAAAAGTGAGTAAAGCAGTGTAATGGAATCGGGATCAAAGAAATGCGGGTGAACGGAGAATAAATTACCACTCTGCAGTTCGAGAAAGAAAAACAGTTACAGTAAGAGAATGAAGAACAACTTCATGCATCCTTGAGCACAATGGATCAATTGATGCAAGAAAATAAATAAGAAGATTACAGTAATCCTTATTGGCTGAAGAGAAAGGCCTCAAGCGAGATGCTTTCTAGCAGGAGAGAAATTAAATCAACTCAGGTAGTCAAAAACACCCCGCTGGGTGTCAGAAGCTCAAAAGCATTCGAAAGCCAAGTGGACCAATTGCAACAATCGCAGATAAGCGACGGTTCACATATGCTGCAATGAGAGACTTCTATGAACCTTCCTCCTATTGCTGGATTTTATGCCGTTCTAAGTTTAAACTTGAAAGCTATGTGGTTACAATTACTAGTGACGATTCGGATATAGTATTGTGGTGCAACAAGTCCGGAAATCATCGGAGACAATTACGCCGAGTTTTAATGAACCCATATTTTTAACTGTAACAAAAACCTTTCATTTCTAAAAGCTGAATGGTGAAGCATCAGTGACTTTTAAAAGTGATAATGAATTCAATACAGACTCTGAATACGAAAAAGATTATAACAGTGATTATTTGAAGTGACCCGACCCGAGAACATTATGAACTGCGAGATGATCTATCTGCGGCAATTAGTAGCGCATGAAGAATTGTGAAAATATTGTAATATTCGCGAGTAAAAATTTCTCTGTCGCAGCAAGATATAAAGACATGGAATTCATTGTAAATCACGCTGGAACACTTCAGGGAGAATGATAGAGAGATCTTTAAAGATCATAAATCCTACTAAGAATGTTTTACGAGAACTGAAACTCAATCACTTAAGGCAAGATGAGTACGCATTGGGAAATATTGAGAAGTATACTGAATTATTGCGACCTTCTAAATCTTTAGTTGAAGCTTCATGCAGAATAAAAGCTAATATTTTTACACCAGAAGGAACATTCAAGCTCCTGTTCAGTTATTTAGAAAAAGGGAACTGAATAATTGATGTTCCAAATCCAATAATCCAAAATCTTCTAGGATAAATGAAATTTAAATTGAATGTATCATAGAAAGAGTTCTTGATTGTTCCAAAAAGGAATTAAGCAGCGCCATGTGAGATGGACGAGAATGAAGGTGCGGTCTTGTGGTGAGTATTAAATTGCACCACCGGGGGAATCATTTATGGAGAGGCTTTTTAAAGGAATAGTCAAGCAGAAGTGCCCAGAGGAGGAAGAGAGAAATCCTTACAGAGAGTTTCTTACTGGTGGTGTCCCACCATCCCTTGCCACACACCCTTGCGGCGGCTTGCTGGGTATCGTGTAGATGTAAATGGAGAGTTCTGACATCAAATCAGAAACGCGAATTGGCTTGCGTAATATAAATTTCGTTATCAAGACCTTACCTAAATTACATGTAAACAAAACATCTGCTTATACCAAGGGAATGAGCTGTCATGAAGAATCACATTCTCTCACTTCTAACTTGGAGATGTTTTCAGACGCATTCATGAAAATACGACAAGGTCTAAAGAATATTAAATACTTTTTGAAGAATTTTCTTTTTCCGGTTTTGCACTTCGAGTAAGAGATGAACGACATCCGAGAAAATCTGATAGAGTTTCATTTTGGAAATTTGATTTACTCAAATTTTTAGTATAATTTTTAAATATACGTAGTGCGTAGAGTCTCCAAACCTCTGAAAGACTGCGTCGAGGCTACGAACCCTAGTTTGCCTTACCATCACTAAGTCCTTTCCGTTAATTATGTTCACTGGTACAGCCACTAGTTCTATTTTTTTAGCCACAGCCATTTCTAGATATTGCAGTGCCCTGTAAGTCTCCGCTAGGGTGTGTAGCAGGAGGTAAAGACAAAACAGACTTATTTTGATCCGAATATGTATCAATCCTACCGAGGTCGGACAATGTTATTATGATCCCCTATCGTTCGTGGAAAAAATGACATTTTAAATCTATCTGTTCTCCACTTAATCTCTCTAATTTCATTAGAAAATTATCTCTCCTACGTACGATGGGGCTAATAATGCACTTTCAACATCACTGCTAAGAAGACGTCCTTCTAATTTTTGCAAGAGATTTAATCCGTAATTTTAACCTTCGCTCTATTGAGTGATTCCCAGCCTGGCTCCTCTAGTGTTTTGGATACGCTACTCAGTTTATCACAGCAGTTTTTCACAAATCTAGCTCCTCTACGCATCACGCGATCCAATCCGGCAATTAATTCAACTTCGTGAGGATCCCATATGGTACTAGCAACATATATTAAAGGAGGCCTGACCAGCGAAAGATAACATTTATTTTTAACCTGCTCATCATATTTACCCAGTACTCTTCCAATAAATCTTAATTTTGTTTTAGTTTGTCCACATATTCCTCGTATGTATTTCACCCAGGAGAGACCGAGAGTAAGGGTAACGCCTAAGCATTTAATTGGGTCTACGCACTACATTTCGGTGATCCCAATGCAGCAGGCGTTCGGGAGGGAATCGCTCTTTTTCCAAAAATGTATGAACGCACATTTTTTAAAGTTTAATTCTAATTGTCAAATACCGCACCAGCGTTGTATAGCATTAAGATCATCTGAAAAAGCTACTTCGTCCTCAGGTTCACTGATATCACGGTAAATAACCGCATTGTTATAGATGATCAATGAAAACTATGAATAAAAATGATTTCGAGAATTTACACAAATTCTGAGGAAATATGATTCTCGTTCCCGAACTTTGGTGATTTGGAAATCCTCGCAGGTCGCTGTGGAATCGACAGAGACAGCGCAAGTGGGGCTGTGGGAAGACGGGATACTATAGAAAGCGGCCCACCACCCCTTCCCTTTGGCGAGAGGATCCGTCATCCATGGTCGGGAGGCTCCTCTCGACAGGTGCCACCCCCTTCCCTCTCCCCGCACGCCCGCCATCCTGTTCCTCTCGAGTATCAACGGATTACTCATTTGACGCACTCCGGCTCCCTCTTCATGCCCCATCCATCCGCGACCATCTGCACGTGGCCATCGCCCTCAACATCAGCTGGGAGGCACATCGACATTCATTCTGAAATGGTGGAAGAGGGGGGACTCACACGCTGCATTAAAGCTAATTTGATGTTTACGACGAAATTGAAAAATAATTACTTTTTTAATATTTTAGTAACCACGGTGACTTGCTGGTAACAGTAAGGTTCAAGATGTCATTTTTTCCACGGAAGATAAGGGATCAGAATAGTATTACCCAACTGCGGAAGACCCAAGAAAAATATTCGGGTCAAAATTAGTCTGGTGTGTATTCACCCCATGCCACACACCCTAGTGGTGACTTGCGGGGTAATAAAAAATAAATGTTAGAAGAAAGGCATCCCACACCCCGTGTTTTGCTATATGTTGTAAGGGAGAATATCAGTTTAAGAGGAAATTTGAATTTTCTTCCGTAGACCTATTGAAGAATATCGGATTAAACACAAAGAAAATAGATTCTTATTACAAATCCCATTGTTTATATTATTATCTAAATTAAATAATTGCGGCAACACAACATAAGGAAAATATTTATATGTATTCCGCGGTCGCCATAACGAAACCCTTGCAAAGCGAAATCGACGACAGAAGCAACACAGAAGACAACGAAGAGGACCCAATCAGTCATAACACGTGCATTTGAGTGTTAGGACGAAGTTGAGGACAGTGATTTAAAATTAGAAAATATAATGCGGGAGATAGAGAGAGGTAATATAGATGTTTAAGGTCAATGGGAGGTGAGATGAAAGGATAGCGGGGATTACTGGAGTGATAATTATAGAATAACATACAACGGAGAAGACGAGAGCCAACGAGGGGTTGCCATAATATTGATTAAAGATGTAGGAAGTTAACATAGAGCTAGTAACGGATAGAATATTACTGGTAGAGAAAAAAGTAGAACCTACGAACTTGGCCATTGTTCAGGTATACATGCCATCAAGAAATCATAAGGAGGAAGAAGTCGATAGGATATACGATCAGTTAAGTGCATATAAACGTAGGTGTTACATTTGGCTGAGTTGTGTCTGATCATACTTTACAAAATGATCGCACAATACTCAAAACAAATTCTGAACAGAGAAAACAAATTGAGACGATAGTGGAAAGAAAAATAAACGATTTCGGATGAATATATGTATGTTACATGTAAATCCTGAGCACCATTTCGTTTTGGTATCCAGGTTTTTGGAGCTTTTGAAGGAAAAAAAACTTCCTAGTTCTTTTTATTTTGATGTTTGTGAATTTAAGCAAAATACAAATTTACTTTCTCACTGATTTTTTCGCAGTTTTTCCCCTTAATGCCTACGACCCCAAAATTACATGCATATCCGCTAGATCCTCATAAAAGTTCATCGCACGCTTCAAATTGTATGCTGCCCTGTCATTTGCGTATCCGCCTCCTTATCTCGACGTTCACTTCCACCGTCTTTCTCCGTTTCAGCTGCTACCCCATCCCCAAACTCTGGCGGGTTTCGCTCAACATTCCAATTTCACTGATTCATCTTTGCTTCATTCCACGCAGCCAACTGCGGTGAACGAATTGAAGTGTGTCTAAAGATATGCCACAGCCAGAAGAATAAAATGAGCTATAAAATTCCTTGTCTTCGGCGTAACTTTATGGAAATTGCATAAAAAATTGAAATGAAATTATTGACATTGTAATTCCACACACTTTATTTAAAAACATGACCCAACGTTTCGACGTTGACGGTCGCCATCCGGCGATGAATACTCTATCTAGGGATTATTTCTCAAAAAGCAATCAAAGTTTTACCTAAAAAAATTAAATGTGAATTTTACAGTGGTTCATGCCTTAAGAACCTGATCTCTCACACTAAAGAAAGTTCCCAAAAGCGAGAGGAGTGGAGTGTATGAATTATAGGGTTCGGACTATAACACAAAGTATATTGGGCAACCAGGACGAACATTTAAAGAAAGGATAAAAGAACATCAAATGTGTGTAAAGAATGAGAACATAAAGGAAGGATAAAAGAACATCAAATGTGTGTAAAGAATGAGAACATAACATCCCCATTTGCGAAGCTCTTCATCGAAGTAACTTAGTGACCAAAATTCTTCATTTAGATAATAAAGGTCAAAGGCTCGATGCTCGGAGCAGTTGAAAATTTGAAATGAGTCTGTTGCAAAGATGAACTTGCCAACGAAATTTTGTATCCCTCCCACTCCTAGACCTACCTCTCTTCCAAGTCAACGATTGACACCGAAAGACGTAATTCTCTTTCCTCCCTCCAACATTTTAACCTTTTTACCCCTCCACACTCCCTCTCTGACCATTCTCTCAACCCTTTCCCCTCCCCCGTTCAGAAGATTTACTCGTATACACCAAGTTGGCTTCCATGAGGACCGCCTGATGATGACATACAACATCTAAACCTGGGTCGTGTTTTTAAATAAATTGTTTGGAATTACAAAGATAATAATTTCATTTCAAAATGAGCTATATTGACGAAATACACATTCCCACGGGGTTTGGGATGCTGTGGTGACTAACGTACAGGTTTCCCCCCAGAGGGTCCAGGTTCAAGTCCTGGAGACAACAAATATTTTTCAATGGTATCCCGATCCCTACTTGAGGTACTTTGTTGGGTACGCCTACTCACCCGGCGTACTCAGTTTGAATGAGTACGCCGTCCGTCGGATGGAACGCTAAGCTGCGGACCCCATGGGGCCTTTCCTTGTTAAGAGTAGGCTAATGCCGACGCCGGGTTTCTCTCCACCCTTACTTTTCCATCCATCCCTAATGGCGCAAATTACCTAAGCTGTCGGTCGACTCCCATAAAAAACTACCACAGATTCTCACACAAAAAGCTTATGCTTGACTTCACACACACACGTGTGTGAATTCAAGCATAAGCTGTACGAAAGGGAAAATTACCACGTACCGGGAAACTAATTACATACAACACCCCCAAGAATGTACCGAGGCGAAGGCAACCACGAAAACAGACAGCACTGTAGGAAAAAGGTCGAACAGTGGCCGTATGTTTTGGCAACCTTAAATATAATACACTCGGGAAGCAAAAAGAGAGCAGTCATGAACTAACACTATCGACAATTCTAAAGACACTGCAGGATATTCCGCGACAGTGATATTTAACGGAGTCATCGCCAAATGCGCATTAAAATGCAACATGATTTTTACACTTTGAAATTGTGTGCACTGCAACACTATCAAGTTATAAAATCTATGAGATCCCTAGTAGACATGTTACGAGGATTCTTAAATCGCGGAATTTAAATGCGTGATGAATCACTGAGTGGATTCAAATTACACACAACAGTTTTTGCACCGAAATATCACGAGTGTATAATACACAACAAGTCAAATACCTACTGAATCAGAGTAGTAGACCTCGGACACCGCTACCCTAACCGAAGACTTCAGCTAAAGTACCGTCTCGTGTGACCCGTGTTCTGCCAGGACTGGATGAAAGTTGGAATTCGTCAAGTCGCCGAACTGCTTGTTTGGGGGTAAGCGCCGAAAAGGGAGGGAGTTGGCAAGGAAGGACGGGGTATACATCTGCCGGGCGGAGAAGAAGAAATATTCCCTGGAGAGTGGAGGGGGAAAGACGGAGGGAAAATGGGGGAAATGCCCTTAAACAGTGATACAGAGATTATTGGACTGCCGACAGGGTAATTATTGCGCGTAGTTGGCGCCATGTTCTCAAGATGTCAAGTGCGGATAAGTATTTAGGAAACTTGTCCGTTTCCATCGTTCTTTGCACAATATCCCCACAAGGGGTTGTGGCTGGGGGTGCCTGGGCACGAGTTTTAATGCACATACTATATATGTTCATATCTCAATTTCACATATGCCAGTGAAATGTGCGCATCATCAATTTTCGTTAACCGCTCAACGTAGTTGGTCGCGGAGCCACTCCAGCCAGTATGGAAACAAGGTGTGCTCATCAACTATCAACTTGAATGAAATGAACGGTAACTACGGCCGTAAGAATATTATGGGAAGAATCAACCCCAGCCGTACTCTTAAAATTAAAGAGAACGGCTGAGGTTGATTCTTCCCATAATATTCATACGGGTTGATTCTTCTCATGACTATCAACTTGCAGCTGTGAAGGGACGCGGTTTCGTAATTCAGTTTCCTAGCACAACGCGCACTGAATCGCCACTGTGGAAACTCGTTGGGAGATGACGAAAATTGGCGTTATCGACGGCATTATTAAACACCAAATAATGCTTAATTATTATTTTGTCACGAAATGGAATTTTAGTCATTCCTCGGATGTCTGGCCGAGCGCTTTTACCAGCTAAGCTGCCTAGGCGCCCTCTTACAAGAACCGTCCGAGGGATCCGGGTTCGAATCCCCACCAAGGCAAATGATCTTTAAAATTTTTGAAACTGTTGACTTGTAATGGGAATAGAGGACGACTCCATTAAAAGTTACCGTCGCGGGATCTCCCGGTATTTCTTTGAATTTGTCTAAAGTAAAACACCCTTATTGTGTTTAAAAAGTTAGCTTTACCATCCAAGTGGACTGCGGCGCAACTCACACCACTACGAATGCTGTGACATTGCATACACGGTATTTCGTCACTACATCTTGTTCAATTAAAGCCCCCAAAACCTCGGAAGTGTAAGGCGAATGATTTTACAATCTGAAATAGTTGCATTACCAAGTGAGATACTTAGAAGGGACGTAGAAAACGACTACTTTTCTTTTTTATTATCTTATAACTGTTCTTGACATTTATTTTGTTCATTTTTCATTATTTTTTATTGCTACTACCCTTTCTTTTCCTCAATGTATATTATATGTATTGCCTATCAGCCAATGTAAAAACCTTTTTGCCGTTTTTGGCAGCGTTGTTAAATAAATAAGATATGATTTTAAACATAAAGCCCAACTTCAGTTGTCATGAACAATCGGGGAAACCATTGTTTAGATTGAATAAGGCCCTAAAAACGACAAACTTGAAATAATTACGTTTATCCATACAGAAAATTAAATTATCTTTGCTGCGTAGTTAGCGCCAATGACATTCGGGTTGATACGGGTTGACGGCCGGGGAGTGCGGTTAATAATTTCCCCGAGGTCAAAAACCGGGAGTGGGTTAGCACTCTCGGGGAATGCGCTGAGAACTATTTAATGGATCGGTTCGTCGCCGGAGATATCCAACCCAGTCAACCGAAAGAAAATGATCCAAACAGTTTGCGTTGCTCCCTCCGCAACAAATTACGTTAGACCACGGGTACGCTCTCGCCCCCACCGCAACAGATGCTGAATTCAAAATTAATTATTTAGACAACATAAATTAGTCAGTTAATTCAATCGGAGTGGTGGTATTTTCGCAAAATGAAAAACTGACACCGGGCACAAGAAAAACCACCGCTGGAATGGCGTACCTCTTCGAGAGTTCGAGGACAAGTAGGCGAGAGAAATGTGAAGAAGAGGACCTTTAGCGATCT
Source organism: Hetaerina titia (assembly GCA_037158775.1). Lineage (NCBI taxonomy): Eukaryota > Metazoa > Arthropoda > Insecta > Odonata > Calopterygidae > Hetaerina > Hetaerina titia. The sequence goes on from CM073772.1 coordinate 21,535,015, forward strand.
CGTTCGGAGAGATCCGGGTCATATTTCGCGACGTCAGAATCTTGATTTATTCACCGATAAGGAAGTGCTGTCGCGAGAGGACCCGCGAACAATTGCAGATATTAGTGGCCCGTGGATTGGGCCGCGCCTGACAGTCCCTTATCAATTCAATGCCATTCACCTTAACGAAACCGAAGACGTAATCGCACCTTGTATTTCGGGTGCCTAGGGTTGACAATGAGTAGTTGAAGGTATCTCCTCGGGGTTTAAAAGTCGTACAATCCGCCCATTTTGGCCAACGAGAACATGACCGAAGACATGTTAAAGCATGAAAGCATGGGAGTTAAAGCGGTGTTTTAGTCGGTTCATAATAACCCGAGGTCGATAACGACACGCGAGAGAGTTAGTGGGTGAGTGCACGGAGAGATTGATTAGAGGACATGAATACTGCCTTGGGCGTAGTGGCCGATAGTCGGTTCGGTGGGGGAGTTCAAGTATGGTAACCATCGAGGAAAGAGTGCATTTCGTGGAGGCACACGTGCAGGGCAACGGACCTTCTCGCATAAAGAAACAAGCCTTACTAGGCCCTCCCTTCGACACGATTCAACTAAATGAATTCGCTATCCTCCCTATACACCCTTCATCTGCGGTCACCTAAGAAATTTGCACCATTCCCGACTCCATCCAAAAATTTATTTTCGATTTCCACGAAAGCACTCGTGGATGACCAGAGACAATACTGAACATAAAATCCTCCGAATGTTACACCTTATTATAATATTAACAATAATACAAGTTGGCCCAGTACTTCGATCGTTTAGTTATAGGTTTTTTAAACCATTCTATTCGTAAAATTCACACATGCAAACAGATATAAGGAAAAAGAAATCAGTAACCATTTGATAAAATAAGTGTTCATTATGTGGCAGGTTATCGTGTTTGAATGAGCATATATTATAAAAAATAAGGTAATCTCCAGATTAAGGTAGGTTTTTGGATGGACACAACTACCAAATAAATATTTTGTTACTCCTGGCAAAAAACAATCCAACAACCTACTCTATATCAGGTCCATATTCATCTCTGTGTACTTCCTCCCTTCATCCCGTAGAACATCCCTATCCTGTTCCTGCCCTTTCCTCGTTTGCCTAACATTCTCCCCTCTATTACCTTCTTTAACATCCCACTGCCGCCCAATACGCCTTTCATCCATTTTTCCTTCCCCCATAGGATATCTCCCAACCAACCCCTCTCCTCACCCACCATCCCTAGTACTTCCGCATTGGTTTTTATTTCGGTCCATTTCACCTTCTCCATTTTTCTCCACACCCACATTTCAAAAGCCTCCAGCTTCAGCGACCACGTTTCCGCACCAAACGGAGTTACTCTCCATATCAAAGTTTTTACGCGTCTTTTCTTAACCTACCTCCTCCTTATGAAAACCTCTTTGCCCAGTGACATTCTTCTCCCTACGTCCCTACTACTTTGACCGTGTTGGTCCAAAACATTTCCGAGATACGTAAACTATTCCACCTGGTCTAGTTTTTGTCCTCCTATTTTAATGTTTAGCTTAGCCTATTTCATTCTGGAAAATCTCATTATCTTTGTTACGTTAATATTGATTCTCATCCAATATCTGTTTCACTGAATTTCTAATTCACTCAGCATTCCTTGCAACCCATTGGTTTCTTAACAAACTGAAGCTTGGCAATCACCAGACCTGATTTTACGAATTTCCCTCTAACTTTCATTCCTACCTCCAGTTATTCCCATGCCTCTTTTAAAATTTCCTCCACATATACGATGAGCAGCACCGGTGATAATGGGCTACCCTTTCTTACACCTTCCTAACACTGCCATTCGGACTCTCCGTTCCCCACTCGCACCTGAGCAGTCTGAGACATGAACATGTTGCGGATTAGCCTATCCCTCTAATCCTATCCCTCTAATCCTATCCCTCTAATCTGTTCCTATTTTCTCCAATATACTTATCATTTTACCCCATTCACTCTATCAAATGCTTTTTCGAAATCTACGAAACATGCAAATACGTCCTGATTGTATTCCATATTAACAAAAATAAATAAATATTCTTCTCGATTAGTGATCTCCTCACTGCAATGGCATCATGCGTACCCCTCCCCTTCCTAAACCCAAACTGATCATCCCCTAAGTAATCATTTTCCCTACTACGAATAGTCCATAGCGAATACTACGAATCAGTCCATATAGAGTCTCCTTCCCATATTTTCCTAAACATTTCAACAGTTCCACAGGAATGTTGTCTACCCCCACGGCCTTATTTGCTTTCATCTCCTTTAATGCCCTTTCTATTTCATCGTCGAGTATACCTGGACCTAAGCTATCTTCTTCTACGTCATGTTCCTCTTCTATTTCTAGCCTTGTCGGCTTAAGTTCTTTACCATACAGTGTTTTTATACATTCCTTCCATCTCTCTTGGATTTCTTCTGGTTCAACTGTTATCTTACCCCATATCTTTAACTGTTAGCATAGATCTTGCCTTCTTACTTCCCGATAATTACTTAACCTTGCTGTATAGCGCTCCAATTTGACCCTTCCTCTGTAAAATTTCCATATCCTCGCATTGCGTTTTCCACCATTCTTCTTTTGCTTTATCTGTGGCCCTTCTCAATTTATTGTTTAACTCTTTGTACTTCATTTTGCCTAACTCTGTGTTTACATTTTTCCATCTTCTTCTCTCATCCATCTTTGCAATCATCTCATCCGTTACCCATAGTTTCCTTATTCTTTTCCCGTTAACGGTTCCTATAGTGTCTTCTGCGGCTTTCGATATCACTTTCTTGACACATTCCCATTTTTCTTCGATAGTACTCAGCTCTTTACCCTCATCCATGAATTTCTCTACAGCCTGCTGATACTCCTTCCTTTTTAATCCATTTAATGCTTCTACATTCCATTTCCTAACCCTTCGCCCCTGCCTTATCTTTATGAAACAGACGGAACATTTCCTAACAACTAAATTCTGGTCTGAGTCCGCATCCGCTCCTGGGAAACTGTGCGAATTTATCACACTATTCCTAAACCTGTGCCTAACCATAATATAATCTAACTGAGACCTTTTTGTATCACCTGGCATTTTCCATGTATACCTACGCCTTTTGTGGTGTCTAAACCATGTGTTAGTGATGACTAACCCCTGTCTCCTGCAGAATTCAATTGCTTTCTCCCCGCGTTCATTCCTCTTGCCTAACCCATAGTCCCCCACCTCACCACCATCTCTTCCTTCACCTACCGTCGCATTCCATTCCCCCATCACTATCAAATGTTTCCCTGCAGGAACACTCGCGATGATATCCTCGAACTCATCGTACATCCTATCGACTTCTTCCTCCTTGTCGTTGCTCGGTGGCATGTATACCTGAACAATGACCTAGTTCGTTGGCTCTGCTTTAATCTCTACGAGTAAGATTCCATCAGTTGCTTGCTCTATGTTGACTACGCATCTCCCTAACCCTTTATTTAATATTACGGCAAACCCTCGTTGGTTCTCGTCCCCGCCGCTGTATATTACTCTATAATTATCACTCCAGTAATCCCCGCTATCCTTCCATCTCACCTTGCAGAGACCTAAAACATCTATATTACCTCTTTCCATCTCTCGCGTAATATTCTCTACTTTTCCTGTCCTCAACATTGTCCTGACGTTCTATGTTCATATTCTAGCTACTTTTGTCTTCTTCTGCGTCTTCTGTCCTGCTGCTATTATTTCTCCCCCTCAAGGGTTTCGTGGGATGACGACCGCGGAAGCCTTGCTTCCCCCGCTTCCGGGCACGACACACGGCCCCTTCGGCCGAGTCCCGCAGTTGCCAGGACTCAATTTCACTATGTTGTCCATCATTATTTTCTTGGGAATAATTATTGAGGTGGTTTCCCGTTGCCTTCCTCAATAGTGTTTTTAACGTGACACCATCACTTAATGGCCGCCCCACTGGGGTCAGATGCCTTTGCAGCCGCCTCACTGAGGAACAGACGCTGCGTGGACTGCCTTTTGTCTGGCTCCTAACCTTCGACCTATCTGGCATGGGTGACCCTACCAGGAGCAATTATTATTACTTCAGCCAGCACAGCTCAAGGGGTCATCAGAATGCACAAGCCCTTCCACCACAACAAGATTGTAGTCCATGGGACGGATATATATATATATATATATATATATATATATATATATATATATATATATATATATATATATATATATATATATATATATATATATATATAATATACATACATACACCTATATACATACACACACATTAAAATAGGAGGGGAAAAAAGAGCAGGTAGAACAGTTTATGCATCTTCGAAGTGTTTTGGACCAAAACGGTCAAAGTAGTAGGGACGTAAGGAGAAGAATTGCAATAGGCAAAGAGGCTTTCACAAGGAGTAGAGAATTGATAACAGGGGTGTTGGGTAAGGATGTTAACAAAATACTCATAAAAACTTTGATATGGAGCGTAGCTATGTATGCTGTGGAAATGTGGAAACTGAAGCAGAAGGATGGACATGGATTGGAGGCTTTTCAAATATGGGTGTTGAGAAGTATGGTGAAGGTGAAATTGACCAAAACGAAAACAAATGAGGAAGCACTAGGAATGGTGGGTAAGGAGAGGGATTTGTTGAGAGAAATCCTATGGAGGCAGGAAAAATGGATGAAAGGCGCATTGAGCAGCAGTGGGATGTTGAAGATGGTAATAGAGGGGAGAATGTTAGGCAAACGAGGAATGGGCAGGAACAGGATAAGGATGGGATGAAGGAAATACGCAGAGAAGAAGAGAGACCTGTTGTAGATTATGTTGCTCGATTGTTTTTTTAGAAGTTACAAAATATTTATTTGGCATAAGTATATTCAACAGATTCAGGTAAGATTTAGTGGAAGTTCGTCATTATGAGAAAAAAAAAATTGCACTTTCCACAGATTTATTTGTAACATACAATGCGTTTGAGTTCATTGAACCATCTTCGGATACAAGACAAGATTCAACATGCGATACATCATATTTATACCTGTGTGAGGAAGGGCGAAGCCGAGAGTGAGGAGTAAGGTCGGTGGGGACAAAGATGGGAAATGTGAAAACCCAAAGAAACACGGGAATCTAAAGAAATGAAGAGGTAAAAAGGTCTCTTCTCCCACCCGCTTCTCACCTCTCTATTTCTTTAGTCTCCTGTTTCTTTGGGTTTTCCATATTTCCCCTCTTTGTCCCCACTTACTCCTCACTCTTTTCTCCCCCTCTTCCTCAAACAGGTATAAATAGGATGTATAACATGTTGAATCTTGTCTTGTATCTGAAGATGGTTCCATGGACTGAAACACATTGTCTGTTACAAATAAATCTGTGGAAAAGTGCAAATGTTTTTTCTCATATTTACTTGGTAGTTGTGTACATCCAAAACCTACTTTAACTGGTAGATCATTTAATAATAATAATAATAATGTATCCAAAAATGATTTTGTTTTGATCCAAAGGAATATTTCCTTATTCTAACGTTATTAATAATGCAGATCCAACAGCTAGATGACATCTTGATTTTGATGGAATATTTTTATTCTGCTGACATTAACGTGATTCAAACATCCATTGCATCATGCCTCGATAAAGTTGAATTATCATCATTAGATTTGATTATTTGCCCCTCTAACCCGAATCACAGAATAACTCTCAAAATAAAACCCATGAGGACAGCCCACAATACTTATATTTCTCTGCCAAATCAAAACCAGTCAACTTTTCCTCAGAGTCCTTTGAATGCTTCCAAATTCAACAGCCCAAATCTCCCAAAGGATCTACGCAGTGCATATTGAGCTCAACCAGTACCTGAACCTGCAAACACTCTGGACTCATTAGAGTTTAAAATCATACATAATCACTTCCATTTTAGTTGTCACGTAAGATGGGAGCCACCCTCCTCAGTCAACTGATGAATATCCATCTGAGCTCGTTCACAGCTTTGAGGACACTCATGGAATCAGCACAACATCAAAGTTGTCCTCCAACAATATTCAGCTGCGACAAAAATTCTGACAATTTATTCCTTTGACGTCACCTGCAGATTTCTATTATGTGTGGACCATGTCAAAACCCTCATTATGTCAGTGGCATTAACTATTATTCAAGTCAATGAAAAGCCTGAAAACTGAAGATTTCCTCTGTAATGGAATTCCGAAACCCTTCAAGTTAGATGCACCTCTCTCACTTAAAGATCAATTACTTGACAGTAAGTGTCACATCCTAATGACATGTGCATTGGGAGGTTTTACCTTCCATATAACTCCCTCATGCCTTCATGGAAATAGCTACAAACAATATGGGTTGAAAAAACAAAACAAGAGGGTTGCCTGAAAAGTTTCCTCCCTCAACATGAAGTTGGCAGCACTCTGCTCTTTAGGGAATGTGTTTATGCATGCATTAGGATGCATTCACCAAAATTTCAGTCATTTTGGAAAATCAGTTGTAGTTTGACAATCATTTGAGTGAACCAATGTGATGGTGTGGAATAAATGAATATATAATAAACTGGGTTTAGGACTTCCATTCTAACTGCCAGAAGACAGTAGTAATAGATGGCTCAAGTTCTAATTATGTACAAGTAACATCCCACATATTGTAGTAATGAAAAAACTGAAGAAGTGGAGAATTATTAGCAATATTTAAAGGATAATGGCTGTACATTATGAGGAGGAGACTAACAATCCATTTTATAGAGGGAATTTTAATGCTCTTGGAGAGATATTAAATATGAATTACATTTAATTAGGTTGGAAACTTACAAACCTGACACAGAGTGAAATTGGAAATTGGAAATTATTATACATGATGAGATGGGAAGCCTGTTCCAAACAAGCTCAATTGTATAGAACAGAACCAAGAAACAAAGTGGCAAAGAAAATTTCATTAAGTTTATGATAAATGTACAAGTTAACTCCAAGAATCTCATTTAGAAGTCAAAATAGACACCCATAATTTTGATTAAAAAAGAAAGATTACTCATTAAGCTAAACATTTAGAATTTTCTCTTCAAAATGCCTATGGAACTTGGGTTTTCCCAAAATATGCATATGAGTCATAAATATTACTGATACAAAGATTGAAAGGAGTACCTCATTTTCCCCATGATACATTAAACTTAGATTTTCAACTCATGTTTTTTAATTAGCATATTAAATGCTCAAAATCTTTCCAGAAATTAATGGGAGTTTTGAAAGGTGATAAAGTTAAATTTCGCCCAAGGAAAAATAATCCATTTTTTGAAATTGATGAAATAATTATAATATTCTTTTATGCACAATTTTTCATTAATACAATTGGAAACATATTAATGAGGTCATTTGGAAAAAATATATAACATGATAATAAAACATCAACATTAATTTTCAAAGGAATGCATTAAAAATATAATGAATGTCTTCATTCAAGTAATAGTTTAGGCTGGTTATGCAAATGGGCTTGGTCTTTGATTTCTTCGCCAATAGCATTAGCTATTGTTTCATTTCCAACAGAGAAGGCATAGTTCAACATGGATGTTTTCACAGCCAATACTATGTGATGTATACACTTGATTAAGGAAAATGCATCAGTTTGAATAAAAACAGTGAATCACTCATTATATATAATTCATAATAATCATAACCTCCTATAACATAATAAAACACATAAATGGTAGGGAATTCTCAAGAACATTAATTTCCTATTTGAGCTGGTGATGACTCTGTTCCATTTTCCTGGCTCTGGAGCAGTTCAGCTCCCAGTTTTGATTATCCCTTTGGTCTCATATGTTACAATAAATGAACAGGGATAAAGACAATAACATTTGCAAAAGAAAACAAAAGGTCAATCACCTTTGAACAATACTTGATATAATGCTTAATTCTTTTTAAGGTACACCAGGTCTCCCATCTATTCATTCTTAAAAAAATCTAGCATTATTAGCATAGAATTAATCCTCTTTCCCCGCACACTCTCCATTCAATTTCAATTAGTACATATTTATACTAACCAATATTTGACTTTGAATATCAGTCATGGCCTCAGGGGTCAGTACTCAAGACCCTTTTTGATTTTGATATGATTAATTACCTTGCTTCTAATCTTCTATGTCAGCATTTACTACATGATGATGGTACAGTCATCATACATAAGCTAAATGACTTTAACAGCACCAATCCCTCAAAAAGTCCATATCGCCAGTGGCTCTAAAGTGGTCCTTAGTTAAAGAACTTCCTTTAAATGTGGTTAAAATTCAGTTGTGAGCGTTTTCCTTCATAATATTCCCCATTCTGACAATATTTAGCAGATTGTTTTGGAGTGATCTGAAAACTAGCACTTATCTGCTAACCTTAAAAAACTATCCAAAGCATTTTTTGTACAATGCAAACTTAAAACATTAATCCCCAGGGACCACTTGAAATGTATTTATCTTAACGTTTTCCATTGCCATCTTAATTGTGATATTGAGCTCTGAGATCACACCTTCAGTTCTGGATTATTTCAAACACTCATTCTACTGTCTTTCACTGTAAACCATTTTTCAAACAACTTGACATCTCTTCAAAGTCTTTGTATTCATCAATGTTCTTGTTACATCAACAATAGCCTTGATTTCTTTGACATGAGGGAATGCATGTTAATATTATACAAGGAAAAAATTAATCTAGTGGTGCCACAGTGTATGTTATAAGAAAACAAAATTAAAGCATAAAAACGGCAATTTTTTCAACCTTTCACCTCTAGAGACAAGAAATGCCACCTTATGAAGCTCAAAAATTACTTCAGTTTCCTTAGATGAGGCCTGTCCAATAAATAAGCGAACTGAGGCCATAAAAACTTTATTTTTCAGAATTTATTCTACATCGATTTTGTCCCCTTCAAAGTGCTCCATAATTTGTTGCTATGCACTTATTCCATCTTCTTTTCCACTGTTCAAAGCACCCTTGGAAGTCCTCGGCAGTTAGGCTTTTTAGTTTTCTTGTGGTTTCTTGCTTTATTGTGTCCTCATCTTTCCAGTGATGTCCCATAATCACATTTTTGCATTATGGGGATAGGAAAGAGTCGAAGGGGGCGATATCTAGTGAATAAGGAGGATGGATCAAGGATGGTGACTGAATTTTTTGCCATAAACTGGCAAACAATCAATGCCGAGTGTGCAGGTGCAGTGTCATGGCGAAGAACCCATCCATTGGCTTTAGTCAAATTTGGTTGTATACGACACATGTGATCTCTCAAACATTTGAGAACTGTAAGGTAGAACTCAGAATTTACTGTTTGTCCTCCAGGAAGAAATTCATGATGAACAACATCTTTGACATCAAAGAAAATCGGTAGCAAGACTTTGATTTTGATCGGCTTTTTCTTGATTTTTGGTTGGAGGTTCATCTTTTGCTTTCCACTCGTTGCTTTGCAATTTTAGTTCAATGTCATACTCGTAAAACCATGATTCATCACCAGTGATTACCCTCTTGAGAAATCCAGCATTGTTTTCAAGTGAATTTTTTCAGTCAGTAAAAAATTCAACTCTTTTCAACTTTTGATCTACCAAGAAATCAACAGCTCTACGGCCTCTAAGTTAAAGTAAGAAGGGGGAAAAACTCCAATGGCTGTAATAAACAGACACAACTCTCGTCAGACCAAATTGTTGTGTTGGTTTTCGCGGGAACCACGTCAGGGACCAACCACAACCTCTCAACCAATAATATCGTCTGTGGTGGTTTACGGGAATTTAATCCACGCCAGGGACCACACACACACTATCCTATCTGGAATCCTTCACGAGACTGTGAGACCCCGTTCAAGATTCCAGGTGGAAATGTAATCCTTCACGAGGCTGTAGAAAAGACCCCATTAAAGATACCAGGATGTTCTACAAGTACACACTCTGCGACTATCCACGAAGGACGAGCACAGACCAATCACACACATTAGCACTCAAGAAACACACACACACACACACTCAAAGGGCTCAATTTCTGGGAGATTCTGAAAACAAGTACAGTGCAGACGAGGATATGCATCTAACATGCGTGTTTCGGCCACAAAGTGGATCTTTTTTCCCTTCAATTCCCTGAAGGGAATTGAAGGGAAAAAAGACACTCTCACAGATCAGCTGAAACAATTACCTATGCTTGATGCATCCAAAAACCACGTTTTGGAGGTATCCCAGTCGGAGTGGAAAAAGGGTTACGAAAATTGGTTTAAGCACATGCAAATGTGAATTGGTTATCATGGAAAATACTTAAAAAAAAATGAAGTCATTTTCAACAATAAATTACTGTCTTTTCATTCCTAGGCTGAAAATATAAATATCAACCCTTGCACTTGTACCATGATAAAGAACAGTGGAAAAATAATTTGTATTCTTCATTCCATGAAGAATACAATATATTTTTCATACAATGTACATCTGCAATGAAAATCAGAGGGAATTAACACTTGAATCCATCAATATTTAGGATCCTAAAAAAGGCTCTGTTGTTTGTTCCACAACAAAGCATTGTCCACCTAGGGATGTCATAATTTTAATGCTAGCTTGATTAAGGGATAGAGTGACACGTATGAACATTTTCATGAACTGATTAATCTACAACTACTCTCTACATGTGAATCCACGACTGTGATTCTCTAAAGTTTGTTATTCCTCCCAAAAATGCTTGTTTTCATATTGACATTAATGGATTCAATTTCCAATGATTTCCTGCAATGCAAAGGAGATCCTGATAAAGATCTAATTGAGCAGATGGACCAATTCAGATAAAGTTGTGCATTTCAATCCTCCTGTGGGAAGTAAGCAATTATTAACCTTAACTAATGAAAATGAAAAGGATATTTGGAAGGGCTATGCTGAACTCCTTGCATGCCTCCACCAGAAGATAGGCCCTGATGACCAACCCCAAGGTGAGGAGAAGTTCCACCACTCGCTCAAAATGCCCCATGGAGAGGTGTACCAGCAGCGCCTTTGACTGAAAGGGAGAAGCAGAAAATCCAGAGTTGACATACTTGGAGGATCAATGATTTCTCCTTAGGATGACTCCTCCTTAGATACACTAAAACATACATACATATATATATATATATAAACACACACACATGCACACGTGCATATATATATATATATCTGTGTATATGTAACATGTATATGAGATCTGCGATGTTTTAAAGTGCCCAGGTGCTCTGATTGCTTGGCCCAGAGATGGGGTTAGGGAGCTGTTTTACCCACCAAAGGAGAAAATATAAAATATAGACAATACACACAAGAATAAAGGACAGTAGGTTAGCAAGCATACAGCATCGTAGAGGATAGGAACAGAACGGCACGCAAATCCGCCTTCCCTACCTTTCCTGTGTTTGTCTTTTATGTGTTTTTCTATCCCCTTTCCTCATATCTATTTTCATGTGTGAAGTAATATTTGTTTGCCGTATGGCGGGATTTCATGTTTGAATGTGTATTTGGCCAATGTGGCTCGTCTCTTCTTCTGGCTATGCGTGCCATGAAACGTACTGTTCTGTTCCTATCCTCTATGATGCTGCACCCCACCCGACACCACACTGTGGGGAGATGGGACGATGGAGCCCATAAGGAATGCAGGTAAGAGGCAAAGACCAACTCATCGCAACCAACTGTTATGGTTTCCCAGGAAGATCTGGTACCCGAAAAATCAACTAGCTTGGGTGGAGCTGCAGGTGCCCAAAGTGCCTTACCCGGGAATCGAACCCGGGACCCTCCGGTCAGCAGTCCAACGCTCTACCCGCTAGACCACCGCGACCCACTATATATATATATATATATATATATATATATATATATATATATATATATATAAAATATGTAAATGGAACTAACACTAGTAGACACAAACACAAAAACAGGGAACTGCAAAGAGTGAACCTACTCCGGAAAAGGTGAACATGGTTCCATGGGTTGGGAAGGAGACGGAGACTGTTTTTAGAGATGGCATTAAATGGCAAGTTTACGGAAAAAGTTGCAAAAAAGTGAACGCATTTCATGGAGAGGAAGAAAGTGCTTTTCCATCAGGACAATACACCTGCTCACACTGCATTGGTCACCATAGCTAAAATTCACAATTTTCCACTTTGAATTGGTTGACCACTCACTGCATTCACCTTAAGCCCCCAGGAACTTTTTACTGTTTCCTAAACTTCAAGTTATGTTTGGAGGACAGAGATTTTCATTGGATGAGGAAGTTATCACATATGTAAAAGCCTATAAAATTAAGGGAGAAAGAAGTGAGCTACTCTTTGACAGGGTTTAAAAAACTAGAGCATCATTAGAAAAAGTGTATCAACTTAAAGGTGACTATCTTAAGAATAAAAATAAGAGCAAAATGTCTTGCATATTTGTTAGATTTGAAACTTTTCACTCTACTTTTGTAGCAAATTTTGTAATCGCCACGAAATATGAAAGAATTTGTTCCGAGGCTCAAATTTAAGCTAATGGATGATTTTTTCTTTCCAAATTATGAAAACATTAATATTTTTATAGAACAATGGTAGGCGCTGCTCAAGGATGACCAAGCTAAACCAGAATGTTTTAAATCTCTATGTCTCAGTCACATCTGGATGAACCTTAACTTCATGAACTTCGCAAACTTAATATTGAAAGCAAAAAGAAAAATTACATAAGCATCAATTTTCACCAACATAATGCCTCTCATATTATTCTTGAATCACTCTATCAGATTCTCTCACTGTGTTGATGTAACTGAACAAATTATAACCACATGAACAAAAGTCACGCAAATTCACAATGGAATGTGTTTGAGGAAATTCAAATTACCTTATTTCCTATAGACCATAAATGGTCAGCCCACTTGCAGAGAACATCCCTGGCATCTGGTATGGGTGGTAGCACAGCTCTTGCAAGCCACACTGCATCTGTCCACAGGCCATAGGATATTAAGTAACGACAGGCATCCATGCCTTTGCCAATGAGACAGAGCAACTGCACCCCTTTTTAAAAAGATGGAGGAGAAGAAGAAGAATCTTTGTTAAGTTTCATTAAATAGCTTTTTACTGAACAAGCAAAGTATCTAATTGATAATACACTATGAACTAAAAAAAGCCAATAATTTCATGTTAAATATTTAAATATGTTTTATAAAATTCTAAAAGCATATTAGGTATCATGTTTCAAAATGATAAGGCAGGGGTGAAGGGTTAGAAAATGGAATGTAGAAGCATTCAATGGATTAAAAAGGAATGAATATCAGCAGGCTGTAGAGAAAATCATGGATGATGATAAAGGGTGAGTACTATTGGAGAAAAATGGGAATATATCGAGGAAGGGATATTGAAAGCCTCAAGAGTCAGTATAGGGACCGTTAACGGGAAAAGAATAAGGAAACCATGGATCTTTACAAAATGGATGATTACCAAAATGGATGAGAGAAGAAGATGGAAAAATGTAAACACAGAGTTAGGAAAAATGAAGTACAAAGAGTTAAAAATTAAATTGAGAAGGGCCACAAATAAAGCAAAAGAAGAATGGTGGAAAAAGCAATGCGAGGATATGGAAAGTTTACAGAGGAAGAGTCAAATTGGTGCGCTATACAGCAAGGTTAAGTTATTATTGGGAAGTAAGAAGGCAAGATCTGTGCTAACAGTTATAGATAAGTGAGGTAAGATAATAGTTGAACCAGGAAAAATCCAAGAGAGATGGAAGGAATATATAGAAACACTGTTTGTTAGAGAACTTAGGCCAACAAGGTTAGACATGGGAAGAAGACTTTATATGGACTGATTCAGAGTATCTATGAGGAAGGAATGTGGCCGGAAGATTTTATGAGATCAGTGTTAGTTCCTATTCCGAAAAAGGTTAAGGCGACATCATGCGAGGATTACAGAACAATAAGTTAGATATCCCATGCAGCTAAAGTTATTCTCAGGATCATCAACAAAAGAGAGTAAGGCAAATGATTACTTAGGGGATGGTCAGTTTGGGTTTAGGAAGGGGAGAGGTACGCGTAATGCCATTGCAGTAATGAGATCACTAATCGAGAGGAATATAGAATACAATCAGGATGTATTTGCCTGTTTTGTAGATTTCAAAAAGTGTATGATAGAGTGAATTGGGAAAAATTAATGCGTGTATTGCAGAGAATAGGAATTGGATTGGAGGGACAGGAGACTGATCCGCAACCTGTTCATGTCTCTGACAGCTCAGGTGCGAGTGGGGAATTGAGAGTCCGGATGGGCAGTGTTAGGAAGAGGGGTAAGGCAGGGTTGCCCATTGTCACCGGAGCTGTTCAACGAATATGTGGAGGAAATGATTAAAGAGGCATGGGAAGAGCTGGAGGTGGGAGTGAAAGTTGGAGGGAAATTTGGGAGTGAAAATCGGAGGGAAATTTGTAAAATCGGTTAGGTTTGCTGATGACCAAGCTTTAGTTGATCAGTCAGCTAAGGGGTGGCAAGCATTACTGAGTGAATTGGAGGTTCAGTGCGATAGATATGGCATGAGAATCAATATTAATAATACAAAGGATATGCAATTTTCCAGAAAGGAAAAGGCTAAGCTATACATTAAAATTGGAGGGGAAAAAATAGAGCAGGTAGAACAGTTTACGTATCTCGGAAGTGTTTTGGATCAACACAGTCAAAGTAGTAGGGACGTAAGGAGAAGAATTTCACCAGGCAAGGAGGAGGGAGTTGATGACAGGGACGTTGAGTAGAGAGGTTAAGAAAAGACTCGTAAAAACTTTCATAATGAGTGTAGCTATGTATGGCACGGAAACGTGGTCACTGAAGCAGGAGGATAGACGTAGGTTGGAGGCTTTTGAAATGTGGGTGTGGAGAAGTATGGAGAAGGTGAAATGGACCGAAAGGAAAACAAATGAGGAAGTACAAGGAATGGTGAGCGAAGAGAGGGGCTTGTTGAGAGAAATCTTCTCGAGGCAGGAAAAATGGATGAAAGGTGTATTGAGCGGCGGTGGGATGTTGAAGAAGGTAATAGAGGGGTGAATGTTAGGCAAACGAAGAAAGGGCAGGAACATGATAGAGATGTTGGATGGGATGAAGGGAGGAAAGAAGTACACAGAGATGAAGAGAGACCTGATGTTGAGCAGGTTGCTGGATTGGGTTTTGTTTGGAGTTACAAAATATTTATTCAATAGTTGGGTCCATCTAAAAATCTACCTTAACCAGTAGATTACCTAATAGTAATTAGGTATCAGTGCATCATCAAAACTTCTTTTGATATAATAGCAAATCAGCAGTCTTGATTCAAATCCAAATAAAATTGAACATACACAGATATATATACTCAGGAGTTAATGTCCAGTTATGAAATAAAAACGACAATTTTTACTATCATATTTTGAGATACTCAGCTTTCTCAACTGACCCTTGGAAAAGCCAGAGAACATGGTGCAACTTGAACTAAATTTTTATTGTACCTAGTAATAGTAACATCTACACCTTTACATGTTTGCATGAATAAACCATTTAAAAGTATTCATTGGGGAGAAATGGAGGAGTTGGATGGAAGAGATTTTGAAGTGACACCACCAGAAGGAGGAATAGATTTCACATTTCGTAGATTTGAGAATGGGTCAAAACTTCATGGGACGCTGTGAAATGTGAGAGATGACAAATAGTTTTAGAAATACGGAAATAATAGCTCACTTGGTGGTACAGGGGGCGTTTTGTTAAACTGGGACTCAGTTTCTCACGCTCAAGGCTTCAAGCAATTCTTCATTTAGCTATGGAGATGAATTTTTGGGTTTTGAGAATGATGATCAAAAATCACCTACTAGCTACAAGGTTCCCTAGTAACATTTCGACAAACATAAATAACTATTTAAATATACAAGGAATGTAGCTACGGTCGTGAATCAATGTATAAAAAAATACCAGGACCGTAAACTTGAATGGCACCAAAAAATAATAAAAAATAATAATAATAAATATAAATAAATAAATGGAATAATAATAAAAAATAATAATAAATTTAAATAAATAAATAATAATAATGAAATTTATAATTTAAAAAAATAAAAATAAATTTAAAAAAACACCACACACACACAAATTCGAAACAAATAATTAAAGAAATAAAATAATAATAATAAAACCAATAAAAAATAATAAAACCAACTTACAACCACTCGATCACTCGGGTGAGTTACGAAATAACTTTCACTCTCGTGAATAACATTCACACACACACTCAGGGTTTGCAAGGATCCCTCCTATGTCAGTGACCCGCCAATCACACAAATAAATGAAAATTATTAAAGGATGTAAAGAAACAAATCAACTTACGTGAATACACAGTCACTCAATCACTCAGGTATGCTCGAAAACATTGACCTTTGTGATTCACATATACTCACACGTTCAGGGTTTACCAGGATTCTTCCTAGGCCAGGGACCCGCCAATCACACGAAAATAACTAAACGGAAAATAAGGGACTTTGGTATAAACGCAGTCACTCAATCACTCAGGTGTATTGGACCTTTGTGAATCGCACGCACTCACCATTCAGGGTTTACCAGGATTCCTCCTAGGCCAGGGACCTGCCAATCACACGAAAATAACTAAACGGAAAATAAAGGACTTCGGTAAAAACGCATTCACTCAATCACTCAGGTGTATCTGCCCTTTGTGAAATGCACGCACTCACCCATTCAGGGTTTACCAGGATTCTTCCTAGGTCAGGGACCCGCCAATCACACGAAAATAACTAAACGGAAATTAGGGACTTCGGTAAAAACGCATTCACTCAATCACTCAGGTGTATCACACCTATGTACAACATGACCTCTGTGTGTAAGGATTTTCCTCTGGTTACTAGGAGTAAGTTATTCAGAGGTACATTGCAATGGATTACCGATTTGGAAAAATTACCTATAATTAGAAAAGTTCTCACAAGAAAAATATAATTCGTAATGGATGGTGATAAATGTCTATTTTCTTGGACACTAAAGTTGTTCACAATTTCATATTGATAAATAGTTCATTGGATTGTATTTTTACTCCCAGGTATAGATAATAAACATTGATATATAATTACATAGTTTAGGCGATGAGATTCAGAAATAATATAGTGATTTGGTAATACTTGCACATCTTAAACATAAGGATAATTTTCAAAAATAGAACTTTACCTTCCCAAACATTTCCATTGGCAATCAGATTTGTAGCAACAAGCTTAATTGTACTTTGTGCTGTTCCAGTTGACTGTATAGTAGCCACCAAGCAAGCTCTGTCATGTGCAGAAGAAAAATATATTATATTGGAATTGAAACATGAAAGTTTTAAAATGCATGCAAGGAAAATGGGAGTATTTTAACTTCAACTGACAATAAAAAATGTTACACACATTCATTTTTCATTAATTTCATTTGATTCAATTTACCAATTTGGAAAAAAAATGCATGTAAATATGCATTAAAATGCATTTTGAACTATTAATATTGAACAATTTTCCACATTAATGAAATAAATTCCTCTTCCTTACAGTGACCAACACATGGTAATTGATTGAGCATCAAAGCATCATGATATAAGACCTGGCGGTTGGGCAACTTGAGAAAGGTCCATGAGGAGGGAGAGGAATATCATCCATTGGAAAGAAAAATTGCCTATGTCAGCAGAATGCTGAACAACAACAGAAAAACATCACTCAATCAAAGAAAAGTTTTATCAGTTATTTTTTGATGAATGAAATACTTCTGCTTTTACCTCTACAAAAGGCACTTCTTTTTTTCTCTAGCTGATCATAAGACACTGAAATGGATTTTTAGCATAAAAGACTCCGGTTCTAGACTCATAAGATAGAGAATCAAATTAGAGGAGTATTATTATTAAGAAGTGTACAGAAAAGGTACACACTAAAGTCATATGCTTGAGGTTAAATCTTACACGTTCATTAGAAGGTGGCAAATGTCAAGGTACCAAAGAAATTAAAGATGAAGAAAAGGAATCGAGAACTACATTAAAAGTTGTAAAAGTCCCAAGTAGATTACTACCCCCCCCAAGAGGGGCGTTGGGAAAAATTCACTTACATGATTGGACTGCTACCCATTACTTATCAAAATTCACCTCAACAACTCCACCCCACCACCACTGTCGAAGAATTTACTCAAAATACGTTAAAATTTGTAATTCTGTAATTCCTTTGCACTGATCAAGGGGTTAACTTCCTAAGTGACCTTATCAGAGATGCAAACTGCGTTGGATCAACAAAATGCACATCACTGTCTTCCACCCAAAAAGAAATGGGGTACTAGGGAGGTACCTAAGGGCTCCAATCATATATCATCCCCAATCTTTGTGTACAATATATTACCCAAAACTAAAATGCAATGCACAGCCCATGGACTGACAATTGGACAGAAGGGCAACTTCCAAGGATGTCCGCATAGAGAAAGAGGGCAGTGCACATAGTGATTATTGGGCTGATTGCAAAGCATGCTATCAGAGGGCAAGAGAGGAGCTTCTTGAAGGGAAGGAGGGAAACAAAGTGGATTATAATAAGAAGGTTAATGCTGATCTGCTTAAAGAAAGAAAGTGATTCTCCTTATTGACAAGACCATTAGAATGAAAGAAGGATACCTAGTATTCTTCTTCAAAAATGAATTTCCATGCAGTCAAGCCTGATATCATTGAGAGAGTGTTAGATGCGGAAGATCGAAAAAACTTTCTTCCCGTTGGGTAGGGGGACAATTGTGTTAGCTTGAGGGTGGTGAGCACAACCGTGAGAAGGAAAACAAAAAAAAAGGTCCACAGGCAAATATGCACAAATATTTGGGTTTCGGGCCCAGCCATTGGTGACAAGATGAAACTTATTGTTTTACTCCAAAAACTGAGTTCAGCATTGAGTTTAGATTTCACTCAGACTATGATTAAAAATGCTCTGGTGCTATAAAGGTAAGGCACACTTCTATACACCCAAATGGAAGATAATTGAATGAGTGAATTTTCAGGAATTATATAGAGAGTACAAAAGACATAACCAAGGCCATCTAAGTGACATTATCCAAGGTTCTTTTATCCCTAAGACTCTGACAATGTTGTTCCCAAACAAATCCACAGAGAGGTAAATTGATCCACCTGCTCTATCGTCTTTGCCCTCCAATGTTAACATTTAACCATCACAGGCCTATTGATGCCACATGGCATAAACAGTCACCTGTTATTATTTCATTTTATGTCACTAAGTATGAGAGCTCGATGGCATACTTCGTATTCTTCCTGCTTAATTTGTGCAATGAAATGTACCATTTTGGCATGTTTCCTTCCAGTTACTCTGTTTCCACAAATGATTTAACTTGAAGTTTCACAGTGTGATCATTCACTCATTGGAGATTCAGTTCTTTATAAAACACAATATATTTATATTTTACTCATATTTTTTGTAATGATATTTGGTGGCACATTATTTCTTCCATATTCATTATTACTAAATGATATTTCTTCCAATTATCTGAATAATTCATCAGTAAATTTCTCTAAAACCATATGGAATCACCAATATGTCAATATGATGGTAACTGTATTCATTTGTATTTTGTAGTACTTTCAAAGTAAAAGATCTACGAAAATGTAGTATTCCATAGTTATTTTATCACATTTAGCCGATAAAAAGTTTTCAGCATACATAATTCTAACCAATACTATAAATCAGGAATTTGACAAGGGGAGAAGTTCTTGACCAACTTGAGAATGATGGAGAAGGTGAGCCATGAGATATTTTCATTGAACCACCTGAAGCATCCACATGAAGGTTTTCCTAATGAAGACTATGTTGGTGCAGTATACAACTTAAGTGGCCATCAACTCACAGTGGGTACCAAGTTAGCTTTGTGAGTTTCTGGACACATTCACAGCCATTCAGAAGAGGTTATAGGTGATGGTAGAAAGCCATCTTAATGGATAACCGAGAGGAAACTTCATAGGAACAAAGTCAGAAAAAGCAATTGCAGTGCAATCGCCTGGCATCATGATGACTGGAAATTTGTCATAAGGAACATAGAAGGATAAAATGGAGGGATGAAGGAGAAAACCTAAGATGAAGGATTAACTTATGTATTTTTTCAATATGATTTGACATCAAATGACCCCTCAGCAAATCTATGATATTTTGCCATCCGAGTACAGCAGGCAAACGTCCCTAAATCCTGAAGAGAGGTTCAACCCTTTGTCTCTGGGTATAAAATGCCTCCACAATTCCTCCTCGCTTGGTGCTTTAGCGAGCCCCAAGCCAGAACTAGACCATGGACGACTCATGAATAACGCACATGGGATACTCAAGGTTTGAGTATGCAATGTGAACTGGATTAGCAATACAATTTTTCCAGCAGAATGCAACGTCAATGTGCGCAGTTCACTTTTGGTGAGGGCAATATTGCAAGATAGGCAAGCGCCTGGCACTGTGCCTTCACCCGCTCACTTGATGGCATCCGAGTAATACTGGGGGTTGTCCATCTCTGTCTCGAGGAGAAGCTGTACGGCGCGATCGCTCTCCCCCAGGAGAATGAGTCGCTCCACCACCTTGCGCGTCTGCTCATAACTGCTGCTCCCACCCCCACCACCACCAATGGCAGGGCCTCCCTTTGCCATTGGAGAGCCGCCTCCGCTGCGCTTGCTCTCATGCAGGGCCACTCGCTCCAGCTGCATCCTCTGAAAGGGATGGATACCTGATTGCCTGAACGGAGGGACATGGAAGATGGGGGGAAAAGCACAACTCTCTATGTGGACATGGACCAGGGTCAAAGTGAAGGAAACTACATGCCGCTGGTACCCAACGTGATATTTCCATAACTTTTGAACCAACCATCAAATAGATATGAGGGTAATCCCAGAAGTACCAGACCCAATGAAGAACACGCAACAATTTTAGAAAAAAAAGTTTTCAGTTTTCAACATAATCTCCTTTCAGGTCTATACACTTTTCCCAGTGATGTCGATAAGTTCAATAACCTTTTTATAATAAGAAATGTCTTGCTCCACAAAATCACCATTAGCTGCCGACATCACTTCTTCATGGTTGGAAAATCTTTGACCACTGAGCTTTTTTTTCAAGTTTGCGAACAGAAAATAATCCAAAGGGGCTAAATCTGGCGAATAGGGTGCATGAGGTAGCAATTCAAATGTTAATTCATGAATTTTGGCCATTGTTATAACGAATTTGTAAGCAGATACATTGTCTTGATGAAACAACACTTTTCTCTTACCCCACCCCCATCCAAAATAACCAATGCCATGACCTCGCCTGCAGATGAAATGGTTTTCGCCTTCTTTGGAGCTGGTTCTTCCTTTTGAATTCATTATTTTGATTGTTCTTTTGTTTTGGGTGTGAAGTAATGGGCCCATGGTTCATCCATGGTTATGAAACAGCACAAAAATTCTGCTTTGTTGCTGTGAAACTTTGCTAAGCACTCAATTGAAACATCTTCATAACACTGGTTTTGCTCGAGTGTGAGCGAATGCACCCATCCTCTCCCATTTGCACGGAACTTTCTCATGCCCAAATTTTCAGTTAATATGGGATTACCACAATTTTTGAAATGCCTACCATGTCTTTTAGCCTGAGCACTTTCAGTTGATGATCATCCAGTATCACTTTGTGGATTTTCTTCACCATTTCTGGAGTCGTCACCTCATTTGGTCGACCAATGCGATGCTTGTCTTGACAGCTTGTACGGCCTCATTTAAACTCTACTACTCAATATTTTAATGTTGTAAACAAAGGAGAAGACTCACCCAGAGTAGAATCCATTTCAGCTTTTATAATGGTTGGGTTGAGGTCTTTCAAATAAAAGTATTGTATCGCATAACGATGACCAATTTTCTCCATTTTCACAAATTCACTGAAAACGTTCACTATTGATGGCTGCCAAACAAATGCTAAACAACGTGGCATCTTCAAACTTGAAACTTATGCTTTATAGATTGTGTACTTGCGTACTTTCTAATACAGTGATTTTTCAAACAACTGCAACCAGCTCCACGTCAAGCCAGGTACTTAGGGGACCACCCTCGTACACCGTAATCACCTGATTTAGCCCCCACAGATTTTGTTTTATTTTCAGACTTAAAAAAATGGCTTCGCGGAAAATCATTTAAGTCAAACGAGAAGGTCATCACCAACACAGATGTTTGCTTTGAGGTCCTTCCAAAATTCTACTTTTTGGATGGCTTAAAAAAATTTGGAGAAATGCTGAGATAGAGATCAAGCTAAATGGGAATTATATTGAAAAATGAAAAAATTTTATCAATATAATTTGTATTTGTATCGATATAATTTGTTTCTAATTAGGAAAAGGGATGTTGAAAAGTTGGAGCATGAAAGTTATCACAAAGAGTTCACTAAAAAATTTAGAATATAATAGAACTAGCTATTTTACATAATAAGTTGTGAAAATAATTACGTTGCAACATGATTAATAATAAGGCTCAACCACAAAAATATATCCAAGCTATAAAATCCTAGTGACTTTTTGAAAAAAAGTGGATTTACAAAAATGGAATTAGCAAGATAAAATATTGCTGATGCCTTGCTAGCAAGGATTTTATCATGGACAAACTAAACCTAGGAGACTAACTCTGGTTACTTCACTCTAGGACCGTAGTTATGTTCATGATCCTATGATTCATTTATTTCAGCGTCCTTAAATACAACATCTTTTAATCATGTAAAAATTATGCTTAAACTCATTCAAAAACTGCAAAACAAGTTCAAAAAAACAGAAAACCTTAAAATCCATGTAAAAATATACATGAACAAGATGAACTGGAAAATATATCAGAAGTAAGGAAATAAAATTGAAATGAAAGGAAAAATATTTATGTCATTATAAAAATTTGAGTTATCACGCTGTATTGACTTAGTTTTGGGAAGATTACTTTATTAATTCTCATGTTTGGTTGGCATGGCCTTGGGTATGAGGAGAATCGCTACACCACTTTTAACAAATAAATGTAATTGCTTGTTACCTGGTAAGTGTAGGGATCACAGAGGAAGTCAAAGCATGAGTCTAATGGCTCCAGCCACGGATGGGGATTCAAGCGACGGGATCCCATGTGGACAGTTTCCCCTTGCTTTGTCCCCTCCAGCTCCTCCCCCCCCTGGGTCACCTTTGAGTTTCCACATGGACCAATTTCCCCAACCACGGATGACACACGTAAATAATAAAGTGCCACCATCCAGAATTCAGCATCCTGACTCTCTCCAAAGATCTGTGAGACCACCAGGCTTCTCTCTGCTGTCCCAAAATGACTGCCTCTCAGTGTTTTCAGGATCCCTTCACTCAGCATGCTTAGCTGTTCTGTTGCCGCTAAAATAAAAACAAAAATTCTAATGGAATTAATAATATATATCAATCTTACAGATAAATAATGGTGATCCAATTCACAGATCCTAAGGCATATAAACTCTGTCCCAAAAGTAGTAGATTGAGTCGATTAAACAAAATGTATTGCCATAATTGAAACATTCACTCAAAAGTCTTCAACGCAGCACCCTTGAGCATCCACACACTGCTGCCAGTGGATTTTCCATCCCTTGCGTGCCTTCTGAAAGTCAGCTCCCAGAATGCTGTCAAGCTCCCTCTCATCACGGTCTGTTTCAATGCATCCACCGAGCTGTGGTGATGTCCTTTCAGCAGAGAATTTAGGAGTGGGGAAAGAGGAAGAAGTCTGGTGGGGCATTTTCTTCAAATTTTACATTCTCACTCACGTGGTCGAGAAGCTCTTGGTAGATACTTGAGAGTTTCCTTACATTCCTACGAGAGCACTCGCCAACTTCGCACACACCTCTCTTGTGTCCATGTTTTCGCTTGCAAGATGATCCACATCACTTTTCGGGATACCAAGTTCATCAGAAAATTTGAGGGCTTAACACTGCTATTATAACCAGCTTAATGATGAAGGATAACGAGGTCACATCTATGTGGGGCATAGATATGACCTCATTATCCGGAGTAGAGGTTTCACAAACAAATGATTTACACCCCATAAATGCTGGGAGCCAACTGCCACTGGCCTCTTCAGATTCTCTCACAAAAACGAAATCCTGCTAAATGGTGAACAAATATTCATTCACATAGAAATAGATATAAGGAAAGGAGATAGGAACACACATAAAAGACGAATGCAGGAGAGGTGGGGAAGGCAAAATCAAGAAGACCACTAGTGTAAAAATATTTCCTTGACCGGGACTCAAACACTGGATCTTTAAACATGCTGGGCGGATCCTCTAACCACCTGAGCTATCAAAGAAATCTAATTTACACTGAGATCTGCGATCTTTTCAAACGACCAAGTGCCCCGATTCCTTGGCCAAGAGATGGCACTAGGGAGCTGTTTCCCCCCCAATTTCTATTTCTCCTTGGTGGGTGATATATATATATATATATATATATATATATATATATATATATATATATATATATATATATATATATATATATATATATATATATATATATATATATATATATATATATATATATATAACTAGTTCCTATTCCGAAAAAGGTAAAGGCGACAACATGTGAGGATTACAGAACAATAAGTTTGATATCTCACACAGCTAAAGTTATTCTCAGGATCAACAACAAAAGGATAGAGAGCAAGGCAAATAATTACTTAGGGGATGATCAGTTTGGGTTTAGGAAGGGGAGAGGTACACGTTATGCCATTGCAATAATGAGATCACTAATCGAGAGGAATATACGAGGGTCATCCGGAAAGTAGTACCCGTTCGTGAAATAAAGACACAAAAGTAAATATTAACAAACATAAAAAATTTTATTTGAAAGAGGATACTTTAAACTACTTCTCAACATAATCTCCAAGCAAATTAAGGCATTTGTCATAACGTGTGACAAGTTTCTGTATTACTGCTGCATAGTCCTTCGCCGCCAGCTCATTGAGATACAGGGTCACTCCTTCTTTAAGTTCTTCATCGCTGTCAAATCTTTTTCCTGCCAAAAAGTCTTTAAGCTTTGTAAAGAGATGAAAATCTGAAGGGGCCAAGTCCGGGCTATACGGTGGATGGTCGAAAGTTTCCCATTTGAATTGCTGCAAAAGTTTTTGTGTTATCCCAGCTGCATGAGGCCTGGCATTGTCATGAACGAGAATGACACCAGTAGACAATAGACCTCGCCGCCGATTTTGTATTGCCCGCCGTAATTTCTTTAATGTTTCACAATACGCATTGGCATTAATAGTGTCTCCACGGGCCATAAAATCAATAAGCAATACACCTCGTCGATCCCAGAAAATGGTTGCCATGAGTTTCCTGGTGGACAGAACTGTCTTGAATTTTTTTGGTTTGTTTGGTGAATGAGCATGATGCCACTCCATTGACTGTCGTTTACTCTCAGGTGATGCATAACAAACCCATGTTTCGTCACCAGTAATTATGCGAGTCAAGAAAGAGTCTCCTTCATCAGAATAACGTCCCAAAAACGTCAGTGCTGCAGCCATACGCTTGGTTTTGTGCTCATCTGTAAGCATGCGAGGGACCCATCTTGCACAAATTTTTGCATAATGCAGATGGTGTTTAACAATTTCATGAACAATTGTTCGAGAAACATTGGGAAAATGCTCACAGATGTCATCAATTGTGACGCGCCGATCGTTCCTCACGAATTCGTCAACTGAGCTCACCAGTTGGTCTGTAATGACAGACGGTCTCCCCGAACGCTCATCGTCGTGTGTGTTCCCCCTCCCCATGTTAAAGTTGCGACACCACCGCCGAACAGACGACTCGTCCATTACATTGTCTCCATACGCCTCCTTTAATTGGCGATGAATATCACATGGGCGAACGTTTCTTGCATTGAGGAATTTAATCACTGCCCTCACTTCACAACTGGCGGCGTTCTCAATTTTTTTAAACATTGTAAACAATCACAGAAACAACACAGGCAATGCTAGCCTCACGCAACTTGGCTCAGAGAAGGCAGACAAGCCACTGAAGCTATCTGACCTCGTCCAGCGGCTACTCGCGTCGTCAGCACTTCATGTGGCACGAACGGGTACTACTTTCCGGATGACCCTCGTAGAATACAATCAGGATGCATTTGCCTGTTTCGTAGATTTCAAAAAAGCATTAAATAGAGTGGATTGGGAAAAACTAATGCGTGTATTGCAGAAAATAGGAATGGATTGGAGGGACAGGAGACTGATCGGCAACCTGTACATATCTCAGCCTGCTCAGGTGCAAGTGGGGAACGGAGAGTCTGGATGCACAGTGTTAGGAAGAGGGGTAAGGCAGGGTTGCCCATTATCACCGGTGCTGTTCAATGTATATGTGGAGGAAATGATTAAGTAGGCATGGGGAGAGCTGGAGGTAGGAATGAAAGTTGGAGGGGAATTCGTAAAATCGGTTAGGTTTGCTGATGGCCAAGCATTATTTGCTCAGTCAGCCCAGGGGTTGCAAGCATTGCTGAGTGAATTGGAGGTTCAGTGAGATAGATATGGGAAGAGAATCAATATTAATAAAACAAAGGTTATGTGATTTTCCAGGAAGAAAAAGGCTAAGCTAAACATTACACACACATACGTTGGTATACCCATAAATAAAAGGTATATAATGTATACATTTTTTTCCTTCCCATATTTATTGGTTTTTGATCATTGTTGATTCTGATCGGAGCATGTCTTGCTTGAAAATATTCTTGAGGATAATACTGATAGAATTTAATTTTCTTTAAATAACTCCCACTTACAGCTCTTTAGAAGCTTAGAATGGATAACAAACTGAAAAACATTCATACCATGTATATTTTCTTCTGAGAAGCCATCACGTGTGCTGAATTCAAATGAATATTTGTCCTTCCAACTCTGGTTTGACATTATGAGAAATAGGTTCTGAGCAACTGGCGTAGGGAGCAGAGCAGGGCAATACACTGGATCTGAAATGCATAGGCAAAAAATAAAAAGAAATTAAAAAAAACATTTATGAACATCGCTACTGCAATAATAATGAATGGCTATTTCATCAAAAGACTAACGACTACACCCCTTGCATATGTAGACTATACAGAGCCAGAAGTTGACTGCATTAAGTGAAGTCTGGATTAACAAGGAATATGACACACCCGCCCGAGCATTTTTCACCACTATTCTCAGGCAAACTTCAACTTTCTGATAACTGAAAATGACTTAATATGGTGAACAGGAAGCTCATGTGTAAAAACATCTAATTGCAAAGTTGACAAAATGCCTTTTGAGTAAAATAAACCACAGAATGTTCTCAGAAATTAGCTCAATTATTCCTGAGTATCTTGCATACTTGAATTGACAGAGCTGGATGACCACTTCTTAGAACTTGAAAAGTTGGGTATTGATGTCGCTTCCCATGAATGAATTACATCCCAACCCAAATTTTGTTAAAAATTATGATGATTGATGTGTAAATGTACAATGAACGTAGCTACAGTCGTGAATCAATATAAACAAAAAAGGCTGAGACCGTAAACTTGATTGGCACTAAGTGATAAGATAAAAAAAAAGAGAGAGAGAAGGTTAAAAAAATAGAAGGGGAGAAATAGGGAACACACACTAGGTCACTTGGGTGTGTTTGAGAAACAGTGACCCACGTATACCTCAATCACATGCAAAAGCCAAAATAAATAATAAAAATAATAAAACAAACTTACAACCACTGGGTCACTAGGGTGTGCTAAGAAATAAAAGTCACTCCTGTGAATCATATTCACACACTCTGGGTTTACAAGGATCCCTCATATGTCAGTAACCCGTCAATCACAAAAATAAATGAAAATATTATAAAAGCATGTAGTGAAACAGAAACGACTTATGTAAATACACAGTCACTCAATCACTCGGGTGTGTTAGACTTTTGTGAATCTTGCACAACTACTCAGTCAGGGTTTACAAGGATTCCTCCTATGCCATTGACCCGTCAACCACTCAGATGAATACAAAATTATAACAGGAATGTATGCACGCTCTTGCTCATTCACTCAATCACTCAGGTGTGCTCGAAAAAAAGGACCTTTGGGACTCACAAGTACTTACATGTTCAGAGTTTACCAGGATTCCTCGTAAGCTAGGGACCCACTAATCACACAGAAATAACAAAATGAAAAATAAGGGACTTCCATAAACATGCAATCACACAATCACTCAGGTGTATTGGACCTTTGTGAATCGCACACACTCACTCATTCAGGGTTTACCAGGATTCTTCCTACGTCAGGGACCCGTCAATCAGACAAACAAAAAATAAGGAAATAAAATCAGGGGTAGGTAAGTGCCTAGAGAAAACCTGTTTCTCAAACACACCCAAGTGGCCTAATGTGTGTTCCCTATTTCTCCCATTACTTGTATTTTTTTAACCTTCTCTCTCTCTCTCTTTTTTTCTTATCACTTAGTGCCAATCAAGTTTACGGTCTCAGCCTTTTTTGTTTACATGAAGATTGACATTTCAAAATTAAACAACTTGGCTTTTCCACTTAAAATTTTTTATTCTCATGACCTAGATTTTGTTATTGTGTAACATCATCAGGTAAAAATGCAAGTCAAGCACAGTATATACACATACCTCTTGGCTGAGGGGAAGAGGAGATAGGAAAGGAAGGATTGGTTGAGCTAGGAAGAGGGGGGCTAAAAATCTATGACTTGAGGCAGAGAAGGAGGATTGGTACTATTGGCAAATTAGCAGGCTGGGAGAAGGGGGGTCAATAGAAGGTTGCAAAAAGCCGGCCTGATGTCAGATTAGTTGGCAGAGGAATAGGGGAATGATTATTATGAATGGAGAGAACAGTACTGGGTAACTAGTCAGGTAACTAGGCCGGTCTCGCCTTTTCCTTTGAGAGGATTCTTTAGACTTTTAAAGATAAACAGCTGAGAAAAGAGTATCTCCGCCACTGTGGCTGGTTTTCTGTGTATATGGGAGAACTGTACATGGCTAACTTGGCTAAACGGGATACTTTCTTATAGTAAAGTTTATCAATTAATTCTTCTCTATTTTGTTTCGATATACCTAGGTCATGATAATAAAAAATTTGAAGTGGAAAAGCCAAGTTGTTTAAATTTCAAATGTCAATATGAAGATTTTCCACCAAGTTATGCCTGAAACTGTTTTATTTTAAAGATGAAGATGAAATATTAAAAAATTAATAAAAAGGGAAATCAACAATCACAACTGGAAAATATTCCATTGTTTTTAATTCACATCTTCAATATTTAATTACAGAGGAACCTCACTTAATGAGCACCTCACACAGTGAGTAATTTGAATAATGAGCAACAACATTTGTTCTGAAAATGACTCCCTTAATGAACAACTTTTTGCACAACTAGTGATGAGGAGAGGGGAATTCCCAGATTTATGCAAGCCTGCCTCTGCAGTTTGTGTTTAATACTCATTCCACTAGCACCTTAGCATTGCTAGTGATTACACATTTTTCCAAAATTGTGTTTAGTGTTAATATTAGTGATTTTTTGGGCAAAGTTGAATAATATTTTGTGAATATTTTTGAAAATGACCCCGAAGAAAAATCCATAAGAAAAAAATATAAGAGAATAAAAATAACTGTAGAAATGAAAAGTAAAATCGAGAGCAATGTGTTAGCGTGGCTGATCCAGTATGCACATCCACAATCCGTCGACATTGACAATTTGCATTTTCTTCATAAGCGCAACAGATACAAGGGTTTGAAACATTCACAGACAGACCTTGGAAGGAGTAATCAACAAGGGGGGACGAGGTGGCAAGCAGAGTAGAGTCCACAACACGCAGGCATCCATCTTGCGTTGCCAACACTGGCTTGTCAGATGCTCCCCACTCCACATCTAGGACTCGCACCATGTCGCGAGGGCAGCGCAGAGAAGCAATGCGCTCATTTTGTTGCTTAAATAATCCATAAACCACATGGGAAATGAGTTTGAAAAATTGCAGCGTGCTTAACTAAATTTGTAAAACGAACTCAGAATGCATTAAATCTGCATTTTTATAGCAATAATTGCCTTTTAGCATTTATCAATGCACTGTTAAAAAATGTTACAATTGATACTTAAAAAGGAAATTTAAAAAATTAACAATATTTCATTTTATCATTATTAACACACTGAGCAATTCTAAGACATTTACATTTAAATGCAGAACTATAATATCAGTTCTTTTAGTTTTATCAATCAGTTTTGTTTCATTAGAACTCATAAAACATTATTTTTAAATTATTCTCCAGAGGCCATACATGGAATGCATGAAATTAGGATTCTTCAGGCAAAGAAATACATAACAATAATTAGACTAAGTAGATAAATTAAAATGAAGAATCGTCATCCTCAAATGGAGTATCTATGTTGTATGTACACCCCTATAGGGTATCATTCAGCTAAATATTGCCAGCTTGTAATTGATGACCCTAACTAGCATCAGAGTAACACCCTAGTCAGTTAACCTTGAGGTCTTAAAACAGTAATTTTAACTGAAAATTGAATGTGACCAAGAGAACAGAAGAGATGAACATTAGTCTGATTACTCTAAATAATGGTGTGAACTGTCCTTTTTTCATTTAAACAACCTTTTGAACTCAGTAGTCAGATGCTTTTATTTGTTTCTTATGTTGTCCTTGGAAAATAAGGTGTCAACTTATATTACTGCCAGGTTAAAGTCGATTCTTTATGGCAAAAACAACCACTAATTAGCACAAACTGACTAGTAAATGAATTACTCATAAAATACAGTGAATTGCTTCAAATGGTCAAAAATAAATGTACCTAAGTCACCATATTTGAGAGAAACCAAAAATAAGGATGCTCATACTTAACACTAGAAATAACATCAGGAAAACCCAAAATATATAAGAATCACTCCTAAATCATTTAATCAATTGAATAATGTAAGAATAAACTTGACCAACTCAAGCAAAAGTTAATTTTTTATAATTCTAATGATTAAATGATTTGAGAAATGAGTGCACACCTTTTTCAGATCATACAGGTCCACACCATCTGAGAAGAGGGCCAGCAGCTTTAGATTGCCTTTCCCGGGTGCAAAACGGAGTCTCTTCAAGCACCCCCTGCCTGTGGATATGTTTCGTGACAGCCTGCCCTTCAAGTCCCACACATTCAGGGTCCCATCCGCATCACCCTGCACCACTGTGTCCGACTTGAATGCAATGCAAGTGACCATTCCGACCCCATGCTAGTCATCCAGAGAATAACAAACATAATGTCAGGACAAATGCACTACAACTCACTCACAATCACAACACACCCATTAAACATTCAGGGAGTCCAGCCTGACAAAACTTCAAAGATCAGGAATTCAAAGAAATTGAATCATCCAAAGCCTAATTTTCTCCTCTCTCATTATTGCAAGGCAATAATGTGAAACAACAATAAATTGTCCAAATTACAGCATGTTGTTCCCCTGAATACACACTACAATTGTAAATACCCGAGAGGGAAAAGAGATATCAAATATACCTCATGGAACAACATATCTTGAGCTCTTGACTTTCAAGTCTAGTTCCAATTATTTAAAATGAAACACATGCAACAAAAATGAATAACTAGTGACACATTTTTTGGTATTTAATAAAGTATCAACGTGTCATAAAGGAAGCTTCTAAGGAATAATATAAGAATACCTATAATAAGATGCATTTAATTCATTTCAAAACTACTTATTAAATATTCTATCTATTCTTGATTAGCTCTTGTACTTCTTAATTCCAACACCAAATTTCTCCTGAATACAGTTTGTTCCTGCAGTATTTCCTAATACTGATTATCCCAGATGCCTTTTACCATCAATTTTATTTAGTGGTCTGCCATTTTAAGCAAGGAATTCTGGTGTCACAGACCATACACTCTAATGTTTACTTACCTCTACCAGCAGAACACAACCTGACATCCAACACCACATAATGAAAAGAGAAACTTTATAATTCCACATAGATTTATTAGATGGACGACCCAGGTTTCGACGATGATGACGTGCCACGTCGAAACCTGGGTCGTCCGTCTAATAAATCTATGTGGAATTATAAAGTTTCTCTTTTCATTATGTTAAGTCGATTCCATGAAGTCACGCCCGAGACAATGAATTATATCCAACACCACATCAAATCCTTCATTCAGTTAAAACATCCCTATCCCCTCTTCCTGTCCCTTCCCTGCTTGCCCAATGCCTTGCCCCCCTCTATCACAGTCTTCAAAATCCCACTGCTAATCCAAATGCTTTCCTGCTTTCTTTGGATTTCTCCAGACAATCACCTCTCCTCCCCCACCTAGTACTCGCACCCTTCTAGCACTTCTCCATTTGATTCATTATGAGCCCATTTCACCATTTCCATCCTTCTTCATACACCTTCAACAGCCTCCAAAGCTATGCCTACCATCTTGCTTCAACAACTAAGTTCCCAAGCTGTACAAAACCACCTTCTTCAATATCTACCTAAATATTAGCTGACAATATTTGCTGGAATTTGTAATTTAAATTATCATCCATCAGTAAAAAGAGATGTTTCAGGCGTGATATGGTGGAATACCATGATTAATAAAAATTGGCCATTTTCCACAAAATAAAATTTTAATATGACCGGTTTTGATGTTACTACATTGAAACCGGTCTTATTAAAATTTTATTTTGTGGAAAATTGCCAATTTTTATTAATCATCCATCAGCTTTGAGTTTCAAAAAAAAATTCTTTCAATATCTCAGGTTAACTCAAGTATCATGTATAATAGTGTTATTCTATACACACTAGACAATAATTCCTGGTGACAGCCATGGTTTTTTTGGGATGAATGCGAAATCATCTACAGTGCTAATTTCAAAGAGGATGAACAATACACAAGAGTACAATGCATCATTATTGTACAGGCTGAGTAAAAAATCAAGAAATGACATCCTCATTTGGCAAAGGAAAAATTCTTACCCATCAAGACAAATGCACAGGTGGACACATAAACTCTTTTTCAATGGCAAAAATTATGGGATTAAAGTTTGAATTATTGCGACATTGCCCAGCGGAAATGATTCACATCAAATGAAGAGGTTATTGGCAACACAATATTGATATTTTGAGCACCTCCCAAAATCCTACATTATGGATGACTAAAAAAAAAGTTGTAAAAATGGTGGTAAAAGTGTATTAATCTATTAGGAAATTATAACAAAAACTAAAAAAAACCTAAAACATTTGTCTTTCTAATTTTTCTTAAGGACTTATTGAACGTATCTCTCCAAAAATATCATTTCCAGAGACATACCGCAAAATTTTCTTTTCATTCCAGCGTGTAAAATCCATATCCAGGGAACCAGTTAAGCTGTTCTGGTACCTAGTTTTATGTTCCTGGGTGTCAACCCCAGATTAGAATAGTAAACAAAAATGGGTTAATGCATACACTTGACTTTCCAACAAAGGCACCCTCCATGGAGACTAACCTCAGCAGGGATTTTGATGCCATCACGGACCACATTGCCTTCCACTGAGAAGTGGTACAGGTGACTGTCCGCATCACTGAAGACAAAGTGCTCCCTTGCCACCAGGAGGTGCTGCTGCTGGAGGCTGAGTGCACTGTGCTCGAGTATCGCCTCACCAAATGGCCCACCAGCACCACCACGCTCGGGTGTGGGCGCCCCCTGATGGGCTGGCTGGATGGCACTTGAGGGGGGGAAGAAGGGAGATGGGGTCAGGGGTAGTGTGGGCGTCGGCAGCAGGACAGGCGTGGAGCCAAAACTGATGAGGTCATCCGGTTGGTCCTTGTCCTCTCCATGTGCCAGCTTCTTCTTCAGTGACTTCATGTTATGGATTGGTGACCATTCCTTGAGGGTTCGGAACAAAACAAATGTAAATTTGCTATGGAGGATTCTATATCTTCTTTGCAATACTTTCTACGGGGGATCGGGATGGTGCTGTGGCAACCATACTGGATTCCCACCCAGAGGGCTTGGGTTTGAATTCTGGAGATGGCAGATATTTTTCAGTGGTATCCCAACCCTTACCTAAATAGCTTTGTGGAGAGCACTTTTATGTGAGTACGCCATCATCGGATCAAATGTTAAACTGTGGACCCCTTGGTGTTTTTCGTTAAGAGTAGGCTATTGCTGATGCTGGGTTTCTCTCCACCCATCATGTTTTCCCAAACATCCATCCCTTAAGGCACAAATAATCTCAGCTGTTGGTCACCTCCCCTAAAAACTACTACTACTTTCTAAGCAACAAAAGAATTTGATCTTTCCTGAGACTGTACCCTTGTGACTTGGCTAATGATTAAATAAGATTTTTTTCATAAGATACAAAGCAGGATAAGATTTCTAAACTGTAGTAAAGCTTCAAATGTATGATTTAACCAAGAAAGAAGTAATTAGAACACTACCCACATAATCCCAATTTTGTTTCTCCATTCAACATTTACTCATATTTAAGGTAATTTTTTTTGACCAAAACAAACCTCCACATAACATATTCAGTTACCTGAATTAGGGTCTCTCTCAAGTTAATGAACTTTCCACATTTAAAGTGAAAAATTCTGGTCCCTAAGCATATATTATTTTTTAATAAAATACATTCATAAAATGTGGAACATTTGCAACAAGCAACATCCTTGGCCAAGAAAATGAATTATAAATATGTCACCAAAATGTATTGCAAACATTTCATCTAAGTAAAATAAAACAGTTTCTGGCGTAACTTGGTGGAAAATCTTCATACTGACTTTTAATAATCAAACCACTTTACTTTTCCACATAAACTTTTTAATTTTTACAACCCAGGTTTCGTTATAGCATAACATCATCAGGTCTGATGATGTTATGCTATTATCAGGTAATAGAATAACATCATCAGACCTGATGATGTTATGCTATAACGAAACCTGGGTTGTAAAAATTAAAAAGTTTATGTGGAAAAGTAAAGTGGTTTGATTATTAAAAGTCAGTAATTCATCTAAGATTAATTTAAATAATTAACATAGCTAGAATATTCCACCCAGAGTTATGAACACTTTTTTCTGCAATTAGATTCTAAATATGAAACTAATGCATTAGCTATTTTTGGTATTCTACCAGTTAAGGTAGGTTTTGAATTAACATAAGCTACATGAATATTGCTGAGTGCATTAAAAAGTCAGTGTCATGGCAAATAGGAATGGGATGAGAATAAATGGAAACAAAATGAATGTTATGTTGTTTAGGAATATTGTACACACATTTTTAAGAAAGACCAGAAATAAAATTTTTACATATTACAGAGTGATAAAAATTTACTCTTCCACATTTTTCACTTTTCTCCTACTGCACATGAAATGGGGCAAAAAAATCAAATCGAATCCCACATTGTATTACCAGTGGCTTTTCCATGACTTGAAGGCTCCCTGGTAGGTGGATTGCAAAAAGCCTCTAATGGTATGAATGCAAGCTTCTTTGACGGCACTTACTGACCCATGGTGGTGTTGTCCTTTGAGGGAGGGAGAACTTCACTCTTGGGAATAAGAAATAGTATGCTGCTGGTGCCAAGTTGGGGGTTCGATTACGATGCCATTGCAGAAGGTCTTTGCAAGCAGGCACTCTGGACTCTGCTCTTGGCCGTCCGTCCATAAGACCTTAGGGAGGATGAGTTTAGCGCAGATCTTTCCCATTGCCAATTTTTCAGTGATAATGGCGTGTGCATTATCAATGCCTATAATACAATCTGTGGTCATGCGCACACATAGCAAATGAAGGTCTGGATTCAGTACTTCACGCAATGGACGTCAGGTAAAAATTGTTACCAATACTTTTCCTACAAATGTTATAAATTCCTCTTAAAATTAGCACTCCAAAAATTACTGGTACCCTTCTACCTAACCTCATTCAACTCTAAAATATCTATATTTCCTTCCTCCATCCCCAGGTTTCTATTTTCTAATTTCTGCCTGGTTTCATCATCACCCTAATATTCCAAGTTTCTGAATTCTAATTGTGGATGTGTGAATATTCACACACCGTTGGGCTTGGTACATGGGTGAGCTCTACCATCACCTACTAAACCGACCTTCGGGTTGATTACTGTGTTTTTTTATATAATATATATATATATATATATATATATATATATATATATATATATATATATATATATAGAATAAAACAGATAACACGTAAAAGGTCTGACCTGAAGAAGGCCTCGGAGTAGGCCGAAAGCTTAAATCATCTACAGTGTGATTGTCCTTTTATGTGTTACCTGTTATATATATATAACAATTAATTCGAATTAATGTATTAGGAGCTCAGTATGATAATTTATTATTTAAAAAGAGCAAGATTTCATTAAATTAGAATAATTTTATACTAATAACTCACCAGTGCTGTAACAAGTGGGAATTTCCTGGGCATTGTTCTTAAGATGCAAAGTGAACGGAGATCCCAGAGTTCAAATGGACCATCCCTCATTATGAGAACAAAATACTGCCTGAAAGTAAAGAATGAAAATGAATTCAATCACATTATGTCAAGTCAGATTGGAGAGATGTAATTAGTGAAACAACAGCAGGGAAAAATGGCCACAGCCATAATAAAGGATTAGCATCTAATGAACCACACACACATTCAGGCAATCAACCAATTATTGTATTTCACAGTTCGTAAGACATGCTCTTTTTATTCCAAAATGTGCTCTAAAACTGGTGCCCTTGACTGGGATTTGAACCTAGATTCCTTGATGTCCGGGCGGGTACTTTAGCCAGTTAAACTACCAAGGCATCTATAAATCCATTAAAGTTACTCTTGCAGTATCTCCCACGGTTCTTAGAATTTACCTTCCACCATCTCAAAGCTGTAGTCCATAAGGAGGGTGTATATGAGTGGGGTATGAGAACATAAATGCTATGGAAGTTGGTACCTCTTTTGCCATTTCATACCTTAGCAAAGATGTAGGATGCTAAGATTTATTCACACCTTTCCTCTGACATCTCATATTGGGGTAATTCCATTGTTGCTGGAAGAGCCTTTTATGCTTAAAAAGCTATCTGTTAAGACCATATATTGAATTTCTCTCTGCACCCCAAATAAACTCATTTTTGCAAGAACCATTACCTTGACACTCCCTTAATTCTATGCACTAACATGTTATGTGAAATCAAACTCGAAAATTTCCAAACAAATGCTGATTACCATGATTACTCTCCCCATTCAAGAAATAACATACAATCAAGTCATTACTCAGGCACTGTTTGTCTAAAAGGTTCCTATCATTCTAACACTGTAACATTAAAATGGAATTCCCAATAGAGTCAAAGGTACCACAACTCCTATTCAAGTATTTAAAATGAGGGTTAAATTAATTCCAGCCAATAAGTGTTACTAAAGCTCCAGTGACTTTTTGGAAGACTATAATGTCAACTTCGATGGCTGTCCATAAAGTAACTTAAGTTTTGAAATAAAATATGAACCTAGAGACAAGACAAAGTTTTATCATATACGTTGAAAGGCACATTCTTAAACAATTTTTCTATAGTCACCATTCAAATTGAGGTATTTATTATAACGATACACAAGCTTTTTAATTCCGTCTCTGGAGACATCTGCCACCAGTCACGAGGCTAAGCCGACCACTGCGGCCCTCGGTGTGTGCCATTTTTATACTGAATGCACCACTGCCTCACTCAGCCTTCACTCATTATTCCATCTCCGTACACACTTCACAGAGTTGCCTTCAATGAATTACAATTGGCTTGAGGTTTTTTGCCATAAAACCCTAATCACAGATTGTTCTTCACAACTCACGGGATTTTATATTGCAGAGGCCATTTTAACAATTCCCAGATTGAGCAAAGTAGAATCGCAGTCTGCACACTACTACTACCAGGATGCACACTGAGTGTAGGGTTCTTTAGACACCAAGATGGTGGTTCTAGCCCTACCTCTCTGCCCTACACTTTCGGCTTGGCCGAAAAGTAAGTTGCTTTCTGAATAACCCTAGTATGTTATTTGATCATTTTATTTTCTTTTTATCTTTTTTCTATTCTTGTGCCATGAGTTGATGTAACCAAACAAATGCAAAATGAAAATGGCAAAATAAATACAAATATTATTTTTCGCTGCATTAATGTCTTGTGTTTAAAATATGATTTCGGGGTTCAAAAGTAAAAGGGAGCTAGTTGAAATAAATGCCTATGTTCTGTTCACGTTTCTGAATATCTCATTTGAAAAATTGATTAGATCATCTTCATATG
Source organism: Hetaerina titia (assembly GCA_037158775.1). NCBI lineage: Eukaryota > Metazoa > Arthropoda > Insecta > Odonata > Calopterygidae > Hetaerina > Hetaerina titia. The sequence continues at coordinate 21,573,196 of CM073772.1, forward strand.
TGATTTGCCGAAGAATCTTCCAGTTTTTCAGTTAGGGTAACCATACTATGCCATAGTTTCAATTTGAAGGTTAACTGAAATTGTTTCTGTTTACACATATATCTGGTGAATATGATAATTTTCACACCAGATTGCTTTTAATGTTCCATTCAATGAATATCATTCTCACGCTATTTTCAAATTCACTGTTTTGATAATCAATACAAAGGTTTTCCTTTTGCGTTTTTTCTGTTTTCTAAATCAAATTTCATGAACTAAAAAACCAGTGAATAAATAAAAATAAATGCATATAATCCCTTATCAAGACACAACTTCCAAGAATTGGATACAATTTCTGACACTGCATTACCCAGGCACTGGCTTGAGATTTGATTAATAACAGCATAATGCTCAATCAGAATAACAAATGAATTGCTGTGCGATGGGATGCCAATAGAAGAATAACTCTTGCACTCACTTGAGAGGAGATATCCTGAGCATGTCAATGGGTGACTCATCGCCCCTCTCTCCTCGCAGCACCACTGATGTCCCCGAGAGGATCTCCGTGAGCAGCAACTCATTCCTGACGAGCCCTGCCCCTCCACTGCCCCCTCCTCCTGCAGCCCCTCCACCCCCCACTCCTCCTACGCCTGATCCCCCACCCCCCCCGGAGACCGAGCTCACCCCCACCGTACCAACGCCACCCACACCGCTCCCTGCACCACTCTGCACCCCACTTGCACCCCCAACCGATCCCCCCACCCCAGACAGCAATGAACCGGACAGGTTTGGGGCCCCAGGGCCTGGACCTCCAAGGTGGGCGTATGAGAGGAATGTGGTCAAAGAGGACCACTCGATGCCCCTGAAAACAATCCCAGCAGACAACATGCACTTGCAATGATACACTTAATGATACTGATGAACACAAATTTAATGGTGTGAAATAATACCTCATAACATGGAAATGCCTGTATATAAAAGAATTATCACTTTAAACACACAACCCATACTGTTGACTTGACCTCTGGCAGCTTTAGATAGAGTAATTGAGTGGAATTAATGAATGTATTGCAGCAAATAGGAACAGATTGGAGTTCATTAACTAGAGCAATTGCAACAGTTTACCTATCTTGGAAGTACTCCAAACCAAAATGGTCAAAGTAGGGACATGAGACTGAGAATTGCCTAAGACAAGGAAGCTTTCACAAATGACCCCTACATAGGTGGAAAGAAAGGAATGACACCCACACTGAATGGGTCGGGTCAATGGATGGAAGTCCACTGTATTCTGACTTATGTCCACAGGCATTCATTTTTGTAACTGTTTTCTAATTGCTTTTAGCTCCCTACATGTAGTGTAATAACCTTTAATTTCCAGCTAATCAGGACATTTTACTCTGAAATTTGATAAAACAAATAAAGCAAAATCGTGGTTTTGCAATCAAAATACGAATGAATACTTAATATTTTTTTCATCTCATTGTACTTCTTAAATATGTGGTCTTTTTTGTTTTGCAGTCACCAATATTGCTCTAATTAATGGATTCAACAAACCTCACAGGATAGGAATGTTGGGAGTATTCCTTTTCCAGAGCACCAGTGGCGACGTTGATCACTTGGATGGAGCCTGCTGCATTACCGACAGCAATGATGGGGCTGTACTGGGCCCAGTTCCTGGTGGTCAGTGGCGGGCACATCCGCATGGCTGTCATGGGAGATGACCCCGAGAGGCCTGAGAGGAGGCCAGTGATGACGAGGCGTAACTGTGTCCCTGCTGGAGTCTGCTGACCACCAACTGTCTGAGTCTACACACAAGGAAAGAAAGTACAATCAGAATAAGATAGTGAAAACTCATCACCTTGATCTTTAGTTCATTGATAGTATAAGGAAACCTCACTTACAAGAGGTAAAACTACTCCGGTATTCAAGGAGGTGAATTAGCATTCAACTACAGACTGGAGGGTACCAGTTTCAAACCTGGCCTGTGCTTTCACACTCTCAGCCCTAGAAGCCTCAGATGTGCGAAGATTTTTTTAACCACCAGGACCTTCATAGGAAACCACAGGTGGCACATAGGAATGGGGACAGGACCCTCTTTTTAATTAGTGCCAGTAAATCAAAGAGTGAATTATGCCACATGAGGTTCCCCTCCCCATGGACTACCATCTTTGCTTTGGTGGAAGGGCTCTTGGATGTCTAGGGAAACTCTGTCAAATTGGTTACAAATCAAATGGTCAGATTTTCACTGTTCATCATTGAGATCATTTTAGGGGTCAAAATTTTTTCAGCATACCATACAACACAGTAATCAACCCGAAGGTCGGTTTTTGGTAGGTGATGATAGAGTTCAGCCATTATGATTGCACACTTACACAATGATTGATGTGATTGCACACTAACTACTTCAGTTTATGTTTACCAGTTGTTCTGCTAGCACCTTAGGGCCACTAGTGATCATATATTTTTCTAAACTTGTGTCCACAAATTATTTGGTCAATGTTAAAAAATACTTTATGCATTTTTTAAAAATATCCTCAAAGAAAAAAATGCAAAAAGACAGGCATAAAAGAATAGACATAACAGTAGGAATGAAAAGTAAAATCATTGAAAAGCAAGAACAAGGTGTGAATGCAGCTGATCAAGTATGCACATACATTTGATCTTCATCAATAATTTGCACTATCCTCAAGAACATGAACAAATGTAAGGAGCTCGATGCTTCAAAGGAAATGAGAAAAATGCCTACACAATCGTTACAAATTCTCAATGATGATGAAAGATTGCTTCTCATATGGACATACAAAAAACACTTGCAATGCAAAACTATTAATGAGAATATCATTGGTAAAAAGGGGAAAGTAATTTTCGCCAACCTTATTGAGAAGATGTCAGGATTGTCAAAGGTCGAACAAATATTTAAGGGGAGCCATCCATGGTTCGAGAAGTTTCAGAGAAGAATCGTCATCCACAGCATTGTGAGGCATGGTGAAGAAGCAAGCTCCAACTCAAATACAGCACTTCAATGGTGACTTCAAGAAGCATGTAGATTCTGAGAGTTAACTGCTTAACCAATTTTTAATTGTGTTATAACGGGTCTCTACTGGGAGAATATACTGAAGTGAATCCATATATGTACACGTGACAACAGAAGACAATGTATTGTCCAGTCATAAGGGATGAAAGGTCGTCTCGTGCTACTATTATATGCTGAAGTGGAAATTTGAAAATTAAACCCCTTCTGGCTTACCATACAGAAACTCCAAGAGTCTACCACGGAGTGTTAAGTCCAGAAGAGAGGGCTGAACTCTATGTGAAGGCCATGGGAAATTGTTGAATCGTGCCATGCATCACCCTAACAAGGCTGTGGTTTACTACACTAGAAATTTATTTAAAGATAAAGAGTTGCATTTTCATAAAATTTTGAAGAATTGGCAAAAACAAATGTCTCCAGGCAGCTTTCTAATAATAAAGAATAAAGAATGGATTACAAATAAGTAACTAATTATTTTTATTTTTACAAGTCGAGTTTCCATTCCATGATAAAAGAAAAGATAAAGATGATCTGCAATCCTCAACCTATATATACTTTTCAAACTATAAACTAAACTCCAACTATTGACTAAAATCCTCTATATACCTGTATGTACCTCTATATCCTATACATACCTTTATATATCTTTGAATAAACCTTGAACCCAACTCATTTTTCTAGCATGGTACATATCATATTTTACATTGTTTAACATGAGAAAAACTGTGTTATTACATGTAAAATGAGCATACCTATGGCCATGGCACAATGGAAGAATGAAATAGCCATGGCCGTAAACTTGATTGCCTCTGGAATTGTGTATTGGCACTTAGTTTACGTTTAGGCATATTAGGTTTACTGGAACCAGATTGGCACTGTGTTTTTTACCAACAGCACTGTTCTTTTTACCTTAAAGAAACCCTGTGCCAATTAAGTTTAGGACCTTGGCTATTTCATTTTTCCATTGTTTTACTAAAGGAGTGTTATGCTTTATGAGAAAGATCCCAGTGCAACTATAAAAATAGTAAGGAAGTAGTTATAGAAGTCATAACTTAAGAGAGAAGATGCTAAGAGAATTCATGATTATGTAACATAATATTTTTAACAAAGTTTAAAAGAACTTAAAGAGCTGTATTAAAATAAAAAATCTATGCAGTAATTACTTCTCTCTCATTGCATGAGGCATTAGTGAAAAAAGAATAATTATTGTGAAGGCAAGGGATATAAAAGCCTCGTATTAACAAAAGTCACTCTAATTGACACTAGTGACAATTTAATTGAAAATTTTCACATGGTTATTTTAGGCATAGTTATAAAGCATCAGAACAAGTTGTTTTCCTCTCTTTGAAAGAGCATATAAACATATCCATGGTATATATATATATATATATATATATATATAAAAGTCATAACAAACACAGAAACCAAAACACAAAAGAGGAAAAACTCACTGGTTCTCGAATTTTCGGTGGTCCCACCACCTTTCTCAAGAGGAATTAGGAACAGAACTGAGGCAGAGGAGGGCCCGAAAGCAGCGACTGCTTTCGGGCCCTCCTCTGCCTCAGTTCTGTTCCTAATTCCTCTTGAGAAAGGTGGTGGGACCACCGAAAATTCGAGAACCAGTGAGTTTTTCCTCTTTTGTGTTTTGGTTTCTGTGTTTGTTATGACTTATCAGTGAATTTACATTACACGTTTGTGGGTTTTCCAAAAAAGTGTATATATATATATATATATAATATTAGTGTACTAATCACCCACATTTCTGGGAATCTAAAATTTATTGGCTGTGACCCTAAAACATTCAGGTTCTGAACATACTCATCATAGTAAGGACTCCTGACTAAAGAAATATATCCCAAGATAGCCCTCAGAAGTGAGATACATAGTAATTTAATACAATGTATGTTACTGAAGTCCTTACATGGCACCGCTACTTAAGGCCAGCATCCTATAAAATGTGGATATAATATTCTGGATGATATGTAGACTACATGATCTTTAATAAAGGCACTATCTATTTTCTCTGCACTTTGTCTGCTTGGCATGTGAGGCTTTTCTTGTTTTATTTGCCAATTTTATTCACTGATTTTGACCATGTTGGCTGAGTAATATGTGTGTTTATTGAATTCAGTACACATCATCAGTTTAATGTTTCCCAATATTCAATACTGTGATCTAACAGGTCACCCTCAGAGTGTGCAATGTGTGGCATAATTCTTTTCAAAAGCCAGTCCTTTAATAGAAACAATTAGTGAAATTCAGACTCCATGGTGAGGCAGATGATTGACATTCACTTTTTTCACGGGATACATTAAAGAGTGTTGTAAATTTGTTTTTTCATTTGTATTTGGAAAAAAGTTTTTTATTTTGGTTATTGGTGATTAGGCTTCAACAGAACCACACCAAAAGTGTGTGAACTACTTCAATGGTGTTATTATATAAAGTAATGCAGGGCGCCATACTCTTTTACACACAGCTCTATTTACTCCCCAAGTCAAGCATTCATTGCCTCAAAAACTCCATAAACTATTAACCACCTTGATGCTGACATTTTCTAGCCTTTTATCTTTTAGTCTGCCCTACCATCATTCACAAAAATTATGTAATAATGTATATCATCACTTTTTCAATTATTTCATAGCTTACCATAACACTGCCCTCACTCTTCCAACTCTCATAATCAAACAATAACTTTGATTCAAATTTATCCTTAATTCCATTTTGTCTAACAACTCATTTAAGTTAAATTCATCTTAAGAGAAGGAAAAAATCACAACTTACACTTACCAGAGGTGGCACAAGTTCACTTAAAGTATCTAAATATCTGGGGTTTGGCATCTTTAATGTTTGTTTCTGGCTCATTGGTTGATTGGACAAGTTAAGTTTCCACAGTGAGTCAGGGCCACTGTTCTCAACACCTTCTTGATTCATATTTGGTTGCCACTTGTGCTTTATCTCCAAGAACACAATTTTTCCAGTTGTCAGGAAGAGTGCTGTTGTATTGAAGAATAAACAGAAATTAAATTGGAGGACCCAAACACCACAAGACACTTTCCGGGCACTGCTTAAATTTCAACATGAGATGGAAATGACAACAAATTTGTTGATGTTGAATTTCAAATATATCAATTATATTAGTTGATGCTTCAGAAGAGCTGGCTCATTATTTTAAGGAGAGGGCAAAATGGCCGAATAATTATCATAAAACTTGTTATTTGCATAGTTGGAATTTATATTTTCCAAATGTTTAGAACATTTTTCTCTAGTCCTATCCACTTTCCTATTACCCCAATGTGAGCAAAACCCCAAATGTGCACTCAATTACAAACAAGTTACCACCAAGGAAGCAAATCTTTTCTGCGTCCAGAATTGGCAATGGCATGAGCACATGCTGCTTCACAATTCCTTCCCCAGAGAAGAGACAGGTCCACCCCTGCGCTTCATGCCGTGGATTGAGAGAGAGTGGAAAGAGAGTACAGGAGCCATCAAAGCTCAGAAACAATTTAAATTTCTATACTTCTTGCAGCAAAAGAAAATCTATTTATGAACCACAACATCAATTTACCTTTAATTAATCATCACCTCTCACATATATAAATATATTTTATTTTACCATATTTCGAGAATTTTCAAGGTAGAGTTATTGGTATTTTGGAATACTTCAGCACTGTCCATAAATTACACGGAATTGTGTGAGACATGTAAGTCCTAACTGACAGTAACATTAATTTAATCCTATAGTTTTGAAAATGTCAGTATTAATTTATCACTGAAAATAGCTCAGTTTGTTTAAGAATTTTATATGATTTTTTGTAGTGGAATCAGGATTTGGTTGAATAATATTCATTCTATGGATTCGAGGGTTAAGTCAAAATCTAAAATGAACTTGTTGAATTTCAAATACTATTTGTATGAGTTGCACATGCACTGTGCCTTTACAACAACATGTCACAACTATGGCCAGTAGTTGTGCATCTATATTTTTTCAATTTTGACACATATTAGGAAAACTTCATGGCACCAATGTTTGCGCTAAATAGACGGAGAGGAGTGTGTCCCATGGTTAAAAATGAGTGCCTGAAGGGGATTAGTGACATTAATACAGCTTATGAACATTTATTATTCAATAAAATTACCTCAAAATTTAGCACAACTAGATATAACAGAAATTCAGCCTCGACATACAGCATAAACTCATCATGAAAATACTTTACCATAAACTTATTGTTTAAGATGAAGCAGATACATTAGCCAGTCTAAAATATGTTCCTTATTATGGGGATAATTGACGAAGCAAAAAACATACAAAACATATTTTTCCTTCCCATTCCCTTCCTGTTAATTTCTCATATCCTTGATTTACTTCCATAACTTTCAACCTATTCTGGTGTCAACACAAACTTGACCTTCTTTCTCCCTTCCCTCTTTTTTTATTGATTTTGATTTGTCCAACTTTTATAAAGATAAAATAACATTTTCAAAAATTTTAATACTGAGCTTGAATATCTAATATTGGAAGAAACTGCAGGAGATGCCTCAACAGTAATTTTTAACAGAAAGAATCAGATGAAAACAGCCTTTGGAGGAGCGGCGAGTGGTTTTTTTCACCATGACAACTGAGATCTCTCAGAACTCGTGAGTTTTCAGCCAAAAACAAGATCGCTGTGCTTCTCCACCCACCCTACTCACCAGACCTGGCCCCAGGTAACTTTTTCCTTCCCCCCAAACTAGAAAAAACCCAGCTCAATTGAAAACGACTTTCCACCATTCCAGAGATATGGAAAAATTTGACAGAAGAGCTTGTGAGTATTCAGGAAGAGGCGTTCCAGGACTGTTTCAAAAAGTGAAAAAAACAATTGGGATAAGTGCATATTTTTGGGGAGGAGGAGACTTTTAAGGGGACCCTAACCAATAATTTGTTAGTTTGTAATGACAAAGTTCGGGAACTTTTTGAGCAAAAATCACAGATCTATCTATTAATTTGATTTTTAATTTTTGACTGCTGGAGAACAAAGTATTTAAAATTTGGAAATAAACATTTTTAGATGGAACAGATAAGTTTACTTGTGGAGGATTATCATGGCCGAGCATTATACTGGCAGATTGGTCACAATCAGTACACAATAAAATATTCAGACTCCACCACTGACAGATTCTGGTACTCACTCTGCCATTAGGCAATATGTAAATAACAAAATAACACGAAAGCAATAAGCATTAGTCAACATCGTATCTCAATTCCATCAAAGTGTAGCTTAGGAACTGGAATTAAGAATTGAGTTTAAGAAAGATGAATCGACTTCTGAAGTGGAATACAGAAAGAAGTTACTATTCAATTTGCATCAGAGGTATATGCGAGGAGGGCACTCAAAGTGTGCTGAGGCACCTTGCTGACACTCCAATTCTTGAATCAATAGCTTTGAGAGTTTTCATGAAGCCACCCTGAGCAAGTATATGTATAGCCTCACATTAGTCATACCAAGTCGTTCAGCCTGATGGCCGAAGTTGATGCATATGCAAAATGCTTTGAAAGAGGACGAGAAAGGGAATGGAATTTAAAAGTGCTAGAGTGTTATTCAAATGCTGAAAGTGAGAAACAAAGACGAGAAGAATGAGAATCCTGATACATGATTTGAATTAAAACAAGAAATTTCTCCCAAATTGGAATCAGCTCCAATGGGGCAAATTCCCACTGTCTCATCATCATGCATGCACAGTCCTTCACAAATGTGTTGTGAAAAATATATTGCCCATTCCATAATTCCTTAGAAAATCCAAGAGATGGCACTCTTAGTATTTGGAAAGGTTTGCCTTTAGTGGGCCTCATCTTTCTCTCACTAGACTCCTGTTGAAGTTTCAGCTACATCCATCATCAGGATTCATTTTCATAGTCAACTGAAGTAACAAGCTTTTGTTTATTTAGAAAAATGGAGCAAAATGAGTTTCGTGCGGTCATTAACACTTCTATTTAAAATGCTTAACACCAAATGACATGAAAGCTGAGTTGGATGAAGTTCATGGCACATCTGGTCCTGTGTTTGCACCCATTTACGATTGGGTAACATGCACAAATGATGAATATTATTCAGGACATCTAGTGGAAGTGACTACCCCCAAATTGATTGACAAAATCCACGACATGGTTTCGAGTGATTAATGAATCACTGTTTGCACAATAGTTGAGGCCACAGGCACATCACAAGGTACAGTGTTTTTAATTTTGCACAAAAAATGGGATAAGTCTCCAAGATGGGTGCTTCACGTTTCTCTCAGTGGAGAATGAACACAATTGTATGCTCAATTTGGAGGCTGGTTTGGTGCTTTTCCATCGCAATCCTGATGATTTTATGCATCGGTACATAACTGTGGATGGAACATGAATACACCACTTAACAAAGGAACAGTCGAAACAGTGGTATTTTAAAGGCACTTTGCAATTCAGCTCCGAAAATGACAAAGATGGTGAAATCGACCAAAAAGGTGATGGCCATGGTTTTTCAGGATGCACGTGGAATCATCAGCATCAATTACTTGCAATAAGGACAAGTGTTAAATGGAGATAATAATGCATAGTTATTGCACTGGTTGAGAAGCAAAATCCAAAAAAAGGCATACTCATTTGTCAAGGAATAATATTCTCTTTACTCAAGACAAGTGTATTGTTTCCATGGCAAAAATGATGGAATTGAAGTTCGAATTATTACAACATCCACTACATTCACCATATTTGCTCCTCGGTAGCCTTTGTTTATCTCCAAACTTGAAAAAATTAAATGGCTCAGTGGAAAACTATTCATGCCAAATAAGGTCAAGGCCAACAGACAGAAAAAGACTATTTTGAGGACCTTCGAATTTCTACTTTTTGGATAACTGAAAAAAGTTGGAAAAATATTGGGTTGATTTTATCAAGCTAAGGGGAGATTATGTTAAAACATTAAAATCTACTCAAAATAATTTGTTTCTCATTTTTTTATGAGAACTTATTGAATGATTCATATAATTATGGTAGAGTGCCCCTTAATTACGATTTTATTATTGAATGTACACATACTGAAAATATGTATTACTAGAGGAGCGACATTCCTGTTTGCACAATGCATACAAGTATTGCAGCAGCACCACATGTGAAATGTAACTACATGCACTACATCATATACATTTTTGGTTTATTTACAAATATGCTTAGGAAATACTTTCAAGGAAACATTAAAACTCAATTGCTAGCTGCTGGCTCAAAATAGTGATATTACAAATTTTGTTACATTGGCAACCATTTTCTATGCCTGATGAGGGAACAAATATTTAATAGTAAGTATTTCTATGGCAAATCAACTTGATACTTATTGGATGCAGCCACATTCACATATCCTTGGCCCCATGAGATGCAGTCTGTTTTTAGACCACATTTTGGAGTAGAAAAAGCAATTCTTATGTCCCAGGAAAAACAGTCAATAAGTTTATTCATTTTTTCTATGAGAAGTAACACATTTAATACAATGTAATAACCCCTATGGGTAAGTGTTACTATGCCAACTAACCACAGTTACTGACCCAAATGTCAGTTTGATAGGTGAAAATATAGCTCACCTAGTACTAAGCACAACAGTGTGTAAAATTGACCCATCAGGGTGATAAAGGACATTGATTACTTATTCCCTGAGAGTGGCCCATGGTTTCCCATAAAGATCTGGTACCTGAAGAACCACACAGCTTGGGTGAAGCTGAGGATCCCAGAGGGGCATCACTTGAAATCGAAGCCGGGAATCCTTTGGTAAGCAGCCAGTGCTCTACCCACTGGACAAGTATCTCCCTACGTGTTACATATGGACCACAAATGAAGAGCACAAAGAAGCCGTCTCAGAAATACCATTTAATTTGAAAACAGAAGGAAATGCAAGTATTGCAAAACCTATTGAAACATTCATACCTAAATTTTTTAGCTGTTGTCTCAAAAATACAATTCTTAACATAAAGTTTTTGACCCTTCCTCTTACTTCACCACCAAAGGTGTGAATTTCACATTGGAATATTCAGAACTTACTTATTGCTAATGTGCAAATAAATCTTCATTATCTCATGGCAAAAGAACCAAAAAATTATGAAATATGCAAAAATTTCAAATTTCATGCACTCTTCCAGTTAACATCATGAAGCCCATGACAGTCATGCTTTCGATAAGATTTCAATGCCATAATTAGGTAGAGCAAAGGTGAAGTTATTATGGCACTTTCTATTCATTGTACCAGCCTCACTATGGGCTATGATTTAGACACTTGGCATGGAAGTAATTAGATTATGACTAGGATACCTAAAATGAAATCCCTGGAGAGAACTAACAACTATATAGACTCATAATTTGGGAAAACAAAACCCCAAATCTAGGCTGAACAATAGCCAAGAAAGTACTATGGCCATAAGGGCCCAATTGTCAAAAGAAGGTTGCAAATTATATTAAAACTCAAAACCACAAACAAATCATAAGTAAAGTGAATGTGGAAATGAACTGTAAGAACATATCATAGACATGAAACATTATTTTCATTGCAATGTTTTTGGTCACTTATATAATTTTTAAATGACTATAAGAGCTTGCAAATGATGTTAAAACTCAAAATTGCCAACAAATCATAAGTAAAATTAATATGGAAATGAACTGTTTGAACATGTCATAAACTGGCCTTGGTGGTGGAAGGGTAATGTCCCCTTCTGGCAACCCTGAGGTCGTGGGTTCGATTGCCACCCAAGTTGGTTTTCCTCCACCTCAGGATTGGGTGTTTGTCATTGTCTTTAATGTAATATGTGGGGCTAGGTGGAAGAAGGGACTGCAAAGTCTCAATCTTGCCCCAATAAAGCCATTAAATAAATAAATAGGAAGCATCATTTTTATTGCAATGCTGCTTTGTAACTTTTATGAATTTTAAATAACTATATGAGAGGTCAAAATAACAAGGGGGGCAAAAGACTATTACTATTGAGCCAAAAATGGAGTTTTCCAGAACATCCACAGCATTTAAACAGAAGTTTTCATGCTGAGCTCAATTTCCAGATTTTTCCAATTGCTCCCAGCCCTTAGATACCTTACACATAAACTGAATGGAGTGCTGATTGAAATGACTAATTGGACAAATGATTAGTTGAAAAGCTTTACGTATTAATGAGATGGTGGAATTCACTTCTGAATGAGGGGAGGGGGGCTTCTGTATCAACCCAGCAATGTAAAAACTGAACCAGCATACCCATCCTCCTTTCACACATGGGGCTAACAGCCATTCCAAGGACTTTTGTTCCTTTTGTTTGGCGTATTGGTTCACTCTGGCAACGCTGTTCATAGCCAACCTCCAGAAATGCCTCTCCCAATGATGTGGAAGCACTACCTCCTCCAAAGGATGATGCATTATCTGGAAGGAAATTATCAATTCCTTAATTAAGCATGCAACTTCAAGGGCAGAAAGGTATTGGGTGCAGCAATTATAATGGACCAAGGATGGAACCCTGAGAGATTCTTTATTTAACTTATAGGAGATATTGAACAGGTCATGGTTGGAGAGAAAGAGGATTGGCAATTGAGAATATGACTGGAATTCATTCTGATAATCACCTATACATCTAGCACCATGCAACTGATTGCCTAATGACTAATGGCTTTGAACGGCCAAATGAAAGCTATTAAAATATATAAAATCCATTATATAAGAACTATCACAGCTTTTTCTCAACATGGCTGTATTAAAATCAGCCTTAATAACAATTCTGAGAAACTGCAGGAGATGCCACAACAGTAACCCTTGATGGAGTCATCTGCTACTATGCATTACAATGCACCAATTTCAGAGAATAAAAATCATTTGCCTTTGCCGGGATTCAAACTCAGATTCCTCGATGTCTGGTTAAGTGCTTTACCCAGTTAAGCTATTGAGGCACCCTCTTACCTTTCAGCTTAACTGGCTAAAGCACTTGGTCGGACATCGAGGGATCCAGGCTCGAATCCCGGTCAAGGAAAATGATTTTTATTCTCTGAAATTGTTGCATCTTAATAACAATGTTTTCATTAGTTGAAATGAGTTTCCAAAAGGCATTTTCAAAATTATTCATGAGACCATTTATTGGTGTGTGATATACAACAGAAAATTATTGCTAGGACCTCGATTTTCCAGAAACTGCCTATATCACAAATTCAGGTGAGGACAAGTACACAGAGGCAAGGTAAGTTAGTTGAGAGAAATTGAGGTGAAGGAAGACAAAGATACCAATGCAGCCACAAATTTTTAACAGCCTCTCCAGTTCCTATGTAATAAAATTCATGAATAAACAAAATTTCCCTGGATGCATGAAGCTTAATCCAAATCTCTGTCATACAGATTATATCAGACAAAAGAATCAAATAGGAATGGAAGTCATCAATGTGACATAATAAAAACTGGGTATTATCAAGAAAAACACATGCTAAAACAGATATAAAAACCCTTAGCCTTATGTGAGCATAAAAACATTTCCTATTTGACCTTAAGAAGTTCCTCTTCGGCATTAAAAGGGACGAGGTCAGACCAACCCTCCAGAGTGGGTAACCCCCTTCGGAGCAAAGCTGGCTCCAAGAACCTTATGTAGGGTAGGAGGGTACTTAAAAGGGGTGCAATTTAAGTGATGTGGGTATGATATGACATGGGATGAAGTTCCTGAGTCTCCCTCTAGAAAATGAGTCCTTTCTCATCTCAGAACAGAGGACATGGTGTGAGTAACATCATTTGTGCAGTTTGCAGAGGGAAGAGTGGAGCAATATGGAAGCCATTGCTGAGGAAAGGCCCTTGACCTTTCCATGCCTGTGAAATTAATTTATGCCGTCAGGGATTCAGAATAAGAAAAATTGCCCATCAAAGGCAAGGTGTGCTCTCACAGCATAAAATAAAAAAAATTATTTTAATAAATGTTACAAATTAAAAAAAAATTCATTTTTAATAAAACAATTGTTGATTGGATCACCTTAATAGCAAAACTATTTGAGCCCTTTCCTAACAGGGTAAATACTTTTAAGAAAATATATAAACAATTTATATAATAATTTGATTGATGCATTGTGTAAAATTGTATGTGACAGCTTAGGTTTGATTTTTTTTTCTTGTCAATTGGGAAACTGATGTTAATGAGATGCGGATTTTCTTGTATTAGAGATTGGTGTTTGGAAGTTTCCTTCGTGTATTGTTGTGTGTTGTTGTATTTGTATTGTTTTGTATTGTTGTAAGTTGTATTCTTTTTTTCTGACTGATTTATTTATTATCCTTTGCGATATTGATTGGATTTGAGATGCCATGTTATTTTTTCAAGACAATTTTGATTGTGACACTTGGGACTTGTGTGCTACCTGACATTGTCTATCTGGACATGTGAGTTATGATAATAGATAAAAATAACCTAAAATTGAAGTCTTTGACATTGAGCTCCACTTTGCATTTTAGAAAAATGTAACATGGTAGGCAGGTTATCATTCATTCAATATAGATTTTTTAATTTCCTGACCCAGATTTTCCACAGATACTTTATTATTAATGGAGAAGATGCTCATGGCTCATAAGTCAACTAAAAGCATTGAAAAATACCACAGGAAAAACAACTTGATGGTTGAGAGAAATTATGAACCTTTGGATCTTTTCTTGCTTTTTGTATATTAAAGACTCTCCTGCTCAAAGGAAAAAGACTTGCCATCATTCCAGAGATAAATTCAACAGAGGAGCTTATGAGCATTTCAGGAGAAGCTTTCCAGGACTGTTTCAAAAAGTGGAAACACCATTGGGATAAGTGTAGTACATATACTTTGGGAAGTAGACTACCTTGCAGGGGGCCCTGACCAATCATTTGTTATTGAAGTATTTTTTGTAATAAAAAGTTTTTTCATTGAAGTATTTTTTGTAATAAAAAGTTTTTTCATTGAAGTATTTTTTGGAATAAAAAGTTTGGGAACTCTTTGAACAGACCTCATTATATGGAACAATGTAAAACTAAAAATTATATTTTCTGGTCCGATCCAATTCCACTGATTACCCATGAAGACAACAAGATAAAATAGTCAAGCAGTCTCTACACAGATCCACAACCACAACCAAATAGAATTGAAATATATTGCAAAACAAGAAACAAAAGAGCTTTAAATTGGCCTCTCTTGAGATTTTGGGTAAAAATTACGAAAATTGAGACCAGTGACAGGCAAGAGTTTAGAAAGTCAATTTTAAAACCATGATATGAAATATAATTCCATTATCTCATTCAAAAGTTTTCAAAACTTTAGTCGACAAGAGGTTATTGCATAATTAATTTACAATAGTGAAGGTACATACCAAAAGGGTTTTCAACTGGAGATGTGATAGACACCGTCTGCCGCCTTCGAAACTTCATGCTGATGCTACCAGAGTCATGCAAGCAAAACAAGGCATCTCGCTGCCTCGCAGAAATCACCTGGGAAAGTTCAAAACTTGAACAGATAGCATCAGGAAATTCAATGGGATACCATGACCACATCACGGGATCTAACCTGGGTGAGTGGGGAGGCAGTTTTCTCAAGAGGGATAATGCCAACAGTTTGATTTATATGCAGATCCAAAAGAAGAGCTTCCCGGGGATAGACCAGCATCAGGTGATGCCTCAGGGAATTGTGGTACAGCAACTGAAGGCATTCACTTGCTGTCATCAGATCATCTGGCCTGTAAATATATTCACTTGAAAGATTTGCAACGTGCCATCAGCTTCAGCCTACCCTTTCACAAGCAATTTCATAAACTATCCAATGGAATTTCTATGCTATAGAGACTGACAACATCAATACCATGAGTATTTGCAGTCACTACATTTTGTCTTTTCCCTTCATTTACTCTTCTAGTTAAGAGCTAAGGAATGGAAATAATTACAATGTCTAAATCAACAGATTTCAATATCAAGTACTTTCACTTCTCCAAGATAAAGTATACAGTATACATGTACTCAGTTATTGAATAGACTCGTGTACATGCTCTGTGCAATAAAAGTGCAAACTGGTGCAATCTGACAGCCATGTCATGGGCGGGGCCAGTGGGCGGGGCTATAGTAGCCTTGCCCAAAAGCAGCGCTAGTTGCCTGAGACCCAATGAGCCCACCAAGCACAGGGATCATTGAGCTGTGTGTATGGTGCCAGTTATGTTAGTTACTGTTGTCCTTGTTTTTACTGTTTGTCTGAAAATTGATGAACTCACAGAGCAACAAATCAACATCAAGTTTTTAGGTGAAGTGGAGTAAAATTCATCAAGAAATTAATGAAATGTTGACAGCTGTTTACGGTGATAATGCTCTGAAGGAAACATCCATTTTCGAGTGGGTTAAGCATTTTAAAGATGGCCGACGAGATGCCATGGATGTTGCAAGGCCGGGACGACCTTCAACCACCTGTGTTGACGACAACATTGATTGTGTGCGGTCCCTTGTCCTTACCGATCGTCGAAAAACTGTCCCAATGATAGCCGATGAACTGAATTTAGGAAAATCAACAGTGCACACTTTTAACCGAGCACGATGGATGGATCCTTCATCATGGCAATGTACCTGCTCATTTAGTATTGATTGTTTGCCAGATTCTGGAAAATATTCAATCACCATCCTTGATCATCCTTATTTGCCAGATCTTGCCCAATGCGACTTTTTTCTCTTCCCAAAATGCAAAAATGTGATGAGGGGACATCACTGGGAAGATGTGGACACAATAAAGCAAGAAACGACGTGAAAACTAAAATATCCAACTGCCGAGGATCTCCAAGGGCGCTTTAAACAGTGGAAAAGAAGATGGAATAAGTGCATAGCCTATGAATGGAGAGTACTTTGAAGGGGACAAAATCGATGTACACTAAATTTCGCAAAATAAAGTGTTTATGGCCTCAGTTCATGTATTTATTGGACCAACCCCATATGTGTGGTTCTCATCCTTGTCAGTGATTAAATGTTTTCATTCATTACGAAATTTAATCAAAATAATTAAATATCAGGCCTACATTACTATGCCACCAGTTTGGACTCTCTCAGAATGAAATGACAATGAACCATCATGCCATTTTCATTCACTGGAAGGGGTTTATTTTTCATTGAAAATCGAAATGAGAAAATCGACATCATGATTGAAATTGATAAATAAGTAGGGAATGGAAATGTAACTGGCATTGATAAGGCAACAGTGCCTGACTACTAATTCCAATGATTTCAGTACAAGCTGAAGCACAAATGTATCACAAGAGGGTCTGAGTCAACTCCTCACTTTGGCTTGGTCTCCCCCACCACAAGATCCTTCATGAGCCTTCGCAGCCGGTCCCGGGTGCCCTGTTTCTCTTCTGTGCTAGCTGACATCAGGTTGGGGTTGCTGCTTGCAAGTTGCTGCTGGACAGCCCTTGGGCTCGAGATATAGAACTTCCGACCATTGCTTGAGGGCACGCGAGATGGTGTGAAATCATCGGCAAAGAGAATGCAGTCTTGGCACAAAACTAAAGATAAGTAAAGGGAGGATAACAAATTAGTTTTTCACAAAAGGAAATAAATAGGTACCATTGAACCTTGCACAACAAGCATCATTTATGCCAGAATCTTTCTTTTTAAGTGAAACATTCATGAAGTGGAACAATTTGTCTCATACAAATTAATGTAAAATACAATAATGCATTCTATGCTCCAAAAAATAAATTGTGTTAAAGAATTATTCAAAGAAAATTTTTTCAAGAAACAAGGAGAGAAACAAACCATAACTTGAAACAGAAAAGCATGATTCATGGTTGCCAATGTGTGACATTGATCCAATGAGGATATTTAAATAAATAATGTCAATTTTTTACATTGAGGTGATGGAATAGGACTTCTACAACTTTCTTTCCCCTTGAAACACTTCCTTGGAAATTTGTAACCAGAAGGCTGTGGGCACGGAGGATTAGTTCAGCAGTCTTGTGCTGTATCTAGGAAAGTTTCTCATCACTCCCTTCACTCATTTTTAACAAATTGCCATAAAATCAAAAAACATAAACCCACTGTAAATAGGTTTCATGCTGAACTTGAGAAGCTACAACTAATCAAATGCTATTAGAGTGTGGATATGTTTATGAGTAATAACCTGTAATTGTCAGCTGTGTTACATGTATTAAAAACAGAGGACTCCTTGGCACATGTCATTAAGAGTAGGCTAACACTGACACTGGGTTTCTCTCCATCCTTCTATCTATCCCATCTATCCCTAGAGGCACAAATGCTCTCAGCTGTCGGCTGCCTCCGCTAAAGCTACTACCACTAGGCATGAGAAATTTTCTAATTGTATTTATGTGCATGTAAAATGAGTAAGACTTAGAAATACATGTAATCTTTATGTTAAATATGTGAAATAGATTTCTGTTTTTGTCACAAATTTA
The DNA here is from genome assembly GCA_037158775.1 of Hetaerina titia. NCBI lineage: Eukaryota > Metazoa > Arthropoda > Insecta > Odonata > Calopterygidae > Hetaerina > Hetaerina titia. The sequence continues at coordinate 21,591,601 of CM073772.1, forward strand.
TGAAGTCTTACATATTGTTTCAAATATATCCAATATCAAGTATCAATTAAAACACTTAAATTACTCTACTTGCCATATATAAGATTTTTCCTGGACTAGGAGTAATAAAAGCTATTCATCTATTGCTACACGCTTTATAAAAATACAGTGTTAACTTCCCCAAATTTACTCACATGCTATCCTTGAGGCATCAAAAGGGTCAACACTGAAACTGACAAGATTTTCCGTGTATGTCTTCTTCCACAGCTTTGATTTGGCAGTGACATCCCACACCACAAGACAGTATGGGGGGTGAAGAGATGCCAAATACAATGGGATGTGCTCTCTTTCCATGCTCGCATTTTCATTCTTGCTGCTGACAAAGTGCTGTTGTCGATTCCACAGAGAGAGCCATTCCATATCTGGAAAGTCACATGCACACTTAAGGAAATCACTTCACGAGTCTGCTCTGATGGAGATTTTTGAAAGAGTAGCAGAATAGTTTTAGCAATCACATAATTTGTATTAAATATCCAAGTATTCATTGGTAGTTGCACATGGGATGAAGCCAATGAAATTTGAACCAAGGACTACATAATCATTGATTCACTTGTAAACCCTGCTAAGAGAACACTCATATTACAACAAACCATTCTTCAACTCATCATAATACTTGACCTCTCTTCCATTCCTATGCCCTATTCCTCAATCTGCTTTACTAACCAATTACATTCATCCCATTCCATCTGTTTTTCCCTAGTTACTTGAAAAAGCCATGATTGCTGTGCTTCTTAAGTAAATTCAATATTCTCTCTGATACTGAATTTGGTTTTATGAAAAAAAATCAACCAAAACTGCAACATATAAATTAATCCATGATATTCTACTTGAACTAGGCAAAAGAAATAATGCAATAGGTATTTTTTGTGACTTTAAAAAGGTCTTTGACTCTGCTCATCATGTGGTATTGCTGAGGAAACTTATGATAAATGGATTCTCTAGGATAGCCAACCAATAGTTAAATTCTTTTTTACAGGTAGATTACAATCAGCTGAATCAAAATCATTCACAAACTCTACTACTTCCTGGATGACAAAGAGAGCTTACCCCCAAGGATCTATACCTACTTTCCCTTTTAACATGAAGGTACACTATCTTCCTTAATATTTTGTTAACGGCTCATATATATGCAGATGATACAACTTACCTTACCTCCTCCAAGAACCTAAACCATGCAATAGTGCAGAGAAACACTGACTACATGACTAACTGGTGTGAATATAATTAGGCATTCATTACCAATGAGAAAACAACAGTCATCCTATTTCAGCCTATCAAAGAAAAAGTATAGCCTTCATCTTGTGGGGATAAATGGGTCTTATCCTAAGGGTTCCATTGAGTCAAGATTCATAGGAGTGCATATTCATGAGAGACTATCTTGGGAAACTCGTGTTGATAAAATAAGCTCTAATGTTGGCACAGGATTTTACCTCTTGAAAAAAATTCTGACCCTGGTTGACAATGGTGCGGCTCTCTCAGTCCACCATGAATTTATACATAGTCAATTGAAATATGAAATAGCAATGTGGGCACACTCATATCATTTCATGTCCCTCTTTGGCTGCAAAAATAGGCGGTGAGAATCCTAGGTAAATTTCCAAGAGTAAGTAGTAGTATATTTTTCTTTAAAAAATTCAAAATTTTAACTCTTCCCTGCATGTATATATTCCATGCTATCATCATTGTGTAGCAAAATAACCCAAGTTCAAATTGATAACCAATGCTGATGTACATGGGCACAAGACAAGAGTGTGTAACATTTGAGAATAACTGTCATGGCTTGGCTACGTTTGCTCAGAATGCTTGTTAAGCTGGTGTGGTGTTCCTGAAATCATTACTTAGAAAACTCAGGTAAATAGATAACTTTTTGTCATTTAATTCTAAAATATATCAGTTCCTGTGCAAGCATCACTGCTACACAGTTTATGGATTCTTGTATCTTTCTTTAGAGAAATAATTTTCCTCTTATATACTCTGTCACTGCACCTATTTCTATTTGTGACTCTGTGCATTAATATTTCAATTCTAATATTTGATTGCAACTAATTTTTTTTGTCTGCAATATTTTTAATCAATGTTGTGTGTTCCATACATATCTTTTAGGAGCCAATAAACATTTGTATTCAATATGTATATAACAGTATTCAATATTTCAAATCCACTCAGCATAATCTGTTAGTTCACACTTCCCGTCTCCTTTGAATTTCTCTTAGCAAATTTCCTCTCTTCTCCAACTAAAAACATATCTTCTACACTTTTTTGCCCTGCCTGTCATTTCGATGTTTCCACCTTTATCTACATCAAAATCTCAAAAGCCTTAATTTGTATAATGTACATTTAAGCTTTTGCTTTAAAAGACAACATTTCTGATCAGTCCAACACAATGATCCATAATGAAGTTTTCACTATCTTTTCTTTATATCTGAACCTGCCTTCACCTAAAACACTGTTTAAAATTCTACCAGCTGCCCCAATTTATGGCATCTTATTAATACATTTAACTTAGCCTCTTCTTTTTTATTGTGCTCAATAATGACTATAATTTAGCCATTATGCCAATGATATGGGAAACATATCAAAATTCTACTGAATATCTTTAAATAAAATATGTAATAACTAACGATTCAAACGGTATGGCCTCACCATGGCCACTGTAGGCAAAGCATGAGATACATTGCATGAGTCCAATTTATAGCAAATTTATACAATATACATAGCTACAAAGGATTAATGCCCAATCCACAACCAAAGTTAACTAACCATAACCTTATCACTAGGGGCCTTAGAACATTTCACATTGTAATTCCATGCACAAGGTGAAGTGTTTCAGCGAATTTGAAGGAAAATACCTAGAACAGGTTTATTTCCTTCTTGAAGTACTGCCTTCGGACTTCCTTGAGCAACATCCCAGATTATTATGTGACCAGTAGCATCTGATGAGGCCAATTCTAAAGGAGCTGCTTCATGCAATTGTCTAGCTCCCAAATTGCCATCTTTCTCCCATTTCACCTGTAATGAATAAAATATGAAGTGCCTCTAATTGCATTCGATGAATACTATTCACTAAGAAGATACTCACAAAAATGAATTTAGTAACCAAAACGCAACATTAGGGGGCAAAATATCAGTAAGGTCAAGGTAGAAAGTAGGTGGAGATGCTGCTATAAATTTCAAATTACATAACTCCAATTTTACAATGAGGGTCGACATATACCTTATTAACCATCGATTTATGTTTATCCAAGCACTGAATTGGCTGAATATTTTTCGTATCAACAATAACGACAGAATAGTTCGATCCATAAGCCAGAAGTCCATGGCATCCCCTGCAAGAGATATCCAGACGTTCATGTATAGCTAAATGACTAAGTAACATCGGCCTTACGGTATTTGTGTAGTGTTTAACGTACCAATCAATTGCTCCTTGGTTCTGTAAATTGGCCAGGCCAGTAATGGTACGAGCAGCAACTCGAGGGATTTGAACAATGGCTGGCTTTTGCTGTTCACTAGAAATTGTTGCATATGGCTCTTCTACCGAAGATGATCTTTCAACTGCCATTTCTCGGGATCCTCTTCGCTTACTTCTCGCTTCTTCAGTCTCCACCATGGCTACGAAGTGTACCTGAACCAAGAAAATTCTACATATAAAGGACATGAACACCGTTGTGGCTACCACGTATACGTGGAGAAAAAATCCTGTTGATTATTCCTTATCGATTTTTCATGAAAATTCAACGCCGTCATTCTCGAATAGAGGTTGTTTAACATTTTGAGAGAAACCCCGTAAGTTCTAAATGTGATATTAAATTTTATTTCGAATAATTACCGCCCTTAGAGAGGTTTCATTGGACAATTCCGACTGATTGCTACGTACTTACTTTTGACAGATATTTTCAATACAGATCAAAGTAGTTTTTAAAACTGACAGGACTTTTATGGAACACTTTTCAACTGCTATATACATGCAGAAGAGGAAACGGCTGAAAATCAATTAATTAAGCTGAGAATTACTTACTGTCTGAAAACAACTTTACATTTACATGACCGAATGACATAAAATGAACTAGTTCATTAAAGAGTCGTTCAGTGATGGAGTGGAAGAACAATTCTTACGATAAACGGCTCATCAAAAGAAATGACTTGCGTTAAGGTGGTTGGGCCGGTCCGATTCCGTCTGTTCTGTTCCGCACCATCTACCAACTGGTCTTCGAACTCACACAAATCCCTTCACTATGCCCAGCCCTTTCTTGAACACCGCCAAATCATGCCTTTTTTTACATTTACTCTCATCCTATATCCATCGCAGTGAATTTTCAAATGCACTCAGCAATGCTTTTAACTAATTGACTGAGTGACAAACCAAATCTTGGTGGCTTATCAATCAATCATAGAGCGAATCTAACTAATTTTATGAATTTCCCGCCGATACCGAATATGCATGTTGGGCAGAATGATTTGAGGAAGATGATTATTGAAATCCACTTTGTAGAGTTTGCAATGCTATAGGGCAACATAACTTCCTTTTTCAAACGCAAAACGCTTTCAAAAAAGGAAGTTATTTTGCCGCATACTGTATCATAAACATAAAGAAAACCGCATAAGTCTAATTTATTAAGTCATCAAATATTCATAGCCAACGCTAATTAATATTGCCGGATCATCAACTGTGCAAGGTTTCATGTTAACTGGTAAATTAGTGAAGTACTACTGATGCAATAATCTTCAATTCAGTAGTTTAAACTCTGCACTATACCTACACTAGCACCTGCAAGTAATTGTTTCAAGGTAATTAAAGGGGCATTTCTATGAAAGACCACTTAAAATATTTTAGCTTATGATTCTGTTAAAAGCTTTAAATGATTTAAGCCAAGATCCAAGCGTGATGGAAGGAATATATAGACACACTGCATGGTAGAGAACTTAGGCCTACAAGGTTAGACATAGAAAATGAACACGACGTAGAAGAAGATAGCATAGGTCCAGGCACACTCGACGACGAGATAGAAAAGGCATTCAGGGAGATGAAACCAAATAAGGCCGTGGGGGTGGACAACATTCCTGTGGAACTGCTGAAATGTTCAGGACGATGTGGCAAGGAGACTCTATATGAACTGATTCGTAGTATCTATGAAGAAAGAATCTGCCCGGTAGAATTGGTGAGATCATTGTTAGTTCCTATTCTGAAAAAGGTAAAGGCTAGTCATGTGAGGACTACAGAACAATAAGTTTGATATACCACACAGCTAAAGTTATTTTCAGGATCATCAACAAATGGATAGAGAGTAACGCAAATGATTACTTAAATCCATTATCACTGAAGGAAAAATTCTTAGTCAGGCATGAGGATGACGCCGATGCGTTGAAACTAGTTGTATCTAATAAAAGTAAGAGAAAAGATCAATTGGTATTTTTAATTCAGCGTATTTGCCTGTTTCGTAGATTTGGAAAAGGCATTCAAAAGAATGAACTGGGAAAAACTCTTGAGTATACAGCAGAAAATAGGAAAAGGTTGGAGGGACAGAAGGCTAATCCGCAACTTGTGCTCAGACTACTCAGTTGCGAGTGCGGAAGTGTTAGGAAGAGGTGAAAGGCAGGATTTCCTATTATCACCGGTGCTGTTCAACGTATGTGTAGAGGAAATGATTAAAGAGGCATGGGAAGAGCTGGAGGTGGGAATGAAAGTCGGAGGGGAATTCATAAAATCACTTTGGTTTGCTGTTGACCAAGCATTAGTTACTCAGTCAGCCAAGAGTTTGCAAGCATTGCTGAGTGAATTGGAGGTTCAGTGAAGTGGTTATGGGATGATAATCAATATTAATAAAACAAAGGTAATGCGATTTTCCAGAAAGAGAAATACTAAGCTAAAAATTAAAATAGGAGGGCAAAAAATAGAGCAGGTAGAACAGTTTACGTATCTCGGAAGTGTTTTGGACCAACATGTTTAAAGTAGTAGGGACGTAAGGTGAAGAATTGCGCTAGGCAAAGAGACTTTCATAAGGAGGAGGGAGTTGATGACAAGGCTCGTCAAAACTTTGATATGGAGCGTAGCCATGTACGGTGTGAAAATGTGGTCAATGAAACAGGAGGATAGACGTTGATAGAAATGTGGGTGTGGAGAAGAATGGAGAGGGTGACATGGATCGAAAGGAAAACAAATGAGAAAGTACTAGGGATGGTGGGCGAGGAAATGAGTTAGTTGGGAGAATTCTTATGGAGGCAGGGAAAAATGGATGAAGGGCGTATTGGGCGGCAGGGGGGTATTGAAGACGGTAATAGAGGAGAGAATGTTAGGCAAACGAGGAATGGGTAGGAACAGGATAGGGATGTTGAACGGGATGAAGGGAGGAATGATGATGAGATGAAGAGGGACCTGATGTAAATTAGGTTGCTGGATTGTTTTGTTAGGAGTCACAAAATATTTATTTTTAGTAGTTTTGTCCATCCAAAAACCTACCTTAACCGTTAGATTACCTCATAATAATAAATCACAATTGATTAAATAGTGGTACATTTGAGGGAGAAACGACCTATCTACCGTTTCAGACTGCTCAGGTGCGTCTAGAGGAATTATTCGCAATGAGCACTGCTTGCAGGGGGGTGGAGTAAGACATTGATATACATTATCGCCTGTACTGCTCAACGTATATGTTGCGAAAATATTTCTCATTCCTACCTCCAGCACTTCTCTTGTTAGAGAAGAACTGGAGGTGGGAATGATATTTGATCCGAGATTCAAAAAATAAGTTAAACTGACCGATGAATAAGCTTTCGTTTATCAGTCAGGAAAGGAGTTACAAGCATTACTCTTTGAATTAAAAAAACAGTCTTTTAGTTATATGGCGGGAATAAATGCTCACAAAAAAGTTTTCAAGAAATAGGAATGTTAAATTTTAAAATTTGGGGAGAAAAACTACATCAGGTGGAGCGGTTTATCTATCTAGGCAGAGTTTACGCGATAGTCAGACTAACAGTGGGCATAAATAAAACAATCGGGTCAGAGAAAGACGCTTTCACTGGGAGGAAGGAATTGATGATAGGAAAATTAAGCAAGGATTTTGAGAAAAGATGAGTGAAACCATTTACATGAAATGTGGTTTTGTACAGTGTGGATGCTTAGGTCATTGAAACAAGTCCATATGGGTGGGCAGAGGAGCTTCTGAGATGCGGGCGTGAAAGATGCAATGAACGGTAAGGAAATAAAGGAGTAAGTACTCGGCTTGGTGAAGGGGGGAGGGAAGAGAGTATTGATGGGAAAAATTCAAATGGAGGCAGCAAAGATGGATTCAGAGCTTTGTGATTGGCGATGGAATGCTTGATGTTGTGATACAGGGGAGGACGTTCGATAAGCGTGGTAGGTAGAGGAAAAGGATAAGCATGGTGGGCAGAACTAAGAGAGGCGTGCGTAATTGGAAAAGGGTTAATCGCGGTGAGGGGAGTCGAGCTGTGTCTCGCTAGTTGATTATAAGAATTACACAGGCGTCAAGTTTGTGTCTATTGAAAACTTACTTTAGACGATCTATTATGAAATAGCAACATACTTATTCAGTATTATTACGCCAGTTTCTCAAAATAAAAAAACGCTTTCCACGAAAGTGTTCCTTCACGCTGGATAACAGAAAACAGTCACTTGTTTGGACTTCGGGGATGGATGGCACTTAAAATTGGTTTACGAGAGACATTCAACAACAGCATTTGCGATGAGCGACTGTGCATTATCGAGGTGAATAATTCAGAGTATTTCTTTGAAAAATGCGGCCTTTGGCGATTGATATGGCCTTATAAATTTTCAGCACATCCCAATTGAATGCTGCTCCATTTGCAATTGCATGGTAGTACGACAACACGGAGAATCACCATTCCTTCAGTATCGACTAATTCCTGCGGTAATAACTTTTGAAAAAATGATTACCATCTTCCTGTATCATCAATTTCAACTGCGAACATACGAGCACACGAACATGCTTTTTTTCGACTATGTATAAAGAGTCTCGGAACTCACTGCGCACAAACACGCCTCATGTGCATTTGTTCCTTACGGGCGTGTGGGTGCCGCTATGAATTTTCAATATTTCTGATGAAACTCTGATTGTCATTCGACGATATTCTCTCACAACGGCAGCTGATGTGGTAATACTTACTTCCATAAGAGTAGTGCCTAGGGTTCAGGGTCCACCTTCCTTTTGAAATTAATCGTCTCCCCTATTTAAACATTTTCAATAACTTACTATTTGGAAGAGCAAAATCTCTATAAGCCATTTTTATTATTTTATAGGGATCGACTGATATTTTTTTCCAGGATAAAGTACACATTCCCTTTAACCTTGCGTGCTACTTCTATGTTTGCCGTGGGCTAACTGAACATACAATGTATCTCGCTCTCTTGGAGAAGAGAGCGAAACTCGAATTACAAGCATACCACCTCCACCTTAAAAATACAATGTATCAACTCCAACGACTGCCACTGATGCAAAACTCGATTCAAATCAATGAGACTTGTACCACAAGCACATCACGCACGTATTAAGCTAACAATCCAGCATAAAATGAAATCTAGACACATCGAATTACGCGGGTAAAAATTGTACAGCCATGTTTCATTGAACAGGTCTCGTAGAACATACGTAGTAGAAATATGAAAGAGGTTGAATGGAAAGTGATAGATATTGGAAGAAATTTGAGCATTTGGGATTTGAATAATCTACGACCATCCATTGAGCAAAAATGCTGTAGAGATTGGGCAGAAATGTTATCAGATATAATTTCTCCGTCGTGGATCGGGATGGTGCGGGGATTATTGTACTGGCTTCCCACCCAATGGGGTGGGGTTCGAATCCCGGCGACGACAGATATTTATAAGTGGTATCCCGATCCCTACTTGAAGTTCTTTGTGGAGAGCACTTTGAGTGAGTACGCCGTCCGTCGCATGGGACAGTTAAACTGTGTGTGACCCCTTGGGCCCTTTTGTTAATGCCGACGCCGGGTTTCCTTCATTCTTTCCTGTCCGTCCCTAATGGCGCAAATGAACTGAGCTGACGGTCGCCTCCCATAATAAAACTACTACTACTTTCTCCGTAGAAATATATTTTCAGGCTGTAGTGAAAACGCCAACTTTTAGTGAGAATGTGAGTAGTTGTTTAGAGTACTCTGTACACGTAAAGTACAGAGTACTCTACGTACAGAGTAAAAATTCATGAGGAGTATGCGAGAACGAGATAAAAATTACAATCGATTAGCTCGTCCAGAGTCAGACGTGGTTAGCAAAGGAAGACGGTAGACGCCCAGTTCGAGGATACCTGATATGGTATGATACCCAACCTTTCAAATGAAGGAACTTAATCACATTGCGAGCCTCCATACTGTCAGGTATTTCAATCTACGGCTTCTTGAATCAAGACAAATCAACATAAATATCTGCGATGTTTAGCATTATGTATATAAGGATTAATTGTTATGCGTAATAAATACTACACCAAAAATATGTGAAATTTCTTAGTAGAAATTACTTATAAACGATACCCCCACTTATTTTCCAGTATTCGAATGTCCCCATATTTATATTTATTGATGAGCTCGTTCGTTAATTATAAATCTCTAGCTCAAGCTATAGTATATAGCTCGCCTGGATCAAATTGCAGAATTGCATCTTCACCGCGAGTGAGAGTTATAACGCACTCCCATCGACAGCGCTTGGGTTCAAAGTGAACCTTATCTGCTCTTTATAGGAAATATATGGTTTGTGTAAAAGATGTCGGGAAAAGATTCGGAAAAGATAGATTTATTTCGCTAGATGTTGATACAATGCCTCAAAATTCTTCAAATTACATCTCTTGAGCGCTGACACACTTTTGCAGCGGCTTTTCCACGACTCGAAGGCTCCCAGGTAGGTGGACCGCGGAAGGTCCTTAAGCGTGCTAGGAGCTTCTTCGACGGCACTTAGTAGGGTCCCATGGTCGTGGTGGTGTTCTTTGATGGTGGGAGGATTTCACTTTTGGAAATAGTAGTCTGCTGGTGCCAAGCCGAGGGGGACTTTAAGGGGGTTGAGGAATCGTCGCGATGAATTTTCGATTCGTCGTTCACTCAAAACTATATCGTGGATTCCGTCAACCATTTCGATGGAAGTCACTTCCACTGGATGCCCCACTGAAGGATGTCCATCTTTTGTCGATGTACTTGGCGTATGAACTCATTTATCCTAATGTAAACAGTCGCAAACACAGAAGGTGATATATGTGCCATGAACTTCATTCGATTTGGCTTTGAATCCTTTCGGTGTTCATATTTTAAGTAAAAGTGTTTAATCCCCGAATGAAACTCATTTTTTCCATTTTTTTAAATAAACAAAAGTTTGTTGCTTCAATCAACCCTGAAAATGAAACTACGTGATGGATATAGCTTGAACTTTAACAGAAGTCCAGTGAGAACAAAGGATTACTAAAAGCAAACCTTTTCCGACACTAAAAGTGCCATGTCTTGGACTTTCTAAAAAGTTATTGAAGCATCAGCGTACAAACTATGTGGCCATCTAAGTGCCCTCTCCTAATCTCTGCCCCTCGCTGAGTTCTATGACGCGCTCGGGAGATCGAATGTAATACGTGTGAGTTCTGGGATTGGCGGCGATGTGTGTGGGGGCGGGGGCACACGTGGAATCGTAATGCATAATGGGAGGGGGGGGAGGCGTGCGTTTGCCTTTCAGCAGCGCACGCCTTAAGTGTCCCGGGAGGCGGAAGGCGGCCGGCGGGGGGCGCTGATGGAAGAATCGGGTGAAGTCGGCGGGGCGTCGAGGGAGTGTCGATCGGGAGATGTCGAGCGAGGAGCACTCCCCGCTGCGCCACCCCATGGGGGCAAACTCGAGAGGAGGCAAACAAAAGAGGGCGAAGAATGCGTGTGACAGCACTCCCCAACTCCTCCATTTCCACTTCTATCCGCGTGGGCATTATTACGGAAAACGCACGTTGGCATTGTTTGCCACTGCGTTTTTAAAATGAAGACCCGCGTGTAGGTCAAATGGTTGGACCTCTAAAAGTTCATTTCCAAATACGAGTCTTTTAGCTTAAAATTACTTAAGTGGCCGTGCTGGAGAGGTGTGTGATATTATTATTTGACAGATATCGTTCAAGCTAGGTTTTCAAATAGACAATGACTGAACTCGTCAACATTTCTTTAATTTGTGTCTTGCCTAGCAAGACAAAAATTTGACCCCTCCCCCCCTCATTAAAATGAAATTTTCTGCAATTCCGGAAACATTCTATGTACATATATTCTGCCCACTATCCATATTATTTTGCGATTCTGCTATGAAGATCTCCCCGGTATTACAGTCTTCAATATCCCCTCACCAATCAAAATGTTCTCCATCAACCCTTCTGCTTCGTTTCGCTTATGTTCAGGAAATCGTGTAGTTTCAATGGCTGGCTCTATCTGTATACTACATCTACTTCTGTACAATATCCCTTGAGCCGTCTCGAGGGCGTGTGGCAGGGAGTGTTAGGTCGTCAGAAATACTGCTTCTGTTAAACTACTTCCACACAATGCACTCCGTGACCCACAGTAAGGGCATATGGAAGGGGCAACTGGACACCATTCATGCAACATCTTGAAAACACATTATGAATGTTATGCAGATAGTAACTACTCCATCGGGTACTCTATGACGGTAATTAAGGAAATTAATTAAAAAGGCCGGGCTCACATGGTACGAACGCAATCAACAATTATCAGATAGTATTTCACTCATGCACAACCAGCAGTTTGCAATGGCATCATATCTTCAATTTCATTAAAACACATCCCTCTCACTCCAGGCCTAAGGGATAGTGGAGTTATGATGGTATTAGTTGAGAGGGAACTTTTTAATATTCCTAATTCAAATAACTGCGTGAGATGCCATGACGGCTAACTTTTAACGGAGTTATTCGCTAATATGCGTTAAAATGTACCGATTTCCAAGAGTAAAAATAATTTATTGGTCAATCAAAAATCCTGCAGCGTATCTTTTATATTTTATGGAAGTAAAAAACTACTTTCTTTTATTCAAATAAGGCATTTTCTGTTCAATTCTCAATGTTGAATCGAAATTTATTATTACTTAAGTAACTCCATTACTCAATAACTTAACTCAATCTTGTTAGGTCATTTTCCCAAGATTTCGTGGGAAAACGAGACAAAGCTAAGAGCCGCATAAACAAGACGCATTCGAAGGAAAATCGGTTAATAGTTTTTCGTCTGTCGACTCTTACATTTATTAAACAGAAATCTGACGACAGCTTTCTTTGAAGAGTAAGAAATTCTGATGAAATGAAATCCAATGATCAAATATACACATAAACAGTACCAATCAATTCAAAATTCATATTATTGTCAGTGATGCTATGATATTTCGTGATAATAAATCTAATAATACAAATTACATCCACACAATATCCCGCAAGCCGCCACAAGGACGTGTGGCGTATTTCAGGAATGTACCTTAAGGATAACGGCCAACAATGCGCATGTAATGAATACGCATTTTCGGAATGAGTTCACACTGCCACTTAGAAACCAGCACCCAACTTTTTTCGCGGATAGTCCCGGCACGGTAAAATCTCGAATAACTGTACTTATAATTCTGTGTGCAGACTCATAATCTGAAAGAATGGACCGTGAATTTCAGGCTCTCGAGAGTCGAGGGTTATTTGCCTCTGCTGAAAAAAATTACGCCAATTTGTTGTTCGAAACACATTGTCCAGACCCTGAACCTAACGAAGACCCAGTCCAGCGGAAACCTATGCATATCGATCGCATAACACAACACTTTTTCCACAGGGAACAATCCATAAGTGTGACATGAAAGATAATATACTGACAATACACGAGCAGGTAGCAAAGAAAACTGATATTTTATAGGGCTTAAAAATATCATAAAAAACTATTGTTTCTAATTTTATGTTGAGTAATAGTGAAAAAGTCGAGAAGGTTTTTTTCAGCTTTAAGTTCATTAAAATCCAGTTATATACTTCTCTGTTCCAATACGGAAGATGGAAGATATTATAAATGTATTTTGTGCACTGCGGGTTTTTAGAAGCTCGACAAAGTATAGTAGTGGAGTAGGAAAATGTGGCATGCACGCAGGAAATGATAGAGTGGGGTTTTGAAAGAGCGTTGAAGTAGGACAGGAGTGGCTGGAAGATACGCGATTCGCTTAGAATACAAATAAAAAAAAAGCTACTCTTTGCACTCATCAGAGAGTGAACTTCAGGTTAATGCGTAAGTGTGATGCTCAAATCAATAACAGAACGAAGTTAACTATACTCTCACGTAAGCAGAGTTTTTGTAAAGTAGGTAGTGAAAATCTCAACATATTTGGGAAATGCTTTGGATAAAAACATGCCCAGGGTTTATAAGAAAAGGAGTAGAACTTCCAGTAAGGTTGGAATCCTTTTGGAAATGGGGCAAAATTCACAAATGTCTCTTAGTTAAAGGATTGAAGAATTGTAATTTAATACAATATCATTGCATTCAGCATCCCCAAGATAACATTTTGGATTTCAGTGACTTCTAAACTGGTAGCCATTCATTTGTGACTTTCTTAGATATGACGTTGTCGTACGTTAGGTTGCTTTTCTAGGATAATATATTTGTTAGGTATGTATTTATTTCACCCCGATGATCCATAGTAGCCGGCATCCATCATATGGATGCTGGCTACTATGCAACGTGTAACACCCATCTATAAAGGTGGCGATACGGATTACCCAACGAATTTCCGACCCATTTTTTTCACATCGACTCTTGTAAAGCATGATATCACATTACTGTCAGTAACGCTATGAAATTTCACGACAGTAAGAAGATACTAAGCCACAACCAGCAGAATTTAGGGAGACCAGATCTTGTGAAACACAATTGGGTCTTTTTATTAACGATGTATTCATATCGGGAGAAAACCACAAGAAAGCTGATGCCCTATTTTTGAACCCCAAGCAAGTCTTCGATAAAGTCCCACAAAATTAATTGTTACACAACCTTAAACGCAATGGTGTCAGTGAGAGAATAATGAATTGGATTGGAGAATGCTTGTCAAAACGCAAACAAATAGTAGTCATCCGTGGGTTATGTTCAACGGAGGTGGATGTAACTTCGGGCGTCCCCCAGGGAAGTGTAATAGGGCCACTTCTATTCTTAATATACATTAATGACTTATCAACGTCAGATTATTTGCTGATAACACGGTGGAATACAGAGAAATAAGGGGCTCATCAGATTACGAACTACTTTCTAGAGACTTAGGCACAATATCGACTTGTGCAAAGAATAGGGATTAATAATTTAACACAGGCAATTGCACAGTTTTGAAATTTTGGAACAAAAGAAGTGGCGAACAGGACGTAAACTACGAAATAGAGGGTTCAGCGCTAACTACGACCGGTTAAGTTAAATATTTGGGGATAGTTCTGACACCACACCTTGCATGGGTAGGAGACCTCATGACAATATGCGGATGCGCTTTAAAGAAACTGGGCTTCATTAAACGGATGATGGGGAAATGTAATGAGAAAGTAAAAGAGGGGTGTTACTTAACGCTCTTGCTAGGCCTCATTTGGAATATGCCGCAAATGTTTTGGATCCTTTGGAGAAAATCTGGCAAAAGAATTAAATGAAGTCCAGAGAAAATCCGCCAGATTCGTCGAAAATTGTAACGATAAGAAGACGAGTGTGACGAATCTCTAATACGAATTAGGCTGGAAGCCACTTGAGATGCGAAGAGAACAAGCAAAACTTAGACTTTTAGAAATGTTCAGAACAAACGAGTTTAACAATGACACTAAAGGACTTATTAAGGCCCCACACTAATTAGGTAGATCAGACCACAAAGACAAGAGATAGATTACAGTGCAGATAGATACAAATATTCGTTCTTTCCCCGGACAATTAGGAAGCATAATAGTGTGAAACGAAAGTACAGACATTTAAAGACATTTTATGCGCAGGAGAGGACATAGACAAAGTATATTCGTAGGTACATGTGCATGTGGATGCTAGTTGATAGCATATGTATTTTGCATGTGTGTCAGTTATAAAGGGTTTTGCATGAATATAGACGCCCTTATGGATATAGATTGGCATAAATTTGTTGGTTTTGCATGTGATTTTATTCTTTTTTAGGCGTGGTGCTCTAAAACCCCTGCCATATGCCCTTGGGGGGTATTATATAGATGTAGAACCTTTAAAATATCGACAACTAAGGATATGTCCTGAGGAAACATATTCGTGAAATTTGCGGAATAGCAATTAAAAAGTAAGAATCCATTAAAAGAATACTTGGGAATTTTAATGAGAGGTTCTGTTACTTCACGTTAGTTAGTCCCCACCTTGAGTATGATGCTAGTATATGGGATCCTCTTGAAGTAGGCTTAGTTTTGGAACTAGATAGAGTGCAACGTGCTAGGTTTGTGGAAAGTTGTTATGAACAAGGTAGCAGAGGGGATCGGGATGGTGCGGAGGTTAACGTACAGGCTTCTCACTAGGCCCGGGTTCAAATCCTGGATACAACAAATATTTTTCAGTGGTATCCCGATCCCTACTTTCTAGGTGCTTTGTGGAGAGAGAGCAATTTGAGTGAGTACGCTCTCCGTCGGATGGGACGTTAAACTGCGGACCCCTTGGCGACTTTCGGTATTAGAGTAGACTAATGCCGACGCCGGGTTTCTCTCCACCCTTCCCTTCCCACCCTTCCCTAATGGCGCAAATGACCTTAGCTGTCGGTCGCCTCCCCAACAAAAACTAAAAAAATAACAAGGTAGCAGTGTTCACGACAATATTGGAAGAATTAGCCGCTTGTCGACGGCAGGTTTAAATACAGGTTAAATTTACTGCGTACATTTGAGCCAGGTCACTCATCTGAAGATGTAAAAATATATTACAGGTACCATCTCAATTTGGTAGATCCGATGATGGCATGTAAAATCAGTGGGATAGATAGTAGGACGGATAGGTTACAACGTCATTTTTTCATCGCCCAATCAGGGATCAAAATAGAGAACTTTGATTGGTGAAATGGCAGCAGGGGCGAGGAAAAAGATTGATAAAATCCCAATTGCTCTCCTTATGCCTACGAGCCTGCACCTTTCATAAATATCTTCTATGTAATACCATGCATGTCGCCGCAAGGGCGTGTGGCGGGGGGTATTAGGTCACCAACCATGCATGCACAATCCCAATCATGTTACCTCTACACAAATATCAGTTCGAGCACGCACTCGAATAAAGTTAATCATCCGAAAGAAGGCACCTACATGCAACAAGACAGAATAACAAGATATGTACATTCAAATCATGCAAGAATAATGTTAAAAAGATAGGTCTATTTGAAATTAATGCTTATTTTACAAAATCATTGCTATCTTAAACCCTAAACCTATGGATTTTCGAATCGAGAGAACCACTGAGGTTTTAAAAAGTAAATGAGAGAGAAATACTAACTATACCAGTTTATCGTTGTGCCACTCTCACTATGAAATGCAGAGCTGGATAATGCTAGTAATGCTATTTAATGCTCTATGTTGCATTGGCAAGAGAAGCCACCACAGGGCGGATCGGTATTGATTTTTTCCTCGCACAATTCGAGCCCAGAGGAGTGTTCTTCAAACGTGAAGTGATAGAGAATATCATTAATTCCCAAATACTGTAATAATTAGGCATTATGTACATTTGAAATTCCTTGTAGGGTTGAGTGTAAAGCACGAGTCAGAGATCGCGTTATTTTCGCAGGGATATCGGAGCTTCTTCGTTACTACTGCCACACATGCAATCGGAGCTTTCTGAACCGCACTGGTGTTCTCGTTGCACGTCTGAGACAGCTAGGTGTGTATGGGGTAGGATATTCGAGAACTGCAGGGTTTTTTAAGATTTAAATGTAGGTCAGCGTGTCTGTCAAACGGGGGTCTCTTAAGCCCTCAGTGCCAAAATCTTCGTATGGCCTCACCATGCATAAGTTAAATGTTGTGAATAATTTCATTGAAATCTATTCAAACGATATATCTCATTCCCGAGAGAAATTCATAACTGCATTTACACGTAACTATGCGAATAATCAATGAAGAATACCTTATAAAGCAGGAAAGTAAATAACTAACTAGTATTGCAAATGAACAGTACTGATTATGTAGTAATAATGTAGTGAACTACTGACTATGTACTAATGATTAAGTACTAATGATTTAATTTGAATTTTTATTTATTTAGGAAAATATTATCCAAGAAAAAGCTCTCCTGTAGACAAATGCTTCATTCTGATTGTATTACGGAGCAATGTTTTACATCATTAGTACTAGTTTTTTAAGTACTAGTCGAGAATATTTCCTAGCTAACAGTACGAAATAGAAAAGGCAATTAAGTTTTTTTAATAATCCGCAAAAATATTTCCATGGAGATTCTCAATGATTTTTACAAATAAATTTTCCAGTATTTCGTATATTTTATTTTAAAACTTATATATGAACAGGCTAATGGTCGTACTGCACTTCCATCCTTTCAAAATCAAAACGTATCTGTTGATCACTGTCATATTAGTATGACGTACATGAATTTGATTGCGCTGATGCGGAATGAATCACCCCCATTCACATAAGCACCGCTGACGTTTCCAGACGCAAGGTTTCTCCCTCCCTCCCGTCCCACATGATGAGAGTCCATCCCTACACCAGGCTCCCTGACCCGGCAATGGGGACAGGGCAAGAGAATCCCTTAATCTCCAAGGACTTACCTGCCCCAGGAAAACCGATTAAACCCCGGTTTAACACACTAATCGATCAATTTGAAAAATACGGAGAGTTAATGCCACCCGAAACTAGATTCAAGACTTTACACAGGTTTTATTCTCTTATTAAGAGAATAATAAAGTAACTAAATATTCAATTATTAAATCCCTTGCGATTGGAATATTTCCAATTAATATTAATTCTAAGTTTTATTATGGCCTCTCATGTATTTGAGAAATGTAATCAGTCACATAAGCTGCTTAATATCCGAGTCTGATGAGTTATTTCGCACGATTTCGGCCTTTTAACAAACAGTTGTGACAGTTGGTCACCGCCTAGCCTTATGGTGACAAATGTACTAATGGCGACAATCAACGAAAAATTCGTGAAAATCGCCTATTTACGATTATGGTTCTCTTGTTTACATGTGGCTTGAAAATACAGCGCCTTGAGAGTGACTCTGAATTGCATGCTGGTGTCTAAACAATTGCTTCAAAGATGGAATTGAAACAAAAACTCTCTTTATTGTTATTATTAAGTCCTCAATTTGATTGTCAGCCATGTGGAAAATAGTTTAATAATGTGCCTTTCAAATGTATACATTATAAAAATTTGTCTTGTCACTTGGTTCATATTTTATTTCAAAACGTAAGTTACTTTCTGGACAGCAACGTAGATAAATTTTCTGCAACTATGAATTTATTCACATTTTACATGGTAATTATCAAATACTCTAGTTACTTGATTATAAACACCAAACTTAACTCAGTATTAACATTCGCATCGCTATTCGCGAACAATAAGCGTCAAGAATCCAGGCATTCTTTTATTTCCGAATTAAAGTTTTGCGATGATGCATTTATTTATTAACGAAATAAATCTCGCAATTAAGCATTTTCAATAAAACTAGATATAGTGCAAAAACTAAACCATTAGTTGGAAATAAGAAATAGATGCTTTCTATTGTTTTAAGCTCAATTTTGTGGAAGTTCATGTTCATTAAATAAAGAAACACATCGTATACATCCACTGTTCTTTATTATTGTACTTAAAGAACAATGGATGTATACATTTTGTTTCTTTATTTAATGAATAAGAAATAGATGTTTTAATGCGACATTGCTGAGGAGATCGTCTAACGTTTTATGAGAACTTTTCCAAGGTATGAAACTTTGCGCGCACGTTTGCAAATATCGTTGCGTGCAAATATCGTTTTAAGGCTCATTTTCAGGAAAAAGGATTAAAAAGGTTTATAAAATATATTTTCAATGAAAGAGTTTTGCTTAGGCATCCTATCTTTTTGTTGACAATTTTGTGATTCTCCACCACTTATTTTCTCTCACAAACCCCTCTCCTCACCCACCACTCCTAGTATTTCCTCATTTGTTTTTCTTTCAGTCCATTTCATCCTCTCCATTCTTCTCCATACCCACATCTCAAAAGCATCTAATCTACATATATCCTCCTGCTTCAACGACCACGTTTCCGTGCCGTACATAGCCATGCTCCATATAAAAGTTTTTACGAGTCTTTTCTTAACCTCCCTACTCAACGTTCCCGTCATCAACTCCCTCCTCCTTGCCCAGCACAATTCTTCTCCTTACGTCCCTACTACTTTGACCGTGTTGGTCCAAAACACTTCCGAGATACGTAAACTGTTCAACCTGCTCTATTTTTTCCCCTCCTATTTTAAAGTTTAGCTTAACCTTTTTCTTTCTGGGAAATCGCATAACATTTGTTTAATTAATATTGATTCTCATCCCATATTTATCGCACTGAAACTCCAATTCCCTCAGCAATGCTTGCAACCCCTTGGCTGACTGAGCAACTAATGTTTGGTCATCAGCAAACCTAACCGATTTTACGAATTCCCCTGCGACTTTCATTCCTACCTCCAATCTCTCCATGCCTCCTTAATCATTTCCTCCAAATATACGTTGAACAGCACCGGTGATAATGGGTAACCCTGCCTTACACCTCCTCCTAATACCGCCTATCCGGACTCTCCGTTCCCCACTCGCACCTGAGCAGTCTGAGACATGTACAGGTTGCGGATCAGTCTCCTGTCCCTCCA
Source organism: Hetaerina titia (assembly GCA_037158775.1). Taxonomy (NCBI): domain Eukaryota; kingdom Metazoa; phylum Arthropoda; class Insecta; order Odonata; family Calopterygidae; genus Hetaerina; species Hetaerina titia. The sequence continues at coordinate 21,611,452 of CM073772.1, forward strand.
ATCCATTCCTATTTTCTGCAATACACGCATTAATTTTTCCCAATTCACTCTATCAAACACTTTTTCAAAATCTACAAAACAGGCGAAAACGTCCTGGTTGTATTCTATATTCCTCTCAATTAGTGATCTCATTACTGCAATGGCATCACTAGTACCTCTTCCCTTCCTAATCCCAAACTGATCATCCCTTAAGTAATCATTTGTCCTACTCTCAATCCTTTTGTTGATGATCCAGAGAACAACTTTAGCTGCGTGGGATATCAAACTTAATGTTCTGTAGTCCTCACATGATGTAACCTGTACCTTTTTCGGAATAGGAAATAACACTGATCTCATAAAGTCTTCCGGCCAGATTACTTCCTCATAGATCCTACGAATCAGTCCATATAGAGTCTCCCACATTTTCCTAAAAATTTCAATAGTTCCGCAGGAATTTTGTCTACCCCCGCTTTATTTGGTTTAATCTCCCTTAATGTGCTTTCCATCTCATCGTCGAGTATGCCTGGACCTAAGCTATCTTCTTCTACGTCATGTTCCTTGTCTATGTCTAATCTTGTTGGCCTAAGTTCTTTACCATACAGCGCTTCTATATATTCAAGCTATTTTTCTTGAATCTCTTCTGGTTCAGCTATTATCTTACCCCACTTATCTTTAACTGTAAGCATAGATCTTGCCTTCTTACTTTTAGATAATTGCTTAACCTTGCTGTATAGCGCTCCAATTTCACCCTTCCTCTGTAAAATTTCCATATCCTCGCATTGAGTTTTCCACCAGGCTTCTTTTTTTATTTGTGGCCCTTCTCAATTTATTGTTTAACTCTTTGTACTTCGTTTTGCCTAACTCTGTGCTTACATTCTTCCATCTTCTTCTCTCATCCATATTTGCAATCATCTCATTTGTGCCGCATGGTTTCCTTATTATTTTCCCCTTAACGGTTCCTATGGTGTCTTTTGCGGCTTTCGACATGACTTTCTTGATACATTCCCATGTTTTTCTATAGTACTCAGCCCTTTACCGTGATCCATGATTTTCTCTACATCCTGCTTATACTCCTTCTTTGTCAATCCATTTAATGGTTCAAAATTACATTTCCCAACCCGCCGCCCCTGCCTTATCTTTTTAAAACGGACGTTACATTTCATAACAACTAAATTGTGGTCAGAGCCCGCATCCGCTCCTGTGAAACTGTACAAATTTATCACACTGTTCCTAAATTGCGCCTAACCATAATATAATCTAACTGAGACCTTTCTGAGTTACTGGCATTTTCCATGTATACCTACGCCTTTTTGTGGTGTGTTGGTGATGACTAACCCCTGTCTCCTGCAGAACCCAATTGCTTTCTCCCCAAGTTCATTCCTCGTGCCCAAAACGTAGCTCCCCACCTCATCACCATCTCTTCCTTCGCCTACCGTCGCATTTCAATCCCCCAGCACTATCAAATGTTTCCCTGCAGGAACACACGCGATTTTATCGTCTAACTCATCGTACATCCTATCGACTTCTTCCTCCTTGTGGTTGCTCGGTGGCATGTATATCTGAACAATGACCAAGTTCGTCGGTCCTGATTTAATCTCTACGAGTAATATTCTATCATTTGCCTGCTCTATGTTGACTACGCTTCTTCCTACCTCCTTATTTTATATTACGGCAACCATTCGTTGGCTCTCGTCCCTGCCGCTGTATATTATTCTATATTCATCACTTCAGTAATCCCCGAAAAATATTCACCATAAAGCCTAGGAAAACGTGGAAATTAAAATGACACCCTAACTTTTTCGCCAGGATTTCATTTGTTAGATAGTTAAAAATAAGTGTTAATCTTCCCCAATCAATTAGTGCTTTGGTATACGAAAAAGAGGAGAATAAAAATTAAACATAAACACTTTGTGATAAACCTCCACTACACCCAGACAGATCATGCATGGCTGCAAAATAAGATGGGGGAAATTTCATTGATTCATGCAACTCATCGCCCCGAAAGTCACAGGAAGAGAATATGGCAGCCTGCTTTCAGCAGCGGACCACTTGGGGCATCAGCTCCACAGAGAGGGACGGGGCATGGAAGGGGAAGCTTGAATGTACGAAAACCCTTGGATCCTGCTTTCCCCGTGCCAAGAACTCAATCGTAATCAATTATATTATATGGCAACCTTAAGTGTTCTATTGTTTTATAAACTTGCAAAACATATCTGGAAAATAATATTATATAAATTAAAATAGAATTACTAAATCTTAAATGGAAATTTTGTGACACTGGGTTATTAGACATGTTAACCATATCGATGTTACTCCACGTAGTGAACAATTATAATTGAAATGACTTACCGGATAATCCATATTGTCCAATATTTTTTATTACTTGTACATATTAATCATGTGTAATCAAACGAAAAATTGGGTAATTTAAGCAAAAGCAGACATCCCTCTCATGTTACATGTATCACTAATACTTGTAAATATTGAATAAATATGGAAAGATTTGAGAGGGTACGATTCCATTACGTACCCTCTCTTTTTTCCCCGTATTATTTCGAACTGAAGAGAATCCTCGCGGGTCCTTAACGAGGGACTCTTTCGTCGTTTCATGTGAGAGAGAAGGGAAATCTCTTCAAAACATTCGGACGCGGGAGGCTGTCTTGGTCCATGGTGCCAAGGTTCCGAACTGATGCCCGCTGCCAATTGGCCGGCGTCTTTCCTGCCGCCCACCCCATAACACGCGCGGCTTCAAGGCAGACGACGGCGCCCGGGAGGACGATGGACCGGGGAGGGACATTCAGCCATTGCCACCACCGCGACACACACGCCCCTTTAGGGTCCCCCACTCCCTCCTCAATCACTCCAAACTCCCCCAGCATCCCACGTCGCGCCGGCCATTCTGCATCAGCTCTTTACAGTGCGAGACAGTGATACTCCTCGACGGGAAATCTCTTTCTAAAGGGATAACGAACTGGACGAGGAAGTTTCCACGCGGTACATTTCCTTTGAAATCATAATTTTTCCACCTGATGACCATTATAAACGGCCTGTAAAAAGCAAATACGCGTCATTTAGCGATAGAAAAAAATGTCGAGGGTTCTCTTAAAACGAGTTGTGTAGAGGGGTTTGGAGAAGTGGAATAAGGAGATGACGCCGGTTTTGGAAAGTAGACGGGTATTTCAAGCATCCGGGGCCGCATTACGTATAATGAGGCCAACAGAACAGTGTGGCCAGTATTTAAAATATAGGGCCATGCTAAAAGAGCCCAAAACAAATAACTAAACGTAAAAGGAACGTACCTACGGACGAAGTATAAAGTAAAAGTATCAATGAATTTATTACTGGATAATTGGATATTGGCAGAAGGTTTACGAATATATCCCACGAGCAAACGTTTTAACCCCAAAACTCTAGAGCCTAAAATCTCATTATATCATAATGATTTGCTTTAGCCCCATTTACTTGCCCTCCGGTAATAGGCTTCCATTCGACCCACATAGAATATTCACCGGAATTAAGCCGAGCGACGGACAAATCCAATCCGGGTCCGGCGTTATCCGCCTTCGTAAGCCCATTCTCGGAGCACACACTCGGGAGGGAAGGGTGATGAATCGGGAGGATAAGCGTCATTCGAGTCCCATCTTTTCTCTCTTCCCCTGAAGATCCCACTGGCCTCTCCACGCCCCCGGACAAACTTAGCACCAGCAATATCCTTTTCAAATTGAACTTCTTTCATTAATTTATGACCACTTTAGCTTAACAAGCAACGCTGGTCGAATACACCTGAACATGACCTTTACACATTTGATCCCACTTCCCAAAATTTTCCTCCACTCTCTCCTTTATTCTCTCAATTTTTGATTTGTTTGTCGGCTGCACTTTGAAATCCGCGTTTTCATCGGGATACCGAGAGCACATGAATGGGCGGCAATTAGGTAAATAAATCATACCACTCTCATATGGCTAACTTTTATCCGGAAAGATTAACTACATGAAAGTTGTGATACTTATCAAAGATCAGTGTTACAACATCAACACAGTTGCTCCCAGAAGAATTAACATTATGTCCTCGTTCTTCAGAAGATGCGGCTGTTTCTTGCTCTCACTCCCGAAGAGGGGTCTTGGTTTGTTAGGGAAATGGAAGGAAGGAATAGAGGGCAGGGATGTTGTACGGAATGAAGGAAAACAAAAAGTAATCGGAGAACAGTTTGCTGTGGTGTTGAGGTATCCGAATTGACCTCGTTGGGTGAGAATAAGAAATAATGGGGTGCACAGCCTTTTTCAATCAAAACATAACTTTAAAACTGAAGAATAGTGCAATGTAATAAAGTTAATGATAAACGCAGGAGATATATGACGAGGAACGCTTGCATAGTATAAAACAAATAAGATGATGAGAGGGAGAATAATTGATCAGCCGGGAGATCATGCAGAACATATCACGTCGAAATTCCCTTTGAGTGCTCCTCTCTGAAACACTATTACTAAGAGTATTCCGCTTTCAAATCAGATTTTTTGAACCTTAAGGTTTTATTAATACTGGATCTTATGTCATGACTTTAAGATACATTTTTCAAGGAAAATCTTTTGAAAAAATCTTTTCTCAGAAATAAATAAAAATTGGCAATTTTCCACAAAATAATTATTTTGCGGAAAATTGCAAATTTTTATTAATCATGATATTCCATCATACCACGCAAGAAACGTCTCTTTTTTTCTCAGAAAGTTTACCGAGCTTGTTTACACGAAGTCGTTGGAAATCTGCACCGATCGCTTAAATGTCACGGGAGCGATGAATAAAATTATAAATTAAAAAAATGTTATAGAAACATTAATTAACTGATCAAAATGTTATTTTTCATTCCTTTGCCATCATCATGAAATGTAAGAGAAATAACACAGCCAAAGGAGCCATTTTCAGAATGTTGGTAAACGGTCCTTTCATGGAAAGAGGACAAAGATGAACTCCAAAGTTTGAGATTGTGAAGCAATAAAGGCTTCTTATATCGGAAACCACATCAAATTAGCGCTGCAGAGGAGTCTGGAGTAATGTGGCTCGAATGTAAGCTATCATAGGGCATGTGATTTGAAATAGAGCGTGTTTAAAAAATGTGGATTTTCCTCTTAGCCCTTATCATTAATAATATAATAATATCATTAATAATCATAATGAATTAGACCCCACTAATTAACCAGTGAAAACCAATTTTCTTACTGCGCCTAAAATTGCTTGAACTACCACTTATCATACCTCTATGAAATCTCGCCATAGGACGCCCTCAGGAAAAACACATATCACGAAGAAGAGTTAGGTCAAGTATATTCAAAATATTAGGGAGGGGACTGCTATAGTAAGACGTCTAATTTATCTTAAAATTCCTGATGCATTCCAAGTCCAACCTGGCAAATTTTACTAAAAGCACTATGGTACAATGCCACTCCTATTTCACTACATTTAAATGAATGATAAAGGACTCAACTGGAGCCAAAGGTTTCCTATCCAGCAGTTAGTAAAGGTTATAACCCCAAAGGCTTTGGGTTCAAATCTATATAAACGATTTCCAGTTACCCTCAGGTTCCTATGGTAACTGGACCTTCACTGTGTCTCAAATCCAATAGTGATACAAATCAAAAGTGAAATTCATTCAAAATATTCACCAATTACACAGCGAGGAGTGAGTGCAAAACTAGTGAACCAGATTACCAAATGTGTACTATTCCGTTGTCAGGAATGCTAGTTCAGCAGAACTTCGGTGGTGTCCTTTGAGGGAGGATTTCACTTTGGGTTAAAGGCTTTTTCAAATTATATAAAAACCGAATCCGCTGAAATCCGTAGTCATCTTCCGAAAACCTAAAATATCATGAAAAAAATCGCAAATTTTGTTCCGCAGGATAAGCCATTTCGGAAATCATGTTGGTTTTTCATTACTATAGCTTGGATATCCAGATGTCTCACTATCTAACTAATAATTTAATGTTCCGTAACCTTGCATGATAAGGATGTGAGGAAAATAGGTCTGTGATTACTTGGTTGCTCCCTGTCACCGTTTTTAAATATTCAAGTAGGTGTTACGTTAGCTGTGTTCCAGTCACCTGGAACCTTATGATCTACACACAAGGGGCTTATCAAATACAACTTCGAAATACGGTGGTGTTTCCGACGCTATCTCCTCAAATATACGAGCTGGTATTTGATCGAGGGTGGAAGAGTTGCTTGTGTTAATGTTTTTCATCAAACGTTAAATGCCATTATATGATATTACAATTTTGCGCATCGGTTGGCGAAAAGATATGGAAAGCTATCGGAAACATTCGGTAAGACATTGATGAAGTAGCTTTGAAAGAAAGAATTTAATAAGTTGACTTTTTCCGTACTGCTGGTTACCGTGTCTTAAATTTTCAGCTAATGTTTTCCTTTTGAATTTGCTAAAGCTTTCCAAAAACCCTCTTCGCATTCACCCTAGATATCTTGTAATCGTAATTGATCTTATTCCACTCTATCGCTCCTTACACTTATCATCTTGGCTTGAATTATTCTTTGACGGCTTAACAATTTTCCATCCTCCATGTCATAATTAGTATCCTCCGTGCTATCCCTGATAAGGCTCCGCGTTTCTTCTTGCGTTGCAGCGAACGTCTTCAGAAACGAAGTGAAGTGATGCTTCCGCAAACCGTCTCTCTCGGTTTTTCCTTTTGGCCGTTTAATTTCACGGTCGAAGCTGGTTTTTACTTTATCTTTTGGACGGCCAGATAGAAACCTATCGCCAATAAAAAAGAGAAAGGGAATACTGGGAATTAAAAAAAGACTGAACGGAAGCATCACTTCACTTCGCTTCCGCAGCAACGCGAGATGAACCTTTGAGCACAAAAATGCCTTCCCCCCCTTCCCCTCCCCCCGCCGCCACCAACCTCGAGAATCGCTCTATCGTCCCGGGAAAAAATGTCTTGTTTCCCATTAAGGTTTTCACTACGGTATGTATTTAAGGGTGCATGTTTTTGGAGGTTTTTTAAGAAATGCTTTTTTTTCCTTTTCCCTTCCTTCCCCTTCATTTTCCTTATCCCTAAACCCATTCCACCTGATCCTTGCACCCCCTGCCACAGACCTTTGTTTAATCGCGGGGTATTTATGTAGATACTTCATCGAATCGCTGAGAAATCCTACGATCACTACTATTGTTTGTAATTTTACTTGGAATGTTCATTTGGATTGCGCCGAGCGCGTGATGTCAAGGAAGTGGTCCACAGCAAGCATACACAGTGCTTTGGTGTTTTTTATACTTCTTTAAAATTTACGAATGAAATCTATAGCACGCACTTCAAGGCATTATACTATCCGTTTTAAAAGTAGCAAATTGTTAACGGAGATGAATACCGCTACAATTTTCCACTAAGTATTATAGTCTTCATCTCTGTTATCATGTAAGAGTTGCACCACATCACACTTGAAGCTGTAATCCGCGTAATGTCAATCTGCTATCTGCGATCATGCGTACACTGAACCCTGACCGTCTGAATTTAGCACTTCACGCACGTGTCGGAACAAAACTGTCAATGATACTACTTATACAAACCTTGTATATAGTTACTAAATATTAAGACAATCTTAATTTCTAATCACCCCTCTAATGGCTAATTACAAGGTATCATGCGTACTATAGATAAATAGGTACAGCATAAGAATTAAGTAAATTGTGTGCTGAGGTTTTATAGACACTCCCTGGGCTACGCCTGGAAGTTAGGCAATGAGTGATTAAGTTTCCTCTGTGCCACTTTTCACTCGTGAATATACGAGAAACATTAACGGAGCGGTCCCTTCCAGTGTCTTGCGGGAGGGGGCGACTCCTTCAATTTCGGGGGAAGGAAGAATGTGTCGGCGGGAGTGTAGCGCCGATTTGAAGCAATCCCTAGATCCTCGAGAGACCTCCTAGGGGCTCACCTGACTCCCACCACCCTGAGTGCCACGCCCATCCCCCTCCTTACATCAATTTTCTCCCCAACAACTCCACCCCTCTCTCTCCCCCTTCCCGCGGGATCCGATATAATATTTGAATACGAAATTGGCTCTCCCGCCCATTTCCTCCTCCCCCCGCTGCCCCTCGGCGCGAACAATGCCCCCCCACCCCCTTCAGAGACACCTCTCGCCACGCCGACCCTATTACTTCCCGCCGAGTGCTCGCCACAAAGAAGGAGGGAGGACTGGGAGAGCGGTTCTTTCTGGTTTACGGAGACATTAAACGCCCTCCCGCCGCGAAACGAGATTGTTCCACAGCGAAAGCCAATCAATTTCTGGCAAAAAATGAGCGGGGAGGAGAGGGGGAGTGAGCTGGGAGGAGAGGGGGGTGAGCGGGGGTCGGAACGATGGGAAGGGGTAGCGTGTGGTCACGCCCTGCAGAGGGGACTGCCACCCTCTCCACCGAAATAGGAACCCCTGGGTGCGTGGGTGCGTGCGCGCGCGTGTGTGTGTGTGCTGCCGCAAGTTTGTTAAATACTCTTCGCGCAATCTGAAAAGATGGAAAAAAACACGGAAAGTCGAGAGGAAGAGAAGCAATCCCTGCGTCGGTTGTGTCCTCCTTCCGAAAACCCCTAAGGCTTCCGGCCCCAGCTGCATCCCGGGCTGCATGCAAATTAGTATGCATCGTTGTTGGCTCGGTTGAGTGATGAAATCAAGAAAAAAGGTCGTCATTCGGCAAGGAAGAAATTCTCTTTCATCAAGTCAATTCACGGGTGCACCTCGCGCAGTTTCGATGGTGAAAGTTAAGAGAAATAAGTTCGAATTATTGCAGCGTCCACCATATTCGCGTCCAATGAGGAGTTCATCACCATTACAGATATCTATTTTAAGAACCTTCCGAAATCCTAATTTTAGACGGCTTAAATAAGATTGGAGAAACGCTGAGAAAAGTATATCTACCTAAAAAAACTATTTATTAGTTATAGAACATATAACCAAAATAGCATATTTTTCTATTTTTTCCGAGGGACTTATTGAGCAATCCACGTATCTCATATCAAACTACTCGCACAACTAGAAGCTTATGGTGTAGGCATTAGTATCCTGGTCTGAATTAAAGAATTTTTGAATGGTAGGGTACAAAGTAGGCTACAATGGACAAATTAGATTCGAGAAGGTTTCGAACGAACAAACGTGGAGAACACGTGTTCAATTACTGTTCATAGTATTTAACAAAGATTTGAACTATTGGTAAATCAACTATCTTTTGGCCGGAAGATTCGCTGTATACCTTGATCATAATTATGATATTCATCATCGATTGTATCAATAATTGTCAAAGCTATAAGTTCACGGTAATATTCCATTCTGATTTTCCTAGAACGTTGGAAGGCATCATAGTACTTAGGAATAACTGTTTTTCTTTTATTTCTCAATATCATGATTTGGTTTCCTTGTAAAATATTACTGTTCAAATCTGAACTTCATTTGATCAACAACTTGGATATTTCATAATTGTCATCTTGCTATATTTGACAGCTATTTTGACAGTTTAAATGTACCTATAAATTTTCTTATTTCACAGCCTTTATTACAAAATGATACCATCCATACATGTCAAATTTTATTTTGCATGCAAGGTCTGAATAAAAGGTATCAGTCACGATTTTGTCTTGACGTGTTCGTGAAGTGCTGAATTCAGACCGTCGGTTGTTAAGTGTGCGAATGATCGCAGATCGTATACTGGCATGAATAAGATGACAGTGCAAACACCATGATTACTGAAAATTTGGCGATGAGAAAGATCTGCAGTAAACTCGTCCTCTCGAAGGTCTTGATGGACACCCAAAAGAGCAGAGTCTAGAGTGTCAGCTTGAAAGGACCTTCTACAACGGCATCGAGACGATTCCCCAACTCCCTCACAGTCTCCCTGAATTGGCACCGCCAGACTATTTCCTATTTCCAAAGGTAAAATACTACAGGTATTCCCTTAAAGGAAACCTCCACCATGGGACCCTAAGTGCCCTCAAAGAACGCGTACCCTTAAGAATACCCTTATTCGGAATTCGCCTGTCAGGGAAGAGCCTTCGAGTCGTGGAAAAACCACTGGAAAAACTCTCAAGGGATGCACTTTGAGGAATATTGGGACATTGGGGCAATATATATGAAAAAATCTATTTTTACGAAAGCTCTAATGCAACCATACATACTCGTTCGGAAGTTTCCCCTGAGTGGATTTGATATCCACCGAATGATTCCCGGGTTTACACCACGCTGGTTGGCTTGGATAGACCTTCTTTCCATAGTTTCTATATAGGGCTTTATTAGATGAATTTATCTAAATAGTCTATCCATGCCAACCAAAGCAGTGTAAATCCAAGCAATCACAGAAATCAACTCGAAGGTTCATTTAATGGTTGAATAAGGATAAACCTCACCTAATGCTAAGGGGGTATGGAGGGATAGTTGCTTCCTGTTACCGCCTTTGCTATCCAAAGAAGATCTTGTGCTCAAAAAATCACGTAGTTTGAATGGATCTGAGGGCATCCAAAGGCTGACGCCGGACTCGAACCCCAGCCCTCGCCATTGTCACTGCCCTCCACCGCGCCTAGACTGCCGTGCCTCTTTTCCGGTAAAGGAAATGTTAAAAAAATCCTGATATTGACAGACCACTTTTCCTTAAACAGGGGAAAATAGTTTACTTGTTCGATATTTTTCGAAACAGTGGAGTTCCAACTATTATTTGAGATGAATTAAATTTGTTGGGTTGGAATTTTTAAACTCGGTGCGAGGAACCACATTAATTTAACGGGTTTGGATAACCATCGCATTTGCGGTGGCCGTTTGAGATGGAGGACTTACGGCTGGAGGGCAGGGAATCAATGGCCACCCGACCATTCGAAGGTCTGCCGCTCCGAAAACGCTCAGTTTGTTCGCGATTTGAGATGGCTTCCCGCTATTTTCTCGGACCTCTGACGGCATTAGAAATCGTCGGACCTAAAATTTGGTGAAAAGTGATAATCAAACCTTATGTGACAGGTTGGGAGGGAAGTAATAGAACGTGTTAAGCACCGCTTAAAGCGATCGCCGGCGACTGACCGCTCCTTGGACCCTGCAGTATGGCGTGTGATGTCCCCTTCATCCCGCGGGAGAGAAGTCGGGAGTGATGGCATCCCTCCCTCGTTCCGATTACCCTCCCGTGGGAGATCCTTCCCCCTTCCCATGACGGCTGAATTAAGGAGAAGGGATGGAAGATGCTGTGATTAATGAAATGTCTGCTGCTCCCCCTTATTTTTTTATAATTACGTCCGAAGGTGGAGGATTTAAAAAAAGGGAGACACGAGTGGATCGAAAGGAAGGAGGCAGGCTGGATGGTTAATTTTCAGGTGGTTCGTTGCCAAAGCAACGCCTGAGGTTAGCAAACACGCTTTCAGCGACGAGAGTAGGAAAGAGACGGTGGCATTTTTAAGCGAAGGGGAAGGAAATTGCGCGGGATCCGCCCCTCCACTCCCCCCAAATACCCCCAAGTTCAGTGGCCATTTGTTTGAGAAAATGAACACGCATAGTTTGCTAAATGATTCATTCACAGCGCTTTGCAGTGATTCCACAACAGTTTTGGATTTTTTATCAGTGTGCCAACTACCCAATTATATCATTGACAGCACGTTTAAGTGAAATATGGATTTTTTTAAAGCATATGATACACATGAAAATTATCCCGCCCAGTCTACCCTTTAGAGTCGGCGTGAATTGCATGGGTCGGGTTGTGAATCAAACCTACGCGGCTTAGGCGCCGCTTACCTTGAGGGTGAGTGGATGCAGGAAGCATCGTCGGATATTCGTTGACAGAAATAAAACCATTGCATTTCGGAAAGGAGCAGCAACCGGAGTCGAATGCTCCAGGTACACTCCACGTAGAGGAGGTGCTTAATTTTCATTCATGTATATTCTCTTTGAGAAACATTTTAATGTTCATTCCCTCCCACCCTCTGACCCTCACTCAAATTCAAAACAATAAATCAGGCGTTTCTCTAGCTCCTGGATTCCTGGAACCACCCAGGCATTATTATTAAACATTAATAAGCCCGATATTTACATATTTTCATCCCCCCTTCGCTTCCAACACCTTCCATATTATTCCCACACTTCTAAAAACTCCCCTTCCAACTCTTACCCTGGCAAACCTTTCCCCACCTTCCCCTCCCATCCAGCGTCTCCACCCCCTTCCGTTATAACCTTTTCCTCAGTTCTTTCCTTCTCTTCCTTGAGAAAGGTGGCTTGTACCACCGAAAATTCCAATAGGTGTGTTTCTTTTCTTTTTTGCGTGTTTCTGTGTTTTGCCTTTCTTCGCTAGTGGTTACTTAATATACATTGTGGTATATATATATGTATATATATATATATACACATGTACATACATACATATATAAAAATATAGGTTTACTTTAAGTGAACATATCATCTCCGTTGATGAAAAATTACGAAAAAACTTGTGTGCGAAAAAATGTGGCAAGATGGGTTTTCTCTCATTAGAAAATAAAGGAGACAGGCTTGGTGCTTTTTTGTCGCAGTCTTTATCTTTTCTGCGCGGATACATAACTGTGAATTATATATGGATACACTGCAACCCCAAAGGACAGAGGAGCTTTCGAAACAGCGGGGTTTTAAATGCGGTCCGACCCCTAAGAAGGCGAAGACGGTGCAATTGGCCAGTAAGATGGTGGTGACCACGGTTTTTTTTGGATGCATGTGGAATCACCCGCATCGATTACTTGCAAAAGGGACAAACGATAAATGTAGAGCACGTTTTATGCGCCGCTATTGCACCGGTCGAGAGAAGAAAATAAGAAGAGTACTCCCTACTTGGCAAAGGCAAAAATTCACAGATTGTGTGGCAAAGTCATGAAATTAAGATGTGAATTATTTCACATTAACCTTATTCCAGACCAGATTTTGTCGCGGCCGACGTTTGGCTTGGCTGGAAAATGATCCACATAAAACGAGAGGGTGCTTGTAAAATTAATTCATTCATATTTTGAGGACCTTCAGAAATCCTACTTTTTGCGTGTCTTAAAAAAGTCGTAAAAAGCTAGGAAAAATGTATCAAATGTATGACATATAGAAAACTCATGAAAAATTTTACTTAAAAAAATCCATCCAAATAATTTATTTATTCTCAACAACTTTTTGAGCAACCCACATGTATAATATATAAGTATTAGCGGAAAGTATTTAAAAAAAGTAAGTGTAAGGTCAGTTTTAAGGTTGGCGATGGAGTACGAGCATGTGAAACTTAGAAACGCAAACTAAAGAGAAACTCACAGTTTGTTTTTTTTAATGTTTCGGTAGCACAATCACCTTTCTCAACGGAATGAATATTAGGAAATACGCATAAATATATTTTTTTGACTATTTTGCAAGACTTCCATTCTAATTGTTTTACGTGTTACCTTTGCCATTGGCACTCCTTAATTCTTTGAAAATATTTTATTTTTATCTTACGCAAAGTATATCTGCATATTGCGCAATGACTCAATTATTGAAAAAAATAAAACCAAAGGGATGAAGGAAAATGCTATTTCAGCAAACATATCGTCAAATTGCCGTAGTGAAGCCGAACATTTTTCAACTGCCTGGTCAATTAGCACTGAAGCAATTCTAGAATCATATCAATGAATCTTTTAACAAGTATTTATCGCAATTTAAGCTTGCAATATGGTATAAAATTGAAAAAAAAACGAATCTCTGCCGTTTCCTCCGTCTGCGAGTTTACACTTATCCATGTATTCCTCGTAGCAGCTTTTTCCATCTCCAAAAGCATTCGCCCTTCACCCTTCTGATTTGTTTTTTTTGGTAATTTAATTCTCACACATTTTCTCAACATGATCGAACCCGAGCAGCGGCATACATTGTTGTGCAATGGTGCGCGAACTGGTGCAATCTGGCGGTCATGACGCGCACTATAGCGTCGCTAGTTAACTGAGACTCTTTTTATACGAGGGCGTATTGAAAAGTAAGGTCTTCTATTTTTTTCATGGACAACCATGTTTATTCTGAACTTTGCATACATCATTAGAAAGGTTGAGCATTTAACTATTTTTCCACAAAGTCGGCTTAACGACCAATCGCTTTTTGTATCCTTGTAACCAGCTTTTTATTCCGGCGTCGTACCTTTCTCCCGCCCCGTCGCGAAAGCAACTGATGACTGCTTCTTGCATTTCTTCCTCGTCTGATTTCTGGATTCATTCAATAGTGACTAGAGACAAAAGATGGGAAAATCACCACATCTTGGGAAAGAAAGAGCAGTCGAAACAATTGCGTCACCCAACCTCACCGAAGCCCAAAAACTTCGAGACAGAGAAGTCAGCGGGAAAAATTATGACGCCCGTTTTCTGGAATAGGACGGGGTTCTGTTGGTGGATTTTATGCCGAAAGGAACGAGAACCAACTCAAAAAGCTACTGCGAGACTCGAACTTTGAAACTGACTGCGAAACTTCGACGAGCCATTCAAAACAAAAGAAGGGGTAGGCTCACCAAAGAATTGTGTTTGCATCATGACAATGCGCGTCCACATGAGTCACATCAAACGACCACCCTACTCAATGAATTCGGCTGGGATATCATCAACATTCCAACACAACACAATCAACACAATACAATACATTGAATTAATTTCATACCGTGGTGCATTCTCATGATGAGATGAAAGTTTTTCCCTTGCATATTTTGCAATAAATATATATGGTGACAAATCACTTAATCTTAACAAAAATAACTGCCCAGAATATTTTACGTTTGTCACTGTTTTCAGTTATATTAATCCTTGATTAGGAGTATCCTGTTTTTATATAATTATATTTTGATGGCTTTGGAAATTCAAAAACCAAGTCAAAACATAGTGTCGATTAAGTACTAATATCAGTCAATGAATACCAGAGTGAGTATTAAGAGATCTGTTATGGATATATTTGAGTCATTCCTTTATGCTAACGGTGGTTATATGTATATTTGTTTAGTTATAGATTGGAATGGAGAGGCTGAAAAATTGGTAGGAGTTTTAGATAAAAGATAAGAGGGTGGTGTGGGGTAGGCAATAGTCAATTTCAATGGTATCGGTCTCATCCTTATGAAAATTCATCTTGAGGTTAAGACAAAATTTGTAAATTCAAAAAATCTTGATTTTAATCTTAAGGCTTTAAACAAATTTTTATGAATTTGCAAAGTGTGTCTTATTCCTCAATAGTCAATCAGAGTGGAGATGCTTATGGTAGTTGACTTGATACTATGAGCAGAAAATCATCCGGGATTATCGCACTTACGTTTTTTAGGAGCATTTAGAAGTAGGGAGTCCCAATTTGAGGTTTATGATGGGAGAAGTTGGACATTTCTCCGAATGAGAGTCCTTCATTTGTTTCAATTGGTCACCATCGATGTCACTTAACCTCCACTCCCACATATGATTGTATTTTATCGCATATCTTTCCCGATGAATTTCACGTCTTTCATTTCTTAATATTATGCAACATTATCACACATATACATCCAACTACAAACACACATGCACCAATTCCGTGTACAAAAATCCAACAAGCCATGATTAGTACTTCCATTTCCACAGTTTTCACCCAGACGCTCAATGCCATTTTCTTTCTCCTTTCACCCTCTCCTGAATACTAACGCCCCCTCCAAATAGGACTACGTAGATAGGCTTCACCACAACTCCATTAGAAAACGAGGGCACTCCAACAACACACTGAATTAAAAATCCTACCGCAAACAGCTTTATTCATTCCTCGGATATCTTCATGGAAAACGGTAGAAAAAAAACACAAAGCAAGGACACTCACAAAAATGATTAACGTTTCGACGGCTAAGCCGCACTTTTTGAGAATTCTGAGGCTATTTATTGTATGATTTCACTCTTGCCCACAGATATGATAACAGTGAATACCAAACCACACATCTAGATGTACGTGATTTGCGACTTACGGTAAAACTTCACCATTGGTGCGGAGTAGTTAATGTTGTAGGATAAGCGTTTCTCGTTGCCTCGGCCTGGAAAAATAAGAAATGTCATTTTTCCAAAGTGCCCCTGGGAATGAAACAGAAAACCTTCCACTACTTCTGAGCTGCCTCATCCATTGATATTTTTAGGAAGATCATTCATTGAAAAAAATGATGAAGGGGGAGGAAGACCATGAGGGGGAGAAAATAAAAATTGGAGTTCTATTAATTTAAATGTAAGGTAGTATAAAGTATAAGGTGTTGGATACGGAGGATTAATTGTTTAATCCACGAGTCGAAATGGTGGCGAGTAAGTTTGACTTTTATATTACCTACGTTAAAATCACTGTCCTGCATATGTTGACTCAACATTAAATGGCAACACTCCCTCAAATATATTTCCATTCAATTTTATTATGCTTCTCTGAAAACATCTGTTTGAATATTTTAAAGCCCCGAATAATTATGCATTCAGAGTGAATCGTATCGCTAACCGCGATCCTAATGAGACCCATTTGCTGTCTATAATGACGGAAGTTAGCTGCTGATAATCGACTAACTGTGCATATGAAAACATATGAAAATTGAAGAAATATTTTCAGAAGAACACGTAATTACTATCGTCAAATCTACAGAATTCTTTGCTCTTAAAGCAAATATTGGTTAATTTTCCTTAAATTTTAATTTATCGTTGGAATATCTCTCTTAATGCATTCCATTTGCTCTCTTCATTCTCTCATTCTTGATTCTACTCGACAATTGCCCCTACCATACCAGCGTAATTTTGGTAAACCCTTTGGTTTACAGACACTTAGACCCCACATTTGCGTCTACTTTCTACTGTCTAATTTCCGATATACATATATATATATATGTATAAATATATACATATCTAATTACATATATATGTATATATATGTACACACATATATAAGTGTGTGTGTAATGAGTTTAATAATTCCCATTTATTTACGGTGACCCTGCGGTGAAGGCAGTACACGAATTTTTACTTTGGCCAGTGATATGAGAGGGGCCATGTTTCAGGTCCCCCGCGGTGACGTGGCCGGTCCGTTCCGAACGATTCACTTTAAGAATTCATTTCCAGGCATAACACGCCTACATGCTCCGCCACGCCCTGGATGGGGTTAGTGTTGAGTTGCTGGGAGTGACAGTCGCACACGCACCCTCTGCTGACTATCCTAAAAGGTCATACCGCACGCAATACACTTTTGAATATTGTGTTGCATGCTCACAAGGATGTGCAATGCACATTGCTATTGATCTAAGAGTACGGTTCCACGGTAAATGGATTCTGTGGCTTTCTGCAAATTGATTTATAATCTTACACAAGGAATCTGGCTGACGGAGTATACATGAGACATTTTTTCTCGCACTATTCTAGGACGATTGGAATACCGCAAGTGTGAAAAAGTTGGAAAAAAGATAATATTTTACATTAGCAATTGAACGAAGTTTCTATTAAAAAGGAAGAAAGATTCACGCTTGTAATTTTATTTTTCATTAATTCCAGGATATTTAGTCGTTGAATGCAAATTAATTTTATAGACTTTAAAATTTTTCTTAACTTTTTTAGGTAAAAGTTTGTTGAAAAAAATAGAGTTAACACATTAAGTAAGGGTTAAACTGATATTAATCAGTTATTGGTGATTCAGCCTTATTTTTTGTAATAACCCTTCGAGAGATCTGATTGGCAAAATGCGTGTAAGAATCCAAAGTTAAACATATTAAAAGATTAAAAGTATTAAAAAAGATTAAAAATATTATTTACTTACACAGTAAAAGTAACGTCCGATAATGAAATGAAGTATTTAATATTGCACGCATCCTGCTGAATTTGACGCTCTGGTCTTCAAAATGAAATCAGCTCTAAAATTAAGAAATAATAAGAACATCTGCAACCTCTTTCAAATCATTATCTTAGTCTCTTTCATGCTCCAATAAATTGTGCGATCCAAAAAAAATCAATTAGTTTCCTCACCCTCATCGTACACATATTCAATTTCGCTCTCCCGCAGATTCCTTGGAGAAATCTAGTTCTAGGTTAGGTGTATTGTAATTCGCATGCTTTCAATGCTTTATGGGGGATGAGACGAAAAACCAAAATCGAGGGGATTAAGGACAACTCAACTCAAGCTCAAACCTGAACGTGTGGTTAATTATCCAACAAAAGTAAAATATTTGTAATTTTAGTCATTAATAGTATAATATTAGCCATTGTTGATATATGTATTTAGTGCTATTTCTTGATATTTTAGGAATGAGATTCATTGCTGCTTCTTGTAAAAATCCGAAAGAAGATAAAATATGATCCTCCAGCCTCCGCGATACATTTGATATACTCTTTCTCTTTTTCTTTATCCCTTCACGTTTTCCCTGGGGTTGTTTTCAATTCCCTGCCACCTTACCCCCGTCCGCTGTGTGCAGAGGTCATTAGGCCTTTCTGACGTATCCCATCTGTAATTTTTGTCTTTTATTTATAATTTTCCACACGCATGCGAACACGGTCCGTTAAAAGAACTTTCTCATTCGTCCACCAAAGAGATCTGCATCTGCATCCGCTAAGCTCACCATCTCGATCCTCCTATTCCCCACAGTGCATAAAATTACCCTAGTCTCACTCATATCAACTCTCCAAATAAATAGTCGACTTCTCAGGACAGGTAGAAACAACAAAGAATGTCTTCTGCCAGCAACCATAAGTGCTGGAGATGTGACTCGAGTGATGATCGACTTGAAATGCATGTCATATATTCCTTATATTAAAATATTACATTTATAAACCATATCTCTCGTTTCATAACACAATCTGCTAAATTTTGGGCACTCACAAAAGGTTGGGTGGACAAAAGATGACATAAAACGACGAATTGTCATCCTAATAATAATATTCAACAATTCAATCAACCTTGAACTTACCAAAGTTAAATATTCAAATGAATTTTATAGCGAGTTAGAATAATGTGAAGGAAACGAAATATATTTACTGAGCTGGACCAAAATTATGACTTTAAAATATTTTATGAGTATACATGTTTAAATGTTTCGTATTTTAATGAAAACTAATTTTTTTAATGGTGGGACCTTCAAGCAAGAATCCAAGTGATGCGGTGTTTTCAGTCCATATTATTCAGTACATATATTAATATTTAATATACATTTCATATATTATAATTTAGGGAATTGGAAATAATTTTTACTTTTTCCGATGTCTTTCTGACAGCCGCAATAAGAATGCGCACCACTGCAAACAATGCTCAAAACAACTCTTAAAAAGCGAATACCTGTATACTGAGCACGTATTCCTGGGAGACTGATGAAATAATTTAGAACCAATCAGAATCAACTCAATTTCCACTGTTCTGCCAACATAACTATTCAGCAGAGAATGATTTTCTAGGGATATTTATCCATGAAACAATGGAATATGGTTTCTAATTTAACGTAGAACTTGGCTTATCAAATTGCAAGTAATTTTACTTTCGTCCTTATTTCCGTTTTAGAATTTGGTTTGAAATACATCAGGAAATTTAGAGTCTAAAATAAATGACAGAAGATGTATTGAATGCTGGGCACATTTTGAAACAAAATCCCTAAAATCGACATACAAGACCTACCTTGTACTAAGGTGGATGTGTTTTTTAGTTAATAGTATATGTATTTGTATGCGCGTATGTTAACATAAAGGTTTTTGCATCAATGTATCCGCTACCGTGGACGTAGGTTAGAATAAATACGTTGATTTTGCATGTGGTTTTCTTCCCTTTTACTGTCTTATTTTGATCACACCTTGTACATTTATGTGGATGAAAATTCAACCAAAGGTTGATGACGGCCATATTGGCGTCAACGTCAAGTATTTTTTTGAAAGAGATTTCCCATTTTTACATCTTGAGACCAGCTCTCAAATTTGGAAGTTTTCTTTTCTTCGTCTTTCATTGCTGAAATTTTAAGTGTTAGAATATAAATTAGGTATATCTGCACGCGAGAAAACCATGGCTTTTTAAAAAGAAATATTACCAATAATTCAACAAGACTAGTAATAATACATTTGGTCTGATTTTCTTTATTCTTTGTGCACAAGAGTGCGAGCGCTCATATGATATGTAATCACGACGACTTATTAAAAAATCCTGAAAATCCTAATTAAGGAGTAATAAAACTAATATTTATCCATCAATTCGACCTTGAATATGGGAAAACGCTATATTGCCTCGTAGAGGAAAATAAAGCTCATTCCACTTTTATGGGGTTTCTTAACTTTTTGATATTATTATGGTACATTATGAAATGAAATATTTTACTTTGTAATTCCACAAAATTGTGTGGAATTAAAAAGTAAAGTATTTCATTTCAATATGTCATGTAAATTCCATAAAGTTACTCCTGAGACGACAAATGGTACATTATATTCATAAATATTCATTGTTGTTGATCGCCATGGATAAGGTTGGCATTAAAAAATCTGAAAAATACCTTGTAAATTTAACAAATCATATAAATGATCTGAGAAAGCGAAGTTTTTATACCTGTGGTTAAGTTTTTATGTAAATATCAACAATATTAGAAACACCTTGGTCTACATTAAAAATTGATTGAAATCTGCTAATGAAATCATTGAAAATAATCATAATTACTCTAACATAGATTAGAATTTTGAAAGAGAAAGAAAATCAATTATTAAGAATCAGACGGTTGAAAATAATGTTACAGATGAAAAATAAATAAGAAAGCAGGAAGAATTTATTTTCTAAATGTTTTTTCAATAACACTACTAATATTTATACCATAACCATACTAATTAAAACTACCATAACTAAGTACTAATTATTGTGGAACCACCTATTGATTAAATTTCTGCGGAAGAAGGTTATCACATTACATATAATGATAAAATATTACAAAAATCACTGCTAATTCTTCATCGTTAAAAAGCCTGACTTTCTTCTTGAAACAGGAAAATTCTCAAAATTAAAAACTCTCTATTAGTATTGGGGGGTGTGCATTTGAATATCGAAGTTAAAACTGATCCCGAGTGTATTCGCCAGAGATATTTCATGTTTTCATATATATTGGTCGGGTGCATAATGGGGGGGGGGTGGATATGATGGAGGGTATAATAGCAAGTTCATGTATTGATCTCATTTATGATGATGTATGAAACAAGTACCTGAAGGAATTATAATAAAATATAATGACTCCCACCACCAACTAATAGGAGTTAAAAAACTGCTTCATCATAGATAGTGAAAAAATTAACTGGAAATGGTTCTATTTAAACAAAAATTAGATTAAAGGGATATTTATTTATGCATATGTATGTGCAAGTTATGAAAAATAGGTAATGCTACTGTAGCAAGGTGAAGTTGGCACCGTTCAACGCTAAATAATTACACTATCGGGAACTGTTTATTGCAAATTTGAAGTTGACAGTGGGTTGACAGAAATATTGTACAATTGTTGACGATTGTTACGACAAAATTAAGAAATTAAAAATTAAATGTCTCGGAATCGGATTTCAAGAGATCATCGAAGGAAACGCAAATGTATTCAGACGCCGTTCCCTCGGGCGGATCTCTGACTGCGCCGGAGAAAGGCGTCGGCAACATCCTTGACACCATCCTCTTCCTCCACTCTTCCTCCCCTCCCGCCTCTCTGAAACAGAAAACTTGACGGTCCGTTCACGTCAGCATTTATGCGTGCAATCCACTCTTCTATCGGTGTGTATAACATCTGCCTCGGTTTTGGCCTCCTCGAACATATTTATGATGGGTCAAGGATTCTCGGATGCATCGAACACACATGCAAGAAGTATATGGACAGTTATTCCCTTCATGAATCTCATATTCTCAGAATTTCGACTTTACACAGCCAGACTTCATGTGAAACAATCAGAAATATCCTTAATTCCGCAGTTGGATTTGTCGTAAACCGTTTTCAGCGCCACGATTGAGCTAAAGTTATTGAATTTAAAGAACTGCGGGAGGTACCGCGAAAATAAGTCACTTTTTTAACGGAGTAATCCGCTGATGCGCATTTAAAAAAATTTTGGAGTGCAAGAAGACACCTTTTTAGTTTAACTGGCTGAAGCGCTCGGCCGGACATCGAGGGATTCGGGTTCGAATCTCGGTCAAGGCGAATCATTTTTACACGCTGAAATGTGCATTCTCGAGTTTGTAAAATTGAAAAGAAGTCTATTCTGAAAAGGTTCTGTAATTTGAAAGTATTCCTTAGTGAAAATCCATTGAGAGCGCGACACATTTAGCAGTAAATTTAAATCGCGACATGTATTTTACTAATTCTTCTAGTCAATTCTCCCGAGCACCGCCAGAAGAAAGTTAGATTTTTATTTTAAAAAGATTGCAAAAATTTCAAGGTTCCGTTTTAAAATTTTTGACCACTATGGTCATTTGTAAGAACCATTTTGTGCTTTAATAATCTCGCTATTATGTGAACTGGATTTGCCATTAACATAACGTAAATCTGTTCGGTCAAAAGTTGCCGCATTGTTGATTCGCTGACATTTACTGATGTCTTCAAACGAGCGATTCCAGTCAGATAATCCCAGCGAAACTGTTCCTCGAGAAAGAATACACACGAGGTTATTACCTGATAGAAATGTTCAGCTAAAGTAAAACTGTAATTCTTTACCTTAAAAATAACATTGAAAAACAGTGTTTTTAAAATAAATTATCTCGCAGCGTGAACTCAGTCCTAAACGTTTATGGTTCTATGAATTAAAGGGTAAAATTACCCCAATTTGTGATAAATATTTTTTTAAGAATTAAAAAACCGTTGCTCAAGTTTAAATTTAAGTGATTTGTATTTAATCTTAAATTTCAAGTTTGCTAAAATTCTATTGGTATATTCTCCAGGCCCTCCTCAATGAAGCGCCACTTGTGTTCTGGCCACCGGGTGAGTTCTTGTACTCGTGGTATTTCCTTATTCTCCGTTTTGCCTATATCATGGTATATAATTACAGATCTTGCGGATAATTTTCCTCTTATAGATCTGTGCACTGTCCGACTCATATAAACGTTTATACACACACGCAATACTCACAAACTCCCTGAAAATATGACTTGTAATACCTTAAGCGGTGAACTAAGCGCGGGAAGCGTCTTAAAGTGTCACACGATTTATTCTAATTCCTGTAAGGCTTTAGGCAGATCCTCATATATATTCTTCTTATTGAGATCATTGAAAACATTATTAATTTGCAATGCAACAATTCGCCTCAAGCAGGATTAGAACCTGAATCCCTCGATTTCAATTGGGTCCCAGTTAAGCCACCGAGCCATCCACATGCCCTCCAAAATTTTCCCAGTCAAAGGAAATGATTTTTAGGCCCTGAAATTGTTTCATTGTAACACGCTATAGCTGATTACCTAATTTAGATTTTACTGTCGCGAGATCTTCTGCAGTTTCTAGAAGTTTGTCATTAT
Organism: Hetaerina titia; assembly: GCA_037158775.1. Lineage (NCBI taxonomy): Eukaryota > Metazoa > Arthropoda > Insecta > Odonata > Calopterygidae > Hetaerina > Hetaerina titia. Next base: position 21,634,850 of record CM073772.1, read on the forward strand.
TAATGTAAGAAAATACTTTGATTTTTAATAACTTAATTTTAATTTAGTCTTAAAAATTAGACTTTTTGTAAAGAAACACGATTTGGCAACATTTAATTCACGATTTTAACTGACTTCAACATGGTCGACTGCGTGCATACCGTGCGTTCCGTCAGATTTTAGATCATAAATTCCAATTTTAAATTGAATGACATTCAAGCGTCCGAAAAAATGAATGCTTTCCCGTCTGTGTCGCCTTTGAACATCTCGATTTGTGAACTTCTCACGAGGCCTAGGTCAGGTACGCCTCTATATCCTTGGCCGTCTGAGGTCGCCCTACTCTTTATTGAGACTGCGTCTTTCTCTTGTCTCCTATTGTCTCCTAGTGACTGTCGGACTCACACACTTTTGACGTCGGGTCTTGTCACATCAATCTTATGGTCACATTGTTTCGATGGAATATCCCGTTTGTTTATCTTCATTAGAAAATCATTTTATTTTGCCTCGGATGACGATAAATCTTATAATGTAAACGGATTTCTCAGAGAAAATGGGATAGGAAAGTTCATACAAACTTGTGGTTTAACGATAGATAGAGATGTCAAAAAAATGTCTGGTCGCTTCTATACAGGGTGTGCCCCAAAAAATAAGTTAAATGATTTTTTTATTGCAAGCGGACGACTGCAGTAGGACGTTTTGTGGGGGGAAAAATGGCGAGAGGTCTTGCAAAAGCAACGTGACCTACGCCAGTGTGGGAATTAACAACGTGCAGAATGCTGCCGGACCAAATCCCTGTTCGAGGGTCGCGTCACAAATTCACGATTCATTTTTCCTTGAAGAAATGATATCCGATAACATTTTGAGTTCTCAGAACTCGGGAAATCGGGTTCGGAGGCTATGACCTTGTCTAAGGATGTTTATGGAGATGGAGTAATGTCCAAATGGATAGTCTTAGGCTTGCAACAGGATGTTCTGGGAAGGTAACGAGGAGTTCAACGATGAGTAATGCCATTGACTCATCCATAAAGAACACAGTGTGAAGAAAATATGCAAAAAAAGAGACACAAGCTCAATTCTGATTGACCCCCAAGCTTCCCCCACCCCCAAGGGAGTGCACCCCCAAGGGAGTGCAATATTCAGAAAAACATAATGCATTGCATTCTTATAGAAGATTTAGTCATAAGGAAGGTATGCCAAGGTGGTCCCCAGGGTACTCTCGGAAGACTGCTTATGTGACAATCTGGCCTTGTACCTCTTGAACCACTGTGAAAGAGACCCGAATTTTTTAGAATAGGTGGTTACTGCTGAAGAGATATGGGTCTTTGAGTACGACCAAAGTACAACCTCATTGAGTACCATTGACCCCCCCATTAACATCGGTGCGTTGATGCACAAGGGATAGCTGTTTTAAAGAGTTTTAGTAATTTGTACATTGATCTGCAATAAAGTTTTCCCTGTTTGTTTCTTCTAATGTTTTGGGACAGTCCGAATCATCATGCATGCTTGGACTTGATGCTAACAATACCTCGATTGTTTTCCTTCACGAAGGGATATAAAAATATTTCTTCAACAAAGACTCTTATGCGGGATGTTGACACTTTCATAAGACGTCAGATTTGTGCATTCATATTAATAGGATTATGAACAGGATTCATGAGTTGCACGTGAGAAGTTGCGGAAAATATTTCATTTTGACAGAAGGAGAGCGTTTTTTGTTCCGTAAGACGTAGGCCCGTGAGTAAAAGGTCTTTGCGTGTATGGCATTATCCTAATGCAATCCAGATGGCCATAATATTTTAAAAATTAAAGTTAATTGTATTGTAACGGAAATTACATATTTTCTTTTAAAAAGCGAAATTAGTGTTGCGCTCGCTTGATAACTGAAAAGCCGAGGGTGGATGATTCAAGACCTCAGGAGATTCACGTGAGGTACCTGAAGAGCGGAAATTTTGGAATTATCCACAGCGCAAAAAATCGCAAATGCCATCCATTCGCGGAATTTACATGTATTCTTATTCCAGGCTTTACAGAATTTGATTTATTTAGCACAGTTCCCTGTAAAATAAACCTTACTCTTAAGGTTTACAAAACAGTTTTACGAAGTAAGCTAACTGATGGATAGAGAAATAAAATTCACCCCTAAAATTGAATTGAGCCCGATGCATTACCTTGTAATTAAGATAATAGTTTGTCCCAGCATCACGCGTCATACATGGGTCCCGAATGTGCAGCCCCTGACGTGCTTTGACGATGGAGACGCATGCGTAACGCAGTTTCATCGTATTTCACACGAGGACTCAGTTAATACGACTATATTGTTTCCCGAAACTGGTATTTGCATCCCATTAATTATTAAAATATGAAACGCAGTCATTGATACAATTAAACGCTTATTGCAGTAAATATGACAAATCCTCAAGTTCGCCGTTGCAAAATTCATGTTTGTCGAAATTATTTAATAATCTTGCATGATTTTAAATATAGTGTGACCTTCCTCGTCACTGCTCTGCTAGGTTTTTCCATAAGGTATTTTTATATCCGCCCTCCTTATTAACCTTGTATTTTCATCGTGAAATGATTTGTCATTGCAGCAATTATGACGCATTCAGTTGAAGAATGGAATTAGCCCGCGGTCGTGGGTGGAGACGCCCTTCTGGGCGTGATGGACTCCCGCGAAGCCGTCACAGGCGTACCACGTCCAACGACCGAGGCAACCCATTATTTAAAATCCATGTTCCAAAGTCATAAAAGTTTGAAATGGGATGCGAGCATTGCTGAGTGGATTGGAAATTCAAGGTGATAGAAATGTCATGAGATTCAATATTAATACGACAAATGATAAATGATTTTCCAGAAAGAACAAAAGATAGAGCAGGTAGGATAGTTTACATATCTCTGAAGTGTTTTTGGACGAACAAGGTCAAAGTAGTAGGGATGTAAGGAGAAAAATTGCGCTAGGTATGGAGGTTTTCACAAGGAGCAGAGAGTTGATGACAGGCACGTTGGGTAAGGATGTGAAGAAAAGACTTGTAAAAACTTTGATATGGAGGGTGGCTATGTATGGCGCGGAAACGTGGTCACTGAAGCAGTAGGATAGACGTAGATTGGAGGCTTTTGAAATGTGGGTGTGGACCGAATAATGTGGGTGTGGAGAATAATGGATAAGGTGAAATGGACCGAAAGAAAAACAAATGAGGAAGTACTAGGTATGGTGAGCGAAGAGAGGGGTTTGTTGGGAGAAATCCTATGGAGGCAAGAAAAATGGATGAAAGGCGTATTGAGCGGCAGTGGGATATTGAAAACTATGATAGAAGGGAGAATGTTAGGCAAACGAGGAAAGGGCAGGAACAGGATAGGGATGTTGGACGGAATGAAGGGAGGATGGAAGTACACAGAGATGGTAAGGGACCTGATGTAAAGGAGGTCCAAATTTGGTACAAAATATTTATTTGGTAGTTGTGTCCATTCAAAAACCTACCTTAACCGATAGATTATCTTACAATAATATGTTTGAGAATATACACACGTTGCAAAATTCAGAGTAGAAATGTTTAGGGAAACCGAAATGAAAGATTTCTCTACTTTAATTCAGGCTAACGTATTTCAATGACTCCAAATTGCATGCCACTTTCTAAGTTCACCAGAAAATATTTTTTTCCTGGTGGTAAAAATTACGATGGAGAACCAATAAGGCGACATCATAGCAGAAAATGGATGTGGGAGAGAAATGCAGTACGCACTCAGCGCATACGTCATTGCGGTAGCCACGGTGATGGTTGGTGCGTGGATCCTGCTCTCTTGATAACTCGCACAGCACATTGGATAGCGTGTCGCCCCGACAACTCCGGGATGTTCATCCTCCTCGCCCTGCATTCGTCACGGTGAATTTATTAGGAGAGTCGGCGCAAAAGACCATTAGCCAACTCGTTCGCGTCATCGGGCACGCGTAGGCAAGTCTAATTTGCTGTGGATGTGGTGATTAGGGTGGTTTGATCAAGCGACACGACGCCTAGCGAAAGTGATCGCGGGTCTCACAACAGTCGTCCTCGCCACCGCGTCGGCACTTACCTAACCACCAATCGGATCCCTCACCCCTGAGGCTCACATCCATAGAATACACTCAGAATGTGTTTGTTCGTTTTATGGATTTCAGGAAGGTGTTTGATGGAATGTATTTGGCAGAATTACTTAATGTATATGCACAAAAAGTTGAGAGAAAGAGTGGCGCTGAATTCATCCACCTTGCCAAAGCAGATTTTCCTGTGAAATTCTTAAGAGAGGGTTTGTTTGAAATTGAACGTAAATTTGGAGGGAACACGTAAGGGAAAACGACGGGTTTTGAGAATGGGTAAGGGGGAGTTGGAAATTGTCAAATACAGCAAGACATCTTCAAATGGCAACGTCCTCATGTGCCTGTGCTCTGACGTAGGTTTGTAAAAAGTGTCAATTATTCGGAATGCTGGTCTTTTGGATCATCATATAGGTTTATGCTTAATTTTTTCTTTTTGTAGGAGACGCAAGCATAGAAAGAAGAAAGAAGAGAAAAACGATTGGGAAAAACATCGGTACCTCCGAGGGTAAAACAAGGCACTGATTGAGTATATCTATTTTTGAATCTCAATTTTCATATCAAGTAAGTTTTAGTAAAGTGATGAATGGAGGTACTGCTAATGAGTCCTCAATATGCAGTGTAGTCAAATGAGGCCATTGAGATTGAAACGTTCCCATTGGAGAACATGAAACGTTACGTCCGGAGGAAACGGATTTTATCATTTATAAAGGTGTCATCATTTTTTTCTCGATCACAGAGTGTAAATTGATATAAAAAAAGAAAACAAACCAAGCTGTATTAAAAAATTATTTTCATATCTACGTATTTCTCGTATTTACCTTATAATTGGCATTAAATGAACTTATAAAAAAATTATAAAAGAAAATCATGCTTGATTTGTGTAAATAAAAAACTAAATTCATTCCCATGGTCGTTGTTAATGCAGCAAGTCGAAACTGTTGCATTGAAATGCGCATTAACGGATGAATCCGTTAAAAAAGTTTCTGCTGCGGTATCTCCCGCACTTGCTTAGGAGCTATTGCTAATCTTTATCCTGAAATGAAAAATAATTTGCATTTACTTTTCTCCGGAATAAGATTTCAATAGCACTTAAATGAAATCCAGTCACTTTTGAATGTCAATCATTTCCTCAAAATGACACTTTCGGGTGGGTCGCGAGCAATAGAAGGGAGGGATTGCGACATTTCTTGGCACCGAATCATCAAATCAGGATTCGTGCAAGACTAGATCGTCTAAAACACGGCTGATCTTCACTCTAGTCTAATAATGTAGCTCTCTAAATCTTATCATTCAAAAAGTATATATGATTTGCATAAAAGGATCGGAAAAAATGTATCGTGACGTGACTGTAGGCCGCAGCGCGCTCACGCCGCGCAAACTCGATGGTGGGGAGGGACAAACCTGATCCTTAGTAAGCGCCAATCGCCTACGAACTTTCGTACCGACTATATAGTGTTTTTTTTTTGTCCCCTACCGAGTGACTCGGTGCAAGCGCAGAATGTAGTGAAAGATTGAGCAGCGGAACACAATAAGAGTTTTTGTTTGACTGGGTAAATCGAGTACAGAGATTTAAGGCATGATTTGCCAAGTACTTAGGGATGAAAGCATGGCAAAAACTATAGTTATAAGTGTCACAAGCTCTCTCTAACATAGCGGATCGTGTACGGAGGACGAGTCCCGCGCTGGACGGAAATCGACTTCAAGAACAGACGACAACGTGCGCGTGACGCACTGAATTCACCTGACCGTCGGTTAAGGTTGCACCAGATCGCAGATCGTATTATTGACGATAATAAGAGTATGACAGTGACCACACCATTGCTATTATTAAGTAATCTATCGGTTAAAATTATGGATGGGCAAGTTTACCAAATAAATATTTTGTGACTCTTAAAACACAATCTAGCAACATATTTTACATCAAGTCCCTCTTTATCTCTGTGTACTTCCTTCCTCCCTTCCTCCCGTCCAACATCCCTATCCTGTTCCTGCCCTTTCCTCGTTTGCCTAACATTCTCCCCTCTATCACAGTCTTCAACATCGCAATGTCAACCTATCAATCATTCATTTTTCCTGCCTCCTAAGGATTTCTCCCAGCAAACCCCTGTCCTCGCCCATCATACCTAGGACTTCCTCATCTGTCTTCCTTTTGGTCCGTTTTATTTTTTGCCCTCCCATTTTAATATGTACCCTTTTTCTTTCCGGAAAATCACATAACCTTTGATTTATTAATATTGACTCTCATCCCAAAGCTGTAGTACTGAAGTTTCCAATTCACTCAGCAATGCTTGCAACGCCTTGGCTGACTGTTAAACTACAGCTTGGTCATCAGCAAACCTAACTGATTTTGCGAATTTCCCTATGACTTTCATTTCTACCTATAGTTCTTCCCATGCTTCTTTAATCATTTCTTCCACACATACGTTGAACAGTCATCGTAACGCTGCCCTCCGTTCCCCATTTGCACCTGAGCAGTCTGAGACATGTACAGGTTGCTAATAAGCCTCCTGTCCCTCCAATATGTTAGTATTTTATGCAACATATTCTTTAGTTTTTCCCAATTCAATCTATCAAACGCTTTTCTGAAATCTACGAAACAGGCAAATGCGTCCTGATTGTATTTTATGTTCCTCTCGATTAGTGATCTCATTACTGCAATAACATCACGCGTACCTCTCCTCTTCCTAAACCCACACTGATCATCCCCTAAGTAATCACTTAATCACTTGCCCTACTCTCCATCCATAGGAACTAACACGGATCTTACAAAGTCTTCCGGCCAGATCCCTTCCTCATATATACTACTAATAAGCCCATATTGAGTCTTCCTCCCACATTTTCCTAAACATTTCAGTAGCTCTGCAGGAATGCTGTCTACCCCCACGGCCTTATTTGATTTTATTTCCCTTCTTTCTTATCATCAAGTGTGCCTGGACCTAAACTATCTTTGTCTGCGTTATGTTCCTCTTCTACGTCTAACCTGGTTGGCCTAAATTCTTTTCCATAAAATTCTTCCATATATATTCTTTCCATCTCTCTCGGATATTTTCTGTTTCATCTGTTATCGTACCGGACTTACCACTTTTTACAGTGATTTTCCTTTCTTACTTCCAGATAGTGATTTAACCTTACTGTATAGTGCATTAATTTGGCCCTTCCTCTGCAAACTTTCCATATCCTCGCACCGCGTTTTCTACCATACTTCTTATGGTGCTCTCATACTTCTTATCGTGCTCTATTTGTTGCCCGTCTCAATTTATTATTGAAATATTTGCACTTCACTTTGTCTAATTCTTTGTTTACATTCTTCCATATTCTTATCTCATCCATCTTTGTAATCATCTCATCCGTGATCCATGGTTTACTTGTCCTTTTCCCGTTAACGGTTCCTATAGTGTCTTTTGCGGCTTTCGATATCCCTTTCTTTCGATGTGGCATTCCCATTTTTCTTCTATAGTACTCACCTCTTTTTCTGCATCCATGATTTTTTCTACAGTCTACTGATACTCCTCATTTGTTAATCCATTTAATGCTTCCACATTCCATTTCCCATCCCGTCGCCCCTGACTTATCTTTTTGAAGCGGACGTTACATTTCATAACAACTAAATCGTGGTCAGAGTCCGCATCCACTCCCGGGAAGCTGCGCGAATTTATCACACTGTTCCTAAATCTGTGCCTAACCAGAATATAATCTAACTGAACCTTTCTGAGTCACCAAGCATTTTCCATGTATACCTACGCCTTTTACGGTGTCTAAACCATGTGTTGGTGATGACTAACCCCTGTCTCCTGCAGAACTCAATTGTTTTCTCCCCGCGGTCATTCCTTGTGCCTAACCCTTAGTCCACACCTCATCATTATCCCTTCCTTCACTACCATCGCTTTCCAACCCCATCACTCATCTCCCCCAACTCATCGTATATCCTATCCAATTCTCCCTTCTATGTATGCTGCACACACCATTATCACTGAAAATTTGGCGATGCGAAAGATCTTCTCTTAAATCTCCTCCTGAAGCCCTTCTCCAAGATAACCGATTTCCTAGCGAAAAACGATTTACCAAACCCCCCTTAGAGTTTCCCCGACTTGGCACCGGCAAACTATTTCCTAGTCTCAAAGTGAAATCCACCATCCATTGAAGGCCATCACCACCATAGGACCCGAACTGCCGTCGAAGAAGCTTTCATACGTGTGCTTAAGCACCTTGCGTACTCCGACCAACAGGGAGGCTCCGAGTCGTGAAAAAACCACTGGCAGAAGTGTGTCAACGTTCACGGGAAGGAGTAATTTGAATAATTTTGAGGTATTGTAGCAATATCTCACATAAGTCTCGTGTTTTTGCGAAGATTTTCTCGATACTTTTTATACACACCTCTTATAATGTCTTCCCGTTAATTCAATATGTCTTTATGAATGCATAATGTAAACCGCAATAATTATTAACAAAAATTGATAGAAACAACGAATCAATGAAATACGTCAATCCACAGGAGATGTTATGAGCGGAGTAGTGATAGCATTGAATGGTGGGAGAAAGAGCTTTGCGTCTGTGTGTGTGTGTGTATGTCCGGTGGGAGGCGGTGGCCGCGAGAGGACAGCAGCCGAGTGCGTCGCGGCGATGGCAGGCGGATAAGAACAGGATAGGGGTAGAGAGAAGATCCCATATTGCTACGTTGGAAATTGTAGGAGACAAAGAAATCAACCCGAGGCTGTTGTTCTTTTTTTCAGAAACAACACTCCCTGGGACATAGAGAACTCTAACAAATGGCCGAGAGCGTTTAAATTAATGCCAGAAGATGCTAACAACACAGAGCTCACCGTTTATACAATTCATTTTATACATGTCATTTAGAAACGGCCTTTACTGAGTAGGGCCCCTCTCAATGGGGACGAAGAACAAAATGGAGAGTAATCGAAGAAGGGCAAATTAATAGACAAATTTTCATAAGATCTTGGTGAACTAACAATGTACATTTTGAACCTGACATTTAATCGTGAAAATTTGAAAGAATCTTATTATTTATATCTCTCAAAGTTGGTATGCCGGCTAGAACTCATGTGATTCTTTCTGTTCGTCAATTTAACGATACTCCATGAGATGGGAGGGCTCTGACATCCCATTCAATTGAAAAATTAAGTCTGACGATGGGTGCCAACACTCGACGCTTGTTCTTAAGTGAGATCTAATCAAAGAAAACTAAAATATTTCCTTTACTTTTTTATTTCAATATTACTCCAATATCGGTTTCCTGTTTCCTTTATGCTGCTCTGCGGATGTTCCTGAATAAACCTGGTGATGGTGTGATTTCTAAAGTCCTTCATTTACATGGTCTGCCAATACTTCGCATTTATACACCTTTTCTATTTTTCAATGAATTCTCCCTGTACACTAATGCACTTGGTTCAGTGATGTTACAATGTCTTGATCCCATCTCGAAAATTAGATCCATTCAGACCTACAAAATACCCGTCTCCTTCATCTGTCTGTTCTTTGTTTGACGAGAATCTCCGTCCACCGAGGAATATTTGGAACTCTGGGAAGAGATGGAAATCTGATGGAGCCAAATCACGCAAATGGGGCGGGTGTGGCAACAATTCGGTCCTTAGTTTACCTATTTTTGCCATGGCAACGAGTGTGGGCACGCATTGTCTTGTTGAAAGATGAATTTCTTGGGTAGTCCTTAACGGAGCTAGTTCCGACAGCGTATGAGTCACCTCGGGGGTTCCTCAGGGAAGTGTTATCGGACCGTTACTATTCTTGATTATTGTTAACGGTTTGAACCGCGAAGTGAAAAATAAGATAAGGATGTTCGCGGATGACACAGTGATTTCTCAGGAGATATCTGGGGATGAGGATCGTTTAATTCTAGCACGTGATTTAGATTGCATTAATGAATGGGAGTTGACCTTGAAGTAATTGATACGGTGAAATACCAAGGTGTTACAATCACTAAAGGCTTAACTTGGGGGACCCACATACGTAAAGTCTACGGACGAGCATATAAAAAATGGGGATTTTTTAGACGCATTGTCGGAAGAAGTGACTCCAAGGTCAAGGGACGTTGTTATCACGCTCTTGTAAGGCCCCATTTAAAATATGCATGTAGCGTATGGGATCTGAGTGAAAAAGGCCACATTCTGGAAATTGAGAAGGTCCAACGCCGGGTAGCTCGTTTCGTGGAAAACTGTTACGATAAAACAAAAAGCGTCACTGAAATGCTTATGGAGTTGGGATGGGAATCATTGGAAGAAAGACGACTCAATGCTAGGTTGAAATTACTAAACAAATCCAGATTCGCATGTTTCAGCACTCGTAAATTGTTCGCACTCCAACATACAAAATTCAGGAAATAGATGCCATAACTAGCTGACTCCTTCCCACGGACAATACGGGATAACAACTGTAGGGTTACACTCGTAGATAGCAAAAATGCCTCTTGTCACCCTCAGCGTCTAGGGAATAATTAGTTATACTCAATTGCATGCACTTTCACTAGCCTCTTGTGTGTTTCTGTCAAAACCCTTCCGGCATGACCGCGTTGGAATGGGGTTAAATAATGTAGTTCTCTATACAGTATTGTTTGCTCTGCTTTTGCTTCTTTTTAAATTTCCCCTTCCATCCCTTGTCCCTCTCCGTGGGGGAAGCCTCTTTCTACCTGCAGCGTTGGGTCAAATTCTTTACCTGTCCCCGTGGGGAGGTGAGCGTTTTATGTTGCACGTTCTTGTGGTGGTGGAATTTCGCCTTGCTACTCACTAAAATCTAGCTTGCACGATATTGGATAAATTTTTTACTGCATCCAAAGGTGCAATTATTTGTTAGATGATAGCATATGTAATTACATGAGTGTAGAATGAAAGGAGGTAGATATGTATTTGCATGCATGTAAAATGATAGGAATTTTGCATGAATGTATCCACAACTGTGGGTGTGGGTTTGCATGTATGTGTTGGTTTTGAATGCGGTTTTTTTGTTCATTTTATGGGTGGTGACGTGACACCCCCGCAACACGTCCTTGCGGTGGTTTGCGGGGTATTGTGTAGATGTAGCTGAATGTTTGATTTTCAATTCGATTAATTTGATTGAAAAGATATCGATAATAGAATGGGCGCGAAATTTTTGTTCTGCATTTCAACTTTTAGATACATTGGTGCATGAAATCGTCATTTTTGAGTGACATTGCATTTATAGAATGTTGCATTTCGAATTAAAAACGGCGATCAAAACATTAACGCTACTATTGCCAACAAATGCTCTACTTTTCTTAAATTCCGCAAAAAGATTGCCATGTTCAAAAACTCATTTTTTGCCAATTTTGGCGCCTTCTGGATCAACGTCGGGTGCACGCTTACTGCATTTCAAGCTCCTGCGGCGCATTAGCACAGTTTATCTGCGGTTGGAAGAGGTCCAACCTCCCGGAGAGTATACCGTAGATGTAAAATCAATAAATCTTAATTCCCCAAATGAGCCGTCAAATTCAATAACATTGATCAGCTGGTAGAGCCGGCGAATGACAATAGTAAATCGGACTGCGATGAACGACACAATGACACAAATTATCTAAACTCGTAAAAGTTACCATGATAATATTATTTAATGGTACAAAAATCACCAAAGCAATAGCACAGAATTGAAAAAAAAAATATTTTTTAACCAAGTGTAGGTATCTCTGGTTTTACAGAGTAGATTTAAACGTTTAGTATTTTACCTTCATTTCGTTTATGAGAAAACATGAAGGAGTAAAATACTAAAATGTCCTTGGAAGCGTTTCATGGCACAATACTAAAGAGGAGATGGGAGGGGTAAAGGGCAAAGGAGGATCAATGGTCAATGGATGATAATGGGCAATGGATTTGAACAAGTGCTCCATACAGCTGCTCAATGAATGACAAGTTTTGACCCAAAAGTAGTATGACTTATTTTTTTCCGAATGGACGGACGGTCGGGCGGCGATTTCTCCGGCTGGATTCGAGAGAGTGGAAAGGAAAGGCTGGAGGTCAATGGCAGCTGGCTCCCAGCCTTTTTAGGAATGCGGATCGTTTGTTTGCGAAACATATATAATGTGACCTCGTTATACTTTGTCATGAACCGGTTGTAGGAAAAGCGGGATGTCATCAACTTTTGCGTGAAGCTGGGCAAAACCATTAAATGATGAATTAGATGATCAAGACAGCTAATGGTGATAACGCCATGGATAGATCGAGTGTTTTTGAGAGACACAAGTTGTTTCGGGAGGGTAAAGACGATGTTGACAAGACTCCGTTCGTTTGCTCAGGAGACGCCCTTCGACCTCCAAGAGTGAAGAAAATATTGCAATAGGGAAGGCTTTGTTGGATAGAGTTCGCACATTAAGTGTTCGCATGGTTTTTGATGAACTAGGAATCCCTAAAAGTGATGTGCATCGACTTGTGGCTGAAAATATGGGCATTAAGAAGGTGTGTATGAAGTTGGTGCCGCAAGTTCTCTCGGACCAACTAGAGGAAACTCGCAAGCCGAGAGCTTCTCGATCACGTGAGTGAGGAACAAAAGTTTGTAGACAATGTTCTATCAACATTCTTCCTCTTCCCCCGCCCACGGCGAAGTGATTCGGTGCAAGCGTTAGGACAGGACTTGACGAGGGAGCTGAACAGCATTCCGGGCGCCGCCTTGTAGAAGGCGTGCGAGGCGATGAGGTGTGTGGACGCCCAAGGGTGCTACTTGGAGGACTTCTGAGTGAATGTCAATCAACTCAGTCCTATTACTTTTGGGACGGACCTTGTCCTTCGTAGAATCTTTGAGTGCTCACGGAAAAAGAACAATCGATTGGAAAAATGTGATTGTCCTTTTCCGTAGAGTAGTCGTGAGTGAAAGAAGTGATCGGAATAACGCAGGATATAGTTTAATGCAAAACCAATTCCAGGATTGCTTACCCTTGACGGTACTCGGAAAGAAACGACGCGAAAAATACGGGACGGGCAGGAGAGACACCTGGCGATTCGGTCAGGAAGCCACAAGTTCGTGGAGGGCGATTAAGATATCGCGAGGCCCTCCTTCCCTCCCCCTACACCCCCTCCATCCCTCACCCCATTCCATCCTCCACCGTCACTACTACGCAACCGCGCGTGGGCGGGGATTGGAGGGATTCAAGGGGTGAGTGGCGGGGGATGCGAGGGATGCAAAACGATGAACCTCCCCCTATAAAAAGGCGCCGCGGTGCTCGGCGTCGGTCGTGGCTCTCGGCAGGCGATATCGGTCAGAATACTCCGCGTCGAGTCCAGAGGGAGCGAGCAGCGAGGAAAGAACCCGTCGTAAGGCCATCCGCCGCCGCCGCGGTCCAAGAGGGAGACGCCATTCGAGTGAGTAGCGCGGGGCCCTAAAACATTTCGGACTAGCGCGCCTCAAGTTCCACAGCATCCCTGAAAGTTAAATCGTTTATCGTCATCATGGAAACCAGCTTCACCACCAGGTCAGCCATCGCTCTCCGCACGCTGACTTCATTTCATATTCATTTGTTTATTAATTCACGCGTGGCTCTGCAAGTCACAGCCTGCGTGTGGGACAGGCCTACGTGTTGCAGCAGACGGAATTAAACGTGAGTGACGGAGAATTTATACGATTCAAATGACGAAGATAATTTTTGGAAACTGATTTACTTGCACCACAGTATCAAAGTTTAAATCGCTAAAATCTCGCTGCGGACAGAGCTGCTAGAAGGGTTAGAACAATATTAATATTTTGTCAAGCTTGGATATGGGATCGTCTGATGTTTAAAATCATGCAAACTATTAGGGTGAAGTGGCTTCCCTTCCTTTCCTCTCGCACATTTTGCATGCTAAAGTAAGGAATTTCACATGTGATCCCCGCAAAAATTGTACCATTCACGGCCAAATAATTGTGACACCAATGGAGTAATTAAACAAATTAATTTTCATGTCACGCATGGCAAACCTTGAAAAATATTAGGAATACTCTTTTAATCTATGGTCGGATCAAACAAATGCTAAATGACTAAATTATTAAGGATTATTTTATTAAGAATTATATTGAGGACATTAGATTCCTTTCATTTTTTATCATTGGCAATGCATTTGGTCTCTTTTTATCGTCAGTAAGCATTTAAAATGAAATTCTTGTTCAATTGACTATCGAAGTATGCCGTATTCCTTGTGTTTACATTTGAGAAAATCGCACATCATCGTGTTTGGATGGAATCATTGGTCATTTGTTTTGGTGGAGATCACTATTTGAACGCCTGCTGCCAGAGGTCACTTGGGTGGGCAATACCTCCCTCCGAAGAGCAGGGCGAGCAAGTGATTACGGGGTAACATTCGCTCAATCTTCCGAGTATCACTCCCCCTGGACGAGTGGCAAGATTCGCTCCGTCTAGCGGCGCAGAGCCGCGCGTGCTGACCCCCGGGGTGGGAGGGGGTCGACCCCTCGGAAGCAGTGCGATGGTGTTCCACTACCTAATCCCCCTCGCTCGAGCCCCAATCTCATCAGCGACCAACAGGAGGGCCCTCAGACGAACACCACTACCTATGTTGTAAAGCCATGAATTTCATAAGCAATCAAAAATATGTCGTCTCTCTAAGTAAGACGATAGATCACAAGATCATTTTCATCAACGATCCACGGTGAATCTCTTTGCTGCAAAAAAGCCACAGGTGAGGGAAAACAAAAGGCAGGACCCTGCTGCAGTTCAAATAACCTTCTTGTTCGGTCATTTATTCGTATTTTTCCTTCTTAATTTCTTTGTCGTTGCTCCGATTAGTTACCATCACTATTTTCATCTCACTGTTAAATGACTCATTTAAATTCTTGAATAGTAATGTTAAACTTTGTATTCATGCAAATAGTTTGCCGGTTTATTTATATTTTGGATAATTGTTCTTTAATAATAAAAAGTTTCTTCGCTTCTACGGCACAGTGAACAACTCATGTCGATAATGTGAAATGACGTATGATCCGTATTTCCTCACTGCAGCTTTTGAAAATATTACCACGTATGCCATCATATGTATAATGTCGGGCTTAAAATGGCAGTGGTGGGGAGAGTCGCCTCCGGTGGTCTCAAGGGCGGTAATTACCGTTTAGCGTGAGGATCCACAGGAAAAGGAAGGATTGCTTGACATTATTATGCCGTTCCAGCCATGAGACGATGGCTAAACACCGTTAATGATTGGCCCGGACGCTAATTTGACGGAGCACTGTCAAGATGAACTGAAATGGGTTTCAACCGGAAAGATATCTGACCTTGAGAAAGTGTTATATTCGCATTCGGATTTAACAGTTTTCATGGAACGGACTCTTTTATCATTCGAATCACTGATGAATGTGATTCCTACTACATATTTTTTACTCATGATAGTTTTTTAATCGATAATAGCTTGCAAGGTCCTAAATTAGACCGAGTTTTGCGAAAACAAAACTGCCTTCAAATTTCAAGGGAAATTTTCAAAGTCAAGTTCATCCAATGATTTAGCCTCGTGGGCCGAAAATTGGGTAATTAGCAACAAAAAAACAATTTTATGACATTTTTTGTCTCAAATGATGTTTGCCACAATTTTTTCAACAATTTCTGTAGTAAAAAAATGACGGACACTCGTACTCAAATTTTTGCTTAAAATGAGAACATTTGCTTCACCCTCAAAGACCGCAAGTAAACGAAGATGTGCGATTTGGAATAACCTTCTTTTATGATTTTCCGGTCTTAATTCTATTCAGATTATCTTCCCCAGCCAAACTTTCATGAATCACTTTTCCATTTATATCTTTATTGCAATAACCCTGGAGGTCAAGTTTAAAACGCACATACATGGATTGAATAAAAAGTAGTGGCAAAAGTTTTCGAAAAATAGATTTTTTCAGATTTAGCTATAATGCTTCGAAGTTCTACAAAGTACTTCTTCCTTTGAGACCGTCGACTCACACTATTACCCTTGCGGCTATTCTCCTACTTGAAGGGTCCCTGATAGGCGGGTTCCGGATAAGGGTACGCGTGCAAGCTTCTTTGACGGCACTTTGGGTCCGATCATGGTGTTGTCCTTCGATGGATGGTGGATTCCACATTTAGGAATAGGAAATAGCACCAAGTCGGAACTATAAGGGGGTTGGAAAATTGTCACGATGCCGTAGCAGAAGGTCTTCGCAAGCAGACACTCTTGATGCTGCTGTTCTTTTGGTCGTCGGTACAAAGGCCTTCGAGAGGATGAGTTTAGCGCAGATCTTTTGCATCGCCAAATTTACATTGATAATGGTGTGTGCACTGTCACACCCTTATCAATGCCAATATACCATCTGCGATCATGCGCACACTTAACCGACGGTAAGCTGAATTTAACCTTTCACACACACGTCAGGAAATAATTGTTACCAATACATTTTATGCAACTCATGTAGTGTGAAAACTGCAATTACAGACCATGTAGGTCTACTCCACCTCTTCGACGCCGTGTTTATAGTCGCATGGTAGAGAAGAAAGTCGACTCTCTTTTCGACAAACGACTGCTTTGCTCCCCGAAATTTGGATGGAAGTAACGCTGATCTGACTAAATCCCCGGAATAAAATTCCGGAATACGAATTAGTCCGTAAAAACACTCCCCCCCGGTTATTCCATCTCACTCAAGTATGCCTTATTCTAAACTCTAAGGTAATCTTCCGTCTCTATTTTCGCCCATCATCCCGCTCCGATTCCCCATCATTCTCCAGAAAATAAGAATAAGCATTACAGTTAGTTATACATGGTCCGGTAATTTGTTGGCATCCAATAATTGCATGGAACGTTTTCTTTATGGGTATCCTTGCCGATCAAAGGTAGGTTTCTGATAGATCCAAGGACAAAACACCACGACACTTCTAACCCAAGAACACATGACACACTGAAACACACCCAAAGACAACGAACTACTTTCCAACGCCCTCCACCTCCCTTCCGCCCAACGTCCAGCCTCTTCTATTTTCCTCCTTTACCTATTCAATGCCCCCATTCTTGAAAGTGGCGAACGTTGCCACATTGGATAATCTCCTCCAAATCCACTTTTCCCGCCTTCTTCAGAATTTGTCCAAAGAATCTTCACTCCCTTTCTCCTTTTTTATCATACAAAGCACTTCGTTTGTTATTTTCTTCCGCTATTTCTATGAACCATTTTTTTCGACCATGTAAAAAATGTAAACAAATATAACTTAGTTAACAAGATTTCTAGAAACTGCGGGAGATACAAAATTTGAGAGTGAAAGGGGACGTCTCGGTAGCTTAATTGGTTAAAGCACTCGGCCGGATGTAAAGGGATCCGGGTTCGAATCCCGGTCAAGGCGAATGATTTTTATTCTCTGAAATTGTTGCATTATAGTTAACAAGAGTTTAATTTTTCAAATGGTGATATTAATACTTATGACTTTTTAATAAACAAGAGAGGCTAAATTCTGATTCCAAACCAAGTGTAAGTTAGTTATTGCTGGGGAATAAAAAATAGCCACTTGTGAATGCATAAATAGTCCACTTAGGTAAATAAATTAAAGCCTTTCTCAGAGCACTAACAGTTAAAAAGAATTTGGCAGATTTGCTTTCCCTTCTTGCAAAATAGAGACTTGTAAACCTTTGCGTAAACCTAAACCTTATGCAAAAAAGAAGACTTTTTCTGGTCGCTTAGGGTATTTAGCCATGATACTTCTAATGAGACGCTTTGCAGACAACACAGAAGATCAATATTAAGAAGCCAAGAAATCAGATTGTTATACCCTAAGTATACTTAGATTCGATTAAGACATTTTAAGATGGTTATTAACCTTTACTGGTGGAAATCGTTTGGGATAAGGGAGAATTTTTTCCTTCAGTTCTGAATGCGGTTATAAATAATCCGAAATGTGGTGACAGTCAGCAAGTGTGATGAAATTCGATGGACGCACCTGCATCCGCCGGTGGTGGCATGTCTGCAATTGCTATCGATGGCCATTCACTGGCCGTCCACTCGCTGACAGCTCCCCTCGACCGGAGCGAACGATGCTGCTGCTATTCAATGGAGCGATTTCCGCCAAGCTTTGTTGATCTTGATAATGCTTCGGGACTGCCCGGAACTTTCCAAGCAGTGTTTCGCCAAACATACGAGTCACCGTTCAAAAAGGTTTATCACTTTGTACCCTCCAAAAAAAACTATAAAAATTTAAACGGTTACGGCCACGGAAACAGAATTATTTCGGAAGAAGTAGTAGCAAATTTTTTATAGTGAAACTTCTTAAGACAATGCAGAGAAATCACAGGGTACGGAAGGAAATTAAACGAATATGAAAGAAAAAGGGTTATCGAACATATTATAACTGCTCCCAAATCAAAAGCAACTGCGGGAGATGATGCGACAGTAACTTTTAACCGAGTCATTCGCTAATATGAATGAAAATGCAACCGTTTTAGTGTCCAAATTATTCTCCTTGAATTAAATTCGAATCTGGATCACTCGATATCCGGCCGAGTTCATTAGCCAATTAAGCTATCGAGGCGTATTCTTACCCTCCGAGATTTTGGGGGATTCAAAGGAACAATGATGAAATACTGTAAATATTATGTCAAAGGCATTCGTAGTCGTACGCGATACGGCACAGCCAATCAGCCAAAAGTTAACTTTAAGCAATATAGAGGTGTTTTTAACTTTGACAAATTGCAAAAAACTGCCGGAGGTACCGCGACGATAACTTTTAAAATTTCGGAGTGTAAGAGGACGCCTCGATAGCTTAAATGGCCAAAGTACTCGGTCGGGCATCGAGGGATGCGGTTTTGAATCCCGGTCAAGGCGAATGATTTTAATGCTCTGAAAATTTTGCATTTCAGTTAATCCCAATTCCTTTGCTTCATTATCCGTTATGGTAACCGCATTAAATGTATAATAATTAAAACAAATGTGATTTATTTACAATTTTTGCTAATTCAAAATCGACGGTCGTCTAATTCTCTTCCCAAGCGACTACCTGAGCTACATTTGCCTGGGTTTAAACATTAATAATTTGCACAGAAAAACATTACCAAACGCTTCAGATATAAACTAAAATTGTAAAAGGTGAACAAAATGAGTTCCTCTCATGTAGCATCTGGTGCCAGAGCGTGCTTTCATCTTGATGCATATTTTTGCAGTGCATTTTATTTCATCGAGATTAATAAGAAGGGTTCTGTTTTTGTCTCGCACTAAACATATAATGATTCTTTTATGATATTATTTGCAATCTAAATGCAAACAGCCTTTAGGTCAATGTAAATTATACTTGGATAAATCGTTTCAGTGGCCACTTTCCAACTTTTTCCCCATTTCTTTTATTGTTGGCGCATAATGCCCCAAGCAACTTCTTCGATATCTAGCTTCTTACGCGTGAGATGATCCCAAGCACATTTTCTCGAACGAAATCAGTTGATATTAACATTATTAAGAATACACCATTTGCATTCTTAACTTTATGTTAGTCATGCCTCAGTTTTTCCTAAGCTGTGTAATTTTTTGGATACCAGATCTTTCTGGGAAACCATAGCCGACATAGGTAAAGGTCCCACTAATTACCCTGATGTGTGAATTTTACACGCCGTCGAGCTTAGTATTGGGTGACCTCGTCCATCACCAACCCAACCGACCTCCGGGTTGATTAAATCTTGAAAATTAAATGCAAACACGAACATAAGGACAGGATATCGAGAGTCTTTAAAATCAAAAATATAAAAAACTTCATCCGGGAAACATTTTACACCAATGGTATTTTAACTGTATATAAAAATTTTGGAAACTTTTGGAACTATTCAAACACCCCTAATCTTTGATCTTTTTCATATATCTCCTTTTAATTTGCACAGATATGCCCTAAAATTAAACTTAAAAAGTTCTGGGAGATAGAAAGATTTTGCCCGGCATAATAAAAACCGATTTCGAAAAAACGAACTGAATTACTTTAAAATTCATTACTAAAAGAAAGGTTTAAGCCTTTCAAATTATTTTTAAAATGCTGATGTCACAATCACGTTGATTGGGAGAATTTTATTAGAAAATTTATTTTCGAAGCCACAGTTGTGGTTTCTTAAGGTGGAACCTCCAATATAATCTCCGTGGTATTTAACTCGTCGCAAACTCCGCCTAGTATACATTTATTGCCCAACCGTGGGCATCACGTTCCCAGCACCCGTGTGTTCGAACCCGGAGCACGTCACTCGTCATCGCACCCCCATAGCACCCCCTTGAATTCCATTGTTCCAGTGTTAAAGTATAGGCGCTGCTGTAGCTTGGGCGGGTGTTCTCGCTGTTCCACTGCTCGGCGTCATTTATTTCCGTCTCTGAACGTTGTCGGTGTTTCCACGGTGACTGCCTCTCTCTTCTTCCCCTCAGGGGGTCGTGGGAGAGAGGTTCCCGGCATCCGGCGCGCAGACATGAGTGGACTCCCTCCCCCCTCACCGAATCTGTCTTTTTATTTCCTCGTCGCAAAACCCAATTACCGGCCGAAAACCCTGAAATGAATCCATAATTGGGCGATGCTTTGCGTTAATTAAATATAAATGTAACAGTCAGCACAAAATAATATTTGAGGCAGGGAGGTATGAAGCCTCCAACGGTAGATTCAAGGTTTTTATCTCAAAAGTCTCATCCATCAAAGCCGAGTGTATTATGTAAATGCATCGTATATTTATATATAAATATATATTCATTCACACATAGAAATGGATATAAGAATATATATATATATATATATATATAATTATTATTTATTATTAGGTAATCTACCGGTTAATGTAGGTTTTTGGATAGACACAACTATCAAATAAACATTTTGTAACTCCAAACTAAACCCAATCCAGCAACCTACTCTACATCAAGTCCCTCTTCATCTCTGTGTACATCTTTCCTCCCTTCATCCCGTCCAACATCCCTATCCTGCTCCTGCCCTTTCCTCGCTTGCCCAACATTCTCCCCTTTATTACCTTCTTCAACTTTTCACTACCGCTCAATACGCCTTTAATCCATTTTTCCTGTCTCCATAGGATTTCTCTCAACAAACCCCTCTCCTCACCCACCATTTCCACTACTTTCTCATTTGTTTTCCTTTCGATCCATTCAACCTTCTCCATTCTTCTCCACATCCACATTTCAAAAGCCTCTAATGTACGACTATCCTCCTGCTTCAGCGACCACGTTTCCGCGCCGTACATAGCTATGCTCCATATCAGGGTTTTTACTAGTCTTTTCTTAACCTCCCTACTCATCGTCCCCATCATCAACTCCCTCCTCCTTGAGAAAGCCTCCTTGCCTAGCGCAATTCTTCTCCTTACGTCCCTACTACTTTGACCGTATTGGTCCAAAACACTTCTGAGACATGTAAACTGTTCTACCTGCTCTACTTTTCCCCTCCTATTTTAATGCTTAGCTTAGCCTTTTTTCTTTCTGGAAAATCGCATAACCTTTGTTTTATTAAAATTGATACTCATCCCATATCTATCGCACTGAACCTCCAATTCCCTCAGCAATGCTTGCAACCCCTTGGCTGGCTGAAGCAACTAATGCTTAGTCATCAGCAAACGTAATCGATTTTACGAATTCCCCTCCGACTTTCATTCCTACCTCCAGTTCTTTCCAAGTCTCTTTAATCATTTCCTCCATATATAAGTTGAACAGCACCGGTGACAATGGGCAACCCTGCTGTACACCTCTTCCTAACACTGCCCATACGGACTCACCGTTTCCCACTCGCACCTGAGCAGTCTGAGACATTTACAGGTTGCGGATCAGTCTCCTGTCCCTCAAATCCATTCCTATTTTCTGTAATACACTCATTAATTTTTCCCACTTCACTCTATCAAACGCTTTTTCGAAATCTACGAAACGAAAGGAGAGAATCTGGGTATCCTCGTTAGAGGAGGGAGTGGTGAAGGTTGTTGATGTATTTATTGAGGGATTTGAGATGGTTGCAAATATGGTGCCAGCAGAGAGAGAGGGAGTAAGGGAGGCAGCGTTTGGTATGGTAGGGTTGGCAACGGTTGAAATGAAGGTATTGTTGTTTATTAGTTGGTTTAGGTTGAACCGAGGTTAGAAATTTGCAATTGATTAGAAATATATTGACGTCGAGGAAGGTGATTTGGGAGGATGAGATGGTGGATGTGAAAGAAAGAGATGAGGAATCATTGAGTTGGGAGATGAAGGGATTGAGCGAATCTCTACTATGTGGCCAGAGCATAAAAATGTCATAAATATAACGGAGCCTCAGGAGGGGTTTCAGAGGATAACTGGAAAGGAATTTCTCTTCCAATACTCCTAAGAGAGTGGAGATTAGTGTATGCGGGGTTGAATCTACTTTCGATGGCACAGCCCTTAATTTGGAGGTAAAAGTTATTGTTGAAAGAAAAAGAGTTACGGGTGAGAATGAAATTCGATAGGCCAATGAGAAAATCGGTGCTGAAGATTTGAGGGCTAGGGCGTTTGAAAAGGAAGTGGTGTAAAGAAGCAGGGCCTTCTTGGTGAGGAATGGAGGTGTATAAGGAAGTGACATCAATTGTGGCCATAGTGTCGGTGTCAGGAGGGGGGTAAGTTGAGTGACACAACCTGAGGAAGTGGTAGGTATCTTTGACATAGGAAATATATAAATATGTTATGCATATGTGTATATGTATACACATACATACATATACACATATGATTTTATATAGAAGTAGCACCTGCATATATATCGTATCGTTCGTCGTACAGCTACAACCTACTGAAATTCAAAGGGTTCATTTTAAATCACTAACTTACGAGTAATGGAAATAATTAAAATTCATGCCAATACAGTTACTTCTTTGAAAACAAATATTGGTAATACTGTGAAAAAGAGTTTTTCATTATCTTTCGTCAAATATCCAGTGAACAACAGTCCAAAAATATTTGTGCATTTCACCTCCTTCGCAACATACTCATACATGGCCACAATGACTTTACCCCGATATATGGTTCTTCTATATAGTTTCAATAATTTCCTCTTAAAAAGATATATATATATATATATATATATATATATATATATATATATATATATATATAGGTTAAATACAAAGGTTATGCGATTTTCCAGAAAGAAAAAGGCTAAGCTAAATATAAAAATAGGCGGGGAAAAAGTACAGCAGGTAGAACAGTTTACATATCTCGGAAGTGTTTTGGACCAATACGGTCAAAGTAGTAGGGACGTAAGGAGAAGAATTGCGCTAGGCAAGGAGGCTTTCTCAAGGAGGAGGGAGTTGATGACGGGGACGTTGAGTAGAGATGTTAAGACAAGACTCGTAAAAACTCTGATATGGAGCGTAGCTATGTATGGTGCGGAAACGTGGTCACTGAAGCAGGAGGATAGACGTAAATTGGAGGCTTTTGGAATGTGGGTGTGGAGAAGGATGGAGAAGGTGAAATGGACCGAAAGGAAAACAAATGAGGAAGTACTGGAGATGGTGGGCGAGGAGAGGGGTTTGTTGAGAGAAATCCTATGGAGGCAAGAAAAATGGATGAAAGGCGTATTGAGCGGTAGTGGAATGTTGGAGAAGGTAATAGAGGGGAGAATGTTGGGCAAGCGAGAAAGGGTAGGAACAGGATAGGGATGTTGGATGGGATGAAGGGAGGAAAGAAGTACACAGAGATGAAGAGGGACCTGATGTAGTTTAGGTTGCTGGATTGGGTTTTGTTTGGAGTTACAAAATATTTATTTGATAGTTGTGTCCATCCAAAAACCTACCTTAACCGGTAGATTACCTAATAATAAATAATATATATATATATATATATATATATATATATATATTCATTCACATTGAAATAGAGACAAGGAAAAGTCTCTATTTCAATGTGAATGAATATTTATTCTGACCTGAAGGAGGCCGATAGCTCAAGCTATCTTGTATATGTCCTTTTACATGTTTTCTATAAGAATAAAATCTTACAACTATTTATTGCAATAAATATACCTGTGTTCTACTTGATATTACATTTCACCTATCGAAACTTCCGAGACCCGAATAGTGATATAGGAAGCATCTGGTGTTCAACCAAAAGGCCGTCGTCGAAATGATTTCACATTTATTACTCATTAGTCTTCCTTCCTCATGCCTTCTTCCTCAAGAGGTACTTGTCGCGCCAGAGACGCATTACCCCTGATGGATCGCTAAAGCAGTGACGAGTGCTCCTAGCTTCAGAATCCACTGTCCGTGATGACTCACACCTCATGATCCAATTCCGGCATGGGTTATCACTATGTTAATGAACTCACAGCTATTTATGTACAGATGAGCGTAATTTTCGAGCAAATCTAATCAACCAATTTATTTTACAAGTGTAGCAAAAGGAAGTGAATATTGTGTCACGTCGACTCCCCTTCTACGTATTATACACCCCCTCCCAACTCATTCCTCCCTCTATCCCCCTACGTCACATCCACTCCGCTGAGAAAGGCGACTGCACCATCTACAAGGACCGTCAAAAAGGTTGAACCTTTTGTTTCCCGGATAAACGGATGGACGGGCGGCGGTTTCTCTCGCTTGGTTCGAGGGAGGAGAGTCTCAGAAATGGCTGGAGGCCGGAGGCAATTGGATCCCATCCGTTGCGGAGTGCGGATCGTTTGTTTGCGAAACCTTTATAACGTGAACTCGTTGCGCTCCCTCGTGAACCTGTTGGTGGATGAGGTTGTTAGAACTGCGGGACCTCATCAAATTTTGCCTAAAACTCGGAAAGAGACTCATGACATGCTCAAGCTTGCAGTTTAAGGTGATAAGGCCATGGATGGATTTGGTGTTTCTGAGTGACGCAAGCTGTTCCGGAAGGGCAGAGAAGATGTTGAAGACGTCGAACGTTCAGGACGTCCTTCGAACTCAAAAAGTGACAAAATTCATTGCAAGAGGGACGGCTTTGTTGGACAGGGATCGCAGATTCAGTGCTCGAATTGTTTCTGATGAACTTGGCATCCCTAAAAGTGACTTGCTATGACTTTTGACCGAAAACATGGACGTGAGAAAGATGTGTGCGAAGTTGGTGTAGCGAGTGCTGTCATAAAAACAAAAGGAAACTCGCACGCGGATCTGCTAAGGGCTTCTCGACCATATAAGTGAGAACTCAATTTTTTTAGACAATGCTCCGCCAGACTTCTTTCTCTTCCCTCACTTCAAATTGGCGCTGAAAGGATGTCACCACGGCTCTGTGGAAGTGTTACAACAGGCCTTGACGAAGGCGCCGCGGGGCCCGGAATGCTGTCTTCGCCGCCGCCTTCCAGAAGGCGTACGAACGTGGAAAATCCGCTGACAGCGGTGTGTGAACGCACAAGGGTGCTGCTTTGAAGACTTTAAGAGTGAGTGTATCAATTCTGGCGATAGATTGTCGTTCGACTAAGTCCTACTACTTTTGGGACGGACCTTGTAAGTGTTCAGGAAAACAAAATTTTAAGGTTGTTCTTATTTTCAGACATACCATAGATACGTAAATTTCAGAGAGGATGAAAAAATTAGACCTAGAAACACATTTAAAAGACACTCGAACGGGGGTTTGGATTAAATTGTTTGCGAGGAACATTAATTCCTGAAGAGAGTACACCTCAGTGTCAGTCGGAGGTGAGGAAGCGCAGGGGTCGGGTGCGCACGATCCGGCTCCTGTGCATCGCGTGTGATCCTCCTTTCTCGTGGGAGAGCACTGGAAATAATTCCCACAGTGACGTTGCGTTGGGAGCAGAGGTTAAAAGATTGAACGCCACGGGCACGCCATTACATGCACTCCTTCACCGCTGGGAAATATTCACATTGCTCTCGAAAGTGGCGTCAATTAGGGCAACCTTTTATATTATTTAGGTCGGCCATTAGACTTCGGGCTGGCAGGAAAGAGTGCCTGGGACAGGAGACCCGACTCGGGAAGCTTGTGAGATTGAAGAAGAAGCCTCTCCCCCTCCCACACTCACTATTAAAGCCGAAATCATCAAAGAAGAAAATGGTAAACAACCAGTCAGATGAAGTAAAAAATGAAGCAAGACCCCACCTAAAATTGCCATAAAAACTATACAGAGAATTCCAAGAACTATCAGAAACGCAACGAGAAGGAAAGATATTGAAATTTCCGAAATCTGCAAAAAAAATAAGACATGCAATGAAACAGGAAGTAAAGCCCGTATAAACGAAAAAATAAATCAAGAGAAATTTAATGAAGAAAAAACTCATTTCTAAAACTAAGTCTCTGGAATAAAAATCAGCTAAAAATGGCATACCATGTAAAGAAAGATCAGAAAAAAAACAAGCAAAAGTCAAAAAGCAAATAATCACCGAATGAACCTATAATGCGAATATCTTGATAATCGCCAAAGGTATGGGTCATAATTCAGGCGCACATAAATAAACAATAGATCCTTAAGCCGGATGACCCCTTCTGTTGTGCTGGCGAGAGCGATGATAATTGCTCCTGGTAGGGTCACTCATGCCAGATAGGTCGAAGGTTAGGAGTCAGACGAAAGGTAGTCCACACAGCGTCTGTTCCTCAGTGAGGCGGCTGAAAAGGGGTCTGACCCCAGTGGGGCAGGCATTAAGTGATGGTGTCACATTAAAAAACACTGTTGATGAAGACAACGGGAAACCACCTCGAACATTATTCCCAAGAACAAAATGATGGACACTATAGGAAATATGAGTCCTGGCAAATACGGGACTGGGCCCAATCTGCCGTGTGTCGAGCCTGGAAGCGGGGGAGGTAAGGCTCCAGCGGTCATCTCACGAAACCCTTGTAAAGGCAAACCGACTGCAGGAGTACAAAAGACGCATAAGAAAACCAATTTAGTTAGAAGAGAAATTTGGAATGTCAGGACAACGTTGAAGAGAGGAAAGTTAGAGAATATTAAACGAGAGATGGAAAGAGGAAATATAGATAATTTAGGTCGGTGCGAAGTGAGATGGAAGGATCGCGGGGATTACTGGAGTGACAATTATAGAGTAATATACAGTGCCCATCGGGGACGAGAGCCAACGAGGAGTTGCGATAATATTTGATAAAGAGGTAGAATGAAGCGTAGTCAACATAGCATAAGCAAATGATAGAATATTACTAGTAGAAGTAAAAGCAGAACCGAAGAATTTGGTCCTAGTTCAGGTATACATGCCACCGAGCAAGCACGAGGAGGAAGAAGTCGATAAGGTATACGATCAGAGGGCATAATCGCGTGTGTTCCTGCAGGAAAACATTTGATAGTAATGGAGGATTTGAATGCGATGGTAGGCGAAGGAGGAGATGGCGATGAGGTGGGGGACTACGGTATGGGCACAAGGAATGAGCGCGAGGAGAAAACCATTGAGTTCTGCAGGAGATAGGGGTTAGTCATCATCAACACATGGTTTAGACACCACAAAAGGCGTAGGTATACATGGAAAATGCCAGATGACTCAGAAAGGTATCAGTTAGATTATATTCTGGTTAGGCACAGGTTTAGGAACAGTGTGATAAATTCGCACCGTTTCCCGGGAGCGGATGCGGACTCTGAACTGAATTTAGTTGTTATGAAATGTAACGTCCGCTTTAAAAACATAAGTCAGGGGCGGCGGGTTAGAAAATGGAATGTAGAAGCGTTAAATGGATTAACAAGGAAGGAGTATCAACAGATTGTAGAGAAAATAATGGATGACGCTAACAAAGCTAACAGTTTCAGGCTTAACTTTGTGGAATTCCTTCATGGTGAGGGTAAAAAATAAGGAAACCTTTGCACTTCCACACACTCTTAATAGAATACGACCATGATTTCGATGCTGGGTATCATCATCAGGTACAATTCAACAAAATTTTCCAACTTATATAGTCAGGCGCCAGGTAGGGGAAGTAAGGGAGACTTGTCCATAAGTTAACCAACCTACTCAGACAACTTTTTTTCCCCAAAATACGGGATCAAGAACTCATACGAGCTCGCGAGTAGGTTGTCGAATATGGTTTTAACGTCAAAGTGTTTTATGGTGTCCTTCAACGTCTCAAGCATTTACACTAGTATCCCCAGGATGAAAGCCGTTGAACTTGCCGAGATAGCCCTCGTTAAAGCTAAAGCACCACATCCAGTGACTAGTGAATTGTGTGATTTGCTAACTCTGTGTGTGAATCACATTAGCTTTTTGTTCAACTCTCAAAGATCCAAGAGGGATGGAAGGAATGTGTAGGAAAACTGTATAGTAAAGAACTCAACCCAGCAAGGTTAGACACTCTCGTAGGTAGAAAGAGAACTTGACGTATACGAAGATAGCTTAGATCCAGGCATCCTCGACAATGAGATAGAAAGGGCGATTAAAGGGAGATTAAATGAAATAAGGTCGTGGGGGTAGACAACACTCCTCGGAAACTAATAAAAGGCCGAGAAAAATGTGGGAGGAAGAGTCTTTTTAAAATACCTATTAGAATTAATGAAGAAAAGATCAGGCCAGAAGACTATGTCAGATCAGCGTAAGTTCCTATTCCGAAAAAGGTAAAGGCTACATCCTGTGAGGACGACAGAACAATAGGTTTTATATCCAATGCAGCTAAAATGGTTCTCAGGATCATTAATAAAACGATAGAGATTAGGCCATTGATTGCTTAGGAGGTGATTAGTTAGGGTTTAGGACAGGAAGGAAGAGGTGTAAGGCAGGGTTGCCCATTATCACTGGTGCTGTTCAACGTATATGTGGAGGATATGATTAAAGAGGCATGGGATAAAATGGAGGTAGGAACGAAAGTCGGAGGGGAATTCGTAAAATCGGTTAGGTTTGCTGGTGACATGACCAAGCATTAGTTGCTCAGTCAACCAAGGGGTTGCAAGCATTGTTGAGTGAATTGGAGGTCCAGTGCGATAGATATGGGATGATAATCAATATTAATAAAAAAAGGTTAAGCTAAACATTAAAATAAAAGGGGAAAAATTAGAGCAGGTAGAACAGTGGAAGTATCTCGGAAGTGCTTTGGACCGACACGGTCAAAGTAGTAGGGACGTAGGGAGAATGGGGCAAATAGGCTTTCAGAAGGAGGAGGGACTTGATGACGAGGACGTTGAGTAGGGAGGTAAAGAAAATATCCGTCACAACTTTGTTCTGAGGCGTAGCTATGTACGGCGCGGAAACGTGGTCACTGATCCAGGAGGATTGACGTAGATTGGAGGTTTTTGAAATATGGGTTCGGAGAAGGTGAAGTGGTGGGAAGGAAAACAAATGAGTAAGTACTAGGGATGGTGGGCGAGGAGAGGGGTTTGTTGAGAGAAATCCCAATCAGGTAGAGAAGATGGATGAAGGGCGCATTGATCAGTAGTGAGATGTTGAAGACGGTAATAGAGGGGAGAATGTTAGGCAAAAGAGGAAAGAGCAGGAACAGGATAAGGATGTTGGATGGGATGAAAGGAGGAAGCAAATGCACAGAATTGAAGATAGAATTGATATAGAGTAGGTTGATAGTAGAGTAGATTGTGTTTTGTTAAGAGAAACATATTTATATTTATCTGGCTCCCACCCTCTCTCAATGTGTACCACCTACTTCCCTCGTTTCAGATCCTCAAATTCATCCTCAAAGACCTTTACCCCATCCTCAAAAATCACAACGTTTCGTCCAACCTTCTTCCCAAATGTCCCTCTGTTACCTTCAAACGGCCCGCCAACCTATCAGATCTCCTTAAATCCACCAAGCGTCTTTCCAAATCCCCTCCCACCCCCAGAGTCACACCCACTCCTTGCTTGCGAGCAAGATGTAAAACTTGTCCTATTTTCACCACTCCACTCCTCTCCATCGCATCTTTTCACTCTCTCCCGCCCTTCTCCCACTCCTCATGCACATCTCAGAATGTAATCTATCTTCTGACATACAAACTCTGCCCGGAATTTTACATTGGCCAGTGCTCCACACCCCTGAACCTCAGGATAAACAATCATCGCGCCTCATGTAATCCCTCTTCCCCGTCCGCGGATCTTCCCATCCCAAAAAATGCCTCCCACCACAAGACCCCCCTCAGCTAGTTTTACAGTGTTTCCGTTCTAGCATCCCTTTCCCCATCCGATAACCCTATAAAATTAGGAACGATGGAAATGGCATTTATATGGCTGTGTAAAGCCTATCAACATCCGGGTCTCAATACCGTCCACTAAATATAGAGGGTTGAAGTGGAGAGGTTTGGATTTGTTTCATACAGGATAGTGGGATATTTTGTTCATCCGCATATACTATATTTTGTCATTCTTTGCCTGGGTTTTGACTTGTCAAGTCCTGATGATGACTTTGTGAGTTGTTGTGATATCTGTGGATGAATTATTTGTTTTCTTTGTCGCTTGGAACTATTTCCACATCCTCCCTCTAATTCCTATCCCATCTCCGTTCCTCTCTGCCTCCCTTCTCCCTTTTCCCCTCCACAATCCCTTTTTCACCCCTCCTCCACCACCTGTTCTCCCCTTCCCTCGTTCCCTTCTCTCTCTGTCCCACATACCTTTCGCCAGTCAGTCCTAACTAATCTTTCGAGGAAGACGGAGCTCGATTCCATCGAAATTGTCAAGAAATAACGTGTTAGTGTTGCTTTTATGTGTTCTCATGTTTAGTGTTGCTGTGTAAGTTATATATATATATATATATATATATATATATATATACACATATATTTACAAATATATATATATTTTTTATATAAGATAAGATGTCAATAAATTATTATGAAACAAACAAATTTGTTCAAAAATACACGGTTGAGCCCCACATTTAACGAGCTTAAGTTTGCCTACGCAGTTTGTAGATACTTATTTCATAGTTTAAATTCGTTTAATTTGATTTTGGATGTTGCTGTTGCTTTGTCATATCCAACAGACTTGGTTGACATTTATCCAGTTCGCTAGCTCTTTCTGTTAAATCTTCAAGGGTTTTAAGTACAGGTATTTAAGTATTTTTCATTAGGAATGATATTTTTATTATATGACATACACACTTATATATAAAAATATTATATTATTAATATATATATATATATATATTAAATATGGTCATTCACCACTATATTTTATGCCAATAAAGTAACCATCAGTTTCCGTCGCAATAAGCGAGTTCGACTGAAGTTGGCAGCTCATAAATCAATAACAGCGGCAATAAGCTAGAACTGATCCAAATATTCTGACGATATTTTATATTTTGTATATCATATCGATGAACAATTGGTGATTTCAGATATTTAAATCCCGTTTTTCCTAATTGTACGCTTAACCGTAACATAGTCCAGCTCAAAGCTTCCGAAACCCCGATGCAATGCATACCTGCGCCTGATTTTATTAAAACATTCAAGCGAATAGTTTGTTATTATTAACCCCTGTCTTCTGCAGAATTCAATTGCTTTATCCCCGCGGTCATTCTTCGACCCTAAACCGTGGTCCCCCACCTCATCACCATCTCTTCCTTCACCTGTTTTCGCATTCCAACCACCCATCACTATCAAATGTTTTCCTGCAGGAACCCACCCTATTATGTCCTCTAACTGATCGTATATCCTACCAACTTCTTCCTCCTTGTAGTTGCTCGGTGGCATGTATACCTGAACAATGACCAAGTTCGATGGTTCTGCTTTTATCTCTACTACTAATATTCTATCAGTTGCTTATTCTATGTTGACTGCGCTCCTTCCTACCTATTGGTTCAATGCGATTACCATATATAGCTGTCTTCCTTCGCCTCCTCTGCATATTAATCTACAGGTATCGACCTGTCATAATTACCGCTGTCCTTATACCTCAGCTCCCACGAATATCTACGTGTATTTCCTCTCCCGGATTACATTTTCTTACTTCCCCATCCTCAACAGCGCCTTAAAACTCCCCAGCCAAGCTGGTCCGTATCTATTGTGAATGCCACACCTATTTATGCCAGGGTTTGCAACTAGAATAATTAGAACCAACCAGAATTGGGCAACCAACTAGAATATACGTCAATGAGTTTTCCTCCGAAAGAGTGAATATGGTACTTGAATGCAAACTTAGATGTTTTTAACGTGGCACCATCACTCAATGGCCGCCACACTGGGGTCAGACGCCTTTGCAGCCCCCTCACTGAGGAACAGACGCTGCGTGGACTACCTTTCGTCTGGCTCCTAACCTTCGACCTATCTGGCATGGGTGACCCTACCGGGAGCAATTATTATTACTCCCGCCAGCACAGCTCTAGGGGTAATCGGAACATACAAGCCCTTCCACCACGTCAAGGTTATAGTCCATGGAGTGGTTATGTACAAATTATCTTTCAGCAATACAATAAGCTGTTCCCCAAACAAAACCATAAACTTAATATTTTTAACCTTTAATGATGATATACCAATTTCCGTTGGATAATGTTGCTCCATAGCGTATAAGAAGCACGTATAGACAAGTGAGTGCTCTCCATTTTAAACCAGAAGCCCCTTCTGACATCTGTTGAATCCACCGGTTTCATAGGACATCCACTGAGAAATATGGAAGCCTATCACAGACCACATGTAGCTGTGTATATAATATAGCTATATTATACATGTACTACCCCATAAGTTGTACGATGCACATCAATACTATTCGTGTCACGCTTTAAGATTTTCCAAACCAATATTTTGATATTTGAAATTGGTCATAACATTGAAAACCATTGAAAAATGAGCTCTTGGCGCCGTGACTTGGTGGAATTTACTCATTCTGATCGAAAGCCACTTTGTCATTATTCACACTTGTTCATCGAAATATTCTTAGCAATTTCGACGTTTTCACATTAGTATCAAAGTGTGAATAATGACCAAGCGCTTTTCAGTGATCAGTAAAAGAGGTTAAAGAATGTTTTAAAATAGTGGTTACTCCACCGACGGAAAATAAGTTGTGCCACCGACACATCCGCGTCGCTGGGTGATCAACACGCTGCCCTGGGGAGCTTGTTTCGCGTGCCGATGAAACCATCGCGTGCGGCCGATGCCTCATTCGAGGATAACCGTCATCGCCTTATTCCGTGCCTCGCCCCGTCACGTGGCGCAGGGTAATGTCGCGGAAAAACGCGGTTATTATTTATATTGCTTTCCGAGCGACCGCTGCCCCAAACCCAATCCGCGTGAGGGCGATTGCTTGCGCCACGCGGCCGGCGATTGCCTGCTCACCCATCGGGGGCCATCTGCCGCCGCAGCGCGCCCTTGCGCCGAACAAAAGAACCGCGGGGATGGCGCTGCGGTGGACACTGGACACCGGAAAGGGCGCGTTTCGGAGCCGATTGAAAACCGTCCCCCTTGGGCGGGCATTAAAAGTAGTGGTAATCAATATGTCTGCGACTGAGGACTACATTCAATTAATTTTGGGAGTACTTCTAAAACAATCGCGGTCCCAAGTGGACACAACGGTGAGAGAACTTGTTTGAAAGTTGCAGGTGCGATAGTCAAAAATAATAAGGCTCACACAAAAAAACGCGTCAACTTTTTCAGAATATTACGATGTCATGATTCCATTCTTCGGCAAGAGGGCAATTCG
Source organism: Hetaerina titia (assembly GCA_037158775.1). Classification (NCBI taxonomy): domain Eukaryota; kingdom Metazoa; phylum Arthropoda; class Insecta; order Odonata; family Calopterygidae; genus Hetaerina; species Hetaerina titia. The sequence continues at coordinate 21,668,321 of CM073772.1, forward strand.
CAGATTCACTGATTGTTGCCATGGATTCTGTCACGTAGGATTATTGCTCCAAGCACAGCCTTCTATATGTCGATCCACAGAATCGATACTTTGGGATAATTTAAGTGTTCATTCTCGAAAAAGAATTTGAAAATTGTCTCGCCTCCTCCTTCACCTGTACCGCCCCCGATGAAACACTTTCGCCTTACGCATCGCTAAGCTACAAACAAAACAAACCCGAGTTCCTCTGCTGAAAAAACAGCATACGCCAAATGTTTTCAAAACCCTTTACTTACCGTGCATCTTTGAAGTAAAAAAACGAAGCACCTGAAGTAAAATTTCGTACCTGAGGATATTTCGCGAAAATGCAGACTTTCGCGAAAATCACGGCACGAGTGAAATCGAACCCTTTGCTTTAAAAGTCCGCTCTCAAGAGAAACCGTTCAGAAGAATTGGAAGATCTGACTAAGATAATTGAACTAAGATAGACGAAAAGGGACGACACAAGGGAACAGTTAAAACCAAAAAAATGTCTTCGGTTAAGTACAACCAGAATAAAGTTTTAGTTAATTACACAAGTTAAATTAACAAAATCAAATTCGTGTCAAACACATGGCAAATTAAAAAAAATATTAAATGTAATTTCTGAGAAAATTTCAGTACAGTATTTGCAATTACATAGAAGTACCCAAGGATGCATTTACTTGATTCTTAAATTTCCAAAAGGAGTTTGATAGGGTGTTTTGGGAAAAAAATAATGCGTATATTGCAGAAAATAGGAAGAGATTGGAGCGACAGGAGGCTAATCCGCAACCTGTACATGTTTCAGACTCCTCAGGTTCAGTGGAGAATGGAGAGTCCGGATGGACAGTTTTGCCCATTATCACTAGTTCTGCTCAAAGTGTGTGTGAAGGATATGATGGAGGCATGGGAAGAACCGAATAAAGGAATGAAAGTCGAAGAGGAATTCGAAAAATCAGTTAAGTTTGTTAATGGCCAAGCTTTATCCTCCCGCCCTTTAATAACCCGTATAGCATCCCTCCAAACCTCTTACCCTCCACTCAAACTTAAAACAATAGCATAGGAATATATCTAGTTCCTATATTCCTGTAATGAGCTAGGGATTAATATGAGACATTAATTACCCCAATCTCCAGATATATTCAAATACCCCCGCTCTGAAAACCTTCCACACCAATCTTACACTTCCAACTCTTGCCCTCGCAAACCTTTCCCCGCCATCCCCGTCCATTCAGCGTCATCGTCCTATGTAACCTTATACTCAGTTCCTTCTTACCCTATAGGAAGGTACTTTGGCAACCCGAAAAGTCGTAATACGTTTGCACGCTTCTCCGTTTTAATTATTGTTCACATCCGTGAGACTTTCCTTGACAAATTACGAGCAGTAGCTGCCAGTTCCTGGTTTAGTTCCTTCCTTCTCTTCCTTGAGATAGGTGGCTTGGACCAGCGAAAATTCGAGAACTAGTTAGTTTCTTTTCTTTTTTGTGGGTTTCTCTGTTTTTCTCTTATCTGCTAGTGATACATATACGTTATATTATCATTATGACGTAATCTACCGGTTAATGTATGTTTTTTGGATGGACACAACTATCAAATAAATATTTGACACTCATAGCAAATCACAAACCAGGAAATTATTCTACATGAGGTCCCTCTTCATCTCTGTGTAATTCCTTCCTCCCTTCATCCCGTCCAACATCCCTATCCTGTTCCTGCCCTTTCCTCGCTTGTCTAACACTCTCCCCTCTATTACCTTCTTCAACATTCCACTGCCGCTCAATACGCCTTTCATCCATTTTCCCTGCCTCCATAGGATTTCTCCCAACAAACCCCTATCCACGAATACCATACCGATTACTTCCTCATTTGTTTTCCTTTCGGTTCATTTCATCTTCTCCATTCTTCTCCACACCCACATTTCAAAAACCTCCAATCTACCTCTATCCTCTTGCTTCAGTGACCACGTTTCCGCGCCGCACATAGCTACGCTCCATATCAAAGTTTTGACGAGTCTTTTCTTTACCTCCCTACGTATGTTATCTACGGCTATAAACGACGGCCGTTCAAGGTTCTTTTAATTTTTGGAAATAGGAAAAAGTCACACGGACTCCATATCTGGCGAATATGGAGGCTGGGGCATCGTTACGGCATTGTTTTTGGCCAAAAATTTACGAATAAGCAATGAAGTGTGAGCTGGTGCATTATCGTGGTGCAAAAGCCATTTTGGAACAAATTTGCTGCCATGCGTTTCATGCCCAAAAAATTGGAAAAAAATATCATGACATGATCCAATCGATATGCCAACATCATCACAGAACTCTCTAATTTTGATTCCGCGATCGTTCATAACCATTTCTTTCACTTTTTCCACGTATTCATCGATTGTTGATGTGCTGGGGCGTCCAGGGCGTTCGTCATCTTCAAGGCCTTCACAGCCTTCTAAACGCTTATACCACTCTTAAAGTCTTGATTTACCCATAGCAGACTCCCCATAGGTCTTTGTTAACAAACCACTGGCGAAGTGTATCCGGCACCGGGGGCAGCCACATTCGCTCCACCAATGCTTGCATACCTTTTGCGGAATTTTTTTCGCTCTTCTTAATTGGATGAACTCCACGATTAAAGTAGTCATTGTTAGAGTTTTGAAGCTGGGAAAGAGCCGAAAGTTCAGGGTGATCAGATTTATGTCTGTAATGGCACCACCATCGAACACGTCCCAGGTTTTTTTTTATCATTTTCAAGACTTCCCATTCTCTGAGTTTTTCGCCGCAGCCAAGAATCAGATGCGCATCGTTGTCTATTCGACCGCATGACGGCGAATCAGCTAACCGCAGGTGGTGCCTCACTTCCCTCGTCATTACCGCGTTCGCGATTAGGTTGAACATTTGACTACGTGCCTCATCGTTCGCTCTGCTGGTCGCCCAGTTTTTCCAAGATATTGTCGTGTTCGATGTCATTTTCCACTGCTCGGCAAGCGCTCTGAGATACGGGGTCTTGACCCTAATTGTTTCTCTCTCTCTCAGGAGTGAGGTGACCTTTTTTGTGTTTCTTCAAATGCTCTCCGGTGGCATTCGTCGTGCGCGAGTGCCTGCCACGCGTCCCTGAGGGGTGCCTTTCGCCACAAAATCTAATGTACACTGAGATCTGCGATCTTATAAAGCGCCCAAGTGCTCCGATTCCTTGGCCAAGAGATGGCGTTAGGGAGCTGTTACATCCACCAAAGGAGAAATAGACGACACAAATAAGAAGAAAGGAAAGTAGAGGTTAGCAATCATACAACATCATGGAGGATAGGAACAGTGCGTTTCATGGCACGCATAGCCAGAAGAAGAGAAGAGCCATATTGGCCAAATACGCATATATATATATATATATATATTATATATATATATATATATACATATATATATATATAATGGGAAAGGAACATACATAAAGGACGAGAGCATCCGCCCGGCAAGTGGAGAGATCCCATGTCCCAGTCGAGGAAAATATTTTTACATTTGTGATCTGCTCAAGTTCGCCTTCCCCACCTCTCATGTGTTCGTCCTTTATGTATGTTTCGTGATCTGCTCAAAAACCGCCTTTCCCACATGTCCTGTGTTCGCCTTTTATGTGTTTTTATGTATATATATATATTTTTTCGCCTTTTATGTGTTTTATGTATATATATATATATATATATATATATATATATATATATATATATATATATATATATATATATCGATGATGCGGAAGTACTCACGAGATCAATATAACTTTTGGACGGTACAATAGAACACAGAATAAAACAGATAACACGTAAAAAGACTCAGGTCAGACTGACCTGAAGAAGGCCTCGGAGTAGGCCGAAAGCTGAAATCAACTGCAGTGTGAGTGTCTTTTTACGTGTTATCTGTTTTATTCTGTGTTCTATTGTGCCGTCCAAAAGTTATATATATATATATATATATATATATATAAACACACAAACACTAACACAAAAAACACTACACACATAGAAACATAAAAGAAGGACACTTACATTGGATATTTACGTTTCGACGGCACGGCCGTCGTCATCAGAATCAAAAAATCCTAAAACAATCCTACACCCCCAATCCTCCCTCAACCACAGACTCCCACCCTCTCTCAATATGCACCACCTACTTCCCTGGCATCCAGTCCCTTAAATTCATCCTCAAAGACCTGTACCCCATCCTCAAAAATCACAACGTTTCGTCCAACCTTCTTCCTAAATGCCCTTCTGTTACCTTCAAACGGCCCGCCAACCTATCAGATCTCCTCAAATCCACCAAGCCTCTTTCCAAATCCCCTCCCAACCCCAGAATCACACCCACTCCGTGCTTGCGAGCTGGATGCAAAACTTGTCCTATTTTCACCACTCCACCCCTCTCCATCCCACCTTTTAACTCTCTCCCGCCCTTCCCCCACTCCTCATGCACATCTCAGAATGTAATCTATCTTCTGACTTGCAAACTCTGCCCGGCATTTTATATAAGCCAGTGCTCTACACCCCTGAACCTCAGGGTGAACAATCATCGCGCCTCCTGTAATCCCTCCTCCCCGTCCGCGGGTCTTCCCATCCCAAAACATGCCTCCCACCACAACACCCCCTTCAACCACTGTTACAATGTTTCCGTGCTAGCATCCCTTCCCCCATCCGATAACCCTATAAAATTAAAAACAATGGAATTAGCATTTATATGGCTGTGTAAAGCCTATCAACATCCGGGTCTCAATGTCGTTCACTAAATGGGGGGGTGGGGCTGAGATGGATGGAGGTGGATTTGTTTCTTGCGAGGTGGTGGGACAATTTATTCATCCGCATACATTTTGTCATCCTTGTCCTGTGTTTTGACTTGTCAAGCCCTTATGATGACTTGGTGAGTTGATGCCTTGGTCATGGGTGTTGTGGGATCTGTGGATGAATTGTTAGTTTTCTGTGTCGCTTGTTACTATTTCCGCATCCTCCTTATTCCATCTCCGCTCCCCTCTGGCCTCCCTTTCCCCCTCCATAACCTCCTCCTTCACCCCTCTCCCACCACCTGTTCCCCGCTCCGCTTTCTCCCCCTCCATATACCCCTCCTTCACCCCTCCCCCACTACCTGTTTTTTCCCCTCTCCCTCGTCCCATACTCTCTCTGCACCGCGTACCCTTTTCCTTAGTCATATCTTATCTTCCGAAGAAGACGGAGCTCAAGTCCGTCGAAATTATCAAGATAATATTGTGATTGTTCTTTTTATGTGTTCTCGTGCTGTGTGTTACTGTCTAAGTTTTTTATTCAACACTTCCGTGTTACTTCGAAGAAATCATCTATATATATATATATATATATATATATATATATATATATATATATATACACATGGGTATTTAAATAAATTCAAACCCGAATTCCGTCGTTTCTGTTATCGATCAAACGTCGTTCCAGGAAAATCGTTTTTTACTAATAACACATATATTTTGACCTAATTAATATCGGCGTAGAATTGTGATGCCGTCATGAAGAAATGGAAATGTTTGCGAGAGGCCGTGTGGAACGGAAGGACGATAATATTGGGGCTACTCGATGAAAGAAATAAAATTATTGATTTAAAAATATAGCAGGAAAAGGATAGAGAGGTACGAAAGGATTAAATAAGATATGTTTGAGAATTGTGAAAAGTGATGGCGGGGAGTTTTGAGGAAATGTTAGAGAAACAATATCAAAGGCTTACCACGGTTATCATGCATTGGGCGCTGAAATTAAGGTTGAAATGAAATTCAAAGATGATAGGGAGAGATTTAAATTGGCAGAAAATGTTGGCATTCAATTTTTTAATATGCTAAATAATTGAGAATATGATACAAATAGATGAGGTCAATATTAAGAAGAAGAGGAATAAAACAGCGAAATTTAATACTCAGCAAAGTCTAGAGATACGTAATACTCGGGAAAACAATGTGGCACAAACACTTTACGTAACGAACGCGAGTAAACGCGTGAATTAGACAGATGGGTACAATTTTGAACTTCTTTAATAACTGGATATTAGGCGATGAGAAATTTTAATACTTTTGTTCCACAACAACATCTTTCAAAGAAGAAATCGTATTGGCGTGAACATTATTAATTTCTACTTAAGGCTATTTAACTTCAATAACTGCGATATCTCCTTTTACATTTAACATTCATTTCAATAAGTAAATTAATAATTTATTCGAACTATCATCTGGCATGTAACAAATACTATATATCTTATATTCTGTTTCCATGTTTAAATTTGAATGTTATTTAATATTGATATTTTTTCTACAATAATCAACATAACTAGGTATGTTTGCATACCTGTGTACCATCTGAAAATGTCTTTCACGTATTGCAAATCAAAATTCTTCTTTAATTTTAAATTATATTTTAATTCTCATCCACAAGTATGTAACTTTATGTGATTTGTATCCGTTTTGAAATATTTTTTATAATTGTTGAACCAATATACTTTTGACTTTCTTTGTGTAAAAGGGTAATTCCCGTTAAATAAATACATAAAGAACTATCAATAAAGGTACGAAAAGTGAGCTAAAATAAAGATAGAAAATTAGCAATGCTTTCCGAGATTTTGGATCTCGGGGCTTTCGAGGGAGGTTGGCGCGTGGGGTGTAAAATGCAACCGAGAATAACAAGTGTCCATCGTCGCCAAAACTCTTGCAGGCAGAAGAAGAGTTTCGATTGGAGTCATAGAGTTGGCTGAAGGAAGGAGCATTGATTAAACATGTTCACAGGCTTATTGGCTTCATGGATGCTGCCGTGTTCGCCGCTACAGCACAGAATGCCCGCCAAACGAGCCATCTCATCCCAATGGGCGCGACCACACGGGGGGGAAGGGGTGCATTGAAATTCCACCCCACGTGCGTGCGCGAGTGAGTGAGTGCCGTGATTCCCCCCACCCCAGCTCCATTTCCTCATATCTCGACGTTTCTTTTTATAAAAAGCGCAGCTCGTTAAAATTCGTCCCAATGGAAACCATCAACGCCTTGACATTCCGAGCAGGTTCGTGCGAGTTGGATTATGAGAGCGACCCCGGGTGAAAATTAGAGAACATATTTTTTCCGTCCTTCATTTCTGTGCACCAAATTCACTTGCTTTTGGCGCCTTTAGACTTAAAAACAAACCTTCCCTTTTGAAAAGGGTTTGGCGGGGTCCAATTACCTCCCCGATGCGAATACCTGAATAAAAAATGTTGGAATAAGTTTTTCTTTTCAACTATTTTCCATGACACTTTGACAATAGTTGATTAGGAAGTGGAAACTAAATGATCAGCACAATGAACACTACGCCACAACATGTCATTTGTATTCGATTCGGAATTCGCCACGCACGCATGCACACATCATCATAATGACCATCACCATGACCAAGCGTCTATGTTTTCTCTGGACGTCCAGCAGCATCCACGGATGTTGTCTCGGGAGTTTTTTCTATTATTGACCACGGAAATTTTTGCGCTGTGAAAAATATGCATGTATCTAAGTTGAAGTCCGTGTGCAAGTGTTTATATTACGAGTATATAAATTATATGAATCGCCCTCAATTACGGTCAAAATGTCTTCCTTTCGTCCCAACTTTCAATCGCATTTGTCCCACACATTTATCCCAAAATCTGGTTACCCCATACCACGAGATGGTGTCGTATCGTTACGCACGATGCCACGTGCACCACGTGTCACTGACTTGAGTGTTTCCCTTTCGATGTCATGTCGAAGTTTGTGGTGGCTACTGTTTTCTATTTCTTTGATGCCAAGAAACTCACACGTTAGAAGTGTTCGAAGCACCCCTTAGCTCTTGTGACAGTGAGCAGAACATAGGCGCCAGCTGTAGAGAACGGTTTTCGTCCTCTCCTTTTTAGATGCAACACTATACTAAATCAGCCACAACTAATTGACACGTCAGTGTCTCGGGCAGATATTTCAGTCGGAGAATAGAGTAAATGTTCAGAGTACAGTATATGTGCAGTTCAGAGTACAGTAAATTTTGTGAGTTTCTCATCGTTCTCGCCGTTTCATGAAATCATTGACCTTTCTACGACGGACTTTTTCCGAAGTTTCTACCGGACACTCAGGCATGATATTGGCGAGGGTGGATTTGCAGCAAGGCAGGAGTGGCGAGAGTGAATTTCCACGGAATGCCCATGCCACGCTCAATCTAGATTGGGTCAGTCCTCCTTCGAATCCATTACAACCCAAATCACTCGATATCGAGGGATCCGGGTTCGAATTCAGGTCAAGGCGAATGATTTTTACACTCTGAAACTGTTGCACGTAATGCACACTTAGCGGATGACGTCGTCACAAAGTTACTGTCGCGGCATCTCCCGCAGTTACTTGGACACTCTCCTGATGCTCATAAATGAATGTGTAAGAGAGTCTAATGTCTTTCGGTGATCGATTCTTAAGGATAGTACTGCGATTATCACGACCATTCTCCAAAATTACTTTACTTAGAGATGAGTGGTCTTTGCGATCCCTTCCTGATCCTCCAGGTTGCTTTGAATGGATAAGATGATCCTTGAAGACTTGTTATCGCATTTTTCATGGATGATGGAAGATGTTATGAGTTCGCATGAGGTTGGATGCAACCGGACCGGGCCAGCCTTGTGTTTTATCACTCTTAGAGGAGTTAGACCCTCGTATTCTGTTTACCTCTTCCTTGAAATTTAATCTTTTTTTTAATTGAGTACTTGTACAATTCCTGACATCATTTTAACCCTTTATTCATTACTTTTTGCACCTTAATTTTATTCGCTATTAATTTTGAACTGCTGCCTAGCACGCAATTAAACAACAATAAATTGTTTTTCCTAAAATAAAAAGGGAAACGTTCCAGGGCGAGTTCCGATTTGGGCATCACTTGCGCCTGCGCACTTCGTTGCCGTTCCGATGCTCACACATCAGTCGCATCAAGCCGACGCGGACGGTTCACGCACCAACGACTTGCTGCAGGAGGAGAAACACAACTAGCAAACGGAACGGTTATCTGATCACAGCCGAGACACCAGAGGCAAGAATTGGAATAGTGCTCTCTTAATTATTCTAATGAAAACATCAACACCCTGCTTTCCAATATTATAAAAAAAATGGATGTTGCCCATTTTTTCAAAATTCTGAGCCCACATATTCTCTTAAGCTACGGAATTGGTCTCATGATTGGTGAGATGGAAATATGATAACAAATACGGATATTAAGATGCTAAACAATCAAGGAAAGAAGGGAAACGGCTCTGCGGTGTAATTAATTATGTTGTGCTTCCGTAGTATCTTAGATGCCGAATCACTCGCAACAGAAAGAGATAACTCGTCTCAGCGCTGGCGAAAAATGGATACCCAGAACTTATGGTCCAAAAAAGGACCGCCAAAAAAGAAATGGAGTTGGCGGAAGACGTTCGTACGAGAGCACTCGTTGCACCAACTTCTCACACAACTTTCACATGCCCATGATTTCGGTCACAAGGGGATTTACATCACTTTTAGGGATGCCAAGTTCATCAGAAACAATCCGAACTCTCAATCTGCGATCCCTGCCCAACAAAACCTTCACTTTTGCGAGATTCTCGTCACTTTTTGAGGTCAAATGGCGTCCTAAACGTTCTGCGTCTTCGACAACTTCTCTATCCTCCCGAAACAACTTGTGCCGCTCAAAAACACCCGATCTATCCATGCCTTATCACCTTAAACTGCAAGCTTGAGCATGTCAAGAGGCTCTTTCCCAGTTTTGCCCAGTTTCCTGCATAATTTGATGACGTAACACTGTTCCAGTGACCGGTTCATGACGGAGCGTAACGAGGTCACACTATAAAGATTTCGCAAACGAAAGTTTAGCGCTCCGCAAAGGCTGTGAGCCAACTCCCATTGACCTCCAGCCTTTCCTGAGACTCCTCTCCCTCCAACCCAGCGAGAGAAACCGCCACCCATTCATCCGTCCGTCCATCCACCCGAGAAAAAAATGAGTCGGACAGACCATGAACATGTGCAGTCGTAAGCAAAAGCCCCGTCCTCGTTGTAAGGGGGAAATGGGAGGCGCCATTTGACGAGATGGCGCCGCCCTCTTCCTCGATCACTCCTGGCGGCTCACTCTTCCCTCCGCTTTTCGTCCGCCCAGATTCCGGCAGCGCGCTCCAGAGAGAGAGGAAGGATGGCGACTGCCCTCAATCCCAGGCTGGTTCTCCTGGGCTGCTCCTTCGTCGCCTTCCTGCTCGGGTTGCCTGGGACCTCGTCGGCGCCATCCACCCCGGCGCCGTCCCCCTCCCTGGGCGACGGCCCCGCCGCCGCGGCGCTGCCCAGGGTCAAGAGGGTGAGTTTGGAGAGCTGCCCGTGACCCTCCCTTCGATCCCCTCGCCCGCTTCGAATCGAAGCACACGCCCCATCGTCGTCTTCTCTTTCCTGCTTCTGCCGCGGAGATCGAGTCGGGGTTAAACTGCTGGATGGTTAGCTTTCGTGCTTCAGGCTCTTGCCCTCACAAGCCGTTTACTTTCAGAACAGTAGCCTCAATTGGAATATTTCACCTCAACGTGGGGTCATAGGTCGAAAAGTAAAAATATCCGCAACCCTATTTCAGAGACGTTTTCTGTCATCTGGGTAGATGGGTATCCCATTATTAGTAGTAACCACTTTCGGGGCAGGCTGAGGTCAGTCGAAGCTCTACCTCCCAGTGGTACACATGTTAATTTTGCGCCTTTGCTAATTACGTTTGATTATTTTGATTAACATCAAGAAAATATTTGAATATTGACAAATTTGGCATATCAGATGAACTACCGCAATATTAGTTTGATAAAGTAATGCAGAATGGTATATTTTACCTAAGTATAAATGTAGAGAGTGATTGGAAAACTTTTTGAATAATAATAATTAAACTACTAATAAAAAAAGTTTTTAAAATGGTCAGACCTTGTCGGGGAATGAATAACTTTTGTTTATTTGTAACACTTAATTTAAAAATTAAAACATCAAAATTTTGGATTTTCAGTGAAAATTGTAGCGATAAATTTTATACATGAGATTGTCACCTTAACCCTTTAACTCCAAAAATCCATTTATTTGACAGTTAAAATGTAAAACAGTTTTGAGTTTGAAAATACATATCAGTCATTCACAATAGTTTACAACGGTGCTATTTCAAATAGCGCCAATCAGAAAAGCATAAACATCTAATAAAAAAAATTATGTGTTCACGTCTCAGGCTGCTCAGGTGCAAGTGGGGAACGGAGAGTCCGGATGGGCAGTGTTAGGAAGAGGTGTAAGGCAGGGTTGTCCATAATCACCGGTGCTGCTCATCGTATACTATATGTGGAGGAAATGGTAAAGGAGGCATGAGAAGAACTGGAGATGGGAGTTCGTAAAATCAGTTAGGTTTGCTGATGACCAAGCTTTAGTTTGTCAGTTAGCCAAGGGGTTGCAAGCATTATTGAGTGAATTGGAAATTCAGTGGAATAGATATGGGATGAGAATCAATATTAATGAAACAAAGGTTATGCGATTTTCCAGAAAGAAACAGGCTAAGCTAAACATTAAAATAGGAGGGGAAAAAATAGAGCAGGTAGTACAGTTTACGTATCTCGGAAGTGTTTCGGACCAAAATGACCAAAGTAGTAGGGACGTTAGGAAAGAAATGTCGTAGGTAAAAGGCTTTCAGAAGTAGGAGGGAGTTGACGGGGACGTTGAGTAAGGTTGTTAAGAAAACACTCGTCAAAACTTTGATATTGAGCGTAGTTATACACGGCGTGGAAACATGATCGCTGAATGAGGAAGATAGACGAATATTTCACCTCAATGGATGACTTTTAGAGGCTTTTTAAATGTGGGTGTGGAAAAGAATGGAAAAGATGAAATTGCCCGAAAGTGAAACAAACGAGGAAGTTCTAGGTATGGTGGGCGAGGAGAGGATATTTTTGGGGGAAGTCATCAGGAGGCAGGAAAGTTGGATGAACGGCGTATCGATTGGTAGCAAGGTATTGAAGACAGTGATAGAAGGGAGAATGTTAAGCTAATGAGGAAGGGTCAGTAATAGGATGGGGATAATTGACGGGATGAAGGAAGGATGGAAGTACACAGATGGAGAGAGACCTGGTTGTAGGTTTGGATGTTGGGTTGTATTTTGTTAGGACAAACAAGATGTTTATTTGGGAGTTGTGTCCACCCTATATCTACCTTAACCGGTAGATTACCTCTAATAATGTTGATTATAATTTGTGTCGTTGGATCTCGCTTAGCCACCCTGTTGGGTCAAATCCCTCAAAGGCGGCCATCAATGAAAAGGCAAAGTTGCGATGCCGGGTAGACGTAACTAATTGTGGAATGAATAGACTGATGCTTCATCTGCAGCAAGATGCTCTCGTCCGGTAAGTGAACGAGCGCGTAAGGCGCGTTACATTCAGCGTCAAATTGGCGAATGGCGAAAATAATTGAGCGAACCCAAACAGGTACCACGGACACAAACAGCCTGGATTATAACGGAGCCAACTTAAAATTAGCATTGCAAACAACGGGTGGAGAAGCAAAATGGTATAACCTTGTAAAATTCCAGTAAAATTAGAATTTATACTTCCAGACTCCAATAAAAGCTTCAAAAGTTTCCTCGGAAATGTAAATAAGTTTAAATTTCAACTAAAACTGTTCATGGAGCGATCTGAAACGTACAAGGTTGGACTGAAATACTCGTCAACATTATAGCTTTAGCTATAAGAGAGCTAAAACAATAAAGATGTGCAGCGCATATCTATGCCAACGAGTTACATCAATAAAAAACACGGCGTTCAACCAAGCTCGGTGCGTGTCATTTTATCACGTGAATGAATAAGTCGACCCGAGGGAACCGCGTTAACGTGTGCACTTAATGCGAGAGATGCATCATTACATCCATTTAAACATACTTTGAACTTAATCATGCTATGCTGGAAATGAAAATCTGTTATTGCGAGCTACTACCAGTTTAAATCCATCATATCCCAACTTAAATAATTTAAAATGAAGTTGGCGATACATTTCTAAATCCACATTCATATATGTATACATTAATTCAGCCTTCACTCCGTTAGTGATTCCCAACCTAGCTACTCTAATATTTTGGACACGCTACTCAGATTATCATAACAACGTTTTACAAATCCGGCTCCTCTACGCTGCACGCGATCCAATTCGGCAATTAATCCAACTTCATATGAGGATCCCATTCTATACTAGCAGCATATTCTATAAATTATGCCTAAAAAGAGAAAGATAACATTTTTACTTGACCTTTTCATCACATTTATCCAGTACTCCTCTTCTACCCAGAAGGGTTGTGAGTGAAGGTAACGCCTTAATATAGTATTTCATCAAGTGTACACATTCCATTTCGGTGTTCCGGATGCAATAGGTGTTCTGGAGGCAATCGCTCTTTTTCCGAAAATTCACCACTACGCATTTTTAAAAGTTTAACTATAATTCTCAAGTGCCGTACGAACGTTTTATAGCATTACTATTTCATCCTCGGGATTAAAGATATCTCTCCGAACAACTGTATCGTCGGGAAATAAATGTATCTTACTATTGGCTGCGGAGTTAATGTCGTTTAAACGTCGTCGGACGTAAAGTAGGATTAAAAGAGGTCCGATGACACTTCCCTGGGGAACACCTGAAGTAGCTTCTACTGCATTTGAGCTGACTCCATCTAGCACTATTCTTTAAACCCGACCATTCAAAACGTCTTTAATCCAACCCAGAATAATTGTATCCATGCCATAGGCTTCCACTTTTGTGAGTAGTTTATGACTCACCACTTCCACTTTGTCGAAGCCTTTTCAAATGTATAAAAATCGCGTTATCTTGAACATTATTTTCTCCCAAACCAAAGATATCATGAAGAAAAATAGCGCGAGTTATGTCTCACTGGACAAGTGAGACACAACTGTTCCTGTGCTGGCTTTTCATAAATAACTCTTGGATATCGAGGTGTCTCATTTTTGAACTAATAAATTATATGTTCCATGAACTTGCATTATACGTACTTGAGAGAAATAGGTCTGTAATTACTCGGCCTTCTCCGTTTTGAACTACAGGGGTTACGCTAGCTGTTAAGCTTGTAGTTGTCACCTTAGTCGTTTTCCAGTCACCTGAAACCCTGTGATACATTAAAGACTTCTTAAATATGATTACTAGATACAGCGCAATTCCCGACTCTAGCAACTTTCCACTAAACAAGAACTAGGTATTTGATCAGGCCCGGTGAATTTGAGAGTGTTAGCGTTTTTAAGCAAACCTTTTATTCCAATACATGATTATATTTCAATTTTGGGCATCGGTTGGAGGAAACAATTTGGTAAGCTATCGGCGGCATTCTGTGAGATTTTACGAGAGTGAAGGCGTTTTGAAAGAAGAAATGAAATAAGTTGGCCTTTTCCAAACTGCTGGTTACTCTTTCGCGTTTATCGTTTTTGAGAGAGTTAACTGTAAACTTATTTCTTGGAACCTCTCTGGCAATCGACCAAAATCGTTTTGGATTCTTGTTAACATTTTCTCCTATTACGTTTTCTTTTGAATTCTCGAATCCTAAAATTAAAAAAAAATGCTTTCCGAATTCCTTCTTGGCATCCAACCTACTTATCTTATTATAATGGCATCCGCCCTACATCTTATTATGTGTGATTTCATTCCATTCTTCCATCCCTAATATTTTCATCTTGGCGTGAAATAGCCTTTGTACCCTTAATGATTTTCTAACATCCGCGTTGTACCATCGAGGTTTCGTGTTATCTTTTATAAATTTAATTGGAATGAACTTGGTAACTGCTGATCGCGCGATTTTAAGGAAATTGTTTCTCTTATCCTTAGTATTTCGGTGTATACTATATTTCTTAAAACTTGCAAATGAACTCTCCAATACACACGTTAAACCATTATTGCCCCCGTTTTTAAGGATATAAAATTCTATTTTGAGCTTTTTATTTCGGACCTCAAACAGAAAAAACTTTGCACGGATGAGTGCTTCCAGAGTAGTGACCGTCCCTCTGCTTTTTACAACTACTTTTGCTCTACCTTCAACCTCACCTCACCCACCTCCCCTCCCCCATAGCTTCAATCCGTTTGCCCGCAATTCCTCCCCTCTATCTCAACCAATCCTCAGGAAGTTCTGATCTATTTAATCACATTACCCCCTTCTAATTCTACTGGACTCGACCATATTGTTTCTCTTATTCTCAACCGCCCTGCTTCATCATTCTACATCCCGTTCTCTATTATTTTGAACAGATTCTTCTCCAGTGGCACCTTTCCTTCTTCAATGGAAGACTGCTAATATAACCCCAATACTAAAATCTGACCGTAAATGTTTAGTTCATAACTACCGTCCGATCTCCATTTTGCCAGTTCTTTCAATATCTTTGAGCGTATGATTCATGATCACCTTCTTCACTTCACCCTCCCTAACATATCTCCCCATCAGGGCGGCTTTCTCCCCGGTGGATCATGTCTCACTAATATGGCCGTTCTACACCGCCATATCACAAACTCTTTTGAGCTTAACTCACAAGTGGATGTTTGCTATATTGACTTCTCGAAAGCATTTGACTCCATTAGCCACTCCCTACTGGACCATAAGCTCAAAAATCGGTACAACATATATGGTATTTTCCTTTCTTTAATCCGCAGCTTTCTCAGCTCTCGCAAATAGCGTGTTCTTATTGATGGCATTTCCTCCACTCTTCTTTCTGTACTGTCCGAGGTACCACAGGGCAGTTTTCTTGGCCTTCTCCTCTTTTCACTTTAGTTAGACGATATTATTGGCAATGTCGTCCGCCTTGGATGCAATATTTTGCTTTACGCAGACGATTACAAAATTGTCAAACAGATTGATTGCATATCTGATGTCGTTTCCCTAAAATCTACTCTTAATTCCGTCACTGCTTTGTGCTCCGAATGGCAGTTATGCATTGATCCCTCCAAATCAGCTATATAACCTTCTCTATAAAGCACAAACCACCTTCGCTTTCATACACTCTTTCGTACAGCCCTATCCCATCTGTCAGTTCTTACTGCGATTTAGGTGTAATTTTTGACGCGAAACTCACCTTTCGCAAGCACGTTCAAAGGATTGTCGGGAGAGCGATGACAATAGTCGGCCTACTTTTCCGCCACACTGACGTTTGTGATCCTCTTGCCCTTAGAACGGTGTTTTTTGGTTGTGCCCTCCCAATTTTAAAATACTGTTCACCAATCTGGTCGATTGCCTCCCAAACTACTTTACAGTTACTCAACAGACCTCTTAATTTCTTTATCGCCAGTTCCCGTTATCGCATCTCTTCCCTCAAAAATACAATCAGGGACTTTACTCTCCCATCCCTTTGGTATTTCCTATCTCTACGGCCGTCGATTACTATGTGATATGAAATTCTTACATAGCATCTTCAACGGAACTCTCCGTACCAATGACCTTCTTCCTCTATTCTCAATTTATGTTCCCCCTCGGCCAACACGTAACTTGGGTCTGATGCAGATTCCAAATTTCCGTCTCTCGATCTCTCAACGTTCCGTCGACTCCACACTGCATTTAATTCCCTTACTATTCATCATTCTTCCCTGGACCTCTCTCCCTCACTCACCGCTTTCACCTCCTTCCTAAAACGTCCGATTATAACTCAGCTCTCTCTGGTTGCATAGTTGCTCTCCTGCTATCTTATAGCTGTTCTTGACATTTATTTTGTTAACTTTTTATTTTTGTTTATTGCTTCTACCCTTTCTGTTTCTTAATGTAAATTATATTTATTGCCTATCGGCCAATATTAAAGCCTTTGTGCCGTTTTTGGCTGCTTTGTTAAATAAATAAATAAATCTACTGCTCTGTGGCTCCAAATTCCTTTAATACGTGGTCTTTAAGACATTTTGGAGTACTCTAGTGTTCTAACAAATCAAGAAATGTTATCGCTCCTACTTGGTAAAGTGGCAAGCTAATATATGGAAGTCAACGTATAGCAGTGTAATGATCGCTCGCAGGTATCTTTTCCTTTTCCACTATTTTAAAACTATTTGTACTCCAATCAATAGATGGGGCATTGAAATCTCCACCAATTATAATGTCACGATCGTTGTTTTGAGCGGAGAAACTTTTGATTGAAGGTCTAGTCCTAGTTTGGAATGATCCTTTCCATCCGGTGGCCTGTAAAATGCGCATACATGGATTTATTTCATGGATTCATGATTTTTAATTGAACACCAAACGCTTTCCAAAACAATTACTTGAAATTTCCTCAGCCTGGTGCAATAAGGACACCACCTCCGATTCTCTATGCTCTGTCATCTCTGTAAACGGAAAAGAATTTTCGGAATATTTTACCGTCGGCAATATCAGTGGATAACCAGCTTTCGGTTCCGATAATTATATCAATGACTGGTTCTTGGAATAAGTTGATGATATTCTACGACTCTGATTCTTAAGTTTCGGTAATTAACCAAAAATACTGATAATATTTCCTTGACATTACGATTGCTTGAGTAGCTCCAATTCCTTATATTTTCCATCCGATGCCATCACGACACATACTATTTCATGCATCTCTACCACTGACTCTCACTTCATTGAAGGCTAAATAATTTGGCGAAGTGATCCACTATTTTACCTACACGCTGACCTACACTTAAATCTAAAAAAGCCCTACAGACCTCTAATATTTTATCCTGTACAAATCTGGGAGTCTGAGACGTGTAGTGAACAACAGAACGGTTCAGGGGGTTCTTACACGATTTGATCGCCGGCTGAAGGTCGACGAAGGACGACCAGATATCTTCACAGAAAGCACGCAACCTCGGGGCCACAGTCAGTCTTTTTTCTTTCCCCTCAGCTGCGTGTCCTCACTTGTGGACTTTGGACGTTCTGCAAACCTTGACAGAGAATCCCAAAATGGTCCTGCTGCGAAAATAAATCAGAATGCGCTGCATGTCAATTACGAAACTCACTTGCTTAATGCAGCTAGCGAAAAATCGAGTGAAATACAGCAAATTAGAAATTGCTAGAGGATATCTGAAAATATTTACACTCTCCCTGCTTGCCAAAGCATAAATTTATGACGTTGAGTGTCATTTTGATGTCTTCAGAGATGAATCATTAACCTGAAAGAATAACTAGAAATGAATAATCAAAATATGGTCAACTCATATAAAGATTAGTGAAGTATTTTTCACTGATTGGTTTCTGTAATGATTAAAATACTTAGTATTTTATGGCCAACGCTTTCATGAATTGGCCGAAAATTTCCCTTTTTATCGAAAAATAAAGGAAGCGCAAAGGAATAAACCACCTATATCAGAAAAAGATGATTAGTTTTCATCCCGTAAATTGACTTTTTTATAAATTAATTAAGAAAACAATTTGCTCTACACAAAGATATATTTCATAGCTTAATTAATGCGATTGCTTTCTATTAATGCCACTTTGAATTAAAACTGGAAGAAATTGTCAAGCAATTTGCGGATAAGAGTGGGTATTTTCTGAACTAAAAACGTGGAGAAAAAAAATTGTATCACCGAAAATGTGCCGAAAAATGAGCTCGATACTTTAAAAGGGTGTGGCGGTGATATTTGTTTTGCTCTTCATAAATATGCTGTGAATCCACAGCAATGTACAAGTGTCTACAGAACACCAGAAAGGTTTCTCAGCACTACCAAGAGTAAAGTCCTACTTCAGAAATATGAATTCGTAGTTAATATGCAAAATATTCCATACATGTGCTTACGATCGTTTCTTTTTGTTCATATGAAAATGTATAATATGAAAGATAATTTTTCCATTGCTTTATTTCAGTCAAGCTATCACCATAATCAACGAGAAAAATGCCTCCGTAAATTCAGCGGGAGTTATGGATGAGTTTACAAAGTAACCGCGAAGGCTACCGTTTATGGCAAAAAGTCAGTCTCCAGATTTAATTCTCATTTACAAGTTTTGTCCAGAAGGAACACGGCCATGTTAAAAAAACCATCGACACTGTCCTTTTCATCGGAATGGTCATCAGCCGCCTCGTCGCAAACACTCGTTTATCTCGTCCATAACCGACCTACAGTTGGGAAGATTGGGCATTTGTTTGAGGATCATAGTCGTAGACAAATGACTCTCCTATTACGACCTTTTTTTAATACATCTGGGTCATCTTTTGCGGCGTGGAACAATTCCTCTGCAACTACAGCACAAAGTTCTTGACGCTAACGAGATAAAAGAGAATGCGACGATGCAGCCGATGGCCATTCCTATAAAAAGGCCTTTGCCGATTGTTTTGAAAAGTGGAAGAGAGACGCTGGGATTAGTGTAAGCGTGAGGACCCAAGGAGAGTAGTACTTCGAAGGGGACGACAAATAGGACAATCTCCTCATTGTCCTGGTTTCGATTTTTTTCTCAAAATATGGCTGGATACCTCCTGGACAAACATCGTATACGAGTATGTTCTTCAGCATGGTATAAAAGGATAAAGCAATAAAAAGGACAAAAATTTTACTCCCACCAATTTCACCCACGCTTCTGTGAACCCTATTCTGCCAGTCTTGTTATAAGTCATCGATCAGTGGGTATATTTAATCTGGGCCTCGTTGGTAGGATCATTGGAACCGCAACCTACGATTAATTCCTCCAATCCATGTTCAACTCGATTGTGTAACATGTTGAAGGCCCGGTCTTACAATGAATGTATCTTGGATAGACATGGATTTAAGGGCCTCTATAAAATATGCAAATTAAAAATTGTAAATATCATCAAATCGCCGAAAAATTTGCCCATCTACGTACTTATTCTGGACCTTTGGGCTCATTTGAGCATTTGGACTCGGCAAAATCCACTCGTGAAATTTTAAAGGAAAATGAAGTTAGCTTAAGTAGTAATTAGTTCGGAAATTAGCTCAAAATCAAAGGAAGATATGACTCATATGGTGCGGCGTATGATATTACATTCTAATGAATGTGTATCGATAAATAGTTCAGTAACAGCAGAAAAAACTTATCTGCGGCAAAATTGCGGTGGTTAAATTTCTCAAAATGTTTTGAATGCTAAAAAGAAAAAATAGTGGGTGCTAGACCATTTTTCTTTGAATGTCTTTTTGGTGTGAATGTCAAAGCTTTTTAGGTGCACATGTTCCGCAAGTTTTCATGACTCGGAAACTGACCCAGTGTGACGCCTTCTCTCCCATGCAGCAATTGATTGGGACCCCCAGCCTCCCTCTGATGATGGACCCGAGGAGGAAGAGGCCGTTCTGCAACGCCTTCACCGGTGAGTGAACTAATTCCTTCTCCCTCTCCCACCCTACTCTCTCCCACCCTCCTCTCTCTCTGATTGGCTGTTTGAGGTTTTCCGTCAATAAATTCGTTCATTCCTATTATTTTTGCACATAAAATCCAAATTTTGGGGCCATTTCGTCAAATTTTTAAAGAAGAAAATTCGGTCACATATAATGAAAGTAGCCCAGGTTACGTTTATCTCAAGAGAGGAAGAAAACACCTAATATCTCTCACGTTTATTCAATTATGACGCCATTGTTTGTCTGCGCCCTTTTTACGTTTTGTACGAATAAATTCAACTCTTTAGCAGCCGTCATTCAGTCAAGTGATGCGGTCAAATCTACAAGGGTAATCCCAAAGTTGAGGGCTCCATTTTCTCAGAAATAAACGTTTATTTTCAATATCCATACCAAAAAAAAAGGAAAGAAATATTTGTACTTTTCCACAGATTTTATTAGATGGTACAACGCGTTTCACCGACTTGCGGCATCATCAGGTACAAGTTTGCTACACAGACAGTGGCCGAATATATACCCTCAGGACCGAGTGGGGGCGGGGAGGGGCGGAGTGGCCTGAGAGGGGTGGGGATCCTCAGGTTCGTTGAGGGGTTGTTTTGACCATTTCCGGGCTAGTTTCTCGGAGAGGAGTGGGGAGGGGTATGGGAACAATTGCTCATTACAAAGGGTCGTGTTAGGGTTTGCTAAGTGCCTTCTTATCTCTAATTGCTCGAGAGCGTCCATTTTTAATCCTTTTGGGAGTATGTGTAATATCTCCGGGACAAAGTCACCGCTGTGGTCGAATTCCAGTAAATGCTTGGCGAAGAGAGAGTTGGTGTTCTGATTTTTGTGATACCTCGCGTGTTCCTTGACTCGTACCTTGATGTTCCTACCTGTCTGGCCGACATAAACACTATTGCAATCGTCGCATTTTGTCAGTGAATCGTCATTTTGGTCAGTGCTCCTTTGGTAGGCATTGGGAGAGTCCTTGTATCTCACTCTAAAATAACCAGGTCGCCGCCCTGTCGCTGAGGCAGCGTTGGACTTCATCTTCAACCTCGCCATCGTCAATTATACTGATCCAAGTGATCTTTCAACTCGAGAAGCAAGAGGTAGTGGTCACTGGGTTCCCAGTTCGGACCATAGGTCCCTGTCAATGAAACGGGAATGTTGTTGGAGGGGAGAGCGTTGTCGTGGAGACGGCTCGCGCCCTCGTCCCGCGTTCATCTTCTCCGCCTCATCTGAATTGTCCGTCTCAGTCGTGCTTCAGTGTCTCTCACCAACGATAGCATTTATTGTGGTCCCAACAGCCATAAAGTTGACCCACTATGCCCACCAATATTTCGATCCCAAAGCACAGTTGTCATTGCTGCTGCTTAAATAATCCCGATTAGGGTGAAGAGAAATACCACCAATCGCTCTCGTGATTGGCCTGAGGCGCGAAGAGGAACGCCACTCGCGTTGCTATGCAATATACAATGCTACTATTTCAAAGTGTAAAAATCATTCCCTTGACCGAGATTGGAAGAAGTTTTTGTACTGTTCAAGAGTTACATTGTAATTCGCGTTGGTGGATAACTACGTTAAAAGTTACTGTCGCGGCTTCTCCCACAGTTTCTATGAAATACTATATACCGTATGCAAAACATGGAAAGTCTCGTAAAAACCGCACCTCAGTGGCTGCTGAGATTTTCGAGTTGTGAGTAGAATTACATCATGACACATATCGACGGGTATCGACGGATTTTCATTTGAGAGTCCAGAATGTAACTTAGGTTATGAAATAAAATATTAGAGACAAGACAAATTTATACATTTGAAAGGCACATTCTTAAACTTTTTTCCTGCATTGTCGCCAATCAAATTGAGGGCTTAATAATAACGATAAAGAGAACTTTTTTTCAATTCCATCTTTGAAGCAATCTGTCGCCGCCTTAACATTTTAACCGATCTTAAACATTATCGTAAATCGGCGATTTTCACGAATTTTTTCGTGGGTTTTTTTCGTCCATCTGTCACAAGGCTAGGCCAATCACTGCGGTGTCCTCGTCGTGAACATTGGTGCTGTGGCCATTTTTAAACTGAGAATGCACCACTGCCTCACTTCGCCTTCACTCACTATTATTCCATCTCCTCATACTCTTTGCAGAGCTGCCCATCAATATTTCCATTGGCTTGTGGATTATTGCCAGCAAAAACCTCAAATCACAGATCGCACACTTCATAACTTGTGGGATTTTCAATTGCGGCGCACATTTTAACAGTTATTGGAAGGTGAGCAAGGTATAGAAGAACTACAGCCTTCACAACACTACCACAGCAGATAGGTACTTAGCGTAGGGAAGTTTAGACACCAAACTCTAAAACTGTGGCCACTTTAGGCCGAAACGTAAGTTAATTTCTTGGCAGCCCTCGCTCGTACTTGCGTCTTCGAAAAACTCGGCCGAATGTTGTTTGCACACTTCATAACTCGCGGGATTTTCAAGTGCAGTAGCGCACATTTTTACAGTTGGCAAGTGAGCAACGTATAGAAGAACCGCAGTCTGCACACACTACCACAACCAGTTGCGTGCACTGAGTGTAGGGAAGCCAAGATGGTGGTTATAGCTTTTACCCACCGCCATGCTAGGCCGGAACGTAAGTTACTTTCTGGACAACTTTCGTACATGTAGGTAGTCAGGTACTTGGGATTGTGTTATGATTTCGTGAATCGTGCAACGGAGTGTGTATTAAAATGCGTGTCTGTGACGATACCTACATCTCGCTTTCCATCGTGGCGGGATTATATTCACCAATGCATCTCAATTTGGAGCTTCTCAGACCTTAACCCCATTACCTCCGGTGTGCCACAAGGTGCCATCCTCTCCCCTACATTCTTTAACCTCTACATAAATGACATCCCATCAACTCCTGGCACAAACCTGCTACTTTTCGCTGACCATTGTCGCCCAGGGGGCAAATGCTGAATGTACGGTTAACAAATTCCAAAATCAAATAGATGCCTACGAAGATTGGGCTGACGACTGGAAACTGAAAGCAAATCTTAAGAAGTGCAAATACGTAGTTTTCTCCCGTCGCCAGAAAGCTCGCGATGGTCCGCCGATCCACTATGGAACTACAGTCATCTCTAAATCAAATGACGCCAAATTTTTAGGTGTTATTTTTGACAAAAGATTCACCTGGGAAGCTCATATAAAAACCGCCACCGCAACTGCTAAAGCCGCCGCAGACTCACTAAATCCACTACTAAAGCCCAACTCTCCTTTATCCATCTCCACCAAATTACTGCTATACAAAAGCATGATACGCCCTCTTCTCTCTTACGCTTCCCCAGCCTGGCTACATGCCGCAAAAACGCACCTGCAAAAAATACAGACAAGAAATATTATCAAATCCTGGCGCCTTTTGGCTTGGGAGCGAGGCGACGATAGCCTTAATTTCGGCCGCAGACGTAAGCAAGGGGAGAATAGGAGGATTTGGAGGAATGTTGGCGAGGAATTAACGAATTTTACGGTCAGCAAGAGAGAGAGCGGGATCAGCGGCCATGATTGACTCCAGGTGATCCGCTTGAGTCTCCGCTTTGCGGCTGGGATCGAAGATTAAGACATCATTAAATTGGAGTGGGGGGTTGGTACGCTTGGGATAGAGGCGAAGGGATTTGAAAATACGCCAAAGAGAGTTATCTTTGAATGACAAGGAAGTAACGTGGGGCATCCATTATTGCGATGAAAAAGGCGCAATAGCTTTCTTAACTTCGGCCACCAAGCGGCTGTATCTGGACTTGCCCCTCGGCAAACGGTCTCTTTGCCAAATCCGCCGGGCGGCATTGCGAACTTTCAGCATGGCAACAATGTGAGGAGGGAGGGATCGTCTCCTTCCCTTTTCTTGGGTAGGAGTAGCGAAGTAACCAGGTGCTTTGCCTCAGCAAAAGGCTCTGAGAGACCGCGGCAAAAGTCCTCGGCGGGAAGGGGAAAGGAGAGGACCGATTGGCGCCAGGACGGCAGAGAAAGAGTCGGGAAAGCGGTACCAGTCGAAGAGCTGAATAGAAGGGGGAAAGAGCCGTGAAGAGGAGAGGGGGAGGTGGAAAAGAATGGAGCAATGGTGTGAATGAAATTCGTGCACGACTGTCGGCGGTCGGTCGAAGGGAAGGTTTACCGATAGACGTCGGCTCCAAAGGAGCAAGGATGCATGCCGACTTGTGCGAAAAGAAGGAGTGCAGAGTCCGAACGTTCGTGTTTGTTCTGGAACAATTCCACGACGTGTGATGTGCGTTCCAGTCTCCTATTTACAAACCATTTGTTCGTGGTGAAACCAGCCGCGAAAGATCACTATTAGTTAAAGAATGATGCGTTGGTAGACGGGGAATATGTTAAGGTCACTCCGTGTGGTATGGACTGCAAAATCGAGAGCTGCGATGCAAGAGAGAATAGGAACATCAAGAAGAGAATGCGGAAGATCGCGGCGAACTAGAACAGCAACCCCTCCACCATGTGTGTTACGGTCGAGTCGGTGTGTACAGTAATGGGGTGAATGGAATGAGAGGTGGGCTTTGAACAATGTTTCCTCTAGTAGTAGTCCATGTGGCGCTGTGAAAAAGTTTATGTTTTTTGTTTGCTATACCATGGCAGTTCCATCTAAGGACTTTAAGAGTGTCAGGTGTGTAAGTATGCGCGAGGCTCCAAACCTAATTCCGACAACGTACTTGTCACTCTTACTTCTCATGGCAATTTTCTACAAGTCCAGTGTAAATTCTCTGGCCCAACGGATTTTCTCTTAACCATTAGAGTACGAGGGTAATTTGAAAAGTTTACGGAACAGAATAGAAATAAACGACTTATCTCAATGAAATTTTTTCTTATTTTTCAATGTAGTCTCCTTGCACACTAATGCACTTTGTCTGGCGATATTCCAACGTCTCGATGCCATCTTGAAAATCAGATTCCTTCAGGCCTGCAAAATAACCGTCTACTTCGGTTGTCTGTTCACTGTTTGAAGAGAATCTCCGCCCACTAAGGAAAAATATCAGCTTGTCGGTGGTGAATCAACATGTTTCCAATGCTTTGACTGCTCTTTTGTCTCTGGAGTATAGTTATATATAGTTTCATCTGTGGTCACAAACCGGCGCAGAAAATTTTGTTCGTTGCTCTTGAAATAAGTCAAACATTGAAAGGAAATTTCCATTCTGATGCGTTAGTGATCCTGCGTCAAGATGTGCGACATCTACTCGTATCTAGCAGATAAATTTCTCATATCCAAATCCACTGTTAAAATGTGATATGCCCGTTCAGATGACATTCCTACAGCTTCAACAATTTCAGTCGGCAATCCTCCATGACCATTTTATGCACTTTTGCTATAATTTTTGGGGTAGTGGCCACACATTTTGGCCAGCCACTACGCGGATCCTCATCATTTAAGCAGTTCCGACCAAACTTAAACTCGTTTTTCCAGTTGGCAGTAGTTGAATGTGACAGAGCAGAGTCCCCCAGAATGTTCTGAAAGTCGGCATGAATTTCCTTTGCTTTCGTACCTTTCTTTACTAAGTTATGGGTATATGTAACTGTCAAATTGTTATATCAATGTTTAAATTCCGATGTAAAGGTCAAATTGCTGCTTCCCGACTGATGCATAATAAATACATTTAATCACTACTCGCATCTCAATTTTCTCCACCTTCACAAATCACCACACGGGAACAACAACAGAGAGGCGTCCGCACCACAGATCTCTTCCTGGTGCACTGACGCGCTACGCGTTCACTCATAAGGATCACCTATTGCTACGCGAGAAACTTGTTGTCCTAGCGCTGAAATCTGTTGGTGATTCCAACAACCTTTCAAAATACTCTCGTAAATCAAAGCCTAACTCTTATTCCATGAATTTGTTAGTCCCTTTCACTACCGCCCTCCTGCAAACCATCCACACAAATCCAAAACGTGCGGTGATAGCGCGTCCAGAAGGAGGCTCCGTGTTATGATGGCCGTGTTTTTTCGGTGGTGCAGGGTGCGGCAGGAAACGTTCGGAGGCCGTCGGGATCCCGGCCGAGATCCCCGAAGTGGACGCGGGCGACCTCTCGGCCGACGAGTCCATGGCAACGCTAGTGGAGCTCAACTCGGAGCCAGCGGTGGCTGAGCTCAGCCGGCAGATCCTGTCGGAGGCGAAGCTGTGGGAGGCCATTCAGGAGGCCAGGCAGGAGATAGCGAGGCGGAGGCAACAACAGGTACGGTGAAGACCACTCCCGGCAAGTAAGGGGGGAATCCCTCCGGCCTGATTCGCACCTTTCTCACTGGTTTTTTAATGTTCGTTGGTTAATATCTACATGTCCTTAATATAAAGTAATGTTTATAATTTTACTGAATAAGGACATTTATTTAAATTTCTGAAACATTATCGCATATCCTATTCATAGAGTCATAAACTAGATTCGCAGTTGCTAGGAATATGTAAATTTTCCATCCTATAGCCAATATTGAATATTTAATAAAAAATCTATACCGATATTTCGGTCAACCAGCTAACTATCAACTGGAGTGGGAAATTTTGACTACGGGCAAGACAACAGGAGCGATATACTGCCCATGGTCATGTGAATATGTTTCAAGTGGGTGTGAGAGGTAACGGGGGGGGGAACAGTTTCCAGGGGTGGGGGGGGTGAAGTGAGACTGGGAGTGGGGAGGAGGGGAGAGGAGGTAGGGGAGATGTGTTTTCTATTGTTCTCTGTAGCCTCTGTGATTTTAAACTTAGGAACCAAGTTAAATAAGGGAGTGTGTGTTGATGATTCCCTAGGGTACTAGGAATGTTTTGAGTATTTGGGATTATAGTACGAACACAAACTTCAATTGTGATATTCACTGCGGATAAAGACCATTAAAGGAATGAGATATTTTTGTTTTTCACTATTTATCCAAGAAGCACATACTTCCTACATTACCTAGTTGTAAAAAAATGCATACTTGCTATGTGGGAGCTTAAAATCAACATAATACTAACTTTACGAGATTTTTACCAAGAGCATCGGTAAAAATTTTCAAAACATCAAAACCTTCAAAATTTGATTAATAGTTTCCTGAATATCCCACCGAAGACAATTCTGAAGAAGCAAGTTGCCGAAAAACCGAAGAAAAGAGAGGCAATACTCAGCTTGAGGGTGCCAGCCGAAAAAAATGCAACACGTAGACAAGGCACTCGTATGTGGCATTCATATACTTGGACAAGACCTTCGATGTATCCAAATGGAGCAAGATATTCAAGATAATAGAAGGGATTGAAATACACTAGGAAGAGAGGAGAACAATCATTCAATGGCTTCTATTAGAATCAGGTAGCAACCGTGTTCAAGAGAAGCGGAAGGAAAGCAGAAGCAAAAGTAAGCAAATGAGTCAGACAAGGATGCAATCTTTCTCCAGAACTTTTCAACTTATATCTAGAAGAGAAAATGAAAGAAGCACAATAATTGAGCGACGGAATTGCAAGTCAAAGTGAATTGCGTAACAATATACGTGCTTAGGTTAACAGGTTCGTGGTAGTAGCGGAAACGCAAGAAAACTCCAAGCAACTCTGATTGCTATGATCACGTACGATGTAAGTTTCTCGTACTAAGGAAATATAACTTGAGCAAAAATAAAACTAAAACCCTAGTTTGTGGAAAGATTAGCCAAAAACATTTATGAAATTCTAGTAGTGCAACTAGAGCAAGAAGAGTCCTTCGTCAACCCGAGCAGCAGTTTACGTAACTTGGGATGTAAGAGGTTCGGCCGACTTCGGGTGAAGATTAACTCTACCTGAGAAAGAGGCGACCGCTGCGTTCAAAGAACTTGAGGTTGCAAACGAGCAAATAGTTTGCGAAAAGGATTTTATGGAGCATGACACTCTTTGGGTCAGAAAAATGGAACATTGGAAAATTGGACCGTCAAAGAAGCCAAAGTATGGAGCATGGTGCTGGAAGAGATGAATGATAAAGATCAAATGGACAGGCGGGGAGCGAGGAAGTGTTATATTATGGAGGAGAGCAGAAGAGGAAAGGACTCTTTATGAAGAGCACTCCACGACAAAGAAAAACTAGATGGATTGTACGAATTTGTTAACTTCCATACTCAAGGAGTCTCTTGGGTGGGGCTAGATTGAAGACTATAAAATACTCATGAAATTGAGGACCACGAAGTTCGCGACAAATATAGTATGTCTGTAAGAAGATTATTTCAGGCCAAACGGCTTTGCATTATTAGATCACATTCTTTACATCAGAACATGCGGAGATTATTCGGACGATGACTTAATTTGGAGGATTTCGCCATTCCTAGAGTATACATAAAAAAACGAAAGAATCCGCTTCAGGACAAGGGCGTCGACTGCGAAGCATATCTTACAATAGGCATCGATTGAAAAGACGTTTTTTATTTGAAGTCTGACTCCGTGGCCCCTTGAGTTTACTGATTATGGCAGAAACATCGAAATCTCGAAAGTCTTTTCACTCGAAACCCATCGAAGAAACCTTCGCAGCGGTCGCCCTCTGACGTGCATTTGATGGGACGAACCCCTTTCTCTTCCCACGCAGGCGATGATGCTGGGGGCACGGAGCAAGCAGCAGCAGCGGGCGCATTCCGTGGAGCGGCGGCAGGCGAGGGGAGACGTGGACGCGGTGGCCATCCGCAAACGACGGGACGCTCTCCTGGCACCACCACCCATCCCCAAGGGCACGCTGCCTTCCGCCGGCAACGGCGCCCTGCCCATCGTCTGAGAGGAGCACATCCCCCCAATCCCCCCCCAACCCCCACCCCCTCTCAACCCCACTCGTAGAAACCCAGCGAGCAGATTCATTTCGCTCGCTCGTCCCCACACATACTATTTTAACGCCTCCATCGTCCCATCACTCTAAGATCGCGTCGGGTGAGGTTTATGTGGTTCAAAAATCCGCACCTTTTCACAAATCAATCTTTTGAAGTAGAATAATAAGAGATTTATTCCTGATGCAATGTATGTATTTCGCTCGGTTCCAAACGGTCGGAAAGGTGAGGAATTCGTGGTTAACAGATTCGCAACTCGTCCACTGGCGCGTGTGTCACCGTGCTCTTGAGAACGTAGGAATTGGATCACTAGAGCGAAAGCAAAACATATCTCTCCTCCCTCCCTCCAAAGTTTCCTCTCCCAAGAGAACTTTGGGCCTTTCCTCATGCCCGTCTCCTCCCCAATTGCGGGCCTCGGCAGAGGACGCGGACGCTTAACAGACCAGGCCTGATACTCCCAGAGGAGGTGCAATTCATTTGTTTTTTATTCTTGTGGCTTGAAATTCTTGATCGTATTCTCGAATCGGAACAAAGATTCGGGTCCATATCTGGATCCAACGACCTCTTCGAGGTAAAACGGGGGCGTCGTCTTCTCACACGGGGCAACGCTTGGGGTCGCTCGGAAGTATTAATTAGTCGCCCAGCACAGTTCGTGTGGAGAATGCAAAATGGAGCATCGAGCGATGCGGCTCACTTTGACGGCAGGGACGAGGGAGGCAGTGTGAGCGGACTCGCCGGGGGAGGGAAGGCGGCGGTCTGTCTGTTCGATTCCCCCAAACCTGCGAGAGTGAAATGAGAAAGCCGCGCAGATTCCATGCAACCTCCATTTGTTTACTTCTTTCGGTCTCCCGGGCGACGAAAGAGAGCACATCGGCTCCCCGGAGTTTGGTTGCGGAGAGACAAAGGAAAACTCCCAGGTAATCTCTTCGTTACATTTCCCATTGGCTGCGTACTCGTCCCTTTCTTCCTCATAGCACATAAAACACGCACCTTAACCGCAAACTCAGTCTCGTACTATGAGATCAGAACGAGATACGTGACCGATCCCAATTCGATCGCAAGGAAACCTTTTTCTTGACTGATGTGATTCCACAGAGAGTGCGCCACTGTTACCTGTGGCTGTTCTTTGTCGAACATAGGTTTGTTCGGTTCTTGTTCAAAGATCACAAGCTCATTTAGGATCATTGTTTGTCCGTTTTAAGGTCAAAAATCTTATTTTTTGTCCTATGTTATTTTGTACCTAAGAATTCTTTCGAAATTTTTTGGATTCATACTTCATGAAATTTTGAGAGGCGCACATTCATAATCATGAAAACAAAATTACAAGAATTTACCCTAGAATACCGGCAATTTTAGAAAATTAATTAATCATTTTGTCAATAAACTTTCCAAGGATCGCTCAAATAATAAGATCATTAAGTTCTTTTTATTTTGATTCATTGACTTTCAATGTCAATTCTTCTTTAATTTCCAGTCGAAATTGAGTATTAGTTGCTTCCGTAAAATATTGCACCCAAAGTCGATGTCAAACTCCAAATCACAAGAGATCCGGGAATACTTCCGAAAAAAAATACATCTTTGACATTCGTTTTGAAGAAACTACTGACGAACCCAGAACTTCGGATTGAGCGGGCCTCTTGTGACCAGAGAAATTCACATTACAATCGAGGGAACATTTTTGGAACGCTGGGATCGAAACTCCGCAACGAAAAGACGGCGAATCGTAGCGTTGCTCAAAACAAGATACGAGATGGCAAGACGAGGAACACCGTTTCAACACACTCGCCCGTCCTAAACGAATGTTGCATGCATTACGGTACAATGATTGTTTTCCGCGGGAATAATATTCATTTCAACAACGGCCACATCATTCATCCTTTGACCATGCGCAACCAACAACAGGCTGCATTCAAAAACAGCAAATACTGCAAACAAAAACAGCATTGAGGAAGAAGGCTTTCAAAATAATGCCAATAGGTGACTTTTTTCATCTCCGAAATTCGGCACGACGCACAAACAAAAAGATGACGAAAATGACTTTCGAAGGTGGGAATATAACATGAGAATGCAGGAGAATGCATGAGAATGAAGCAGGATAACATGAGAAATTGAATCTGTTTTAAAAAATCGTCGCCATAAATTTTAAGATTATTCATTTGTTTCCTTCCCCTCTGTGTAATACTTGAAAGTGAATTAAAGATAGAGATTTTTCCAGCACAATCTTGTGTTCTTCAGTCATTTTCTAACCGAAGGCAACACAGTTGTAAATATGCATACACACCCCTATCACTAACATGTAAGTACCAAAATTCGCTGTTCCGACGGGCTGCTGAGACGGTCGACGTTCATGTTCTAGAGAAGAGTGCACAATGACTTTCATCGGCCGATATTTCCACCACGGACCTGGATCCACTTCGCTCGAGGATGGATGGCACTTCACTCAAATGGCATTTCTACAGGGATTTGTCAGGAATTTGACAATTTAATCATCAGAAGAATGCCAGAAGGTCAGAAACTGATGGCCACTACCTGGCTTGAAGAAGAAGGTTAAACTCCCATGTAAATTTCATACCAGATTCATAATGGGCCACAATACTTCTTTGTCCGTACAAGAGTTCTCCACCGCCTTCCTTTGAACTTAGATTTCTTTCATTTAAATATTAATGATGCGAATTAATAATGTTAAAGATTGGATAATCAAGTAAATATACTTGATTATCTTAATCAGACCAGATGATTGAGATGATTTCACTTTTTAGATTTTACAACTGAATGATTGATATGGATGCATGATGTTTTATGAATATTATTTGTGACCTTGGTTTTCACAATTTATCTCACTAAACCCTTGAGCCTTAATTTCAACGAAATTAATTTGAATACGTAACATCAATTAATCAATTAAAAATGGAATAAATTAGCCGAACGCGTTATCAATTAATCAAGACCTATATCATCTCGCGTACTTTTTGTAAGCTTCGAATTAAAAATTCAATTTTAATTTCTTGCCCAATTATTACAGATACAGGTAATACGTAGTTATAGATGATGCCAGGTTAGTTTGAAAGGTTTTCGGATTCGCCACCAGATGTCGGCGCTAGCGAAACGAGTTTCTCGCGTAGTAATAGGTAATCCTTTATGAGCAAACGTCTAACTCGTCAGTGATCTGGGCAGAGATGTGTGGTGCGGACGCTTCTCGGTTGTTATTCCCCTGTAGTGATTTGTGAAGATGGAGAAAATTGAGACTCGAGCAGTGATCAAATACTTCGTTAAGAAAGGTATGAAAGGAAAGGAAATTAATGCCGACTTTCAGAACACTTTATAGGCATCTACTCCTTCATATTCAACCGTTGCCAACTGGAAATAGGAGTTTGGTCGGGGCTACTTAGATGATGATGATCCGCGTAATGGTCCGTCACAATGTGCCACCGCCCATTGTTATTATTGCAAAAGTACATAAAATGGCCAAGGAGGATCACAGAGTGATAGTGTGAGAAATCGCTGAAGCTGTAGGAATGTCATCTGAATGGGTATGTAACATTTTAACAGTGGAATTGGATATGAGAAAATTATCTGCTAGTTCGATGCCGCGACTCTTGACGCAGGATCACAAATGCATCAGAATGGAAATCTCCTTTCAATGTTTAACCCACTTTAAGAATAATCAAAAAGATTTTCTGCGCCGGTTTGTGACCACAGATGAAACTTGGGTCAAACCACTATAACCCAGAGACAAAACAGCTGTCAAAGCAGTGGAAACATGTGACTGATGGTTGAGGCCGAGACTTTGTGGAAATCCATTGCGAACAGGAGTTTAGAAATAACTTTGCAGCTTCCACATAAAATAACTTATTTTATTTTCTACTAGTTCGCTACAGTGTAGCGAAACTAGTAGAAAATAAAATAAGTTATTTTATGTGGAAGCTGCAAAGTTATTTCTAAACTCCTGTTCGCAGTGGAAACATGTTTGATTCACCACCACCAAAGAAAGCAGAGGCAATACAGTCGGCCGGAAAGGGAATGGCAACAGTTTTCTGCGATGCAAATGTTTAAATCTCTTTGGGGAATATGAATAGAAATAGTAAAGGTAGTTAGTTTTTAGGTGAAAACAATAATTTTCGGTATCCATTCCAGTGTATTTTTTTATAGTATAACGGAGTTTACTTTCTGGATAGTCCTCGAATTGGCATGTTTTTCGGTGCCTCTATAGAGATAATTAATTACATCTGCGTGCTCCATCACTCTCTCCTTCTTATATCTTTCCGGCGCTTCTCATCGAGGCGTAGAGCCCCTACTCAGGTAATTTTGTCCTTTTACCTTCGTCCTCAAATTCATACTTGAATCCCGAAATGATACCCCAAGAATGTGAAGTACGTTAATCCTCCCTAATTTCTATATGAGATGTCATAACGGTTCACATCCATTTTGGAGCGTTCATTATTTCACGTAATAATTATCGACTGAATGTGAATAAAGGGATTTACCGCGCGCCAAATAGGTAAACATTCAATCTTACAATCATTAATCTTTCAAAGATTAATTGTCATTACAGGTAATAAAAATTATTTCTTCTTGAAAGTCATTTCAATGCATCGTATAAACAAATTGAAGAACCTTTTTCTTGCAAAGGGGACGTGGTAGAGCGTTGGACTACATCTATATCTACTCAATACCCCGCAAGCCGCCGCAAGGGCGTGTGGCGGGGGGTATTAGGGCACCACACGTAATTTAGAAATAAAAAAATCGCATGCAGAAGCCACAAATTTATAGTCCACAAACCAAACATGGTATACATTCATGCAAGAACCCTTTCACCACACACATATGCAACCACACAAACTACCAACTAACACACACATGCACCTACAATTAAAACTTATATCTTTTCGATTTTTAATTTTTTTCCGACTTGCAATTTAAATGTTTTTAATATTTCTAAGGTGACTTCGGGTTCTTACTATTATGGTTTCTGATTGTTCTGGGAAAGAATGAGTACTTGAATCTATCTGTATTGGAATCTATCTCCCAAGAGGGGACATTTCTGGGTACGTGTATTTCGATGTGAAAGCAACTGCTGAAAGATCCGTTATGGAGTTATGGGTTTTTTTGGAATAGGGTGTATGGACGTATGCATATTCTTTATGCCAAGTAATCCTTGCATGCAAGAGAACATCGCTCTCCTCATATTCCACTCCGTTCGCCCGATTTCCACTTGACGTATAGCAAACACGACGGCAGCGTTGGAGTGAATCGTCTCTCGCACCACCGAGGGCAGGTATGTTCCTACGGCGAGAAAATTCGTCGCAGAAAAGGATCCGAATAGATACGCATGTCTCGGCCAAAATGGAGTCATATTCGGGCGACCCAAGTTGCTGAATGAGTCCCCTCCATAATTTTTTTCTCCAAATATTAACAGATAAAGGAAAAAGTAATTTTCGGTTACCATCGTAACATTTTTCTTTTGGTGATTTGTTTATTCCAACTACCCGATTGACTAACTTCGTTTAAATCTTCACTAAACTTTTACATGTGACCAAAATGAACGTTATTTTCAAAGATTTGATTGCATAAATTGAAACAACAAGAACTACAATGAATAAAGATGCAGACTTTTATTCAGGTTCTATCTTAACCTAGAAGCCAATTGGCTTATAATTTAACACGAAATTAATAACTGAGTTAGATCAAGTATCAGGTAATATTCTGTTAAGAAAACTATTTTGTAATGGAAACAATATTAATCATTATGTATATGCGATAGATATGGTCATTTAATAAGGTTTATTCACTAATTAACAGAGGTTAATCTATTACAAAAAATTATCCAAACTGCATAATATCCAGTAAGAGGGTATGATAGACGTATTAATTTCAAGGAATTACAGGCATACTCATTAGGCATATACAATTCCTACTAATGCCTAAAAATGTGTTGTTTCCTGAATCTGTATTCTTAATAAATATTGTAAGCATATCTATCCGTGACATCATCATCAGTATTTCATCCTAGGATTTGTTTACTGCAACCCCCATTCTAGTAATTTTTTAATGAATAAATGAGAATAATGTAGTGGTTTCCCCGTTGCCTTCCACATCCCAGTACTACGACCGATACTGTGCACTTCACTCTCGTCTCATGCAGCTGTGGCAGCTGATGCCGGGCTGATCCACTCGGTCTGTGCCACCAGTGCCTTATGATGAAACTGCTCAGGGCAGCTTTTTAGTTGGAGTCTATTTTTCACGTTGTCTCCTTCCCTGTTTTTTTTCTGTCGACGTGTGGTTGCGTCGTTCCAATAAACCATTAACAAATCCTTTCTTACAAACAAACAAATCCAAAAAATGTTCACCCGTCACGGGATTCGAACCAGCGACTACACAGGCAGATAGGCTTCCTCTGGTCTACAAATAAATTATAATGATAAATAGCCAATAAATAATTAAATTAAAGGGGATTTTTTGTAATTCGAAATAAGCCAATATACAACACAATTTAGTTTCGATAAGTGATCCAGGTGCCCACCTGACTCACTTCCAATGACTCGTAAAATCGTATGGCACCATACAGCCTACATTATGCTATAAATAAAAAACAATACATAATCAATAGTGCAATTCAATTATTTATTTTCCTTCTTTTATGCCATCATCATTGCTTTTCAAGGTAAATTGAAGTCATCATGAAGAAAGGAATGTCCAAACAATTATCTCTCTCTCTCTTGTCCAAACAATTATATTTGTTGAGAGAACACAATAGATTTGTATCAAAACTTAAAAAGGTGTTCCTGTTAAAAGCAAGATTGTTTTTCTAGCCATACATGCAAAGTAATATTTTTATTAGTAGGAAGTGATATGCAATTGCCATTAATAGTAATAATAATAACTTTATTCAGTCAATTAGCCAACAGAGAGTCAGTTGAGAAGATCCTCAATGAAAAACAATTATAAAACACAAGAACAAATAATGACCAATAGACATAGAAATATAGAAGCCAAATTATGGAGCCTTCTGGATATATGGTGATAATCCTGAGGATGTATCACCTTTCTGCCAAGCATAAATTTTCTACTTCAATTGCTTCCCTATGTCATACAATGCCCTTACTTGACTTACTTTAAAAGAATTTTTAAAAATTATCATCCTTCCAAATTATTCTTGTAGGAACAATAGATCTCCTTGCATTCTAGTTTGGTCACTCCATTTCTACTCAACAATCAGCAAGCTCACTGGCATAAGATAAGGGGCAAGAACAAAGCAGCAAATTGTTTTTTTTTCTGAGCCCCTCACCATAAGCTATGAAGCATCATAGGTTCCTCTGATTGCCAC
Organism: Hetaerina titia; assembly: GCA_037158775.1. Taxonomy (NCBI): domain Eukaryota; kingdom Metazoa; phylum Arthropoda; class Insecta; order Odonata; family Calopterygidae; genus Hetaerina; species Hetaerina titia. The sequence continues at coordinate 21,704,693 of CM073772.1, forward strand.
TTGGCAAGGGCATGCGTTAAGAAGGAATCGCCCCTCTACTAAGGAGTGTCCTGCAGGGGACTCTTGAGTTGCCCAAAATGGAGCTCCAATGAAGTTACTTGTGTTTTTGCAGAGTAGTCTTGTTGAAAGTAGCATTGGAAAATATGCACTTTTCTTTTGTTTTTAAATATGTTTACTCACAGCTGCTTTTTTGCGTTTTGTAATAAAGAAATAAAAAAATCAAAAGAACTTTGAAGTTTGATTACTTATTATATTCAATGAATTCATACATTATACATCGCTATACGAGGTTCCGTGGGCAGTAAATAGTACTTTTTTCCAATGAAGCACAAATGAGGAAAGAAATAAAATTATGCCAGGAATATCTGGAAGTTTGAAATACACAATAAAATCGAGGACAGCAATGAAAACCAATGTAATATTTCACTTTTTGACCAATCTGACTACAACTACTGAAAGTTTCAAATTGAAACTCTTATGGATAAAAAAGACAATCTGCTGGAGAAATTTAATACACACACTGAATACACCACTGATTAGGAACCACTATTACCAAAGGAAGAGTGACAAAAGTGAAATGCCATGATCAAGAAGAACAGCATGTATGCGGGAGCTTCACCAAAACATGATACTCATCGTTTGTCACTTGGAGTCCATAAACAGTGTGAGATTTGAAGAGGGAATTATAGGACACATTCCAAAGGACAGGCATTACTACTCAACTTTGCATGCAGAAACAACACTTGTCACCAAAAGACAATAAGCACCACCTGGCAAAGGATGTAATTGAGACTCGTCACTAAGTTTAACAAACCTAAATGACAGCTGAAATCCACTCAAGATAAGCTGGAGGAGCCAATGAGGATGGCTACATGCCACTTGCTACTTAATTTGCCACAAGAGAATGATGCTATTGCGATGGTTATAAACAATGCTTCAGACCAATTGTAGAGCAATTCAGACCAAGAGGCCATTGTACAAAGTTGTTGCAGGACACATACATGTAAAGTTGCAGGACATGATAATCTAGTCTTCCAAGGAAAGGACACAACTCTCAGAGCTAAGTGTCACCCACCATGGCATCATAAAGGGGTCTGTCCAAAAAATAAAAAAGTAAACTTTTTCACATCTTATTTTTCGAAAAGGTATTATTCACAAAGAGTTGGTACCTCAGGGACAGACAATGAACAGCAAGTTTTATTTCCAAGTGCTCAAAAGACTGCAGAAAATAATTTAATACATTTCAAAGGAGATCTTTGCCAACTGGAGGGTGCACCATGACAACGTTCCCTAGTACTGCCTTCCATGTTACCTGCTGCCTCAATGCTGTCAGACTTCTTTTCGTTCCCAAGAATAAAAAGGAGCCTGAAAGTCAACCATTATGGAATGGTGGATAAAATCAGAGGCTGTGACGAGATACCTGAACACAAGATTTCCACCAGCTATGCTTCTGAGAAGCGCACTGCTGAAGTGTTGGCATAGGTACATGAGGGTGCTGTTTTGAAGAATTTTATTCATTTGTACTTTGAGCTGCAATGAATATCTTTCCTCAAATTATTCTACTTATTTTTGGGAGAGAGCCTATATGCAGAAAAAATGTCAGAATGGAATTAAAGCTGGAACGAACTAGTAATTCAGGAACATAGGCTATCTTTATTTACAAATGTCACGATCATGTAATTCTGAGGCATGAATATGACTCAAAGAATCCAAGGAAAACAGATTGAGCCAATACTGTGAATGCAGAGAAAGATAATGGAGTAAGAAATCCTACTTGTAGTTTTGTCTTCTCCATCATTTGTGAGAAAGCTGACATGGAATGTCAACCAGGGAAATACTGAAAATATAATATTTTGGGTCCTAGATTCTGCTGCAATGGAACATCTTGTAAGTAAACACACTCCTCTCATGCATACTGCATAACTTAAAATTCAAGCACCAGTCAAGAGTTACCAATCCGGAACAGCTGTCAGTCTCCCAGCAAAAAGGTGAAATGACTGTGAGCATATTTATTCAAAATGCATGTTTTGTTAGATACAAATCAATCACGATACAAAGCAAACTGGAAAGTTATTCCAACTTCAACATGACTTCCAAGATTTTAATTGACAACGGACATGAAAATTTTCAAAAGTCAATCTCATTTTAATAACATAAGAAGACTATGGACATGAAAGAATACAGGTGAAATGGTTGAGGAGCTTTACCTGAGTTAGTGAAACACATCACTGAAGGGATTGCATTCTCATGGGTGGAATGAATCAATGAAATATCACTCAGGTCTATCTATTTCAATTACTGTCCTTTATTCACAGGGGCACCAAAGAGCAAAACAGGACAATGTTACCTACATTATTATATCCCCTTGTGATCTGAGTGGGTGCTCTTGCAGTGATGTTGGGGAAGTTAAAGTAACTCCAAATGGGTGGGCACTAGATACGAGGGTAGTTTGATAGGCTCTCAGAATCACCACCAAATGTCAGTGCTAGCACAATGAGTTTACCGCATAGTTATATGTTTAATCCTTCAAGAGAACACACGTAAGGCATTGGTTCTCTGGGAATAAATCTGTAGTGCGGACAAGTCTCTGTTGATGTTCCCATGCAGTGAATTGTGAATATGGAAGAAATTGCGATTTGAGCAGTGATTAAATACTTCAGAAAGAAAGGTGTGAAAGCTAAAGAAATTTAATGCTGATTTTCAGAACAATCTGCTCTGTCATATTCGACTGTTGCCATATGGACAAACCAGCTTAAGTTTGGTTGGAGCAGCTTAGACGATTATCCATGTAGTGGTTGAGCAAAATGTGCCACTAATCCAGAAATCATGGCAAAAGTGCATAAAATGGCCATGGAGGATCGCTGACTGAAAGTGCGAGAAATTGCTGAAGGTTCAGAGCTGTTACGAGTATCTGAACAGGGAAATTACAATTTAACTGTGGAATCTGCTAGGTGGATGCCGCAACTCTAGATGCAGGATCACAAATGCATCTGAATGGAAATTTCTGAAAAATGTTTGACCCAAAATAAAGAACAGATGTTAGCAATATTCCACTAAACAAGTTAAATTGTACAACTGGGTTTCCATGTATTACATCATCATTTGGATGCAATACATTTAAAACTGATTGTACAATAAAACTTATCCAGTCAGCTTTGACAACCTGGTTATTAAAACTAGCATCAGAAAAAAATGGGCATTGAATTGCATAAAAAATGAAAAAGAAATGAAAAAAAGGCATAGAAATGTACTCAAGCAAAAAAGAAAAGGAAGGTCAGGTGAGAAGACAAGGGTTTGGTCAGGCTAACACCTAAACTTCTAAACCTGGTATTGCTATTCATGCAGTCGGATCACCTTGTTCTTGTGGATGCTTTTCTTCATTGTAAAATATCAGAGTAATATTTTAAAACTTTGGACACCCAGCAATTATAACCAACAGAATAGCTGGAGAGTTAGTTATAAATAGCTATGAAAGAGGTATCTTTACAAAAGGAGCTCAGTGGGGACTTAGGAGCTCCCCTATGTGCATTGATCATGGTGATGCGACTCCTGACTATGAATTGAAGTGGCTTTGAAGTGTTAAATGAGCTGAAACTAAAGGGCCTGCACTTGAAACATGCTGAAATTGCAAACACTCTCATGAAACCTCTGAAAGATGAAACAGACACAGGGAATGTTACACTTTGTATTAGTCTCCAAAAGTAACACTGACACCCAAACTCACAACTAATGAACAGTAATCATCATAGAATTGTTAGGTACCATTAGGGAAAAGTGGAATTTTTAGTTCTGCATATTCAATATCAAATCTAATACATTTATGGAATGAGAAGGTAGCAAACCATGGATTTTCAGAGATTGAAAGTTCCCTAAGGCACTATGCCAAACATAATTACCTTGTCTGATGTGATGAAATTGATATTGTCCAAGGAAAACAATGGGGAACAAAGTGAAATATTAATCTGGTCCTAGCATGCCTTCAAAGCATGCATGAGGTAAGATTTTATATCATTTAACATCATACAGAGTAATTCAGATCTCTATTGGTTTTATATCATTTAACATCATACAGTGTAATTCAGATCTCTATTGAAACAGAATTTTGGTCACATTGAGAAGTAAATAAATGATGTGGAAATGCATTGCAAAACGTTTTATGTCATGTTAGTTCAAAAGTACGAGATCATTTACAACAGTCAAACTGGATGAATGCTAGTTCTTGGACTGCGGTGATCTACAAGAGTCTATCGGAAAGAGGACAAGTGTGGATGCTAGTTTTAAGGATGCATAGGCTTTCCTGTACTCCAAGCAGTATCAGCATGGAAACATGCATAACTATAGAATAATATACAGCGGCGGGGATGAGAGCCAACGAGGGGTTGCCGTAATATTAAATAAAGGGGTAGGAAGAAGCGTAGTCAACATAGAGCAAGTAACGAATAGAATTTTACTCTTAGAGATTAAAGCAGAGCGAACTTGGTCATTGTTCAGGTATACATGCCACCGAACAACCACAAGGAGGAAGAAGTCGATAGGATGTACGATGAGTTAGAAGATATAATCGCGTGTGTTCCTGCAGGGAAACATTTGATAGTGATGGGGGATTGGAATACGACGGTAGGCGAAGGAAGAGAGGGTGGTGAGGTGGGGGACTATAGGTTAGGCACGAGGAATTAACGCGGGGAGAAAGCAATTGAATTCTGCAGGAGACAGGGGTTAGTCATCACCAACACATGGTTTAGACACCACAAAAGGCGTAGGTATACATGAAAAATGCCAGGTGACTCAGAAAGGTATCAGTTAGATTATATTATGGTTAGGCACAGGTTTAGGAACAGTGTGATAAATTCGCACAGTTTCCCAGGAGGGGATGGGGACTCTGGCCACAATTTAGTTGTTATGAAATGTAAAGTCCGTTTCAAGAAGATAAGGCAAGGGCGGCGGGTTAGGAAATGGAATGTAGAAGCATTAAATGGGTTAACGAAGAAGGAATATCAGCAGGCTGTAGAGAAAATGACGGATGACGGTAATGAACTGAGTAATATCGAAGAAAAATGGGAATGTATCAAGCAAGGGATAAGTTCGATTAAGCTGTATCCATCGAAATAAAAAAGTTATAAAATCAGTCCTGTCTTTCTGTTATCACACCTTGTACCTGGGGGAGGCACTTAAAGATGCACGAGGCATTGTATTAAATTGAATTAAGATCAATAGAGAATGGATAAACATGCTACGCATCGCCGACTACACTGCAATGATAGCAGAAAACCAGGAGGATCTTCAAAGATCAAGAGACATATTGGATCAAATTCTACAAAGATACAACATGAACATAAACAAGACAAAAACTAAAATCCTAGTATGTGGAAGAGAGAAGCGGAATGTAGTAATCAAACTGAAAGGACAAAAATTAGAGCAAGTGAATCCCTTCACGTATCTCGGAAGTACCATCACATGGGTCGGAGAATGTACTCCAGACATCAAGCAAATGATAGCTCAAACTAAGAGAGCATTCATGATGAAAAGACAAATTCTGTGTTCAAAGAAGATACAGATACAGACGAGGAAACAATTCGTGAAAACATTCGTATGGAGCATGGCACTCTATGGGCCAGAAGCAGAGTCCATCGGAAAAGTAGACCAGAAAAGACTAGAAGCCTTCAAAACCTGATGCTGGATGAGGATGCTTAAGATTAAATGGACGGATAAAATAAGAAATGAAGAAGTATACGGAAGAATAGCCGAAGAACGGGTCTTATTGAACACCATAGAGGAAAGAAGAACCAGGTGGATTGGCTCCAATGGATAAATACATGGGACAAATAAAGAAGAGAGTATATTGCAAAAAATACTAGGAAGTAAGCCAATTAACATCAAATGGGGATAGGATTGAGGGCTGCAGTCAACCAATCTTAGGATTGAACGACCAATGATTATGATAAAAATATTTCTCCTTACGTTTCAAGTTGAGGGTAGAATTTTTATAAAAAAATAATAAAATGCCTAACTAGCTGCATTATCTTGAGAGAGGATCAGTGGAGGTGGCCGTGAATGTCCAACTTTCTTCTTTCCAACTAATGCACCAGCATTACTGTGCCATTTCACTCATTTGATATTGAGTCGCCTTGGTTATGTTTCTATGGCACGTTCAATAATACCACCAGCGTAAGATCCATCGCAGCTGTCTGCGCATGACCATACAACAACATATCCCAGAGGCATCTCCCTGGAGAAAATATTGGCCGCCATCATCATCAACCATCCCCTTCTTGGGTTTACCTCATTACATTTGATACCTAGAGCTACAAAAATAATTATATTATGATTCAAGATTGAATTGAATTAATTTAATCATCAAGGGAAAGAAAATGGATTTGAAACATTACTGAAACGCAGGCATCACTTCAATGAGGTGATTTCAAATTGGTCATTGTTGGGATTGTGATTGCATAAATTGTCATTCCCCCTTCCATTACGATTATGTTAGTTTTTTAAAAAACAAACATTTTACAAAAACAAATGAAATGCAATTCTCTTGGGTGGTGGAAAAGTTTTCCCCCCATAAAAATAAATGTGTCATCCCTCCCCCAACCATCACGGAGCCACAAATTCGGGACGCCACTCCGCTGAACCGGAGTGGTCGCCAGGGCTAACTCCAGGGATATAGCGCTTCTGGAGTGGTTGTCTGTTTCGGGGTGGATCTTCGATGCAAGGGCCCACCAAAACCCTTACATCTCCGACCTCCTTACGCAGACCCCCACAACCTTGGCTCTCGCCACCGGAGCATAAAAGAAACGGAAGCCGATTAACCGGGAGTGGCTAGCTCCCGGCCTCCCGTTTACACGAAATCCGGGGCCGAAGAGGGGTATCGCTCCCAGGTCCATGCAGGGCATCCGAAACTCTGATGGGAACCAGATTGCTCAAGCTCCAGGATCCCCTTCTCTCCTTTACGGGTCTCCAGGTATGGATTGATGCGGGTTTATGGCTAATCTTATCAAAAGAATGATAGTGCTATCTTGAATTAATGAACACAAACCCACCGATCGACGACAAAACTCAATTGCGACTCTAGAAAGCAGCAAAAATTTGCGGGACGATACGCCATGAAGACATTCGCTGTAGGTGAGTAAACGTCACCTCAGGCTTTCTCTCTTCACCATTCCCATAAGATCGATTTGACAACTTTTGATATCGTTGATCTCATTTTACACCCTCAATAGTTTCAAATTGCACAATCGACTCACATTATCCGTTTCCCTGAAAGAGTCGGTCTTTTTTTGGGGAGTGCATTTTAATGTTTTGGCGCTGATTATAGTGACCTGCAAATTTTTACTTTATTCACCGCTTACATCTCTACCCCAATAATTACCCCATTTATGCATTGACTGTATTCCGCGAACAAATGTTTTCAATAATCAGCACACGCCGAAAGTCGTAGCACGGGTGTATGGCTGGGATGCTGGTATATTTACTCGGTTTGATTTGACTGTTTAAAGAAGAAAAGTAGGTTTGTTTTCTAATAGTTTCAATTGCTTCACCAAATGTTTTCCTAAGCTGTTCAATAGTTACCAATCGTTTCATCAGTGAAAGAGAAGGATTCGATACCTTTAATGGAGAGGTGAAATTTTTTCCAGCCAATGAGAACCGAGCTTGGGACAAAGTAGATTTTATTTTCGAATGCCACGTGGGTTGATGATTGAAGACCTGTCTGCTTGGAAGATCATCATAATCCTCATTCCTTTCATACTGAATGCAACTAGGATCTTTATTTTCCATTTTTGTCTTCAATATTTATTGATATAGTATACCCTGTAAGCCACCGCCAGGGTGTGTGGCATGGGGTGAATGAACACCAGAATAATTTTAACCGAACATGACCCAACCGCGGTCGAACAATGTTATTATGATCCCCTATCGTTCGTGGAAAAAATGACATCTTGAATCTATCTGCTCTACACTTAATCTCTCTAATTTATTATAACATTTTCTCCTTCCGTAGTACAATGGGGGTAATGATACATTTTCAACATCACTGCTAAAGAGACGTCCTTCCAATTAATGCAAGAGCTTCAATCTGTAATGTAACCTTCGCTCCGAGAGTGATTCCCAACCTAGCTACTCTAATATTTTGGATACGCTACTAAGTTTATCATAACAACGTTTTACAAATCTAGCTCCTCTACGGTGCACGCGATCCAAGTCGGCAATCAATCCAACTTGGTGAGGATCCCATATTATACTTGCAGCATATTCTAAATGAGGCCTAACCAACGAACGATAACATTTCTCTTTGACCTTTTCATCACGTTTACTTTGAACTCTTCGAATAAATATCAATTTTTTGTTAGCTTGTCCACATATTCCCCGTATCTCTGTTTAACCCAGGAGAGATCGTGAGTGAGGGTAACGCCCAAGTATTTAATAGAGTCTACACATTCCATTTCGGTGTTCCTAATGCAGTAGGCGTTCGGGAGGGAATTTTTCTTTTTCCAAAAATGTATGGCTACGCACTTTTTTAAGTTTAATTCTAATTGACAAGTGTTGCACCAGCGTTTTATAGCATTAAAGTCATCTGACAAAGCTGCTGTGTCCTCAGAATCACGGATATCACGGTACACCACTGCATCGTCGGCGAATAAACGTATCTTACTAGTTACTGCGGAGTCAATGTGGTCAACGTAAAGTAGGAATAAAACAGATCCGATGACACTTCCCTGGGAACAACTGAAGTACCTTCTACTGCATCTCAGCTAACTCCATCTGTCACTACTCTTCGTACCCGACCAATAAAAAAGTCTTTAATCCAACCCGGGATATTTTTATCTTTGCCATATGCGTCTAGCTTTGCGAATAGTTTACTACGAGGTACTTGATCGAAGGATTTCTTAGAATAAAGAAAACTCGCGTCCACTGGAACATTGCTCTCTCCCAAAATAAGAATATCATGAACAAAAAGCGCAAGTTGTCTCTCGCAGGCTCTACCTTTTCGGATACCCTGCTGATTTTTCATTCATAACTTCCGATTATCGAGGTGTCTCACGATCAAACTAACAACTACGTACAGGTATACTATATGTTCCATAACCTTGCACAAAATGGATGCGAGGGAAACAGGGCTGTAATTACCCGATTCCTCCTTGTGTCCGTTTTTAAATATCAATGTTATGTTAGTCGTTTTCCAATCTCTGGGAACCTTGGGATCTACTAGGGACATCTTAAATATCTTTCTACATACAGGCCAATTTCCGAAGGTAGATCCTTAAATATACGAGCGAGTATTTCGTCGGTCCCGAAGTATTTATTATGCTAAATATTTTTCAGCAAACGTTCTATTCCAGAATATGATATTTCAATTTTGGACATCGGTTGACCAGCACGATTTGGTAAGCTATTTTTGGCATTCTGTAAGATATTAGTGAAGATGCTTTGAAAGAAGGAATTTAATAAGTTAGCCTTTTCCAAACTGCTAGTTACTCATGCGCCGTTATCATTCATGAGTGAATTGACAGATAACCTATTTTCCTGAACTTCTCTGACGTATGGCCAAAATGCTTTTGGATTCTCTGTCAAATTTTCTGCTAACCTTTTCCTTTTGAATTCCCTTAACACTTTCCGAAATTCATTCTTGGCATTCGCCCTAGATATCTTATAATCATAAGTGAACTCATTCTTTTTGTCGCTAGAGAAATCATCCCTAATATTTTTCATCTTGACGTAACATAGCCTTTAACGTCGCAATGCCTTTCTTACATCCGCGTTGTACCATATTGGTTCCGTGCTATCTTTTATAAATCAACTGGGAATGAACTTGTTGACTGCTGAGCGCGTGATCTCAAGGAAGTGATTCCACGCATCCTCAGTATTTCGGTGATTACTATCTTTCTGAAAACTAGCAAATTGATTCTTAAGTATGCAACATAGGCCATTGTAGTCCCCTTCTTTAAACAAGTAAGTTATCCTTTTAGGCTTCTTATTTTGGACCCCATGAAGCAAAAACTTAGCATTTACAGCCACTAATGTGATCACTAATTCCTTTTATAGTTTCATTAGTTAAGACGATTTTCGGAAATATTCGTTGCAAACAAATCAAGAATATCATCACCCCTACTTGGTGAAGTGAAAAGTTGATGCAATGAGTTCAACGTAAAAGAATTCAATAGCGATTGGCAGATATCTTTGTCTTTAGACCCAGTTTTAAAACTATATGTGCTCCAGTCAATAGACGGGACATTGAAATCTCCACCGACATGTAACGTCGCGACCATTGTGTTGAGATAAAAACCTTTGATTTGTTGATCTAATACTAGTCTCTGAATTGAATTGTCTCTGTCGAATAAATATAAATTAATCGGTCTCCGTTATTTACGTTGTTGAATTTTTCGAACAGGCGATTAGAAAGGATAACCAGCTGTTCACCTTGGAAGATATCGCCTCTTTGTATGCTGGCTTCAAATGTTTTATTAGTTGACATAAATCATAACTATCTGGTTTAATGGCCATGCTTTCGCAATGAAGTGTATCTCACTCCGCATAGAGACGATCTGCTCTATCTCTGACTGACTCACTCTATCTGCCCCGTCACATTCTGCAACGCTGTCATTGGCATACTTCCTTATGTTCTTCAAATGGTAAATGCTATTCAGAATTCCAGATTCTTTTGTTTTGTATCGAACCATATTTTCAGCCAATGTCCACTTTGTTGCAAACAACTAATCAATCAATTAGGGTGCACCGCCCAACGGATGAGTCGTTAAATTATGGACCCCTTGATGTCTTTCCTTATTTAGCAACGGGGACCACGAGTTGGATGTCCATAAAATATGGAGCATTATTTCCCCTCCTCACTTTCCAATTCTGCATCACTTGTCTTGGCATGGTGTGGCTACGTCGTATAAATGGTTGCGGTTAAATTTTGTGCCCTTTTTTCGTATAACAAAGAACTAATTTATTAATTGAAATTAACACTTGTTTTTAATGAAGTCTTCCTCCACCATGTGCATTAGTTATCACATTAATTGAGGTTTTTTGGTGAATAATTTTCCCTTCCTCTCCCATATTCTCCTTTATTACTTACCCTTCCCACCTGATACTTGCACCCCCTGCCGCACACCTTTCTGGTGGAATTTATGGAAGAAATTTGGCGAGTCTTATGCTATTGATGGTTTAGATATGTGTATCTGCACGATGGTCTCAAGTGTTTTAGACGTTTGAACACAATATAATATTTATTATTGAAAACTTGCTACTGCGGTTTGCTTCGTTTTTGAATCCGTACAGCCATGCTTTGCTGGTCATTCCATGCTTATTACTGTACCCTTCGCGAAACGTACAAGTATATTCTCAGTTCTTATATCGATCGAGAGTAGTCTTAGCTCTACTATATCCGATTATTGTTGACATTGCATTGCCCATGCAAAACTATTGAAAACGGAAATTAAAATCTTATTAATATTGATTAATCTTTTCTCTGCACGGCGATAGCAATTGTTGTTGCTAATTGTTTTAACGACGCTTCTCCGAAAATATTTCTTATTTCATCATTATTTTAAATGTTAATTATTTGGATATTAAACTTTAAAAGACTGGAATTCAATGGGTATTGCTTAGCACCATTTCTTCTACTCAGTCGACGACGTAATATTCACCTATCTTTATGTTACCGTGGAAAATTGAAGGAAATAAATTTTTAATATTATTCTAAAAAGGAATTTCATATTATAAGGCCAAAAAACCATCCCATGGACCACAACCTTGACGTGGTGGAAGGGCTTGTGTGTTCCGATGTCTCTCAGAGCTGTGCTGGTGGGAGCAATTAATCATGGTAAGGTGACCCATGCCAGATAGATCGAAGGTTAGGAGCCAAACAAAAGTTATTCCACGCAGCGTCTGTTCCCCAGTGAGGGGGCTGCAAAGGCATCTGACCCCAGTGGGGCGGACATTGATTGATGGTGTCACGTTGAAAACTATTGAAGAAGGCAAAGGGGGACCACCTAAATGAAAATTACCAAGAGCAAAATGATAGACACAACAGAGAATATGAGTCCTGGTAACTAAGGGACTCGGCCCAATCGGCCTTGTGTCCGGCCGAAGCAATTACCCCTGAAAATGGATGGCGCCGAAGCGTCCTGCCAATACCCTGCCGTCGCCACAGGGGGACTCGGTTCCGAGTCGAATGCCGCTTGCCGCGGCGACGAGTAAGAGGGACGAGAACACTCGACCCATCGGAGGAAGACCGAATTAATTTAAATAAGAACTTGGAATGTTAGGATAATGTTGAGGACAAGAAGATTAGATAATATGAAGCGAGAAGTGGGAAGAGATAATATAGATATTTTACGTCTGCGCGAGGTGAGATGGAAGGATAGCGGAGATTACTGTAGTGATAATTATAGAATAATATACAGAGGAGCGGACGAGAGACAACGAGGGGTTGCCGTAACATTAAATAAAGATGTAGGAAGAAGCATAGTCAACATAGAACAAGCAACATAGAATATTACTCGTAGAGATTAAATCAGAACCGACGAGCTTGGTTATTGTTCAGGTATACATGCCACCGGGCAACCATAAAGGATCGTCGATAGGATGTACGATGAGTTAGAGGATATAATTGGAATGCAATGGTAGGCAAAGGAAGAGCTGGTGATGAGGTGGGGGACTACGGATCAGGCACGAGGAATGACCACGGGGCGAAAGCAATTGAGTTATGAAGGAAACAGAGGTTAGTCATCACCAACACAGGGTTTAGACACCATCAAAGGCATAAATATACATGGAAAATGTCAGGTGACTCAGAAAGGTATCAGTTAGATTATATTTTGATTAGACACAGGTTTAGGAATAGTGTGACAAATTGCGAAAAAATTCGCGGAAGAGGATGCAGACTCGGATCAAAATTTACTTGTTATGAGGTGTAGCGTACGTTTGAAAAAGATAAGGCAGAAGCGGCAGGTTAGGAAATAGAATGTAGAAGCATTAAATGGATTAACAATTGAGGAGTATCAGCAGGCTGTAGAGGAAATCATGGATGACGGTAAAGATATAGATAAGTACTATCGAAGGAAAATGGGAATGTATCAAGAAAGGGGCATAGGAACCCCCAAAAGAAACTATACGAACCGGTAATGGGAATAGGATAAGGAAACATGGATCACGGATGAGATGATTAGAGAGAGAGATGAGAGAATAAAATGGAAGAATGTAAACACAGAGTTAGGCAAAAGGAAGTACGAAGAGTTAACTAATAGTTTGAGACGGGCAACAAATAAAGCAAAAGAAGTATGGTGGAAGACGCAGTGCCAGGTTACGAAAAGTTTACAAAGGAAGGGTAAAATTGGTGCGCTATACAGCAAGGTTCAATTACTACCGGGAAGCAAGAATGGAAGCTCTTTGCCAACAGTTAGAGATAAGTCGGGTAAGATAATAGTTGACACAGAAAAGATGCAAGAGAAAGGAAGGAATACGAGGTGTGTTAAAAAATTAGCGGGATTTTTTTCATTTCGCGGGCTTGGAGAGTCCGATTGTCAAACTTTTTTTTATTATGTTGGTATACATTCCCCTGAAGTATGATAAAACTTTCAGCTGTTTTCATTGTGGACTTTGTCTGTGACATCCACTAAGGTTAGACGTGTTTTATGAGCTCGGCGATTTTCGTTTGTTTAAAGAAATGGATCAAAGAATTTGTATCAAATTTTGAGTAAAAAATAAAATAAAGTGTAACAAAGTACCTTAATCCGTAGATTACCTATTATTTCAGCCAAAAAAATAATTAATTTCAAAATTCAATCTCTTTCATGAAGGAATAGTGTATGCTCCGCGCTGAGTGTCCGTAACGCAATCGCTAAGGAAGTCCCCATGCATTAATTATTCTTTCGTGGCAAATGTCACTTAGGTATACCTACTTCTCAATTTTTCCCTGTATGTCAAGTGATGGCAGTATGCCTGGCGGCCACGCTGTGCAGCAGCAGAAGCGTGGAGACTGGTGTCACTGAGCATTCAAGCAAATGCAATGCGACGTGCCCCAGAAACTACGCTCCCGTCTGCGCGACCAATGGACACCGAAGCATAACTTTCCCCAACCAATGCGTCCTCAACTACTATAACTGCGTGCACAAGGATGACGGTATGTGATTCCGACGGAGGGTAAGGTCAAGCCAATGGCCATCCCACCTTACATTTATCCTTCATCGTCTCCGCTTTCTCGTCAACACGCCTGTGTCCTCAAGTCTCTTGTACTTCTGTCTCCTAAGCGCCCAACTTATCCTAGGCATCCAGTCCAGTTTTGTAGGCAGATCAGCTGATATGTTCTTTAATCGCTACCCTTTTGGACACGAACTTTTTGGATATTTTGCCCACTGATGTCTACTCCTTTCACGCCCTCAGCCCATCAATTCATTATTCTTCTAATGTTCCTTACTCTTATTTAATCCAACGGTAAGGTAACGTCCTTAAATCAACGGTAACGTCCTTAAATCATGACAGTTTACAAAGTCCTCCTGTGCACTTGCTTCAAGTCACTGTTCGGCTCTCAACATCGATGTGAAATATTTGTTTTAAAGATCTTTCTAAATGTGGCTGTCCATCCATCTTCCAGCTCTCATGGATCAAAGGAGCGGCAAATGCCCGGAATAAGAACAGCACTGGAACGGTCGCAACCGAATAAAGATTCCATTCCAAGTTTCCAGAGTGATGGACCAGCAGCCTAGGGTTATGAGTATACCGCTAAGTTCACGACGCCAACTATGAGGACCGTTAGAAATCCTTGGTTTGTGTCCTCTCGATTCTGTCCTGAAAGAAATTTGATTGACATTGCCTCAGATATTTATTATTGTTCATTACTTTGATAAATAAATGTTCAACATTTCATTTCATAATAAATTTGATCTTACAATGCACATGATTCTATGATGGTGAATGAAATCATTGTGACCCTAAGGCTACCGACGGAAGGCTTCGCATATCTTCGAAAGAATTTTGCCACCGGCAAGTTTTTCATTTCCATATTGGGAATTTTTAGGGTGCATCGACGGCAATGGTCATTTTGCACCGTTTTGAAACGTTTAAAACCTCAATACAGTATTATAAATATATAAATAAATAAAAACAAATATTTAAAACAAAAAAGCTTTAAAAAATAAAGAGACCACAATTAAAGTTCCCTCATAGGGCCAGTCTCCTTTAAAAATGTTTAAACTCTATTTAAGAGTCATCCCCTAAAATATTACCTAAATCTCCCCTTATTTTAAAACTTTCTCTGGCCCTTTGACATTTATTCCCCTGTGTAAGGATATGTTTCACCGTCAGGGGCAGTTCACAATCTTTGCAGCGGGGTTGTGCTTTTCCCACCGGGAAGGGGTACGACTGCGTGAGGGCAGAGTAACCTAACCTCAAACGCGTGATCGTGACCTCTTCCCTCCGTTTATTTATTTATTTAATTTTAAAACATTATTTACATTCAGCATTAGCGCCAATTTACAGTGAAAAATATAACAAACATGGAAGAGGACAAAAGACAATAAGAGCATAACAATAACAACGAGAACCGAGCATGAATCGGGGAAAAATGTAATTTGTTGGAAGGTTGGATAAAGCTTGGGTGGTGAAATTGTTGCATGATAAATGACACGACACGACAGTGTGAGGGAGTGAATTTAGAAGGGAGAAGAGACTAAATAAAGGTGAGCGCCTGGTGAGAGATATTCTAGGAATAGGTAGATGGAGTAGGGAGTGGGTGCGGGTGGATCGAGTTGGTGCTCGTCCCTGGTACCCAGAGGTTGAAGAAAGAGAGCAGTTCAGGGCAATCAATAGTCGAGTTTAGGGTGTTGTGGAGGAGTTTTAAATCAGCTTTAAGTCTGCGGCTTTGGAGACTAGAAATGGATAAGGAAGACAGAATAGCATTTGAGGACATATTGCGGAAATGTGGGACTCGGTGTTTGATTATTTTGGCAAAGAAGTGAGAGATGCAATCGAGGGATTTAAGATTAGTTGGGGATGAGGTGGACCAAATTGAGGAGCAACATGATACAATGGGGAGGGCAATTGTTGAGAAGTATGAATGAAGTGCAATTGGATCTTTAATTTCTGTGAAGTGGTAAAGAAGGCATAATAGGGACATTGCTTTATTTTTTGCAGTCTGTATGTGGTCGGAGTAATTTAGCGAATACAAGAGGGCCATGCCGAAACGACCAATTTTATGGCCCTAAGTTTATTACTCTGCAAGGACCGCCAGGCTTCCTTCCACTAGTTCAGGAACAAATTCCGCAAGGCGGCCTTTAGATCCTCCTTAGGTAGGAACGTGGAATCGGTCTCGAGTTCGCCCAGGGTTTCCTTCGCTGCTTTGTCGGCTTTTTCATTGCCAGGTATTCCCACATGACCAGGAGTCCATATAAAAGATACCCTGTTCCCCTTTCTCTGAAAGGATAAGAGCGTATAACGGATCTCCTGAACTATCGGGGGCACTAGTGAGACGACCGATATGGGTTTTAAGGCGCTCAACGAGTCTGAACAGATGAGGGAAGAGCCGTTATTTTCATTCATTTCCTGAGCGCCGTTCTTATGGCTAAGAGTTCGGCTGTGAACATACTGCAAAAGGAATTCAGTTTTTTCCTCATGACTCCATGGTGGCGGGAGACTACCTCACAGGTACATGCGGATTCCGACTTCGACCCATCGGTGTAGATAGGGCGAAGTCGGAATGATATCAGAGGAAGACACTAAAGAGTCGCTGGTACGTATTCCAACTCGGTCGTGGATGCTTTAGGGTGCGAGTGTGGGATGGACTTAATATCCGGCTTTGGTGTTAACCAAGGCGGATATTTAGCGTAGAAGACCGGGCATACTTTGGAAAAGGTAAAATTAATTTCATGGTTGAAAGCATTAAAACGAATGGCTAGCGGCCCTTCTCCACCTGTTAAATAAATCTAAAAACTGATGGTTAAAAAGAATGTTAAAACATGGGTGGTTCGTCACGGATAAAACTTTACTGACGTAATTGCCCATCAAAAAGGTCCTGCGGGTTGCCAACGAAAGTTCCCCTACATTAGCAGGTATGCTTGGGACTGGACTGGTTCTAAATGCCCCAGTGGCCATAAGAATCCCGACATTGAAGACACATGTAAGGGGTCTCAAATAAGACTCGTCCTGACGAGTGTACTATAGAACCGTAGTCCAGTTTCGAATGGACCAAGCCTTGATACAATAAAAGGATAGTAGTGCGATCTGCGACCCCTCTTTGGCTCTCGTCACCGCCACCGTATGTTATTCTATAACTATGAATCTAGTAATCCCCGCTATCCTCCCATATCACCTCGCACAGACCTAAATTATCTATATTTTCTCTCTAATTTGCCTGTCCTCAAAATTGTCCTAACATTTCAAATTCCTATTCTAACTAAATTGGTCTTCTTCTTATGCACCTTCTGTCTTCCTGCTGTCGGGGTTTTCCTTTACAAGGGTTTCATGAGTTGACGACTGCGGAAGCCTTGCCTCTCCCGTTGCCGGGCACGACACACGCCGCTTGGGCCGAGTCCTGCAGTTGCCAGGACTCATATTTTCTATACTGTCCATCATAATGCTCTTGGGAATAATAATTGAGGTGGTTTTCCGTTACATTACTCAATAGTGTTTTTAACGTGACACTATCACTTAATGGCCGCCCCACTGGGGTCAGACGCCTTTGCAGCCCCCTCACTGAAGAACTGACGCTGTGTGGCCTACCCTTCGCCTTCGACATATCTGGCACGGTTGACCCAACCGGGAGCAATTATTATTACTCCCGACAGCACAGCTCTAGGGGTCATAGGAACGCACGAACCCTTCCACCACGTCAAGGTTGTAGTCCATGGGAGGGAAATAGGGTCTTCTTTACTTGCTACGTGTTAAAAATGTTTCGTCGCCACACACCGTCGTAGGCTATATCAAGGTCGAAGAAGACAGCTACGACGTGCCGGCGTAGTACAAAGACTTACTGGATGAAATTGTCAGTGCGCACCAGGTGGTCTGTCGTGGACCTGTCTCGCCGAAAACCGCATTGAGCGTCGGAAAGAAGGTGTCGTCTCCCCAAGCACCAAACGAGACGTCGGTTGACTATTCTTTCCATCACTTTGCACAAGCAACTGATGAGAGAAATGAGACGATAGCTATTCGTCGTTTTTGTCCTTGCCGTTTCGGAATATTATCACTTTGCCGTAGGTGCCTCGAAAAGAATCACTTCGCAAATTCCAAAATCGAAGCATACTTTACTCGGCATGCCCTGCTCGACGCTATATTTCTGTTTCAGCAGATCGGTCACTTTTGGGAATACGAGGTCTGTCCCAAAACTAGTCGGACTGAGTTGATTAAAAAAAATGGATTGCCAGAATTGATACATTCACCCGATTGTCTTCGAAGTAGCACCCTTGTACGTCCACACACCGCTGCCAGCGGGTTTTCTACGCATCGTATGCCTTCTGGAAGGTGGCACCCGGATTACTGCTTAGCTTCCTCGTCACGGCCTGCTGTAACGCTTCCACTGATCCGTGGTGTTGTCCTTTCAGCACGGTTTTGAGGTGGGGAAAGAGGAAGAAGTCTCATCGTGGGGCATTGTCTAAAAAATTTAGATCGTCACTCCTCACATGGTCGAGAAACTCTTGGCAGATCCGCGTGTAAGTTTCCTCTCGTTCGTCCGAGAGACTCGCGGCACCAAGTTCGCACACACCTTTCACATGCTCATGTTTTCGGTCACAAGTTGTTGCACATCATTTTTAGAGACGCCAAGTTCATTAGAAACTATTAGAACACTTAATCTGCGATCCCTGTCCAACAAAGTCTTGGCGTTATCACTATACATTTACATAGATACCCTGCGAGCCACCAAAAAAAGGTGCGTGGCAGGGGGTAAAGCTGCCTTTAGCATGTCATGAGTCTCTTTTCCGGTTTCAGGCAAAATTTGATGGCGTCCCGCTGCTCTAACAACCAGTTCATTACAGAGCGCACCGAGGTCACGCTATAGAGGTTTCGCAAACGAACGATCTGGACTCCGCAAAGGCTGAGAGCTGACTGCCACCAGCCTTCAACCTTTCATGAGACTCCCTTCCCTCGAACCCAGCCACAGAAACAGCCGTCCGTCTATCCAGGAAGGAATAAGTTACACTACTACTGTGACAAACTTGGTTTGGTTTGCTACTACGAAGAACCCTTGGGTGCCAAGTACTTGTTATGCTTAGGAGCAACGTTAATGTTTATTTTCACAAGAGCAATGACCTAGGGTGTCAGCCCAGCTTCCATGCAAATTGATTGTCTTCCTTTTTAAACAATCTTCTAGCTGTGCATTAGGGAAGAAGTTCTCCAAAATGCTATTTAAGCATTAAATAGGCCTCGGCTGTTGATTTTTACAGGCTAGAGCAATACTGTATTTCAATGCAAAGTCACATCATACGTATCTCCTTTGTTGCAGCCTTGAACGTAATCTGCATGCTTAACTTGCAACAGCTGCCACTGACCCAGTAGTTGAGTCAAATCAATGAGACTTGTAACTCACACACATTAAAATAACAATGTAACATAACAATTAAATTTTTACTCAATGAACTGTGTTAAGACAAAATTTATTATCACTCTTTGTTGAAGTGATTTCTTACATGTAAAAGTAAGCATCAAAATCGAAAATCTGAAGATCAATTTTCTGAAATTCCTTACGTTAGGAATGGGAATTTTTGCAAAATACATTCTCGCTATTTTTCACTCTCGGAGAAGTCTTCTATGTTTGTTATGGTTTTAGTTTAATCAGGGGTGTTTTTGTTTACATTTTTAGTAGCATGCGTTTACATCATTAGGCATGTAACACATTATCATATTTTACATTAATTTATATTCGAGTAGTTGTTTCATTAAACAATTGTTTCGCTTTGTGAGAAAGATCACAGAACAGATTATACTTGTATTATGAGGTTCCACAGTATCACTGTTTCTTTTGAAAGTAGATTTGGAATGTGATGGTGAAGGAGCAAATGGTAGTGAGGTAGGGGCCTATGGTTTAGGAACTAGAAATGATTATAAGGTTGGATGTCAGGTTGTGATTTTGTTAGACTGGCAAGGGATTTGCCATTGTATCATTATGTAACCTGTGTCCATCCAAAACCTAACTTAACCAGTAGATCACCGATAGTAATAATGCCAATTCCAAGGTTTCTCTCCAACATTCCCCATTCCCAGAAAATTCTACCTCCAGCAAAATACTCACAGATTCTTAATGAGACAGATGACTTCAGCCGTTGGTCACTCACCCTAATCACTTCTAACACATGCTTACTGCAATGACTATATCTTTCAAGTAAAACAGCCAGAGAGCATTCAGTAATTTATAAAATATCACTATACAAAAATATACAAGCAATGTACAAAAATTTCCTATATTTCACAAAATAACCTGTGACAGCATTGGTTTGAAAGACACACAAATTTGAGAATTATGATGTATATTCTTATAAAAAGTTGAGAGAGGTAATGCTGAATTCCCAACAATCACACCTATTGCCAACAGTAAACAATTAGTTATAAAGGCACCATACACATGTAACAATGGCAAAGGTGAGAATTCAGGTTGGAAAATGAGGTGACCACAAGCTATCACTTTGAATGAGGCCTCCTTTTCACTTGGCACACTGGCATTAAGAAGACCACAGCACACAAGTATAACTCTTCAGAAGCCACACATAGATTTGAATGATAAGGACTTCACGGAAGTGCCTGAAGAAAATAATATGGCACACAACCAATGATCTTGTTTACCATCCACTCATTGGAAGACTGAATCTTTGTGAATAAACTTTGTAGTAAATAATAACAAATGTGTAGAGACACACAAGAAAATATGATAAAAATCTATACTGACATGGCTAATTATGGATGATTGCTTATCCAAAACTTTTATTCTGAAAGCAGTTCAAAAGGGAACTAAATTATCAGTAGAAACATTCAGTTCTTCCCATTATGAGACTTTCTCCCCAAGAAACAGTTTTTCCCATTATGCAAAAAATCTTACATACGAGAGTTTGAATATAACCAAAGCATGTCTCCCCCACAGAAAAACGGCTTGTACCATAGGACCTTATGAACTTATAGGAACTTATCCTGATAATTCCCAAAATCCTACATTGAAAAATGCAATATAACGAATAACCAGAGTTAAAAAAGTATCTTAATATTATTCTTCAACGGATTGAGGCAACACGATATATTCCTTCATGTAAATATACACCTCCAAAAATCAAAAGCAATGCATTTATAATTAGTACGGCAATTGCAGAAGGTAATTGATTATAATTTTGATTGCAATTATTAAGACTTTTCCCAGATTAGTATAACCTTTACCATAGCCAAGGAACTGGAAACTTTTCAGATTATGTGATACAAAAACAACCTAACATTTTCCACACAGGTATATTTATTACAACACTTCTCGGTAATTTAATGGCATAAATGCTAGATGAATATCTTTCCATTCTTACGTACACAACGACATCCAAAATTATCTTGATTAACGTATGTATGACCTTTGATATGCAATCATTTTGTAGAAGTCAAGTTTACAAGTAACAATTCCATGCATTTATCTGACATCAAATCAACAAAATCATCTAGTATATCTGTTACTAATTCTGGATAAACAATCTTCCATATTACCTTGATACAGCAGTACACACTGGGCAATACAAATTATATTTCTGAGAATTTTTTGATTTACCTAATTGTACATTGATTTAACAATTGGAAAAATAAGTCCTAAATTGGAAGACTAGAATTGTGCAACCCTTTCTGATTAAGCTCTGAAAATATAAACATATTCTAATTTAATCCCTTCATTCTTCTATCGCAAAACAAATACTTCTAGCGTTATAAAATAATGCAATAAATAGTAAAAGAATTCACTTGTTCTGGAAGACATTCAAACTGACCAAAGTGCAACTGTCTCAAGCCTAAAAAAAACACGTTCACATCATAGTCTATCATATGGCTAAATTATTGAATAAATAAATATCAAAACAAAACTCTCTTAAATTAGTTCATATGTCAATCCATGGGCATAAATACAACATTTACCGTATCAATATAGATATTGTTGGCCATTATGAGGGCACTGGCACCTTGTGTGTCAAACAACGTAACATGATAGCACTAAAATATCTCATTTAAAGCTAAATGAAGCAGTTAGGGCACACGCAGAAGGAATCAAGATTACATTAGTTAACCTGAGTAATGGCAAAAGGCAACCAAGTCAATCACACTTTTGTGAGCAGCAATTCATGTAAAAATGAAATGCATTGGTACATGCTAATTTAAAATTTATACTTCCCACTCATATTAGTTATAACATTCAACAGATTCAGGTGAGATATTGTGGAAGTTTGTCATTGTGAAAAAAAACTAATTTGCACTTTTCCACTGATTTTCTGAAAATCAGCGGAAAAGTGCAAATTTATTTTTCTCAAAGTTTTGACATCAAATGTTTCCCAAAATGGTAGCATAGTTTATAAGCACACAAGTTGCTCAGTTGATTAGCTTTCAATGAATGCACCAGATTTACTTAACTTTAATATTAATTGAAGTTGAAATATAATTCATCATTGTGCAGTCATTTGACACAACAGGATGAAAGTTGTATGCATGAAACTCCTTCATCAAAACAAAGTTTGGAATTGAAATATGCCATGAAACTACAAGAATTTTAACCTACAAACAGATGATAAATATCACCAACAACCTAACATTATTCACCACTTCAGGTGCCAATAATATTCCCTCAGAAAATGAACATAAAGATACCACTGTATTTTGAAATAGCAAAAATTTAACAACTTTCAATAATCACGTTAGTATGTACATTACCATTATATTCAGTCTTGAGTTGTTTGCATCAAATTCTTTCATCACAGAAGAGCAAGTTCTTCACAATTTTTACTTGAAAAATTTAAATGCAGTTTTAGTAACACACAAAGTGGACTTAAAATGCAATATATTGCTTACAAACACCTCACAGATAACTAACTCCCTATCACTACAGACACTTTCCTTAAAACATCAATGGCAAGCAGATGGCAGTGGGCAGACTAGTATTCATGGACAGCACAGCCTAATAATTCAGAGTGCCGAAAGGAGGACATTTGTCTTAATCAGCAGGCATACACCTTGACACATGGGTGGCAGAGTGATATGAAGGAAAAAAACAGGAAATGGGAGGATGTAGCATGGCAGGCAGATGATAACTCTCTTCTTCATTGAACTGAGAAGTATTGTGATTGGATCACCTTCCCTACCTGGCATTCATATTAAGATATACATATAAAGAATAAGGGGGGGAATGCCATTATCATTGAACAATGCACCCTTCTCCATGAAACACTCAGTGTTTCATGAATTAAAATTTCCAAACATGAGGAAGATGTTTCCAATTTGTTACAGTGACTTAAAAACAATGAAAAATGGAAGCAGGGCAGTATGCAAATTAAATCTTAATCCATGACAGACATGCTGTCATAAATAAGATGAACAATCAAATGTGAGACAATATATCACAGCAATAACCTAGGAGTGCAAAAGAGGCTATTTAAATTAGAAAATGTATTTATATCCACGATGAAAGTCAATTGAACATCTCAGACAATTAACAGTGGAACCTCAAATAGTGAGTAATTCTCACAACAAGCAAAATTGTTGGTCCAGAGAATGACTCGTTTAACGAGACTTTTTGCATAATGAGCGACGTGGAGAGGGCTATTTCGGAATGATTGAGCACCTACTACTTCCTTTTCTGATTAGCACTCTTGTCCTGCCAGCATCTTAGTGCCACTAATGATCTCATTTTTCTAAATTTGTATTCAGAATTATTATTCAAGATTTACATGAAGATAGCCATAAGAGAATGAAAATAACAGCAGAAATGAAAAGTAAATTCAACGAAAATCAGGAGCAACATGTCAGTGTGGCTGATCCAGCACACACATCAACAATCTGTCGACATCAATGATTTGCATTTTCTTAAAAGAACAAAATTAAGGAGATGATTGCTTCAAAGAGAGTGACAAGAATATCTACGCAATGGGCATGCATTTGCTGTGACGTTGAATGGTTGCTTCTCATATGGATAAGTTAAAAGAAATTGTAATGTGACACTATTAACAAGAATATCATTTGTGGGAATGCAAAAGTGACTTTGAAAGTGAAACAGACACAAAAATGAAGAAGATGCCAGGACGATGAATGGCCAAAGAAGTATAATAGGTGAGCCGTGCAGGCAGAGGTTAATTGAGGCGAGGAAATAGCTACATGAATACACAAGCCAATCATGCATTCTAGAGACAAAGAGAAGACAGCAAAAGAATGCAAAGAGGCAATAACAGTGCTGCTTCACATACAGGAGATAAATAGGAGCCTAAAATCATTACCAAATACCCATTTGAAGTTAACATACTCTATCAAATATAACAAAGAAAATATAAACTTTTGGATAATGCAGAAAAGGCAAGAAAATTACACATAGGAAATAACAGATGACTGCCCAACAAGTTTTGAAAAAGGGGAGTAAACAATATACCAAATATACACCATTAAAGAAACCAGGAGTTCTGTGGTGAGTTTGATGATTTTAGCAAAGCCTATGACAGTGTACACACAGAAAAAATGGAGAGCTGTAATATACCAAAAAACTAATAGGAGTAGCAAAATTAACAGATAGATTTAAAGTGCAAATTTAAAGTTAAAAACAAGTATTCTTCATATTTCGAAGTCAAAACTAGAGTAAGACAGGGAAATGGCCTCTTGCCATTACCTTTTAACCTTAAACTAATGACATCACTGAAAGACGTATAGAAAACTGACTTGGGTATAAAAATTAGACAAACTATAAAAGTTGTTGCCAAACCACATAATGCAGAAATATTGGCAGAAACTAAATAAGACCCAAAAGAAATGACAAAAAGACTATTTTTCCTAATATAAGCCAATATTCTTTGTCATAATATTTCATAAAAAAACAACTATCAGTTTACATTGGAGTCCCGGGAAAAATCTTCCTATGCCCCTCAAGAATAAAGGTTTGCATTAGTTTCCATCTTATTTAAACCTTTAATTTCATTACAATTACTATTGGCAATATTTTATACCCAACAGCAAGTTTCTATTAACCTTTGGTTTGTTAATTAAACAGTTATTTACTGATAATTCAATGAAGCAATTTAAGGGTCAACTTTTTGAATTTAGATAAAGTAGGTCCTGTGAAGAGACTGCTCTGTTTACTTGCCTAATTCCTCAAACTGCAACCCATCTAAGAGAACAGAACTACATATGCAATGTTTATCATTGGCTGCACAGAGGGATAATTGATAATTAATAACAAAACTGCTCTTGAACAAGGCGAACACTCAAGATGCAAATGTTTGCTTTCAATGTGCGTTGTGTGTCCTTTGTGTGGGATATGAAGATGTGGCATTGCAGTGTTGTCTAAAGCAAAGTAGAGGACACAAAAGTAATAACTTTGATTATTTTACTCATTCAAGAGTGATATACGATGTGATGTTTTAGGCATGGAAGGATGTAACCAAATTTAAATCAAGGTGGCAATGGGACACCACAGAGCAACTGCTGTATATGACTCAGACATGAGCCCTTCTTTTGAATTGTTTTAAAAATACTTGGAGAAGCAGTTTTGGAGGATGTTTGAAGTGCTGTGCAGTACTGGGTGAGATAATCAGGGCATTAAAATTTAAAATCATGTTAAAAATTACCAATACGCTTATAATGACCACTAATTGTCATGTTACAGCTGAAACAATAAAACGCTTAACATATTTTAGCTTGATGGTGCCCAGAATTCTTCACCACAAAACCTTCAAAAATTAATTAATTCCAGAATATGTTGGCCATTTCTAAAGGGTTGGCTTGAATGCGAGACAGGCTTCTACTGCGGCAGATGAAGTAGTAAAGAAACCCAGTGCAAAGGGATAAAATCAATTACAAAAAAAACAAATTTAAATGCTTTTTATGGAGGAAAAAGTTGACGTGTTCAAATATCTTGGGACTGCTATTAGCTCACAAAACAAGAGGACATTTTGACATATAAAATAAATGCAGTGAGTAAAAGTCTACGCACTTCGAACATTTTGCAAACATTTAAGTTATTATCATAATGTATAAAAGTCTACCGAACTATAATTAGACAAGTCCTTTTTAATGGTGCTGAAACATTGTTTCCCAGGTTATTAAATTTTCCTCACATGCATATCAATTATCCAAGCCTCTGGAAAGATACTTGGAAGAACAAAGGAGGGCAACACTTGGGAGGACTAAGTGCAAGAAAGAGACAGAAAATGGATGTGTTTAAAGCACATAACATGACAACAGAAGGAATAAGTAGGAAGAGCCTGAGATATGGCTGCGGCCACCTACTAAGAAAAGAGGAGGGACAAAAACATGATGAAGCAGGTCAGGTGGGCTCAGCAACCCAGTGGGGAGAAGACTACAGGGTTGTGGAACTGGGAAATGCTAAACAGACCAAGTGAAGTGAGACTTGGATGCAAGGACGGTGTGGGTCAATGAGGAGAACACTAAATATTGAAACAAATGGAGGCGGACTGCTGTGACCACTGGCCAATTACCTCCCCTTGAGTGAAAATGGCTAGGGAAGTGAAATATACGATATACAATTATAAAATAGTACAATACCAACATTATCAATTCTGATAGATTCAAATGCACGACCACAAGGCTAAAATTTCACGAGTTGCATATGCAAATGAAAGAGGAAATTGTAAAACTCTAGACTTTAATGCAGGTTACACAATATCTTTTCCTTTTAGATAATGAATTGGCCGATTGAACATTTGTTTTCTGATTAAAGTGTTTTCACGTTATTTTCTCTCTTACTTATTCCTATTTACAAGGGCTTTAAGCAATGTATTCACGTGGAAAATTTAAGGATATATAGTAATTATAATACTAATTTTGAGAAATTGATACATATCCATTTTCCAAGTCACTTGAAATGGATAATTTAGGATATTTCTTGGTCCTAAAATGAAATGGAGAAGCTATCTGTTGACAATAAGAGAATGGGTACAAATGTCTTCCAAATGCAGCCATAGAGGATGCAATGGCACCACCACCTGAGTGCCAGAGATGAGGAATAAATGCCCTGAGCTATATCTACAGCACAAATAAAGAAATTGACCATAAAGAAAAAAGATTTATCACCTGGAAAAAACTGAAATAAAATCCAAAGTGAATGTCAGTACTGGATAAGTAGCAACACCTGGGGAAATTATTATTATTGTTGTTACACAATGGTGGGTATTTTAACAACAATGTACAACTCAACATTGGCTTTGTGATACTCAGCAGACAGAGAGCTGGTGGTGTGTGGGAACAAAAATGAAAAGAGAGCCAACTTCCAGGAGAAAGGAAGATGAGGAAGGGGATTCCGGGCCAGCAGCTCAAGGAGTGGTGCCTTGTCAGAGGTCAGAAGTGGATGCCAATGCAAGCACCGTGTGCAGGCAGCTGGATGTGGAGGGCAACTCATTGGGGAAGAGCACAGCACAGCAACCTACATCAGAGTTTTGTTTCATGCAGGTTTCTCACGCCACCCCTGGCGCTCTGGTGTGGCCTTGGTCTCAGAGGGCGGCTGCTCTGCTGCACCCCTGAACTTGGCTGCTGCTGAGATGTCGTGGGATGGTGGTGATGATGGTGCATGTGGTGTCCATGAGGAAGGACCACCTCACTGCTGGCAGCACCCATGGTGCCCATGCCAGCAGCAGCATCAGCACCGCTGCCGCCCGTGGTGCATAGAACAGTGGTGGGAGATGGGTGATGGTGGTGATGGTGGTGGTGGTGGTGATGATGGTGGTGAGGCTGGTGCTGGTGGTGGTGCAGTGGGGGTTGCTGATGTTGGTGGTGCTGGTGCATCTGCCCACCGCTAGACTCCTGCTCATCACCCGAATCCACGTCACCTGCAGAGTAAAGACACATACCCATGAAAAATTTCTTATCAATACAGGAAGAGTGAGCAGAACATCTAATTTTAAAAAACGCTGCTCTTCCCACATTTCATGCATGGACTGGCCCAGTCTTATTCCAGCACATGGACAAAGTGGAACCAGCTGCAAGTCAAAGTCAACATTTGTTTATCATCCCTTTGGTTTGGTCCAACATCTATTCCAAGTCAATAGATATGGTGAAGATATTGTCAACATTGTCAAATAAAACATTTTCTGAACATATAAAAACTTTCATGAGTTTTGCAGGATGGTGGGCACAATGAATGTGTCAAGCAGGCAGGCAGACATGGAGTCTGATGGGTGCTTTGACAGCAACACAAAGTCACTGCCAGCCGAGTTGGCACTCATACAATCCTTAGAGCTAAGCATAGATCAGAAGTATCAATCAACACATGATACTTACATTCTTATACTAAACAGTTATAACAGATTAAAATTGAGTTTAAAAAAGTTATTAAATTGCTGATATTCTCAGGGTTATTACTCAAAGAAGGGATAAATCCCCCTTAGCATTCAGTATGTCCAGAAATAAATATTATGACTTTTTTAATTCTCCTAGATGCTTAAATCTTACAACACAGGTTTCAGAGCATATTATAATCTTCAGATGAAAAAATCTTTCCATAATGGATAAGTTCCACAAAGACAAGCCTGAAATTACGGATTTTATTCAGCACTTCAGAGACACCTCATCTTCCGAAGAAATAAAGAGTGGGTCAGCACAAAATGTCTTACAAAATTAATCTTAATGCTGGAAGATAAAACACAAAGAATTAAACGAGGAATACATTGCACAGATATTTTACTTGTTGTTCGAAAACTGCCCAAGATTTATAAAATATAAAATACCTACTTACCCATGCTTAACAAATTATATGAAATGATTTCATTGTAGTAAACTCTTGCTAATCTGGACTGAATCATAGATGGGGTGAACCAAATCGGGTGAAATCTGGACTATTTGATCCTTGCAACCCCATGAAGTATTTCATCCCCAATTAATTTGTGCCTTTGATGATTGTGATCAACTTCCAATCATCCCATTTGGATTTTAAAGCCTAGTGGCTGACCTCTGGTGGAATTTTTACAAACTACATTAAGTAGGATCCCACACCATGAGACTCCTTGTGCCCTTGTTTCTGAGCTGAGAATTCACTCAAGTGAAACTTTCATGTGACTTGACTATCACAATAATACACGAAAATCCAAGGAGTTTCCAAACACCATATACAAAAGATATAAAAATGGACATGGCAGAAATAAGAAACTGAATCAAAAGAAGAGTTGACCTTACACTTTGACTTTGCCGAGAACTGGTTGGTTATTTCTCTTAGAATGACAGACCAGTCACTCTAAGGTTGAAATAAATCAATAAACAGCATATTGCCATGCGTGAAATGAGAAAGAGTATATAAGGGGAATTATTAAAGAGGCATGGGAAGAACTGGAGGTAGGAATAAAAGTCGGAGGGGAATTCATAAAATCGGTTACGTTTGCTGATGACCAAGCATTAGTTGCTCAGTCAGCCAAGGGGTTGCAAGCATTGTTGAGTGAATTGGAGGTTCAGTGAGATAAATATGGGATGAGAATCAATATTAATAAAACAAAGGTTATGCGATTTTCCAGAAAGAAAAAGGCTAAGCTAAATATTAAAATAAGCGGGGAAAAAATAGAGCAGCTACAACAGTATACGTATCTCGGAAGTATTCTGGACCAATGCGGTCAAAGTGATAGGGACGTAAGGAGAAGAATTGCACTAGGCAAGGAGGCTTTCTGAAGGAGGAGGGAGTTGATGACGGGGATGTTGAGTAGGGATGTTAAGACAAGACTCATAAAAACTCTGATATGGAGCGTAGCTATGTACGGCGCGGAAACGTGGTCACTGAAGCAGGAGGATAGACGTAGATTGGAGGCTTTTGAAATGTGGGTGTGGAGAAGAATGGAGAAGGTGTAATGGATCGAAAGGAAAACAAATGAGGAAGTACTGAAGATGGTGGGTGAGGAGAGGGGTTTGTTGAGAGAAATCCCATGGAGGCCGGAAAAATGGATGAAAGGCGTATTGAGCGGTAGTGGAATGTTGAAGAAAGTAATAGAGGGGAGAATGTTGGGCAAGCGAGGAAAGGGCAGGAACAGGATAGGGATGTTGGACGGGATGAAGGGAGGAAAGAAGTACACAGAGATGAAGAGGGACCTGATATAGATTAGTTAGCTAGGTGGGGAGTCACAAAATGTTTATTTGATAGTTGTGTCCATCCAAAAACCTACCTTAACTGGTAGATTACCTAATAATAATATAAGGGGACAGAATCGGCTTCTTAAATTACTGTGAACTCAAAGCGACACTCTGTAAAATATGAGAAATGTTCAGCCTAAAAATATTCAAAACAGAGGTAACCTTTGAAGCCAACAGAACACAAAATTGCTGCTGAAAACTACTACCCATTCTTAGGATGCTTCTTGAAGTGCCTAGGGACAACAGGCCAGACCCCACTGCAAATGGTCGGCTTACTCACTGGTGGCATCTAACAAAGAACTTTGGAATACCCGTGCTGACACACTCCACATTCTTCCACAACTCCTTTCTCAGTAAGTGCTTCTCACCTAGGGAACTAACTCCCCTAACACATCACCCCTACTCTACTGATAAATACCATGAAAACCCAAGAGATGCCATGCCATGGAAACATCTTGACAAACACTACCTATCAACTCCATTAGAGCATAACCCTTCGAAAATTTCACAATTATAGTACCTGACCAATGATGGCCTATACTTAGTAATACGTCAGCCATTCAATAATTCCTTAGAAAGTCCCAGAGATGGCCCTTGTAATACTGATAAAAGTTGGCCTTTAGTAAACCTCATCTCTCACCAGACTGATGTTAAAGTTTCAGCTATATCCATCACAAAGTTTCATTTTCATAATCAATTGAAGTACAAAACTTCTGTGTATTTAGAAAAATGGAACAAAATGAGTTTTGTGTGGTGATCAAACTCTTCTATTTAAAAGGCTAAAAACCACAGAAATCAAAGCCAAGTTGGATAAAGTTGATGGTACATCTGATCTGCTCCTGTGCTCTAATGTGTTTATGATTCGGTAAATGAGTTTAAAGGTTGCCGTAAATGAAGAAAATAGTTCGGGATCAAAGTCACATCCAGTGGGAGTGACTTCCTCTGAAATGATTGTCAACATCCATGATAAAGTTTTGAGTCATCAATTAATTAAAGCTCATGACATACTTGAGGCCACAGGCATATCACAAGGTAGAGTGTTTTCAATTTTGCACAAAAAATTAAGTGAGAAAAAATTCTCAGCAAGATATCTCACGAAATAGTTGAGGGTACAGGCATATCACAAGGTAAAGGTTAATGTTGCACAATAAATTGGGAGTGAAAAAAATCTTGGCAAGATGGGTGCCATGTTTGCTCTCAATGGAGAATATAAACAATTGAATGATCAATTTGGAGGCTGGATTGGTGCTTTTCTGTTGCAATTCTGACAAGTTTCTCAATCGTGACATGACTGGACGAAACATGGATACACTCCTATAATTCAGAGACAAAGGAACAGTTGTAACAGAGGGTTTCTAAAGATGAATCAGCTAGAAGGCAACATCAGTGATATTGTCAGATAATGCCAGCAGAATCATCTACGTATATCAATTACTTGCAGAAAGGGCAATTGATAAATGGAGAGTATTATTTTAACGGTCGAGTGAAAAAGTCAAGAAAACCCATCCTTTTTGGCAAAGAAAAAATTCTCTTCCATTATGAATATTCACAGGTGCACACCTGTGCAGTTTTCAATGGCCAAAATTATGTAATAAAAGTTCAAATTATTACAACAAACTCCATATTCACCAGATTTTGCTCGGTGACCTTTTTTTATTAATAAATTTGAAAAATTGGCTCATCGTCCTGTTCACATCGAATGTAGAGGTCAACACATATGCCAATCCTGAGGGCCTTCTAAAACCTTACTTTTTGACTGCTTAAAAAAGTTGCTGAAATACTGGGAAAAATATATGGAGTTATTTAACAATTAAAAAAAAAATTCCCACATTAATGTTTTTCTATTTCTTTGTAAGAATTTATGGAATAATCCATGCATATCACTTTCATTTTTAATCCTTACTATTAATTCCAACTGTGACTTCCACTCAGATCAACAGATCCATCCTCACACCATTTGCTTTTTACCCTTTTAATGATGCCAGGAGAAATGAGTTAGTGATTCTTTAAACCCAATTTCAAATAAAAATTGGACATTTAAATCCATTACATTAAAGGCAAGTTCTTCAGTATTCCTGACAACAATGGAGAGGTGGGTATAAAATAAGGGGAAACTAAAAATAAAAGTTTCTGGCGTAACTTGGCGGAAAATCTTCATACTGACTTAATAATCAAACTGCTTTTTTATGGGGAAAAGTAAAGTGGTTTGATTATTAAAAAGGGAAACTAATTAATTCCATAGCTGAAACAAATTTTATAGATGTTGTAATGCCATAAGCATGAAAGCACACAAGAGATTTATTAAAAATTTTCTCCTTTTACCAGGTCAGTAAAATAAAGAAATGTGATCAGCACATGATAATCACACAGTGTGAACTTTCTTGGGCAGAAACAAAATGCAGAGTTGAAACTTACCATCACTTGAGTTTGTGGATGCAACAAAATGCTCTGAGCGGATGGCCTTCCGTGACTTTGGCCTGCGGTAGTACTTGAATTCACGTGGCAACGTGTAAGAACGAGGCAGTGAAATCTGGCTGTCAATGTCCGAGGGAATGCGGTACGACTTGTACATGGCTTTGTCCCTGCACTCTTCGCCCTGTCCCCTACCCCTCCTCTTGCCCTCCTTGCCCCCACTCCTGTCTCCCGCCCCCACTGCCCCACTCCCCCCGCCTCCCCTCTCCACTCCACCCACGGCCCCACCCGAATGGTTGCTGCCACTGAATTCGTCCGAGTGCCCACATACCCAGTCCAGAGGGGTCGTCCCCCCACCACCGCTGCGCCCCTCCTCCTCCCCCTCTTCGTCCTCATCGTCGTCCTCCTCCTCGTCCTCCCCAGCACCCTCATCCTCGTCATCGTGCAGACCCTGGAGACAAATAGGACATGAAAATAAGTAAATTAAAAAATTAAAAACTACAATTAAATTTGCATCTTGAGGTAACTTCTTGATATTTTTGAGGAATATTCCCTAGATAGAGAATTCATCCCCATTTGGCAGTGGGATCTTTTTATATTCAAGGCTATAAATATTGCTTACGGCTATTTTAATAAGTTTCTTCCAAAAAAGTTTATTCATTAGTTCGCTAGATAGCCTAGTTTCTAGACTGTTAACTATTGCTTTAATTACGTTATGTTTCTTATTTATATTTTCAGGTTTTAATTAAATTAAGTTACTTATTTATATTTATAAGTCATGTTCTAAATAAAGTGTGTAAATACAAAGTAACTTATTTTATTTAAATATTTACTGCAAATTCCATAAAGTTACACCGGAGATGACAAATTCAACAGTGATGTCTGCTCCACAGCAAAAGCTTGATCCTTTGAATTGCAGCAATAGATTCCATCCACCATAAACAAAGCCTAAACATTTCCTGAAGAGCACTATGATTGGCTGACATTAAAATCCCAACAGTTCAAACATCCACTTTAAAATATTTAACACATTCCATGATTTAGTGGCATTATTATTATTACAAGGTAATCTACCGGTTAAGGTAGGTTTTTGGATGGCAAAAGGAAATTTATTCTGGCATAAATCAACACTTAGCATTTCAATAGAAGTAACATAATTCTGAAAACTTAATTATCATGCCTTTCGTGCTTGGTTTCTCTCCAGACTCCCTCCATTCCCTAAACATCCTATCCCTACCTATATTACCCACCCATCTCTAATAAAAAAAATAACCTCAGGTGTCAGCCACTTCCCCTAATATCTACTTACTCATGTTGGTACTGTTCTGCACGTTAAGAGTTTCCAACCTTTTCCAAGGTCCCCAGTACAATATTTTCATTTGGGAGATTTCAATTAAGGAATTTTAGAATCCTGACAGTATTCTTAATCCTGGAGATCGATGTTAGTTTGGCGAAAAGGCAATCACTTTTCTGACATGAAATAATTAATAATGGCATCAAAATGACTGAAACAATAAATAATTAAAAAACAATACATATAACCATATTTTAGAATGTTCACGTCAATAACTCGGTGAGGTTTATACGCCCAAGATATGAGGCCTTTTAGTTATTTATTCAGAATGGCAAATTGTTCAATTTTTTCAAATCATAATTCTTCAGTTTTAAAATCTTTATTTTTATGGATTTAATAAAATTTCGAGCCAAGCCCACAAATTGAAGTTGACAAAATCTTAGCCAATACAGCTAAAAGCATGAGGGCAGGAGGACTAGTTTTCTTAATTCTCCTCTTATCATTATGTTTGTATGATTTCAGTCTTGTTTCAGTTATGGTGGGTGGTAGTGACATGAAGATGACACTTACACCTGACTCCTTACAGTTTTCATGTTTACTTATTGTTATGTTACTAGTAGAGCAGAACCTCATACACTTTCCTGGAGCATCCTTATCAAATACCATGAAAAACCTTTGCCAAGCACAATCACTCAAAGGTAATCCCAAATAGAGATATTCTATCCTTTCCCACCTCGGGAAATGAAATTTTAAGAACACTAGAACAATTTTCCTTTCATTTATTCAAACTGGTTGATGTGCTTCAGACACAACATTAATTGAAGTTTGCACTTATTTAAGAGGAGATTAGAATAGTCAAGACCTACATATATATGGGCTGTTAAAATACTTTATGAAAAATTTAATGTATTCCGTGTGAGCCTGATGTAGTAAATGAAGCCATAGGTAGAGGAGAGGTCAGTGACTTTCTTAATATCATGGATCAGAACTACTGGGACCTCTGAGAAGCTGCCTTACATTGAACAATATTTTACTCTATATTGATATGCTCAAAGTCACGGGACTAATCCTGTTCTTCTCTGATTATTTCATTCATGGAGGAGGTGACTATATGCTGGTAAATAGCACCAGCATGACCATCATTTGCAGAAACTATTAAACTTATATAGCATATAATAAAAGTTCATATCAGTGGGGCTATTAAAAAGTAAAATTTATTATTTATAAAACAATTACTTCAAGACTCAATTGACATGAATTTTGTACGATGCTATTGTGTGTATATGAAGCTTCACTAATAATTTTTAGCATAATTACAAATAGAGGCCTCGTGTGGTGAAGAAGCATGGTAATTTAAGCAAGATGATAGGTGTACATTGGAGGTTTTTTTTAAATGTAGGCAAGTATTGGAAAAGTAAACTGAACAGAAAGAAAAGCTAGTGCTAGGCATGGTGGGGGAGAAGAGGGGAGTGTTTTATAAATCCAAAGGAAGCAGGAAAGATGGATGCTGATCACTTTGATTGGCAATGGGATGTTGATGACTGCGATGTAAGGTTATGTTTTTCGTTAGGAGACAGAAATAAATGTATTGTTGAACAATGGCAGAGGCTGTGTCCATCCAAAAACTACCTTAACCAGTAGGATCCCAATAATAATAATAATGATGAGGCATATGAACCACCAAGTATAAACTGGCACTGGTTTTAGCTTAGTACATTTTTTGTAGAATGAATATTTAAATAAAGAAAATCATGAAAATAAACAAATATATATCCTAAAACATACATGGAAGGCTTTCAGCTATTGTTCCACTAAAAATATGGCCATGAAAACCCAGAATGTTACCATGATTTGCAAATATAGGTTGGCGCTTATCCCTGAATTACCGCCCTACTGTCACGTTGGGGGTTTTCTGTTAAATCAATGAACGCCGCAACCCCGGCTGTCAACCCGGGAAGTCCCAGTACGCACGAATACTCAAACACGTACGTACATACATAGAAGCTTAACAAAGAGGCCATGCGGGAGTGCTCACCATTTCCTCCTCCTCGTCATCTTTCTCGCCGTGGCGGTGGTAGTAGATCCTCGAGGACTGTGGAAGGGCGCACCCACTCACAACCCCACCACCACCGTCCAGATACCGTGGCGCCAGAAGGATCTCGGGCGTGTTGGAGCGCCTCTGCTTGCGGGGCGGAGGCACGACGTAGGGGAGATGCGGAGGGCAGGGCGGTCGCGGCCACGGCTGCCTCTTGGCGCGGGGGATGGGCTGCCTGGGGGGCACGCCGCCCTCCCCGCCCCCGGGGCATCCGCCGGGCGGCGGCCGCCTCTGCAGCTTCCCTTGCTCCATCTCCTCCTCGATGAGTCGCAGCTCGGCCAGCTGCTGCTCGCGCTTCTCCCGCAACTTCTGCCGAATGTCCACCCGGGATCCCATGCTGCCGCTACCCTCGTTCTCGCTCGACCCCCCCGCCACGCTACTCCCCCCTGCCGGCACCGCCACCACCTGCGGTAGGGGCGTCTTCCAGAAGGGCGGGGGGAGCGGGGCCACGGTGGTGGCGCTCCCCGACGGAGCCACCACGGCGGCCGGGGGAGGGACGAAGGTCGTCGGTTTCTTCTTCTTCCTCTTGGTGGCGGGGTTGAAGCGGCAGTTGAAAACCCCGGGGGCAGCGTGGGGGAGGACGCCGTTGGAGGAGCTCCCTGTCACGCCGCCGCCTTGACAGTGGCCGTTCATGTGTTCGCCGCTTTGCTTTCCGAAGGCTCGGATGCCGTTGGGGCGGAGGTTCTGGGAGTTCGAGGGGGAAGAGCCATCCCCGATGCCCCCGGTACATTCGCTCCCCGCAGCATATCCGTGCTGCCGCTGGTGATGATCGTAGGCATAGTGGAGTCTCCGGACGTGAAAAAATCTATAGTAGAGGAAGAGGAACAGCATGCCGGAACCGAAAAGTGCGAGGGAGATGCATGGAACGGTGGTGCGCAGGGCCGAGTTGTCGACCTCTTCGTTGGCGTGGGCAGAGCGGGAGCCGACCAACCATGCCGTGACTAGGAGGGCGTTCTCGAGGAACATAATGACGTAGAAGGCCGCCATGCGACACCGAGGGCTCTCCTCCCTCAGGTTCACGTAACACAGGACATGCACGAGGGCGAGGAGGGCTGACAGCGTGGCTCTCCGGGGTCTGGAGAATCCCTCACCATGGAAGGCGCTCCTCGGAGACACGAGCCACAGGAACATGGAAACCCAGTGAAGGCCGAGGACAAGCAGGACCCATCGGCCGTAAGCAGCCGCGTATGCTGCCAGGCAGACTGCCCTACTTCCCACAGTGCCCAGACGCCACAGGAACTGGGATACAACCCCGGGCCACGTGAGGACTAGCCGTCCGATGTAGCGAGGTCGAGCAGCGTTTTTGCCGAAGGAGGCCAGAGCCCAGCAAACACTGAAGAGGGAGAGCGCGGTAGAAACGAGGGTTAAGTCACTAAGTTCCTTGGGAGCCACCTCGGTCCAAATGAGGTGCAGTTGCAGCAACAGCATTGGGGCGGCCTCGGCGAAGGCATGAACGAGCCGAAGTACGCAGAGCTCTCGTACCTCGTGCTTAACCCGCCGAGGATCAACGGGCATGAACAACTTGAAGTAGCGCCAGAGAACCCCGCATAGAATGGCATGAGTCGCGAGGATGGGAAGGCTCTGCTTTTTGCATGTGAGTTTCGACCACGCGTATTCGCTCTTTCTCCCAACGTCTTCTTTGCTCTTTTCTGTGTCGGTCTGGGCGGCATCACCCTCACGGGGACATGGATTCTTTCCCAGGTACCACCTCAACGAAACCACCTGGCATATAATCAGCGACGAGATGATGAAGACGAGACAAACCACTACCCACGAAAATTGCTGCTGCTCAAACAGAGCGTAGACCATCACCACGTCGAAGACGACGTCACAAAAATAAGAAGCGAGGGAAATGATATTAAACAGAACATCACATAAGGGAAGAAATTCATGAGCCATCTTTCCATGCGAGTGGGTGCTGCTGTCATTCCATCGGGCCTTCGTGAGGATCAGGATTCGCCAGATGACGGAATTTTGGGATGGTCATGTTTCGTGACACAACGGAATGCATTCCTAGAGTTCTGCTATCACCTTAAAAAAAACAATGACACTGTCAAATAATGAGCAGGTTAAATGTTCGCCACAAACTTAAACATGAAATGCTAAAATAATGTATGTAGCATGATTACGCAACTGAATTCAATTGCACCAATTAACATCTGGTAAACTGCAACTTTTCCGCGGTTAATAAACTATTCATTGGCAAATGCATGCATTGTTTGTGCTATTTCAATAACCAAAACATAAGTTGCCAGACGCTATAACGCGGAAAATCACGTCCTAGTTATAGTAATCATGGTTACTCAAATCGTTTTCAAAAGTGAGCAATTCACAATGTCATACTGAGATAACAATTACTCACATTTACTAAATTGAACAACATTCCAACGTCGACGCCATGAACCTACGAAATTAACATTTCATTAGAGCACTCCTGCCATCTCATGGAGTTTTTATGAATTAAAGATCACAACAAAGTAAAGCGGAAAATATTCTTTGAAGTGATTCACATGATTCATTCATTCATTGGTATGCGATCCTTTCCGATAACTATTTTCAAATAGACATATAGTGGGTCTGAGAACATTTTTCAGAACTTTCTTCAAATACACATCTGCTATGAACCCTCAAGAAGTTAATATCCGGATGAATTCACTCCAGTAGGTGTTATTATTTATGGATGGTCTATATACCCACACGGGACTTATAGAAATACGAAAATAGTGTTGGTGAACTTTCTATTAATGTTGTTTAAGGATAGCGACGCAATTTGAGCGGTAATTTTTCACTATAAAAATGTTTTTGATCACATGAATTTAATTCATGTGCATAATAGTAAAA
This sequence comes from Hetaerina titia, assembly GCA_037158775.1. Taxonomy (NCBI): domain Eukaryota; kingdom Metazoa; phylum Arthropoda; class Insecta; order Odonata; family Calopterygidae; genus Hetaerina; species Hetaerina titia. The sequence continues at coordinate 21,743,590 of CM073772.1, forward strand.
ATACACTAGCCTTTCACTTCTGTGGCTTTTGTGTAAGTGTAACCCTGCACCTAATATTACCATTTCGGAATTTATTTCATATTTCTGCGTTAAAATTTCCGAACTTCATCAGCGTTTCTCCTCTCCCTGGTATCATCCAATGCCTTTGCCCAAGTTTTTCAATATTAAGCATACATTTTTGCTGCCCTTTGCGCTTTCTCATAATTTCTAGTTCAATCTTCTGATTCAATCATTTGAGCTAACTCATCTTGAGGTAGGGCGCGAAAGATTTTCTTGCTTGAGTAAATCATATTTATCGTAAATATTATCGGAGTATTCCTGTGGCTAGGGTCGTAAGATATTCACTATATAAGTTAAATGGTCATCAATAAAATATTTTATATTCAAGAGATATCCAATTTAATGGGAAAAACAACATAAATACCGATGAGCAAATCAAATTTAAAAAATTAACATGGCGACTGCTCGCAAGTTAGGGGCATGAGCTGATAAATGTATACGGTAGGCGTGGTGTTTTGTTCCGATGTACATACATTTTCTTCGAGGTTTGTCAAAAATGTTTTGAATATCATTTTTATTATTTAATTTAGTCTCTATGCAAAACTGCTATGCGTTTCCTATCGTTTTCTGTCGAATACACCTCATTTGGCAAATAATGTATTTATGAAAATCTTCACTAATAACCTAATCGTCACTAAAATGACTATCTTTTAGGTTTTCCTGAAGAACTGATTAAATGATCACCGATGAGTTGCATGAAAGGTGATGGGGAATTCTCATACAACTGGTTCGTAATCATTCTTTTTAATTTATGCCGAATCATTGGCAGACAACTGACCATTTTTGGAGCAATTTCTAACATGATTTTTTCGGGGATATTAGAAAATATATTTTACTAAGCCATTCAGCTGAAAGTTAACGTAATGAATGTTATGGACTTTTTTCTGTTCCGTGCGGATTCAGGACATATCCTCCGTATTGATAATCGAATTCATATTACATATTTTCTACTTATCGAACCTAGAAATAACGATTATTTTCGCCATTTAGCTAAACAAGCTTCATTATATACCACTTGGAAATACAGTGTTACTGCCTTCGGGCGATACTCAACAGAATCTCGTCCCGCCTCCGTAACATTATCATAATCGTACATTATCGAGCGAAAATGCTTCTGGAATTGTTCAGTTTAGCTTACTGAATTTAGTTTTTTCTCATCGTCAAATGAAATATAAATGGCATGTAAGAATTCATTAGATTTTGCAGTGGTCCTCTATTCATTATACTTGTTGATTTTAATACCAATCCGTTACCAGGAGAAACAGCATTATTTAGTTCCAAGTTTTGGTTCATGCTTTAAATTAAAATTGGTGCCTAAATATGTTATTTTTTAATATTTGTATGTTGTGTCCCTTGAGTTTTATTATGCTCATTCTAACTGTGGTGCCTAGTTGTGTTTTTATTACAAAATGGTTCACTTCTTCCTTGGCTCTGTAGTTGTTAAGAAGTGATATTTTGTGCTTGAGGGTGATTTTCAGTTATTCTATTGATCAAGGTGAGTGATAAATTGTTAATACAACTCAAGGTACTGCTCCTGCCACTGTTGACATTCTTTTTGAGGTGTATTATTATAGAGAAACAGTAGGCCACTATTTTTACAGATTTTTGGTTTAATTTGAAATCTATGTTTCCCTTTGTGAGGGTCCACTGTTGATAACCTGTAGTTACATAAGAAAATATCTCTTGAGGATGGTGTACTTATGCAATATTCTTGTGCATGTATTCCCAGGAGCTTCAGGTGCACATTATTTTATATGCCCAGTATCATAATGAGACTACTAGTAATTACTTTTCATTTCCTACACCTTTGACCCCTGATTATTACAACATGAGACATATATTTGCTAAAACGTTAACGTGTTTGTGGATGTAGAACACCCCAGAAAACTCCTGGTTCTTGAGAGTTGGGTAGGGAACACCCTGTAGATTTTGCAAAGTAATAACTGAATAAAATTTTTTGCCTCCAGTGTAATGTTCTGGAATTTGCATATCATATTGAAAGAAAATAAAATTATTGACTTTGTAATTCCATTTACTGTACTTAAAAACACGACTCAGGTTTAGATGTTGAATGTCATCATCAGGTGGTCCTCCTAGAAGCCAACTTGGTATATATGTACCTTCTGATCGGGGGAGGGGTTGGCAAGAGAGGAAGGGTAAGGGAAGGTGGAGTGGTAAAAAGTTTATAATGTAGCTGGGAGGAAAAGAGAATTACATCTTTTGGTGTCAATCGTTGACCTTAAAGAGTGGTAGGTCTATCAGTGGGAAGGATACAAAATTTCGGTGGCAAGTTCATCCTTGCAACAGACACATTTCTAAATTTCCAACTGCTCCAAAGCATTGAGCCCTTGACCTTTATTTTCAAAATGAAGAATTTTATTCACAAAGTCACTTTTTTGGTCACGTTCGATGAGGTGCTTTGCAAAGATGGATGTTATGTTCTTATTTTTTACACACCTTTTGTGTTATTTTATCCTTTCTATAATTTTAAAGTGGCAGCCATTACAGTTATTGCAGCCATGGTATTAACTTGAAAGTTAAACATAAATCTATATATTTGTTGAATGTGAGATAAATGCTCGTCATATCTTTGTTCATAATGTATAAAAACTTATCAAATTCATCCACATCCAAAACCAAAGGCTTGAACCCTTCGCCTTTGCAAGATGCATCCCTCAGAGGATTGCTGATAAAGCATTTCCAGTTTCCTGTCAGACAAGTAGATCACTCGTGCTACCTACTGCAGGTATTAGACAATTTGATTGATGGCACCTTCAATTTCTTTTCCAGGCCTGGGAGGCCTCTGCAATTAGTAAAAATAGTAAACCCCTTATCATCCCTGCCATCCTTGGCTAATCATGCTGGACCTAAGTTGAATGTTAGATCAGATTTCAGTCCTTACTTCTCACACTAAGATATCACATTTTGAGAGTGCATATATCTCCATTTTCCTAAACTGTTTACTTAATATGAACAAGCTCTATTCTTCCTGTAATTGCTATGGCTTTACGGAAATTAATCCTTTATGTATCAGTCGTATATATTGGCGCACATATATTTCAAAGCCATTGTTTTCCACCATTTTTGCTGGACCAACTACAGATTGATTCTGTTAGGCAACCTTACTGCTAAAACAAGCCAAAATCCTACCATGGCTGCCTTCATTGACTATTTTCTTCAGGATCATGTATAAACCACATCAAATAAGGCAGAGGTTCTTTTGTTGAGCCAGACCAGGTCTTGCGTCATTAATCTTCTGCAACATGAAAAAATTTCAAACAATGAGGTTAGAGGGCTGTTCCAATCCTTGTGCCGTAAAGAACATTGCCCAAATGCCTGGCTTTTTTAAGACAGAGATGAAAACTAATGCCTGTCTCCTGGAGTTAGCTGACGAGAAAAATTAATTCCCTCCAATATCCCCAGTTCCAAAAACCCAGGGTGACATTTTTTGTCATTGGTCAGCAGGGAAACACTTGAATTTTAAAATTCACCATTATCTGTGAAATGAGGTTCACATTTCACTCTGCAGAGAGTGAAAGTAGGCCTTATGAGTTTGATTGTTTAATAGTTCAGCTCCAGGAACCAATAGGAAAAATTATGTGCTTTACCTTGGATTTATACCTTAATACTATTTTTATTTTTTTATATTTATTTCCAGACTCACATAAATGGGAGGCTTAAATGGAATGAGTTTGTGTTATTCATGCCAAATTTAATTTCTTTTCATTCTTCATTGAACATGATGCATTAGATGCGAGATTAGTAGTTTATGTGACACTGTTACTTGGAATAGCAAAGATAGTTGACTACTTGACTGTCAAAGTATGACTCACTCCATTGCACACTGGCACGCAGCCCTCTTTGTTATCCATTTAAGTTCCAACTCAAAATGCAGTCTACTATTTCTGAGTCCTTCATTTATTAAGTCTTCAAAATTGTGTGAGCATAACTTTTTCTTGACTAAGGATATGTCTTTTCAATTTCAAAACAAAAATACCAGGAACCACAGATATTTTTGTTGCTTACAATATTAAGCCAGCAATATTCCTCTATTTTGTGGAGAGGTTTTACATATTTTTACAACACCTATTTTCTTTTGTCCAATTCTTAGCAATACAATGGTTTTCTTCTCTCTTGTAATTATTCTAGTTGATGTTTCTTACAGTAGTCATAATTGGCTCATTCTGCATAATGCTTCAGAAATTATTAAGAAAAGAAAACATAAAAAAGTAGAGTTCTAATTGGCCATTGTGAATATGTTCACACTTATGGGTCCATAATTATTCTGGTGGTTTGGGGGTGAATTTGTGATTTTTGGTTTCAAGGAAATCTACAACTACATAAATACCCTGCAAACCACCAAAAAAGGTGTGTGGCAGGTGCTGTAGCACCAGGAGGAAAGGGTAAGGGATGAGAGGGTTGGGGTTTTTCAAATAGGTGGGGGAACCTGTAAGAAATATGAATATATATATTTATCCACGCGCAGTCCCTAACTTGTACGTTAATACTTATTGTAATGAACTGACTCCAGGGGGATTTCGACTATAAGCATTCTGGTCTCTTATCGTTCTAGGAAAAAATGACATTTTAAACCTGTCAGTCTTGCAGTCTATCTCTCTACTCTTATATTTGTGATCCCTCCGACCGTAATACGTTGGGGTTCGTATTATATTCTTGATGTCATCGGAAAAGGGCACATCTTTAAATGTTTGTAATAAGTTTATTCTATTATTGTAAAAGCCACTGCGTAAGAGAATCCCAGCCTAAATTGTCTAGCAAAGTAGATACGCTGCTGCGTTGTTCATAACAATGTTTGACAAATCTACCCCCCTCCGCTGAACTTGATCTAATTCCGAAATCAAATTTATATTTGGAGGATCCCATATACTAGCAGCATACTCTAGGTGGGGCCTGACCAAGGCAAGGAAACATCGTTCCTTCACTTTTTCGTCGCATTTACTTGGCACTCTTTTCACAAATCCCGATTGACCCACAATGAACACAACAACCACCAACAAAACACAATCCCAATGATTTTGACCTTAGGAAAACTCATTGCTGGAGGGTATTATTTATTATTCACTAAATGAATGATTATATCTTGTTTTTATCAAATGAATAAATAGGGAAATGTCGTTAGGTTAATGCTAAATGAATATACTTTGTGTTTTACATCCAGAGAAAATATAAAATTTTGTTTCAAAGGCTTTTACTCCATTGGGAGCAAAATAAAATTGATTATTTTATTATTATAAGGTAATCTACCGGTTAAGGTAGGTTTTGGATGGACACAACTATCAAATAAATATCTTGTGACTCCAAACAAAACACAATCGAGCTTATTATTACACTTTTTGAAAATACCATAGCAAAATATAATTGTTTTTTTGGAGTATAAGTGTAACACCCAGACCCTCTTAACGCAGCAACACTCAATTTATTTTATGGTGGCCCAGGGCTCTAGCTCATTTCATAATGTATGCATAGATATAGAGTCTCTAATTATAAAAAGGTAATAATTTAAATCCGTCTCCAAGCTGTGCCATAGGGAAGAATAGACCCTCCAAAAGACTCCTGTAGCATTATGTAAGCCTAAGCTGACATTTTTTTTATTTGAAAGCAAAATTTCAATGCAGCATTGCATGTTATCTCCATTTTTGCTTTAGACAAACTGAGCATGTCCAAACTAGCAATGGCCACTACTGATGCAACCCTGGAGTCAAATCAATTAAATCCTTTATCACTCATCAAGCAAAGAACATAGCATAAAATTGTATGTTTGCAAGAAAAATCTTGTGAATAAAACATTTTATTTTCACTCTTACTTTGAAAGTAATGTTTCATTTCATGCATATTTCATGTGTGTATGTTGTTGAATGAGGGTCAAATCTCAGTCATATTTTTAGTTGCTCATAAATTGCCATTTACACTCTCTGCCAATTTGTTCTAACCTTTCTCTCCATAATGTTTTTGGCATATCCTTCTGTGCTTTGAGCGTATGACTCCTACTTAAGTTACTACTTTTTGGTGGTTAGGTGTCAGTTCCAAACATAGGTGAGGTGATGACCATCCTGCCTATTAAAATTAAGTGATTGTTTGGTGATCTTGATGGCTTCTCGAATCAGATTAGGATAATAAAGCCCAATTTTTGCCAAAACTTTTACCATATGGAAGAGTATATTGCGCCCCAATTCTGTAATGACGGTGGAAGTGATTCACTGGCTTGCCTCGAAGTGCTCTGTTATGTTCCCTGTACCTGCTCACAATTGGCCCTTTCATTTGTCGTGTGTGGCTTGGGCCACGGGTACGTGGAATCTTGTAGAGACCCATTTGTAGAGGTGGAATAGCTTATTTCACTCTACTCAAATTCATGTAGAGAAAAAATTAATAGTTGTGAAAAACTTCAATCTGGGCTGATTGATTCCATTTTGTATGTTGTACCCTTCACCAATAGTATAGTAGTATATTAGAAATATTATGTAGTGTATTATATTCCAATGGAAAAAAATTAACTGCATCATAAGTGCATTAAAATTTTAGTTATTAAACTGTGTTATTTATTTTGGGCATCTGTTTTACAAAAAAACCTCTGTGCATTGCCTTCTGGATGAAAACATGGGCTTTCTATGTTCACGTCCATCACCTTATGTTCAATTACCAAATCACACTTCAACACCAAAGTGGCCTTCTCTTGCTTGTCCATTGTAATAATTGAATTGCGGAATTGTTTTAATTAATCTTAGGGCTAGCAGGGTAAGGAAAAACTTCATACGGCTTTGTTTAATTGATAAGGTTACGCTTACACCGATTTACTACTTGAATGTAACATTGTGTCCGGCGTAATTTGACTTTAAAAAATGTGTTATCTTGGGCTTCATGCATTGGAGAAAGGTAGCTCTCCAATGTGTCAAAGACTTTCTCCAAGGTGACAAAGATCGATATTTAATCTTAGAACACCCTCGCTTGCTATGAAATGTACCTGGTACTCGATAGGCATCGCCAGAGCCCGCAGATGCAGCTTCCTCATCCTCCCTTCAGCCCACTCCCTCGGGGGGAAGATGATCCGGACATTCCTCCAGCACTGGACTTCCCTCGGGGCTGACCATGGCCATGGAACTGCTTCCTTCACGATGTCGCTTTTCTCGCCCAGACGCCTTAATTCCGGGGCGTAAACGCATGAAGCCCCGTAATATCCGCCCGAGTCGATTGTTTATGTTAACGACTATCCGATGCCATTCATGGCCGCGGAGAGGAGCGTGGCGCCACCTGCAAAGCAATGCGAAAGGGATAGTCCCCATTTTTTCCCTTCTAAATAACTTAATTAGCATTCGAGAAATATCGATCGGAGCGGGGTGGGCGAATAGTCGGACGACCCTTTTCATTTCTTCAGCGGACTTACGTAAAAATCCATCGCCTGGAAGCGGTTGCATCTTCCGTCGTCTCTTCATTTTCTCGTTCTTGATCCCACCGCCGCAGCGCGCATCGCCGCACGCGCCATCGACTTTCCTCCCCCCGGGTCGCGCAACCCTTCTCCCCCCTCCATCTCTGCACCCCCCGAGCGCCGGCGTCAGGGGAAGTGGCGGGTTCAGTCGGGTGCGAACACTTGCTCCCGACGGAGCCCACCGACATCGCCTTGCTCTTTCGTCTGGGGACGCCCCGCTTCAATTCTTTCCTCCCCTCCGCCTCGCGTGTGCCCCAACTCGGGTAATGACGACGACGGTCGTCCTTCGGTGTCGTCCCTAGTCAGGACCCGGCAATTGTCTTCTTCGCGCGCGCGTTTGCTCCTCCGCCATGGCGTTCATGAAGTGCTGCTTTGAATCCGAGCTGCCGGACTTCCTCGAATCGGTGGTGCAGAAGTGCACGGACCCAGGGTGTGAGTACATGCATATTGTATCGCTTTTAACCCTCGGCTCGACCCCTTCCCGCCTCCGACTCCCCCGGCATCGATCGCTGCTCCCTTCGCCCTACTTCCTCGAGAGAGCGGTGGGGGCAGAAAGAGAGCATCATCAACCCCCCCCGGTCCCCCCTCTGTTCCTCTCCCCTCGCTCCGCGGCACGTGGGGGTGCAGCCGCTGTACCCACAGCGTCCCTCCCTCCGTACCCTTGTCAGCCCCCCCCCCCCCGCCGACTTCCCTTTCATTCATGCCCTAGCACACTCGTCTCCACCGTGTGGAAGGGAGAGGGCGACGCCACGCTTTCTCCGCCGACCGCAGTATTCGGAGACTTTTCGAAGCCCTCTGTGCAATCCATCTCGGTTCCCTTCCCAATGTGAAAATGCTCCATAATTGTTCTGTGAATATCTCACAGCATAGTATTTTTCCTCACAGTTCATTGGCTGTCGATCGCGAGTAAGTTTAAAGGATAACCTCACTTAAATGTTTTATTTTTCTTTTTCGGTGGTTCACTTCGCGATACAACATTTTCACAAAATTACATCTCTAGAACAATTCTCTATCCCAATATAAGTGGTGGAATCCCAATATAAGAGGAGCGACCAGTTTCAACCTGAAGTGACAAACCTCTTTAACTATTAGTGTGTGACGAGAGTGTCGGGTTATTATTAAACGTGACCGAAAGGTGTATTTCTTTGCGTAGTCCAATTAATTCCTTAAAAGAAGAGTGCCTATTGCGTCGGGAATGTGCATTCAATATTGCGGAAGAGTAATTAATTCAATTTGGAAGATATGCCTTTTGATCTAGCAATATTAGATATTTCTTGTATTCTCTCGCAGTTGTTAAAAAACCAAGAGGATGGTTTCGTGGATTAAATTTGAGTTTCGGATTCTGATTTTGTCGAAAGCGGGGTATGGAAGTGTGGAGTGTTTGTATTTCAGTCAATTCATTCGTTCGTATAAATCAGAGATCGTTGACTGCCACTCTCAATACTTCTCTGCTCCAGCGTTTCGCTGGCCATGGCTCCAGTCCGCACATGTGGGTTAAGTTCACGGATTAAGTCCTCCGTCCCACGTCCCACGGTGTGAGGTATTATTGCGTGCTCGTAATGGACCCTCGTGGATTCGGAGCAGGAATCTACGAGACTTATTTCTATTAAAAAGACACGTGACGAAAAAATTAAATTCAAATATCAAAGGGTTTTTCTATAAATAAAACGGAACGTTTTGCAGCGATAGCGAGCGAGGTTCGCTTCACGGAAGTTGCAGGAAGCCGCACGCGAGCAGTACTCCCACACGCCACGACCCTTGGTCAGGGCGAAAATGAAAAGGCTGTGGGGGCAATTTCTCAAAACTACAAGCCTATTAATAAAAACCAAATAAAAATAATGTAAGTGTAGCTAAGCAGAGAGCTTTATAAATGGCGACTTTGGGAAAAGCGACGAAGGAGAGCCAAAGATGCTCGCAATGCGAGGGTTCTAAGTAATCTAACTATGAGGAATATTTGATGATGCCTTTGAGAAGGGGATTCCTATTGTAGATTTAAATAATTGAGCTTTTCACTTTGCCGGGGGAAGAGTAAGGCGAGGAAGTGATTAGAACCTTAGGCTTACATTATCTTCGTCTGTTGGTATTGGGAAGAGTGAGTTGTTTGTTCCCTGACTTCGCTTCGTGAGTAGACCTCTTCATTTTTTCGTGATTCCGTCCCACACGTCGTCCTTCATAGCCGGTCTCACTCATTTCTTCTTCAGTCCATCTCTCTAGCCTTCAGTTATGTTTCTTCGTCCGTAATTTATTCAGGATATGTCCATTCATAGTTATCATTGCTACTGAACATCTCCTGGAGTCTTCCTTCGACCTTTTTTGTGGGATTCCTCGGCGATGGTTCGCTCGATCCAATTAATTTCCGTCAATTTGCTGTCGTGCTGCAGTTCCCCTGCCGCAACTCTGCTCTTGGTCAAGGCCAACGGCATTTTCCCTCCCTCGCAGAAGAATGAACGTAATTGAGGCTAGAGGTCACGGTGATTCTCGTTTCGCACTGTGCGCGCGTAATTGTGGTCGCGAAGGTCTCGAGTATGGAGATTCTCGGGTGTATGTGTGTGTGTTCTGCACCCTAGCTTTGTTGTCTATATTACTTTGATTGGCGTTATTTTCATATTATCAGTGACTTGATGTTAAAGGTTCCCTGTAATAATTAATCATACGTGTATATATGTATATTGCTTCTTGGTTACACCGAAATATTGATAAAGAAAACCTGAAAGTATATATATATATATATATATATATATAAAAAATATATATATATATATATATATAATATATATATATACATTTGTGATCTGCTCAAAACCGCCTTCCCCACCTTTCCTGTGTTGGTCTTTTATGTGTTTTCCTATCCCCTTTCCTTATATGTCTATTTCTATGTGCGAAAATAATATTTGTTCGCCGTATGGCGGGATTTTCAAGTTTGAATATATATATATATATATATATATATATATATATATATATATATATATATATATATATATATATATATATATATATATATATATATATATATCGATGATGCGGAAGTGCTCACGAGAGCAATATAACTTTTGGACGGCACAATAGAACACAGAATAAAACAGATAACACGTAAAAGGACACTCACACTGTAGATGATTTGAGCTTTCGGCCTTCTCCGAGGCCTTCTTCAGGTCAGACTCTCCGGACTTCAGGCCAGACTCTGTTTTATTCTGTGTTCTATTGTGCCGTCCAAAAGTTATACATATATATATAAACCATAAACACAGTAATCAACCCGAAGGTCGGTTTAGTAGGTGATGGTAGAGCTCACCCATGTACTAAGCCCGACGGCGTGTGAATATTCACACATCAGGGTAGGGGGGCCAGTTCCTTTCCCTGTGTCGGTTATGGTTTCCCAGGATGATCTGGTACCCGAAAAATCAACTAGCTTGGGTGGAGCTGCAGGTGCCCAAAGTGCCTTGCCCGGGAATCGAACCCGGGACCCTCCGGTCAGTAGTCCAACGCTCTACCCACTAGACCACCGCCACCCGCATATATATATATATATAACTTAGACACCAACACACAACATGAGAACACATAAAAGGAACGAACCCTCACACGTTATATCTTGATAACTTCGACAGACTCGTACTCCGTCTTCTTCGGAAGATTAGTTAGGACTGAATAGCCAGGGGTATGTGGGACAGAAAGAGAAGGAGACGAGGGAAGGGGAGAGAAGGTGGTGGGGGAGGGGTGAAGGAAGGGGTTGTGGGGGGCATAAGGGGACGGGGGAGGGTGAGAACAGGTGGTGGGGGACAGGTGGAAGTAGGGGTTGTGGAGAGGGAAAGGGGGAAGGGAGGCCAGAGGGAAGCGGAGATGGGATAGGAATGAGCGGGAGGATGTGGAAATAGTTCCAAGCGACACAGAAAACCAGTAGTTCATCCACAGATACCATATCTGTGGCTTTTAAAAACTGACCCTTTTTTTCAATTTCGCGGGCAGAAAATCATCCGAGGAGGCTAAATCTGGCGAATAGGGTGCAGGAGGTAGCAATTCAAACTTTAATTCAAGAATTTTGGCCATTGCAATCAATGATGGATTTGTGATTTGTGAGCTGGTGCAACACTTTTTTCTTAGCCAAATGCGATCACTTTTGCTTGATTTCGTCCCTCAAACGTTGCGATAAGTTCGCATAATACTCGTCGTTGATAGTTTTTTTCTTTTTCAAGATAGTCAACGAAAATTATCCCTCGCCTAAAAAAAATCCCAAACCTATCCTGCAGATGAAACAGTCTTCGCCTTCTATGGAGCCGGTTCTCCCCTTTGAATCCATTGATTTGATTGTTCTTTTGTCTCGGGTGTGAAGTAATGGACCCATGTTTCATCCATGGTTATAAAACGGCGCAAAACGTTTGCTTTTTTCGTGTGAAACTTTGCTAAACACTCAATTGAAACATCTTCACGACACTGGTTTTGCTCGAGTGTGGGTAAACGCGGCACCCATCTTGCACGCAGCTTTCTCATGCCCAAATTTTCAGTTAATATGCGATGTACCGCACTGTTTGAAATGCCTACTATGTCAATAGCTCGTGCACTTTCAGTCGACGATCATCCATTATCACTTTGTGGATTTTCTTCACAGTTTCTGGAGTCGTCACCTCATTTGATCGACCAATGCGATGCTCGTCTTGACAGCCCATACGGCCTCATTAAACTCTGCTACCCAACATTTTAATGTTGTAAGTTTAAGAGTTTAAGTAAGTGTAAGAGTCTGCTCCAGACTCACCCAAAGTAGAATCCATTTCAGCTTTTATATTGGTTCGGCTGAGGTCTTTCAAATAAAAGTATTGTATCACGTAACGATGACCAATTTTCTCCATTGTCATAAATTCACAAAAAAATGTTCACTAATGATGGCTGTCTAACAAATACTAGCAGCGTAGCGTCTTTAAACTTGAAACTTAAACTTCATAGATTACGTACTTTCTAAGACAGTGGTATTTTTCAAATAACTACCGCCATCTCTAGGTCAGGTCGGATACTTCTGGGACCACCTCCGTATCCCTAATTGTACTAAAATAGTGTTAGTGCTCACTATAGCAAGTGGAAGAAGGGACCATTTGGTCTCGATTTCGCCCAAATTAAGATCTCTTATCTATCTATATCAAGAGTACTAAGTGAAAATGCTTTGACGGGAGGAGGTATCATTTCATTAACGGACATATTTGTATATAGCTAGCACAGATAAAAATATGACATTCACAATTAAGAATCTTTAATTAATGGCATGGAATAATGGGGACAAGTTAACCCAAATACATTGGAAAAGCCAGTTTCAAACTCTTTGGGCACTTATTAATAAGGAAACCAGGATATTTAAGTTATTTGGTGAATGGGATTGTCTCACTAGATAGTAAAATGGGATGCTCGCCAATGTAATTGCATGACTAAATATTTATTATAAGGTAATCTACCGGATAAGATACGTTTATCGATGGACACAACTACCAAATAATATCTTGTGATTCCTAACAAAACGCAATCCAGCAACCTACTCTACATCAGGTCCCTCTTCATCTCCGTGTACTTCCTTCCTCCCTTCATCCCGTCCAACATCCCTATCCTATTTATTGGAAAGCGTTGCAGAATTTTCAATTGGAGATTTTCTATTGAGAAAACAGGTGGGTTCACTTTTGGAGGTTCAATCGATTATTCGTAGCTCAACTAGGGGTTAACGCAAGATTAATTCCCCGATCGGACGACGAAGTATAAACCAAAGGAAATCAATGAAAGATCTGAGGACTCCACGTTTTGTGAAATTTTCCCACAGAATAGCAAAACCTTGGAAGTTCCGCCTCCTACTAATTTTTTAAAAACTCATTTCCGTTCCCCGTCCTTCTCCATTTGATTCGATTGAGCGTGTATTTGGGAACATGTGATGAGCAATGGAAATGGTTGCCTAATTCATTATACGTGGGAGGAAAACGTGGTGACGTCCTTTTCCGTTATTATACAACAGGTGTGATGGCCGTCGACCACGTGGGCACACTGCCTGCGACACACATTTCTGGCAATCGTGTCGTATATTAGCGGAAAGAAGAAGAGCGCGACCCATTTGGTTATTCATGCCCCACCTCGCGTGCGCCAGCCTGATCTTAAAACATCACCTGAACAACTTGACCGCGTCATGGTGTCTGGCTGGCTACGTTCAAAAGGTTAAATCCGGGAAAATGATCACCTTTTGACAAAAATTGCCGCAGGTATTTTGTGCGAACTTTAAGGTTTAGTTAACTAATCGTCATAATTATGGTTTATTCCCTCTGAATTCAAAGTCCATCAATTTTTATTGTAGAAAATGCATAGTTGTATTCCCTTTTTTATTTATAACATTAGGGAGACTATGGAGTCGACAAATGCCATGTCACTATGGCGAAAATAATGCAACCATAATTTCTTCTTTCTGCTCCCAGTTCTTTGTCAGTATTTTCCCAGTTCGCTGTTCACAAAAATCGATATTTCATGAAATACTGGAGGTTTGATATTTTATTTAATGTTACATAAATTAATGCTCAAAAAAATCGTAAAGTTGCAGGCAAAAAAAATGCTGCTATCTGTAATTGGATGCATGTGTAGCCATAGATGTCGACGGTAATTCGGAATCTGCTCAGTGAATATAAATATTACATAATCCAAAAGTCTTGAATGACTAAAATACTAAAATATAACTTTCGGTTGATTGATCAGCGCTCTCACAACATGCGTTATTGAATTTTGCACGCATGCACTATTGGCGCGATGGTCAGTTCTGAATTCACACTTGAATTTGTAGCAAAATGCCTAATCACTTTTTGTACGCATGAGTGACTTGTTTTCCCACTTCTAAATTTCAAAAAGCAAAAACCAAGAATATTCTAAGCAGAATTAACACAGTTGAAAAATCGCAGAGTTCAATATTGTCACATTTCATTGGCTGAGTGAGTGCTCAAGAAATGTGCGCTGCACTGGTAAAGGCATCAAGGCTTTTACTTTCAGCAGATTAACGGGGTAGGATGATTGCAGAAGATTGCGACCAATGACGTGAAAAAATAGTAGGCTCTTTAATAAATAATTTGAATATGCAGGCGTTCAGATTTATCTTTCATTATTTTTAGCGTTTTAATAAGTCATTAATGTTAATTTATAATGTTCGCAATTGACGGACAGATGATAACCTTTTGCTGTAAGGTACATGTTCATTCTGAGGAGTGCAAGGTGCAGATATGCTCGCAAACGAAATGTCAGCCGTGCAGCCGGCAAATACGTGGTAACTTAAAACTAATTTGTGGAATCGCGGCAAGGTCCGTGAAATGAAATTTAAAACACCAAGTGTGAGATGACAAATTGTGGAGCTAAATGTATTAATTCAGGAAAAATTGCAAAAAAAGATTGCCGAAGTGTGTAATTCAAATGTTGCACCTGAACAATATTTTGTTTAAAAGTATATCTCACTGAGTATCGTGGATGAAATTTTAGATTTATTTCTCACGTTTTCTTGTTAATACGAGGGTTGTTCCCGTAAGTTAGCCATGGAAATATATCGTGCATAGGCCGGGATCTTCTCGACGGAAGGCTCGCTCGCCGGGAGGTTCAGTGAGAATTCTGACGCTTATTTTCCCAAGGATTGCGTAAAATCTGCAAATTTAAGAGATACTGTCGGAGACGGTTATACGGGAAGCCTGATGAAATTCTCGTGTGGGGTTTCTGGAATCGCGTCGAGATCATGGGGCACGATGCGCTTGTATGGGGAAAACGAGGCGAGCCGGGTAATTTTTCACCGAGCTGGCATATCAGTAATTAGGATGGAGTTAGTCACTGGTACCTGTAGGGCATCTATTCGAATGTCGTTGCCTGCGCATGTTGTGAGATCGTGGGTGGGTGTGATGCCCTTACAGGCCTTTTCTATATCTACATGAAAATACCCAGCAAGCCACCGCAAGGGCGTGTGGCGGGTAGTGTTAGGTGACCAACCGGAAAAGAGAATAAAACCACATGCAAAACCTACAAATTCATGCAAATCTACACCCAAAGAGGGGAACGCGATGTTCATGCGAAAACCTTTTCAACTTACACTCAAGCAAATACATACACTAGAAACTGACATACACATGCACTTACGAATATACCTTATGTCTGCGCAGCGTTTGATCTTGTCCTGACTTGTAAATCGAATGTATTTAATATTTCTAGATCGACTTTGGTTTCTTACTATTATGATTCCTGATTGTCCGGGGAAAAACAATCATTTGTATCTGTCTGTGCTGGAGTCTCCCTTATCTTATCTTTGTGGTCTTATTTACCTAATTTTCTTTGATCCCATGGATTTTTTTAAAGAGAAATTCCTCTCATTTCCGAAAATGGAAGAAAAATTGAAAGCATTTTGAAATTTAGAATTTACTTAAGCTCTTGAGAGTTAACTGAGCATTTGCCAAAATTCCTGGTCTCTTAGGCTTTCGAAATGACATATTTCCATATAATTGCCCTTTTACCTTTTCCCTTTACTTTGATTATGGTCCTAATGTTTGCGCCGAATGGAGGAGTGTACTTATATTTCTGACGATATTTTTCGTTCAATAAGTTAATCATCAAAGTGACGTGAAGTAATGCTTATTCTATGCAATCCAATTCCATAAAATATGAGCCTTTTTTTAATCCTAATCGGAATATTGGAATTATGTCTTGAGTTTTATCTGTAATATTTGTGGAATTATAACATATTATTTGGAGGAACAATCATTTTAGCAATTGTCATCGAAGTATTAATTATATTAATTTATATGAAATAATTTAGATATCGTACATTACCAGGGCGTTAAGGATTTTTGATTAATGAAATTCACTGATGTTGCAGGATTTGTTTGTAACCGTTAAAGTGCGTTTCTGAATCCTGATCATGATGTTGTTGGAGTTGAATGCCCACATTGACTGGAGAGGTCGCGCCGCCGCAAAATGAGTGCTCGTCTTCGCCTCGCTTCAAGTGGAGCTCTCCGGGTTCTCCCCCGGGCGCCGCTAATCAAACCATTCTGTCAAGGAACTCGTCGCGGACCAAAAAACTGTCGGATCACTTCCTTGTTGTTTGTCGAACAAAAAAAGGCTCCGTTTCCACTTTCCGAGTGTAGCGTACCCAGGGCGAATATATTCATACCCAGTCGTTTCCGGTATTTTTCCGGGATTCTCTTCGTGTTACTGCGACAGACCTACTCGTCATAAGTGTTCCATATCTTACATCGCTGCCTGCGCATACTTATTCTCTGTTCTGTCTCCCCTCTTCGCGGTTAAAAATAGGTACATACGTGAGTTTGTACTAAGAGTATCAGTGAAAGTTTCGTAAAAATACATTTATTTCAGATATGTTGCTACAATGCCTCGAAATTCTTCAAAATTTATCATCCCTTGAGGGCGTCGACACACATTTGCCCTGGTGGCTTTTCCACGACTCGAAGTCTCCCTGGTAGGCTGAAGGTCGATCGGACTCGATTCGGTCCAAGGCTAATTCAGCCAGCTCATGGCGATATTCATATTTTGAGAGACATCTCCATCTCCATATCAAAGTTGGAGATGAAGGAAAAACTTTGATATGGAGCGTAGAATCCAAGAGAGATGGAAGGAATATATAGAAACACTGTATGGTAGAGAACTTATACCGACAAGGTTAAACATAGAAAAAGAACATGACGTAGAAGAAGATAGCTTAGGTCCAGGCATACTCGGCGATGAAATATAAAGGGCATTAAAGGAGATGGAAGCAAGTAAGGCCGTGGGGGTAGACAACATTCTGTGGAGCTGTTAAAATGTTTAGGAAAATGTGGGAAGGAGACTATATCGGCTGATTCGTAGTATCTATGAAGAAGGAATCTGGCCGGGAGATTTTGTGAGATCGGTGTTAGTTCCTATTCCAAAAAAGGCAAAGGCTATATCATGTGAGGATTACAGAACAATAAGTTTGATATCCCACGCAGCTAAAGTTATTCTCAGGATCATCAACAAAAGGATAGAGAGTAAGGTAAATGATTACTTAGGGGATGATCAGTTTGGGTTTAGGAAAGGAAGAGGTACGCGTGATGCCATTGCAGTAATGAGATCACTAATCGAGAGGAATATAGAACACAATCAGGACGTTTATGTGGAGGAAATTATTAAAGAGGCATGGGATGAAATGGAGGTATGAATGAAAGTCGGAGGGGAATTCGTAAAATCGGTTAGGTTTGCTGATGACCAAGCATTAGTTGCTCAGTCAGCCAAGGGGTTGCAAGCATTGCTGAGTGAATTGGAGGTTCAGTGCGATAGATATGGGATGAGAATCAATATTAATAAAACAAAGGTTATGCGATTTTCCAGAAAGAAAAAAAGGCTAAGCTAAACATTAAAATATGAGGGGAAAAATAGAGCAGGTAGAACAGTTTATGTATCTCGGAAGTGTTTTGGACCAATACGTACAAAGTAGTAGGGACGTGAGGAGAAGAATTGCGCTAGGCAAGGAGGCTTTCTCAAGGAGGGAGTTGATGACGGGGACGTTGAGTAGGGAGGTGAAGACAAGACTCGTAAAAACTTTGATATGGAGCGTAGCTATGTACGGCGCGGAAACATGGTCACTGAAGCAGGAGGATAGACGTAGATTGGAGACCTTTGAAATGTGGGTGTGGAGAAGAATGGAGAAGGTGAAATGGACCGAAAGGAAAACAAATGAGAAAGTACTGGAGATGGTGGGTCAGGAGAGAGGTTTGTTGGGAGAAATCCTATGGAGGCAGGAAAAATGGATGAAGAGTGTATTGATCGGCAGTGGGATGTTGAAGACGGTAATAGAGGGGAGAATGTTAGGCAAGTGAGGAAAGGGGAGGAACAGGATAGGGATGTTGGACGGGATAAAGGGAGTACACAGAGACGAAGAAGGACTTGATCTAGAGTAGGTTGCTGGAATGTATTTTTTCAGGAGTCGCAGAATATTGATTTGGTGGTTGTGTTCATCCAAAACCTACCTTAACCGGTAGGTTAACTGAAAAAAATGAATATTTCAACGAGAATATTGTGAACGTTGTGACGTCTATAGTTTCCATCGTTTTTAGCAAAAAACAATGACTAATATTGATGACATTGCTCTTTTCGAAGGATGGAGTATTCGTCTTGACACAATTGACATTGAATGCATCTTGGTTACCTCTGAAAAAACTGGCATTTAATCGCAAAATCAGGTTTCGTCTAGTGCCAATGGAGACCGTAGGGTGTTCCTCATAGTTTCTTCTCTCCTCCGGGGGGGGGGGGCGGAGAAAGTGCGCCTTTCCCTCCTTCCATCACTTCGCTTCAAGATCAATTCGGTGACACGCTCTGATAAGCTCGGGGCCGATCTAGCGTTCTGCTCCCAACTTGATGACTCAGCTACCAGCTTGGTATTCCTTTTCATTGCATTTTATAGCGCTTTTAAAGACAATATTTGCATTGTGGCAACTAGAAACAATTGTGACTCGGACATCTTTGTATGCGTTAAATGTTGCAATCCTCGTATATGAGTTCATGGTTTTTGGAATAAAGGTAATTGTGTACCCGTCAATTCGGCCTCAACTGCGAAATTTGTTTTCAATTACTTAAGATTAATATGTCTTAGAAAGTTCTGCGGTGTACCGTTACGCTTACTTCATGTTTAATTTAACGTAGCATAGGAACGCACGCATTTTTGAAGGGTGAAAACACTCGCGAAAAACTTATGAAAAGTTGAGAAATATTTTAAAAAGTCTGCAATACTTGGGTTTTACATTTCGATGAGAACGGTGTGTTCTCTTCGTTTGTAAACTTCCTCGCAAATTCGGAATAGGCTTCACCACCTCCCTTGGGCATTTTCGGGCGTTCCCTCTTACGTTGAACTCCTGGGATGTCAGTTAAAAACGTTACCCTGCCCGAAATCAGTTGAGTACGGTTTTATCTAGGTATAGTATGTAGCTAATGAGTGAACATTTTGAAACTATCGACTTTGAGTGTCATGAGTGCGGAAAGTTGGTGAAAGAGAGGGCGGTTCGAGCGTAGGGAATTCGGCAGGGAGAGTGGGGCTGAAGGAGGAAAAATACACTCACCGCCATAATGAAGAACTAGCGTCAAACGATGTTCATAGGAGAGGATATATTTTTTAATATTGCAGGGGACATATTTCTCTTTGGAATATTTAAGTCATAATTGCTAACGTAAGTTTATAATTATATTTATACTTATAATTGAAAATATGGGCTGCTTAAGAAATATAGCTGTTTATAAAAAACGGAAAAGTAACGCTGTGTGATATTAACAAAATGATTAAAAAATAAAATTGGCATATCAATAGCCATTGCGAGAGAAATTCACTCATTATTGGAGATGAACACTGATTTGATTATCAGGAACTCTAGTTATTTTCTAAATATTGAGAAGGTTAACTGTGGAATAGTCTTCTTTTGAGGAATTTTATATTTAAGGAATAATTAATTTCCTCAGAAAAGAAATTCCATAACCTAGAGGTTGTGGCATAGTGAGAACAATAACTCGAGAATTCAGAATTAAAATTAAATCCGTATTTCGTTTTAATGTTTTCTCTTTAGGCGTCTGAGATAATATTTTCAGAAGGGTGACTAGGACAGTTTTTTTCTCAAAAATTGTGCATGGAAACATTCATTTGAAATTCTCTTCGCTTATCTGCATCCATCCACATACGTGAGACTATGATGACGTAATACAAGTACGATTATCAATCTGAATGTTGAATGTGAACCGCATCCTACAGTTGTTCAGGCGCTTAACTATCAGAATTCGGAATAAATAATGGAGCAGTAATCAATTTTCGGCGTTTTAAAGAATTTTAATGTAAGCGAAATCAGATCCCTAGTCACCTTGATCAGATTCAATGTGTTAATACATTTAATGGAAATTGATTTTATGCCTAATTAGGATATGAATTACGTCCTACTAACAGTTTTAGAATTATCAATTGTAAATACATTAACAAGAAGTTTCGGTTTCAAATAAATTCGGATTGATTTTCTGAACTATGAGTTCTCAGTTATTATGCCTATTGCTATAATTTTTTGGCGGAACAAAGCTTCAGAACCCCATTTACTCAGAGAATGTTATGTAAATGTCGTGGTTCGCCATTTCAGTCCCATGCCAACTTTCACGGTGTTAACATTCGTAGTTAACCTGCAGGTCATTAATACACCTTCCTTGTGGCTGTCCAAGGAAAATCAATTCGTGGGCAGACATTGGGACGCTGCCTTATTTCCCTGGGTGGGGGAAACCCTGTGCGTTCGGGAAAACCCTGCAAGTCACGAGTACGTACTCGCTAGGATAAAACTAAAAGAGGAAGGTGTGCCTGCGGCGTGAGTGCGCAGAAGGGAACGAAGAAGACAGAAGTATGTAGAGATGAGTGGGCGGGGTGGAATGCACGTAGTAGTAGCCTTAGGGAATTGAGCTTGCCGTTACTGAATGAGGAGTCCCTGGTTCGATATCCGGGTGATTCCCTTGAGCATCCACCGGCGTGTTCAAAGCGGTGAGGTTTTCTGCGATGTGTGTCCAGAAAGTAACTTACGTTTCGGCCTAGCGTGGTGGTGGTGGTGGGTAGAGCCCCCATCTTTGTTTCTGAACGTCCTGACACTCAGTATGCATCCTGCTGTGGTATTATGTGCAGACTGCGGCTCTTCTACTTCGGGAGACCCAAAGGGATTTCGCTCGTCGGGAAAGTACGAGATCTTTCAAGAGAATCTTTAATCGCTCCGAGGACGCCTCCGGTGCCCGTAGGCCCTTTGGGATCCCAATAAGACCTTCTTGGCTTTTGATCAGTGATCACTGGTCATTATGACAACTCCAAGTTTTCGGATAACCGTAAAAACACATATGCCACTGCTATTTCCGATGACATAAGGTTTGCGCTTAAAATTTTGCATCGGGGTCATGAACGTTTCTCATAATTTTTATAAATAATCGAACAAGCGTGCAAAGTCGCAAGTAGGAGGGATTGATTGCGTATCTAAAACCTTGACGTTTAAATCAAGACGCCACGTGTACAGTGAACTTCGGTGCAAATTTGCGGGTGACCCAGGAAACCTAGACGCCCGTGAGTACATATGGGAAGGTGATGCCTACAGGTACTCTGTACTAGGCCTGTACTCTGGCCTGTGCGTTATCGGTTTGAGTTGGTCATCGCGCTCCGGGACTTGGGAGTAGTGTGTGAACTGAATTAGCTAAACTTTTATTACGAGTACACTTTCGTGCTACGTGCTAGCCATTTAACCGCCAATGAAAACATCTATGGGACAAGATGCTGAAGAATAGTTATTGCAAAATACAAAGATATATAATTATTGCTCCAGATTTATCCTAAGAAAAGCTGCATTTCAACACCAACGTTATATCAATAAATATACATGCTTTTCCATGCCATACAATGAAATTTGTGATTAAATAGTGATTCGTGCTGTGATATTAATGATTATTATTTTCAATTGAGTGAACGTCCTGAATTACTACTCCCAATTCCCTTTTACGATAGATTGAGGTTCTTAAAAAAAATAGTACGTGTCAATTGCACAATTTCATGGGTATATAAAAGAACTGCGGAAGAATGAGGAGGAGGTATTTACCAATAGTGTAAATATAGGGTAATTTTATGATTGAGTCGGCACAATGTTGATAAAACGTTCATTATGGACACAAACACGAAAAGACGCGCCTATTTCAGTAGCTTAGGGAATCCGAAAGAATTATTATCACTTTAGCGAGATAAAACTAGATGGACTTCCCTCATCCGATGACCATTGAAACAATACGAATATCATAAGTTTAATATCTTCTTCCGGTTAACACTTTCTTTCGACCGAAGTTTGACATAATATGGATCTGTGCCATGATATGGGAGGCTGACGAATAATTCAGAGGCATTTCGGCACCCAGAGTGCCTCTGTTTGTCTGGACATAATTTTTGAATTCGGCCATATATCCTGAAGGGGGACAAAGTTACATTTTCTGGTAGAGACTACCGGGGAGGGAAATGATGGCCGTCATTCATGGGCGCTGGCAAAAATCATGCACAATTTTCCCGTGACCCCGGTCAATTCCAAGCCATGGACGGGCAACGGCGGGGGCCGCGAAGGACACTCCGGGTCAATGCTCACTTAACTCGGAGAGAGCCTGCTCCGAAAATATTAACCTTTCCCATTCTTTTAGAAAGGACCTCGACGTGAATGGCGTGCATCTCTTTGACCTGGGCGTGCTGGAAACGGGATCAGATGACCATGTGGGAGGGGTTCCCACCCTTTTGCACCTAAGCGCCCTCAGGGGTTTTAGGAGACGTTCGCTTTTATGTAAAGGGGCGGGGGCAGGAAGGCATGGAGGGGTAAGGTGGCGTGGGGAGGGGGCTGACATTTCGCTTTCCGTTCCCGCATCGACGGGAGCGGGGGAGTGGGCCGTGTTTCCATCGCCCCGGTGTAAAAATAAAACCCATATACCGACGGAAATGACCGAACATAATTCTTTTTTTCTCCAGTTTCTTCGGATAAAGGTCGCGGGGGGGGGGAAGCTTTTTAAAAATAGTTGAACTATGGAACACGCGCAGGGCACGATATCAACAGTTCCACGCGAGCGATTCGATGCTGGGGAAAACGCCAGTTTTCTAAAATTCAATGGCATCACAATCTTGCCCTTAATCGAGACGATAAAAGAGGCGTTTCGACAATTACTTGTAGCCTACTCGTTTGGAAATTTAAAAATAATTCCAATTTTAAAAATGTTTCAGCAAAATAGCACCATCACCTCTAATCAGTTTGTAAGATTGCCTTGACATCGCTTCCTTGGGGCAACATCTTTATGGGTGCCACCAGGGTTTCCCACCTAATTCCACCATCTACGAGGCCTGTCCAGAAATTGAATTACGTTTTGAAATAAAACGTGAACCGAAAGACAAGACATTTGTATAATGTATACATTTTAAAGGCACGCCCTTAAACTATGTTTCTACATTGTCGCCGTTCAAATTGAGGACTTAATAATAACGATAAAGAGAGCTTTTTTTCAATTCCATCTTTGAAGCAATCTGCCGCCGCCTTAACATTTTAACCAATTGTTTATACAGCAGCATGCGATTCAGAGTCACTCTCAAGGCGCTGTGTTTTCAAGTCTCATGTAAACAAGAGAACCATAATCGCAAATCGGCGATTTTCACGAACTGTTTTCCTTCGGCTTTCACCGTCGGTTCATCTATCGCCATGAGGTTAGTCTGACCACTGCGGTCCTCGTCGTGAACATTGGTGCTGTGGCCATTTTCATGAATTTTTCATGATTGCCCATGAATTTTGATTGGCTCGTATTTTTTTCCAGTAAAAACCTAATCACAGATCTTAGTGTACAACTCCCGGGATTTTCTATTGCAGCGCACCCTCTAACAGTTGTCAATGTGAGCAAATTAGAAGAGCCACAATCTGCACAACACTACCACAGCAGAATGCGTAGTACAGAGTGAAGGGGCGACACCAAGATGGTGGCCCTAGCCCTACTCACCATCAAGATAGGATGAAACGTACGTTACTTTCTTGACAACCCTCGTATTTCCGCTGGTGAGGGATACTTTTCTGCATTTCTTCTTATAAGCTTTTCCCTAGGGCGTTCACCTTCATTGTCTTGCCTTAAAATGTGACAGATGAGATCGTCCCTTCTTTTGTGTGTGCTGTCCATTGGACTTATTTCCTCCCCTGCTCCTCCTTTGTAGTATTTCGATCATTTAGTCATTCACCGGGAGCTCCACAAAGTTCCAACGCTGCCATTATTCTCATTTCTGATCAGGTCATTTCCCATTCTTCACAGCTAGAGAAATGTGGTCATATCACATCTTAAAAGTCACGCAGAAGCACGCCAGCCAGCGCATGACTGCACAACACCCCGAGGTCATGACAGGGTTAGACATCGACACCTTCGGATTGGCCAGTGTACATTTCCTAAACATTAAATCTAGCCGTAGCAGGTGACGTTAGTGCTTACTCGCTTCAAGATGCTCAGATCTTCCATCGATCCTTTTTCATTCCACGAGGTCATCCAAAGTAACTCAGGGCATTTTTCTAACCTACTTGGTGGTTGAAGACTTTATTAATCTCTCCTGAATCATCCCACTGTTATGCTGTTTACGCTTGTGGACTAGAATCACAATGAACCTGGGTCGTGGTGGTATCTGTTTTTCATGTTGAACGTATTTTAGTTTTGATTAGTTAGTTGTAATAATGGGATACTAACTTGAAGCACTCCACTATCGCCGCCACCAACTCCGACTGAAGTGGGCTTTCGATTTGCAGGATAATGGGAGTAGGTGGTATATTATGTGAAGAAACCTTCAGAATGTCAACTCCATGTAAGGATTACTGGCATGAATCCAAAGGAGGCACAGAAGTGTGGATTCAGAGCGTTTGGATTGGTCGTTGGATGTTGAAGGCTGTGATAGAGGGGAGAACGTTAGGCAAATGAGGAAGGGGCAGGAGGTATGGTGGGTATTGGACGGAATGAAGGGAGGGGATGAAGGAGTTATTTGGAATTGTGGGGAAGGGCTTATCATGAGGTTGGATGTCGCATTGTGTTTTGCTGGGAGAGACAAGGAACTATTGTGACTGTTCCGTTTGGAGCGTGTGTCCATTGCAAACCTACCTTAACCGGAAAATACCGATGGTTTATTCATTCCGAATTAATCCTAAAACAGCACTTCGGCCTTCACATCGAACTTTTACTAACGATTTAACAACAGGAGCAATTTCAAAAATCCAAGCGCCCTGGATAGAGGAAACCCCACCTAGGTGGGAATCGAGCTGGTAACCTCTGGGTTGGCAGGCGAGTGCGTCACCCCGCCGCCACCGGGACCGGCATTGTAATGATAAAGTGTAAAAAAATTTATGCATATATTTATTTATGAATGGTGGTGTTTTACTGGCGGAAGGCGTCGGGCATGAATCTTTAAATATTGATTTGTCCATGTTGGGGGTGCGAGGAAGGAATCCATCTTCTCCCAGCCGCTGTCAACCAATCCTCCCCCTGCCACCACAGCCATCCCTCCCTCCCTCCCTACACACCCTCAGACACGAAGAAATCCGTCCTCCTCTCGGGGTATCCGCGTGCCAAGCGACGCCAAGCCGCGATTGAAATTCGATGGAAGATTCGGTCTTCGAGTCGGACTCCGGGAATGAGTTTTCAAACGAGAGTGTGTTGTTGAATTGGGGAATACTATATCACCGTGGTGAGATTGCCGCATTAATTACGCAGGCGGACTCGGAATTCCAGAGCACACGGCTTTCGGACATTTCTTTGCTGGGTACATACAGTTCATTAAAATTATTAAGATTCGTATGTTTTGCGAATTCAGAAATCCGAATAGGAACTTGAAACCTTTGTTGATTTCTTCTCGGGCATTGTTCTCGATTGCTTCTTGTGCAGGTTGTTCGGGCGTTCGCTTAGCAATTGTGCGTAGGCATTTCGGAAAGGAACAGCAAGATCGATAGACTTGACGTCCAAAATTTCATCGAACGAATTCTTTGATGAGGAATGCTCCCTATCGTTGGTTGAGGAATAATTTACAGTTATATGGACTCCATTCAACTGCGTTGGCTTTAATTATTTACTGGAAATATTGAGGATATTAATTGGATTGAATGGTATTAGAAAAACTAATATTTTTTAGTTTATTGAATTACTTTGACTTGGTGCACGAAATCTTGGGATGGGGATATTTAATCTAAGGCACCTAATTTCATTCCCATGTTTGCTAAGCAAATCAATTCAGTTTTTGTGCGATTTACAGATGGCGGAAACAGCAAACGTGACGGTATTTGTAATAATGTGTAATCTGTTGCTTTTTACCGGCACCAATGGCAATTTTGGCGAGGGTCTGACAACGTCTTCAGGGCAAAGGCCAATCCTTCCCGTGAAATCTCAGCAAATACATTCTTTATATGTTGAAGTATCGAGAAAAATTTCGGAAAAATAGAGTTATTTCAGATATTGCGACAATACCTCAAAATTATTCAAAGTGCATCCCTTGAGCACCGACGCAATTTTGCCAGCGGTTTTTCCACGACTCGAAGGCTCCCTGGTAGGCGGAAGGTCTTTAAAGGTACTATGCGTGCAAGCGTCCCTGACGGCACTTGAGGATCCCATGGTGGTTACCTTTGAGGGAGGGAGGATTTAACTTTTGGGTATAGGAAATAGTCTGCTGGTTCCAAGTTGGGACTGTAAGGGGGTTGGGGAATCGTCGCGATGCCTTTACAGAAGGTCTTCGTAAGCAGACATTCGACTCTGCTCTTTGTCTTCCGTCAAGACCTTCAGGAGGACGAGTGAAGAGCAGATCTGTCGCATCGCCAAATTTTCAGTGATAATGTCATATGCCAATGTACAGTATGGGTTCATGCATACACGTAACGGACGGTCAGCTGAATTTAGGACTTCACGTACACGTCAGGAAAAATTATTGCCTATACTTTTTAGGCAAATCTTGTATACTACCTTGTTCAAAAAGTTCCCGGAATTTATTCAGAAAATTAAAAATACAAGTTTATTCATCTAAATCTATATTGTCCCCTTCAAAGTAATCCCCATCGACTGCAACACACTTATGCCAGCGCTTGATCCAATCCTCGAAACATTTTTTATATTCGGTTTTCGGTATGTCCATCAGTGCTTCCTGCGATTTTTCCATTACTTCCTCTCGGCTGCTAAAACGCGTTCCCCGTAATGGTTTTTTAACTCGATTGAACAGAAAGAAGTCACAGGGAGCCAAATCAGGTGAATTCGGTGGCTGTTGGATGGTATTTGTTGCATTTTTCGTCAAAAAATTACGAATAATGATAGCACTGTGCGACGATTTCTGGTCTCTTTCAGCGAATTGCTTCACGCAAACGTCTCATAACGCCCAAATAATACTCTTTGTTTACTGTCTGGCCTTCTGGCAAAAATTCATGATGCACTACACCGTTGTAATCCATGAAAACCGTCAGCATTGCCTTCTTTTTTGACTGAAAACGACGTGGTTTTTTTGGTCTCGGCTCATTTGGTGAACGCCATTCACTTGCCTGATGTCTGGATTGCGTGTCATACTCATAAACCCACGTCTCGTCTCCAGTAATGATCCTTTTGATGAATGTGGGATCGGATTCAGCCTCGCAAATCATGTCTTTTGCGACGTCAACACGGTCTCTTTTTTGCATGAAATTGAGGTCTTTTGGCACCAACTTTGCTGCTACACGACGGAAACCCAAATCATTAACCACAATGTCTTGGGCGGATCCATAGGCAATGTTCAAGTCCTCCGCTATTTCTCTGATGGTTAATTTGCGGTTATTGACCAACATTTCTTTTACTTTATCAATTTTTTCACCGACTTTCGATGTCGATGGTCTGCCACTGCGTTCATCATCTTCGATTGACTCACGACCACTTCTGAACCGCTCGTGCCACTGGTAAACGACCGTTTTTTTTAGAGAATCGTTGCCGAAACACTTTTCCAACATTTCCAACGTCCGTGCGCCACTAAATCCGTTTTTTACGCAAAATTTAATACAAGTTCGTTGTTTCAAATTTAAATCCATTTCTGCAATTGTAAAAAATCGCCAACACACACAGAGATAGATGTACTCTTGGCTACGTAACTTTTGCAAATGTCAAGTTATGACACTAAGATTTAAAGGGAATATCAACAACAGATGTACCAATTTAACAAAAAAAACAGAACTCAAATCGGAACGATGGGAGCGCCACACGGTGGTTATTCCGGGAACTTTTTGATCAAGGTAGTATGCCTAATGCATCTATGACCCACATGAAAGTATAGTTTTTAAATGGAATAATTGTTTGCAGGTTGCTGTGGCTGCTGTTCCGCACTTCGGCCGAGATACAAAAGACTTGTGGACAACATCTTTCCTGTAAATCCTCAGGTATGTGGATGATGTTACTTTTGCAATTTACTTTGTTGTTACGTTACTAAAATGTGAGAAAATATGAGAGTACTTAATTTGGTTCAAGTTGTACTTCATGAAGATCTGGTCTGGAGAGAACTCTTAAATATTATTTGTGATCCAAATCAAAATTGCTGTATTTATGCTAAAAGGTAGTCTTGAATGTGGTTTAAGTATTATTGATTCATAATATGTATAAAGTATGAACATATTAATGATGTACATTTTGTGAATCTTTACTCATCATTTCTAGGGAGGCCTTAAATGTTAAGGGAGAAAGTAATGGCCATACAGCCCAGTGCTGAATAGTATTAAAAAAATATATGTTTAAAGTTAGTCCGTATTTTAGTGTATATTTTGCCGTATATAATAATGAAATATACACAATGGTTTTATGGTAGCTAATAATCAGCTGATCAATATTACTTTAAACTAAGAACTGCATCAACAATTACCATATATGCATATTTCAGTCCAGGTTTATGAGAAATAATCGGAATTTAGCAAATATATGTGCCAAGTAGGAAAAAAGTTAAAAACCCATTATTTTCTCTGCAGTCTACTGTTACTCTGCCCTTCTCAATTCAGTAAATTATTCTGCATTCCGTTTCCTAACCTACCGCTCCTACCTTTTCTTTTTTGAAATGGACGCTACACCTCATAACAAGTAAATTGTAATCCGAGTTTGTATCTCCTTCTGGGAAATTGTTTGCAATGTATCGCACCGCTCCTAAACCTGTGCCTAACCAGAATGTAATCTACGAGGGTCATCCGGAAAGTAGTACCCGTTCGTGCCGCATGAAGTGCTGACGACGCGAGTAGCCGTTGGACGAGGTCAGATAGCTTCAGTGGCTTGTCTGCCTTCTCTGAGCCAAGTTGCGTGACGCTAGCATTGCCTGTGTTGTTTCTGTGATTGTTTACAATGTTTAAAAAAATTGAGAACGCCGCCAGTTGTGAAGTGAGGGCAGTGATTAAATTCCTCAATGCAAGAAACGTTCGCCCATGTGATATTCATCGCCAATTAAAGGAGGTGTATGGAGACAATGTAATGGACGAGTCGTCTGTTCGGCGGTGGTGTCGCAACTTCAACATGGGGAGGGGGAACACCCACGACGATGAGCGTTCGGGGAGACCGTCTGTCATTACAGACCAACTGGTGAGCTCAGTTGACGAATTCGTGAGGAACGATCGGCGCGTCACAATTGATGACATCTGTGAGCATTTTCCCAATGTTTCTCGAACAATTGTTCATGAAATTGTTAAACACCATCTGCATTATGCAAAAATTTGTGCAAGATGGGTCCCTCTCATGCTTACAGATGAGCACAAAACCAAGCGTATGGCTGCAGCACTGACGTTTTTGGGACGTTATTCTGATGAAGGAGACTCTTTCTTGACTCGCATAATTACTGGTGACGAAACATGGGTTTGTTATGCATCACCTGAGAGTAAACGACAGTCAATGGAGTGGCATCATGCTCATTCACCAAACAAACCAAAAAAATTCAAGACAGTTCTGTCCACCAGGAAACTCATGGCAACCATTTTCTGGGATCGACGAGGTGTATTGCTTATTGATTTTATGGCCCGTGGAGACACTATTAATGCCAATGCGTATTGTGAAACATTAAAGAAATTACGGCGGGCAATACAAAATCGGCGGCGAGGTCTATTGTCTACTGGTGTCATTCTCGTTCATGACAATACCAGGCCTCATGCAGCTGGGATAACACAAAATCTTTTGCAGCAATTCAAATGGGAAACTTTCGACCATCCACCGTATAGCCCGGACTTGGCCCCTTCAGATTTTCATCTCTTTACAAAGCTTAAAGACTTTTTGGCAGGAAAAAGATTTGACAGCGATGAAGAACTTAAAGAAGGAGTGACCCTGTATCTCAATGAGCTGGCGGCGAAGGACTATGCAGCAGGAATACAGAAACTTGTCACACGTTATGACAAATGCCTTAATTTGCTTGGAGATTATGTTGAGAAGTAGTTTAAAGTATCCTCTTTCAAATAAAATTTTTTATGTTTGTTAATATTTACTTTTGTGTCTTTATTTCACGAACGGGTACTACTTTCCGGATGACCCTTGTAACTGATACTTTTCTGAGTCACCTGGCATTTTCCACGTATATTAATGCCTTTGATGGTGTCTAAACCCTGTGTTGGTGATGACTAACCCCTGTCTCTGTTGCATTTCAATTATATCCTCTAACTCATCATACATCCTATTGACTTCTTCCTACTTGTGGTTGTGCGGTGGCATGTATACCTGAACAATGACCAAGTTCGTTGGTTCTGCTTCAATCTCTAATATTCTATCTATCTAAGAAATACACCAAAATCTGTTGCTTGCTCCATGTTGGTTATGCTTCTTTCTACCTCTTTATTTAATATTACGGCAACCCCTCATTGACCCTCCTCCCCGCCGCTGTATATTATTCTATAATTATCACTCCAGTAATCCCCACTATCCTTCCATCTCACCTCCCATAGACCTAGAATCTATATATCCTCTTAACATCTCTCACTTAATATTCTCTAATTTACCAGTCCTCAACATTGTTGTAACATTCCATGTTCCTATTCTAACTACTTCTGTCTTCTTCTTCTGCATCTTCTATCCTGCTGCTGTCGGTTTTCCCCTTCAAGGGTTTCGTGGGATGATGACGGCTCATATTTTATATACTATCCATCATTATGCTCTTGGGAATAATAATTGAGGTGGTTTCCCATTGCCTTTCACAGTAGTGTTTTTAACGTGACATCATTACTCAATGGCCGCCCCACTGGGGTCAAATGTCTTTGCAGCCTCACTGATGAACAGATGAACTACCTTCCATCTGGCTCCTAACCTCTGAGCTATCTGGAATGGGTGACCCTACCAGGACCAATTATTATTATTACCGCCAGCACAGCTCTAAGGGTCATCAGAACGCACAAGCCCTTCCACCATTTCAAGGCTGTAGTCCATGGGAGTGGATGACAATAATATGCTAGGGTTATTCGGAAAGTAATGTCCTATTACTTTAAAAAAATAAATCTCCCCAGATTTTTTCAAAAATGTTTTTTTATTGAATTCCTTACATCTATCTCTATTTTTATATATAGTATACATTATTGTAAACATTTTCATCATAATAAATAAAAAAGTTTCTGGTGTAACTTGGTGGAAAATCTTCATATTGACGTTTTTATAAATCAAGCCACTTTGCTTTTCCACGTAAACTTTTTACTATCACGACCCAGGTTTCGTTATAGCATAACATCATCAGGTAAAAATACAAGTCAAGCACAGAATTCTTTTGGTGTAGGATGGCCTCGTCAAGAACAACATGGAGAAGCTCACCTTCTATGCTTTATCTTCACCCGAAAAACTTGACCGAATTGGTGAATACCTCTTTCAGAGAGCCAGCAGAGATATTTATAGAAGACGAAATGGGTATGTATATGGAGCCATTAGAGTTAATTTAATTATTCCTCTTTTAAAATTTAGTTCTCGCACTTATTGTTTCAATTTTTGAAATATGACATTTACCCCAAACATGAACGGTGCAAAAAATAATCAAGTTATGCTTAATTTGGCATGGATTGTACATAAATAGAAAGCATTTTTTCATTTTTTAGTTTTTGTTTGAGCATTTTGGGTTTGAGAAAGAACTGTTTGAAATATAATTTGCTGAAAACTGTATTTTGAAATTATTTTAGCTTTGTCATCATTGCTATGGAAGCTATGGACCAACTGTTAGTCGCCTGCCATGCTCAGAACCTCAATCTCTTTGTGGAAAGCTTTCTAAGAATGGTGCAAAAACTCTTAGAATCAACAGAGCCTAAACTTCAAGTTCTTGCTACCCAGTCAGTAAGTAGTATTGATAAATGATATATTTATCCATATTTTGGTATTCCTACTGTATGTGAATAATCATTGATATCATTAAAAAGAACAAGAAACTTTGTAATAACTTTCAGTTACTGTGCCAAAAGGGATTAAGGTTTGCCCATAAGACATACTGTGAATAACTAAATATTTCTAATCCCCATTTATTCTTGTTGTGGATTTTTTTAAAATATTAGAATGAAGGGGCGAATATAATTTGCTTCAGAAAGTAAATTAGTTTATGTGGCCTTATATCCTGGAATAATAACTTTGTGACATATCAAAAGAGTTTGTAATATCCACAGATATTATTTCACTGTACTACTAGTTTCAACAACTTGCGGCATCATTAGGCACTGTATCAGATTCCGAAAGTCTGTGAAAAGTGTAGTACTGAGAAATAAAGTCTGTGGAAAATTACAAACTCTTTTAATATGGACATCAAACAATTCCATGAAGTGAAGCCTGAAAGTGTAAAGTATATAACTTTGTAATAGATGATTAAAAATAAAGTTTAAACAAAACATTATTTCATAATCAAAGAAAATTTATTTTTAGAATGCCTTTCACTGTTTTATGTCATAATCAAGTAGTAGGAATTTTTAAGTATATATTTGAAATTTCCTTGAGGTGAAGTATTGGGATTCATATGAACTTATTTCTTGGTTTCAGTACTGATTAGTGTGCATGTTTCATACTTGTGGTTTCCGGTTGGTTACCTTCATTTTCTATCCTAATGGGGCTGTTGTGAGAAATTTAATAAAATGTTGGGATGTATAGGTACTTGATATTTACAGAAATGGATACCTGACCATCTAATTATTTTTATTTTGAAGCAATTATCTCCTGATTTCAAAAGCCTTTTTGAGAACCATAGGAAAAATTAAATTGGTTCACTAAAAAAGAGTTGATATACCAAAACCATGTTTGATGCTTCAAATTAAATTTCAACATATCATTGAAGTAGATTACTAGTGTTACTTTTGTGGAATGGTGGTTTGTATATTGGTTGAAAATATGGTAGAAAAGATGTTGCAGTTCTTTGTGAACACCTAGCTAATTCAGTCAACACATAGATTTGTAATGAAAATCCTAATTCATTATAACATATTCATTCAGAGCAGATGTGAAAAAGTTGTTTAGCTCGTATTTCATTATTAAATGCACATTTCATGCAATTTTTAATTGTCATCTGGCTAGATTTTTTTCAGTCAGGAATTGTTTTCAAAACAATAGCTTTTCCTAATAAATAGAATAGCTTTTCTCTTATTTTTTATTTGACATCTGATCCTCCACTTTTTTAATATCTCTTGCATTTAATCCATTAGTTTGTCAGATTTGCCAACATTGAAGAGGACACACCATCATACCATCGGCGTTATGATTTTTTCATTTCAAAATTCTCATCCATGTGCCACAGCAACTACAGTGAACCAGAACTCCGAGATAAGATTCGTCTTGCTGGAATCAAAGGATTACAGGTAAAGAATGGTTAACTTAAAAAGTAGCCATGCACAGTTCATCTGGTAAATAATGCAATGCTATGTATTCAGCCTTAGTAAGCAGTTAATATAATTAAATATGCATTGCATTAATGGGTCATAGTCTTTTGCCTATTCAAATGAAAAGTCCTGCACAATGAAACTCAAAACTCATCTGATCTAAAAATATGTGCAGCCTTTGAAATGTTTTCATAGTCTGGGTAAGGCAAGTGAAATTCTATTAAAATATGCACAAGTTACATGGTACTGATTGTTTTGCAGGGAGTGGTGAGAAAAACTGTTTCTGATGACCTTGTGGAGAACATTTGGGAAGCTGTGCATATGGACAAAATCGTCCCATCTCTTCTTTTCAACATGCAGAATCTAAGGTTGGTGTGACTTTCTTATTCAGTTTGCATTTATTATTGTAGCCCTGGGAAATCCATAATTTCTCTCCCTTTCCATAAATGGGTCACTTGTAACCAGACAATCTACATTTTGTTCATCTGTTGGATAAATATTCTTTCATATGGAATTAGTGGCTATGTTTCTGTTGTTCGAATCATGTATGTTCTTCAGTCTTTAGGGCTGGGTGGAAAAAGGGACTATCTAGTCTCACTATCACCCTTTGTTTTCAGGAATGTGTAGATATTGTGTATTAATCTGTTTGGGTCCAATATTTCTAAATGATCCATGAATTGAATTATGCACATCTTTGATTTTAGGGATTTGTTTGTAGAATGCTGTGTTAGAGTTCGGGTAACGGCCTTTGGTCTAGGCACTAGGATTTTTCTAATGATTTTACCTTTTCTCAATTGCTTACTTTGTTTTGTGTTTAGATTGAGTGTGCCTGATGCATAGAGCATCTGGTTTTGTTACCTTTGTTCAATAGATTTTTCTATTTCAGGGGAGGCATTTTTTGTTTTCGATACTTGTGGTTAGCTGAAAAGCAGTGTCAATGCTCTGGAATCTCAATTCTATGGTTTTTTTTGTTGCAATTTTCTTCCATTTGCCTAAGTATGTGAAGTCCCTCTTGGGGAGGATTTTATTGGTGCTAATTTTGAGTTCATATGGTGTTGCTTTGAATGTTTGTCAAATTTCTTTTTGATAAAATTTAGTGTTCAATTTTCTCTGGTTGTTCTTGTAGCATTTCAAACTCTTTCTGTGACTCTAGGCTAAATTTGGCAATAATTGCCAATCTGCAAAGGCTAAACAGTCTAGTTCTAGACCTTTGAACTTGGTCTTGATCTCTTAGTCAGTGCATTGGTGCAACTGTTATTCTTATGTGGCATTGCAGGAGCATGCGCGGCAAGGGGGCCAAGGGCGAGGGAAGCAGAGGGAAGGCTGACATGATGGCTGATGAGGATGACGCCGATGATGAAGTGGATGAGGAGGATGAGGTGGAAGAGCGGTCGGACCCACCAACACTGGCTGAGACCTGCATGAGAGAGCTTGTGGGGAGGGCATCCTTTGGCCACATCAGAGCTGTCCTCCGCCCTGTCCTCAGGTACCGTCTATTATCCACTAGCAAGCACATTTAAAGTCCTTGATTTGCCATGGAAATGTGGCTGGTCTAATGATAACACCTGGTTTATTTCTGCCCTTTCTATTACTGACTACTCTTACATCTGATTTGCCAGTTACCTGTGTTACTTTTTCATCATAATTAGTGAAATGAATTATACGCATGTACATGAATATAATCAATAATAAATAATTAATTATGAAATGATTAATTAAAATTAAAATATGAATAAGAAAATATTTATGTTTATAATATATATATTTGAAATGGATGCTCTCCGGTGATGCACAAACAGACAAGCTTTCAGGTGTTTAGCGTCAAACAAAAATATAATTATCATGATGGCGGACAAAGGGTCATCTGTTGTCATACTAAACAAAACAGGCTATGACGCTGAGGCATTATGTCAATTAAACAACCTTTCTTGCTATGCCCCCCTGCCCCAGGATCCTAACCCTTTATATCAAAAGGATATTCTATCTTTTCTATCCATTTATGGTCCCAGAGAAGATCTCTCTCGCAAAGATTCTCCACCTAATCCTAAGACCCCACATTTTTATTTGCTACCCAAAATTCACAAAACCAATAACCCCGGACGCCCCATTGTCTCCAGCATCAACTCACCCACTGAGCGAATCTCTGCATTTATAGACCACCACCTTCAACCCATAGCCACTTCACTCCCTTCTTACATCAAAGATTCTTACCACTTCCTGGAACATCTACACTCAATCCCAATTCCTCACAATACAACCATTCTCATGGCCACAATAGACATTACATCTCTGTACACCTCCATTCCCCACAAAGAAGGCTTAGGAACCCTGAAATATTACCTCTCTCTATGACCCACACCACACACTCCATCCACAGATTTTCTTATCGAACTGCGCCAACTCGTCCTCACCAAAAATGCCTTCCAATTCAATGAGAAAATATATTTGCAAATTAAATGTACAGCAATGGGCACACGTATGGCTCCTGCGTATGCCAATCTTTTTATGGGTTAACTTGAACATAACTTTCTTCAGCAACAAACCCTCAAACCACTCTTCTGGGCCCGCTATATTGATGATATTTTCCTCCTTTGGTTCCATGGATGCAAAACCTTATCATCCCTCATTTCCACTCTCACTCCCTCCTCCTGGGTATCTTTCACTTCATCTATATCAGACTCGAATATCACTTTCCCAGATATTGACATTCATCTCTAGAATAATTAGTTTAACACCTCAGTCCACATTAAACCGACCAACAACCAACAGTACCTCCATTTCAATAGCTGCCACCCATCACACACAAACACTCCATCCCCTTCTCACTCTCAGTCCGTGTCCTCCGTCTCTGCAACAACACCCCCTCCAAACAGAAATACATGGACCAGCTACACGACTCTCTCAGAGAATGTGGGTACCCTGAAAAACTACTGAATAGTAAAATTCTCAAACCGTCAACCCAATACACTCCTCTCCCCAAACCAAACCACCCAAAATGCCCTAACCTTATCATCACTTTCTTCCCCGGAACTCACAAAATTAAACATATAATCCGTAAACTCTTCCCAATTATTAGTAGTAGTCAATCCACATCTTTTTTATTCCCACATTGTCCCTCCATTTCGTTTAAACGCCCATCGAACTTGCGAGACATCTTCAAGTCAACAAAACCACCTGCGAGCACCCGTCTCTTCTCCGCCCCTGTCCGCACCATGCAACCGCTCACGCTGCAAATGCTGCCATCTTCTAAGACCCTTCATCTCCCTTACTACCAATTCCCAACCCAACGGCACCTGCACCTCAAAAAACATATCCTTGTCTTCTATGTGGGTGAATGCACAACCACCCTTTCCCTCCGCAGGAATAACCAACACTTTCCACCAAATCTCCCACCTTACTTAATTATGGTGGATTTTATTCGGTAGGAGCTTTTATGGGTAACCACGTTTGTGGAGTGCATGGAGTAGATTGTGGAGGTATCTGTTGAGGGTGGATATATTAAAACAGTAGTAGAAATGAACTTAAAGTATTAATAGGACGTTTTTGTTTGCTTAGTGGCTGAGAAGATGTTCTGTTAGTTTTCTCCAATTCTATCAGTTCCTATTTTAATGTCTTGTATGGCCTTGAATCATATCTGTCAACTACCGCCAGCCCTGATGACAGACCAAGAGCCCAAGATTGACAAGGCCATATATCATCTTGTTAGCAATGAGTGACCCTTATGCTTTATCTCTCCACTGTAATAATCATTATGGTAAATTATTTATTTCCACTGAAATCACTTTCAGAAGGGATGAGCTTTTTACACAGGCTCATGCTCCTTTGGGGGGAAACCTGGGAAGATGAGATGTGTGTTCGTGTGGCCCCACCATCCTCCATGTTCCTTTTCTTGTTGAGCTGAATTGAGGTCTTGGGGCTACAAGCCTCCTAGTTCAATGCAACAATTTCAGAGTGTAAAAATCATTCGTCTGGACCGGGATGATTTTTACACTCTGAAGTTGTTGCATTGAAATGCATGTTAGCAAATGACTCCATTAAAATTTACTCTTGCTTTATCTCCCGCAGTTTCTTGAAATTTCTCCTAGTTCAAAGTGTACCATCCTGCTAGAATTGTATTATGCTTGCTTTAATTATCTCCCAATGCATTTCAGTTATTTTAAATCTCTTTAGTTCGTAAATATATGAACTATGGTAGCTGCCATCTGATTAATTGATTGATTGAATTTATCTATTAGATATTACCCAATAAGGTATTTCAAACTTTGTCATATCTCATCATCAAATAAAGCTTTATAATTAGAATTCAAATACTTATGTATATTTTTAGTTAACATATTTGGACTGCTGGTAATGATTTCATTAGTGCATATTGAAGTTAATTTAAATCTTTTAAATTCCTCTGACATGGATGATATCATTTTCTTAAGTTTTGAAACTTTTATCAATTTAATTTCTGCTTTTCATGCATTCTAACTTTTAAATTTTGTTTTAAATCATTAAATTGCTATAAACTGTCCATGTTGCTTAAACATGATACTAAGACTTGAACCTATATTTTACGTCTACTTTATGTGATGTAATCAGCAGCAGTAATGCAATAGCATATATGCCCTTAGAATTATTTAATCATGATTATGTTTAAATTAAAATATTATTATGGTTATAATTATTATTGGCACTAATCTGGACTATAAGTAACTTTTGATGCGGCTTTGAGAATTTCTCTTCTTCTCTTCACTCTTGCTTCATTGTTTACCAAGTTGGACAAAATTGCGACTTGGTTGAAGGTTTCTGTCCCTAGTGCAATGTAAAATGTGGTTAAGATCAGTTGGGTTGCCGGACAATGTTTTATTCTAATTCTTTGACGGTTAGTATAATCAGGATATTAATGTTTTTAATTTGTGCAATTGAATTATAAGGTTTATTGAGAGTGAAAGACAATTTATACTGTTTATATCATTGGAAACTGCATTCATAAATTTAAAAAATACAAGGAGTTGATCCTGATTGTATCAGTATGAATTGTATTTCTGAAAGGATTCATAGTTGTGTGAAGAAATTTTTATGTCATTAAAGACTTTGCTTTTAGAAACCAAGCAACAAGGAATTGTTGATCACTGTAATTACTTTGAACTATTCTTCATTTCCAGGCACCTTGATCACCATGAGCTATGGGTTCCAAACTTGTTTGCAATACATACCTTTAGAATTATAATGTTTTCTATTCAGGTAAGTTGATTTGGCTCCTTTGAAATTGAGACCTTAAGAGTGTTGTTTATGATTGGTGAGCTGGAATAAAAATCCAGGGGGCTAAAGATGAAGCTATGAGGGTGGTCCCAGAAGTACCCGGCCTGACCTAGAGATGGTGGTAGTTGTTTGAAAAATAACACTGTATTAAAAAGTATGCAATCTATAAAGCATTTATTTCCAGTAAGAAGTTGCTACGTAGTTTAGTATTTGTTTGGCAGGCCATCAATAGTGAATGTTTTCAGTAAATTTGTGAAAATGGAGAAAATTGGTCATCATTATGTGATACAATACTTTTATTTGAAAGGCCTCTGCCAAACCAATATAAAATCTGAGTTGGATTCTACTCTGGGTGAGTCTGCTCCTTCGTTTACAAAAGTAAAATATTGGGTAGCAGAGTTTAAATGAGGCTGTATGAGCTGTCAAAACAAGCATCACATTGATCGATCAAATGAGGTGACGACTCCAGAGATGGTGAAGAAAATCCACATAGTGATAATGGATGATCGTCCACTGAAAGTGTGCGTGCTAGCAGACATAGTAGGCATTTCAAAAAATGTGGTATATTGCATATTATCTGAAAATTTGGACATGAGAAAGCTGTGTGCAAGATGGGTGCCGAGTTTGCTCATACTCGAACAAAATCAGTGTCGTGAAGATGTTTCAATTGAGTCTTTAGCAAAGTTTCACAGCAACAAAGGAGAATTTTTGTGCTGTGCCATAACCTTGGATGAAACATAGGTCCATTACTTCAGACCTGAGACAAAAGAACAATGAAAACAATGGATTCAACAGGGAGAACAAGCTCCAAAGAAGGCGAAGAACATTTCATCTGCAAGAAAGGTCATGGTGTTGGTGTTTTGGGATGCACGTGGGATAATTTTTGCCAACTGCCTTATAAAAGTAAAAACTATCAATGGTGAGTTTTATGCAAACTTATTCCAACACCAAAAGTGGCCGCATTTGGCTAAGAAGAAAGTATTGTTTCATCAAGACAATGCACCCTCTCACAAATCCGTTAATTCAATGGCCAACATTCTTGAATTGACATTTGAATTGCTAACTCATGCACCCTATTTGTCAGATTTAGCCCCCTTTGGTGAGGGTAAAAAAAGAAAAACTTTACACTTCCACACACTTTTAATGCAATACCACCATGGTTTCGATGCTGCTTATCATCATCAGGTACAATTCAACAAAATTTTTCAACTTATATTACCAGGCATCAGGTAGGGGAAGTTAGGGAGAGGGGTGGTAAAGTAGCAATCATTGGTGGGTGAAGGGAAGGTGAGGGTGATCTATTGGATGCAGATGGTACAAAGGGGGGTGTTTGCTTGCAATGGTTGACCCTCATTAAGGGAGGGTCGGTGATTGTCACTGCCTTAGTGGGGGAGGGGAAACCATGGTCGTATTGCATTAAAAGTGTGTGGAACTGTAAAGTTTTTCTTTTTTTTACCCTCAACATGAAGGAATTCCACAAAGTTAAGCCTGAAACTTTTAGCTTTAGCCCCCTTTATTATTTTCTGTTAGCAGACTTGAAAAAAGGCTTGGTGATCGAAGATTTTCCAAACCATGAGTACGTGATGCCGGCAGTTAATGGCTATTTTGACTGGCCAGACAGTTCTTATTATAAAAAGGGCATCAAACTTATTGAACATCACTGGGAAAAGTGTATAGAGCTGAAAGGAGATTGTGTTGAAAAATAACTACATTTTTTTCCAAAATATTTGTTTTCTCTTTGTTGGGTTGAATACTTCTGGGACCATCCTCATTGTTGGACTTTAATGTTTTTCTTTTATGAAGAATGTCATATCTATCCAAGTAAATACTGTAAAACCCCAAACTTTGCACTTTTATAGGGACCCCAGGAAAAAGTGTAAAAGGCAGGAAAATGCAAATATTGGGAAAAGAAGATTTTTCACTATTGAAAATGATCTTTTTTCACCTCATATTTTTGTTTTCAAGCAGAATAATATTTATGTTTTCAATTGTGGAAATTTAACCGTTTGGATCTGATGTACCTCACTCTCTGACTAGTGCAAATGGTTCCCAAATTCAAACATGTTTGAAGAAAATAAATTCATTTTTGATTCAGTGTTGTTTTGATGCAATAAAACTAGTTTCAAAACTTTCCTTATTATTCAAGTGCCCTTCACTGTTATATCTGTTGCATTGAGGCTGTACAAATGATCTCTGCTGTCGGTCACCAGCTCTTGCAATTTTCAAATTTCAGCATGTTTGGAGCAGAAGTCATTTTCATTCCTCATTATTTCAACATATGTACAATATGAATAGTCACCCTCAGGTGTTATGACAATGTATTCATTTCATGGCTTGAATCTTTTCCTGGTGGAGTGAAAGTACGAGCTTTAGTAGTTCTCATTTCCATCTCTAGTGGTGCATGATTAATTTTTGAGTGATGTATGAGATATCAAAAGTCTAGTGCGTAAGAATTTTAATGGGTTAATCAATTAACTAGTTGTTTAAAAGGTTGCTTCTGAACATCTGAAATTTCCAGTCTTTTAATCATAGGAAATTATTCGTTATTACTGCTCAGGCACTTTAATAAGTGATGAATTATTATTTCCCAGGCACAATATTCATACACTGTTATAGAGACTCTGATGGCTCATTTGGACGACAATTCAAAAGCAAGCCCTAAGATCCGAACTAGTATTGCTGATGTACTTTCTAAGATAATTTCTATTGCGGCTGGGGAAAGTGTCGGTAAGTCATTACTCTTTAAGTAAACATTTTATCTAAGATAAATTTGTTTGTTAAAATTATTATTCAAAATCTCTAGAGAATGACTCTTCCTTCATTCTCACTGGTGTGCTCAGGTCCCTCTGTGCTGGAAATCATCAACTCCTTGTTGACACATTTGCGGCAGTCGGTAATGCGTGAGGTTCCCTCCCGAGTGGCTGAGGAAGGCAATGCTGGAGAAGATGAGTCTCTCGAGGGTGAAGGGTATGAAGAGGTGGGAGGAGATGAGCGACAGTACCAAGAGGCTCTCATCAATGCCCTTGGAGAATTTGCCAACCACCTCCCTGACTACCAAAAGATCGAGATAATGATGTTCATTATGAGCAAGGTAACCATATCATTGTATTTATGTTTTTTCTTCCATTAATCTTTTTTTTTTGGCCAAACCTTTAACAAAGAACTTAAAAAAATGCTTTCACTTTAACTTTTAAAGTAGATTCCTTTGTTTAATCCATCTCAAACTATTATTTTTAGAGTATAATGGGACCTCACTTAGTGGGTATTTCATGTGGTGAGTAATTTGTTTAATGAGCAAAAATATTTTGACCAAAAATGACTCCAGTAGCTAGCGACTTTTCTCATAACGAGTGACAAGCAGAGGGAAATTCCAGGAGTGATTGCATGCCTGCTTCTTAATTTTCTGTTTAGCACTCGTTCCGCTAGTGTTTTAGTGCCTCTAGTGATCACACATATTTCCAAACTTGTGGTCAGATATTATTAGTATTTTTTTATGCAAAGTTTTAAAAATGTCCCTGAAGAAAAATCCACTAGAAATCAGCCATTTGGGAATAAAAATAGCAGTGGAAATGAAAAGT
This sequence comes from Hetaerina titia, assembly GCA_037158775.1. Classification (NCBI taxonomy): domain Eukaryota; kingdom Metazoa; phylum Arthropoda; class Insecta; order Odonata; family Calopterygidae; genus Hetaerina; species Hetaerina titia. The sequence goes on from CM073772.1 coordinate 21,786,231, forward strand.
GAAATCATTGAAAAATGGGAACAAGGTTTGAGAGTGCCTGATGTAGCACGCACCTCAACAATCGATCGACATCAAGGATTTATATTTGCTTCAAGAACAAGGGCAAGGCTAAGGAGAGACATGCTTCAAACAGAGTGATAAGAATATTCATGCAATGGCTGCATATTCTCAACAATGTTGAAAGGTTGCTTCTCTTAAGGAAAAAAAATCAATTGCAAAGTAACTGTCTTAATGAGAATATGTATTGTGAGAAGGGGAAAGTGAATGCAGAAGCAAACCTATATTTGTGCATGCAACAGTAGAAGGGGATGCATTACCCAATCACAATGCATAGAAAGGCCGTCTCACGCTGCTATTTTGCACAACTGCAAGTGGTGATTTGAAAATCAAACCCCTGCTTATTTACCATTCTGAAACTCCACAAGCTTTCAAGAAGAGTAAAATCCAGAAGGGCACAAGCAATTTGATGAGGAGGTCATGGAAAACTAATGCAGACATGCCAACTCTCCCGATTTAAGCGGGAGACTCCCGATTTTTCCTTCTTACGTTCTTGATGAACTGTTCAAATTGTGTACTTAGCTTAACATGTTAATAAAATGTGACATTCATTAAAAATTGGCAAAGTGTCATAAAGGGATTAAGGTGCCATGCAAATATTGTGGTAATTAAAAGTGATTACTTCGTGATACACTTCTAAAAATCTCCCGATTTTTCATTTTGAAAGTTGGCATGTCCTCCCGATTTTTCATTTTTGAAAGTTGGCATGTCTGCTAATGCATAGTAACATGAGTACAAAGCATAGGCCTAATAAGGCAGTGGTGATGTGTGCCAGAAATTTGTTTAATGATAATGCCGAGTTGCATTATCCAAAATTTTGAAATGTAGGCAAAATTAAATTGCTCTAGATAGTTTTCTGGTAAAAAGGAATTGGGTATGTTTCAGAATTAATAAACTATTGCGATTCTTTTTTGCTTTTACAAATTGAGTTTGTATCCTTGGTTGCTTTATTCCTCTATAGAAGAAAAGGTGAACATGATCCTCATTCCTAAACAATTTATGCATATTTTTAAAAATAAACCTTTTACATAATTAACTTTTTTCATGGAATGTATTATTATGTTTTACATTAATTTATGTGCAAAAAATTATTTTTCTAAACAAGTGTTTCACTGTATGAGAAAGTTCATGGAACGAATTATGCTTGTTGTGCAAAGTTCTGCTGTATAAATATTGAATCAGGTATGCTGCTGCTGGTAATATTACAATGATATTTGATTTGACACCTTAAGTAATTTCACTTTTCAGTACATATGTAAGTCTTTAGGGTAACATGATATTAAATTAATACAAGTACAAAGGTGGATTAGTTTTAGTTTCTTCAGTTGTTGTTTTTCAATAATATTTTTGTTAAATGTATCAGATTTATGAACTATTATACTAAAGGTTATCTTTTATTTTAGTTTTTTAGTGTTGCATAGAATTCATTCACCCATATTTCGTACCTCCACCTGAGCTTCAACATTGAAGAATATGTCTGTTACCATTTTTCTCAGTTACTCTCTAAGAGTGTCTCAAATATTAGGGTAAAATAATATCACATAAATATTGGATACCTTATACATTGGTCAAACAGACAGAAAATAAGAGTGGATGAAAGAACACCTGACTTATTTGAAAAATAATAATGTTTCTTCTCCTTTTGCCTAGCATCTAATTGAAAGTATCACATTTCCTTGCACATGAGATGCGCCCTGATTTTTCAGGTCAGAATTCACAAAAAATATTAGGATCAGAAAAAAAAGATACAAGTATGTTGATGTTAACACTTATACAAAGAAAATTGATTTGTTACATAAAAACATAAGCAGCTGCGCATAAGTAAACTTTCTTTCATTGTAGAATCCGAGAAATTCGACATCAGTGGGCCAAAATGCCTTTCAGCTGCCTTGTTTCCATTTTCTGAGCGTAATTCACAAATTCAAGTTCAAATGCCATATCATATGACTATCTTCTCTCTTAAGGTCCCATGATGTTGTTATCGTTTTAACTTTTCATGCAGCACATAGTTTCTATAATTATTTTGATATTATTGAAATTTGTATTAACAGCAAAATAGTGAAATATTACAGCTCTGTTGCTAACTGCTGACTCAAAACAGTGATATCATTGTAATTAGTAATAAAGGTAACTATTTTCTCTGCTTAGCATGGAAAAAAATACATAGCATTTTTTAATGGCAAATCAACTTGCACTTATCATTTGAATTTATACTCAAAATACCCCCTTGGGCACATAAAATAAAGTTAGACATCCTCTTGAGCACTTGGAAATTTTGAAAGACATTTGATGTACTTGTAAGATCCTTAGCGAATGTTTGCAAGCTTCCCTTCTCCTCTCCTCGACTTTTCCTTTATTCATCGAGTGCTTGTGAGTGGGGGTCCCCCACCCCTGGCTTCTTATCTCCTCCCTCCCATTTCCTCCCCTCCTTATTTTCCTCACTGCCTGCATTCCCAAGATTCCCTCCCCGTCCTTCTCCTCATTGGTCCACCTCTACATCATCCAAGAATGACCCCTGCCCCATCCTTCAGGACCTACTGCATGTAAATCATCCAAAGATGTTATCCAGTGTGGAAACCCAGGTTCTGGCAAAATAAAAAAATATTATTTGTGGAATGACCAAATTGACTGTCCGTCATTTTGGTATAACTAGCAAATATGGATGCATTTCATAAGAGCAATCCTCATGTTTTAAACACAGATCTTATTGGAAAGGACAAATTGAGCTTCTTTTGGCCTCTTTTTAGACAGATTATATTTCATAATATGTCCCTAAGCCCTATAGGGTTTATTCTTATAACCCTTTAACCCATTTTTAAATTTATTTAACCATTTACAGCTTAAGGAAGTATTATTTGATGTAACAAGTCATTATTATCTGTTGTGATTACTTTCACCCCCACGGTATGTACAAATTATGTATAATGATTGTTCTCATGGTCATTGAATGCAGGTTCCTCATACGGGGGCAGAGCAGGCTCGGCAGCACCACCACCATCGCCACCACCACAGACGAGGCTACACGGGCCCCGGCGACGCCCTCCTCCAGAACATTCTTCTCAAGTCCCTGCTCAAGGTGAGCCTGCACCTTCCGCTGCACATGACACTCTCTCCCTCACCTCATTTCTGCTAAACAGTTTTGGAGCATACAATAATTGACTTAATGTGGATGGTGACTAATACACCATGCATTATCAGGATTCGCTATAACTCCTTTTAAACACTCAACATTCCACTCCTCTTATGTTAAGTGTTGCCAGAAAAATGACAAGAATTACAGCTAACCCCTCCTTTTACATAGTCTCAAGTGCCTGCCATCATTGCTCCATCTTTGGGCAATCTAAACAAAATGAAAAGCATTTGGTTCATTTTCCTTTACTTAATTGAAGGGCAGAAGCCTCTTCCAGAGTGCACATGTGTTCTGACTATCTCCATGATTAAAATTGTTAGTTCTTTATGTGAATGCTGTTTTTTTGTGATTTAAATTGATTTGCACATTAATCATGGGTAGTAGTCGTCACATCCCTGAGTCCTTGAAAACCAGGAATGAGAGAAAACTTGAAGAAATCTGGAAAGCACCTGATGCTGAGCAATTAAACCTTAAATTTTGGAGATTTTTTTTATTTCACCCAAAATTTTTAAAGTGGAAGATCATGTTTGTATTTTTTTATTTGAAAATGTTATGAATAACTAATCTAGCGATTTTTTTATTCTAGCTGCTTTCAATATTTTTGATGCATCTTGTAGGACAGTTAAGCATTTTACATCACACATGTTTATATCTGGAAGGAGTGGTTATTATGCAGTGAATTGGGCTAACAGAGTGTCTTGCTACAAGACAACTTCCTATGAACTGCTTCACTGCAATGCTGAGTAGCAATTGTTAGGTACTTATTCTTTGGCAGAGAATACCCTGGGAAATAAACACTCCATATTAGGATTGATTTTTTCACTAATACAAGGTGCCTATGATATTCTCTTAAGTTATCCAGTAGGTAAAGAATATTTCCTGATTAATCAAAAGCATTTCCAACTCTTGTATCATCCTGTTTTTTAACAGTTAATCCTCAATGAAATATCATTTCCTGTCAGAGTTGTGGTGACTTCCTATTCAAAGTCATAATGGGCTTGCATCAATAGTCATTCATATATTTGTATTTCCTGGGAGCTAGCTATACAAAATGTCATAAGGTGGCATGTCAATAAAGATAAAATGCATCAAAATTCTTGAAAAAGTCAAAAACTCCAATGAAGTACTCCAAATCTCCAAGTCTGATAATTTATTTCCTTTAATTAGGGTTTTTATTTGGTGACATAATATTTTTCGAACTATATTTATTAATACAATATCTAATCATGAATGTGTCTGCTGCATGGGATAATGTTAAATCATTTGCATATGTTAATTTAGCATTGTCTATTGGATTCAATCAAGGGAATGAGATGGTAATATGGTAGTACAAAACTTTGAAAAAGGAATTTTAATCCTAAAACCTGGAGAAAATGTGGAGTCCAAGTCTGCTTCCTTGCTGACATGCACCATTTTTGACCAAATCATGTCCTTTCAAGAAAAATGTAGTCCTATAGATTAGAGATAGAATATCTTCCAGTGGTTGGTGACGTTCACTGTTCTCTTATGCTCTTTCATTCCCTGGATGATGACTTATACTTTTTTAATTGTGTCGCTTGGCCTCTGTTGATTTGGTTTCTCGACCATCTCCTCTTTGCTCAATCTCTAATGCCCTGAGGGCAGTGTGCTGGATAATCTCCACTGTTTGATGTTTTACCTTCAGGTGGGCACCAAGTATCGCACACTGCACTTCAACACCACGTTCCCCCTCTCTTTCCTTGAGCCCTTGCTGCGCATGTCGTTGGCCCCTGATCCCACTGTGCGCCTTCTTGTGCAACAGATCTTGCACACACTGGTCGACAGGCATCACAACTTGGATAAACTACTGAAACCCACGTGAGTACAAGTATCTAAAAGCGTGCTCAGTACACAAGTTGGTTTTTGGTTATTTTTCATTAAATTATTTTGTACTGGCTGTAATGGGAGAGAGCAGGTGGAGTAGTTGACTTATTTCATGAGTGTTTTGGACCAAAGTGGTCAAAGTAGTAGGGACATAATACAAAGAATTACATTGGGCAAAGAGACCTTACAAGGAGGAGGGAATTAATGATAGGGGCATTGAGTAAGGATGCTAAGAAAAGGCATGTTAAACTTTTATATGGAGCATGGTTATATACAGAGCAGAAACATGATGATCGCAAGAGGATGATATTCGTAGATTGGACACTTTTGAAATGTGGGTGTAGAGAAGATTAAGTGGAAATAACTGTGGAAGTAATTTGCATGCGGGAGAAATTCAAAGGAGGCAGAAAAGATAGATTCAGAGCATTTTGATTGGCAATGGGATGTTGAAAATTGTGATATGTAGAGGGGAAGATGTTAGACAATGGAGAAAGGGGTAAGAATACAGTTGGATGGGCATGTTGGAAATAATGAAGGGTGGAAGGAAGTATTTGGAATTGAAGGTAGGAGAAATAGAAGAGACGAGGGAATTATTGCTGTACCATTTGGTGGTTCTACATCCAAAACCTACACCAACTAGTATTTACCAATGATGATAATGTCGCAGTGGGTTCTTGGCGACATAAGGAGCACCAAGAGATTGGATAGTGAGAAAGTAATTAGGCCGAAATACCCAGGGAACATAATGGATATATTTTCCCCAAAACAAGGCACATTGTGTACAATAAGCATCACTTACGTTCTACGATGGGAGAGGAAGAGAGAGAGCCAGGCACCGGGATGTGAACATCTTTGGAAGATGGCATGACTAGGCGACAGCAGAACAGCGGCAGAAGCGGGAACGGCGAATGTATCCCCAATCGTCTGCCATGGTATGGGACAGGACCGGAGGGGAATACAAGGGAGTGAGAAACGCGGGCACGGCAAATGTTGCCCAGGCGGAGCCTTCTTCTCGCGAGGGCAGATGGCGGGGGTGGTCCACTCGTCTAGCTGAAGTCACGGCGAGCGTAACAAGCCTCGTGCTAGACGCAGTCACAGCAAGTGTGACCCAACTCGCCGTGAGGCCTTGCAGGGAGCTGATTTCATACCCACTCCTGGGAAGGACCCTTGTCCTTTGACGGGTGCCGCCAGACGTCATACTCAGGGAGCGGGGCTTTCCCGGCCTACATCACTGGCCCTTGCGGTTATACTCGCTCCTGGGAGGGGCCCTTAAATGCTAGGACGATGTTGAGAACTGGTAAATTAGAGAATATTAAGTGAGTGATGTGAAGAGGATATATAGATTCTAGGTCTATGGGAGGTGAGATGGAAGGATAGCAGGGATTACTGGAGTGATAATTGTAGAATAATATACAGCGGCGGGGACGAGAGCCAATGAGGGGTTGCCGTAATATTAAATAAAGAGGTAGGAAAAATGTTTGGCAAATATTTGCGATATAATTGTTTTGGTAAATTAGAGTAATTGTTAAAAGGAAGACTTTTGTTATTATAGCATTCAAAGTAGTAAATAAACTGATATTGGTAGTTCTGGAGAAGGTTTTTTTGATATCTTCTTGAGGCAAGTGGACAACTCTTTAGGTTCGCAGGGATATAGGTAGAATGCTTTTGTGATGAGCAGTTGGGTTTTTGTAAAACTTGGAAAAGATTCATTCATTCTGTTTGCAAATAGTTAAGTGTCAGTGGTAATTTAACCAGAACTACCGTACATATGAGGAATTGAGCTATCTATCATTTTTCTAATTTCCTTTTTAATTATATTCCATGCTTCTTTTGTTTTATTATTGGCTTTCAGAAGCTTATGGTCATTGTACAATCTCTTTTTTGCCTGATGAGGAGACTATGAGGCCTGTTTAAAAAGTTCCTGAACTTTATTATGGAAAATAGTTCATTAACAAATTATTGGTCAGGGTCCTCTTCAAAGTAGTCTCCTGCTCCCCAACATATATACTTATCCCAACGGTAGTTCCACTTTTTGAAACAGTCCTCTACTCTCAAACAGCTTACTGGAAATGCTCTTACATCTACTAATACATCAATGCATGATTTTCTAAATGCCATCTTCCCAGAATAAAGTGATATTCTTTTCATTGTTTCATCTTCTTTTACATCAGTCACCTATTTCTTTAATTGAGAATTCAACAGCCAATGGTTATAATGTTGCCATCACTGGCCATGTATGGGAAAAAAAAACAAAAAGAGCTCTACCCTTACCTATCAAACCCACCTTCAGGGGTATTACTGTGGGAAACATAATTTAACTTGTGATTACTCACATGTTGTTGACTCCATTTTCTGTGATTTTCGATCCCAAAGTACATGGAGCAAACATCCATTCTGAGATAGAACCCTGTGCAAAGTATCCCCAAAACCTTTAGGTTAGCTTCTATTGTTTCAGGCTTCACTTTGTGGAAGTATTTTGTGGTGATATCCATACTAAAAAGAAAGACTTGTACTTTTCCACAGATTGTATTTTATGGAACAATGTGTTTCATCGACTTGTGGCATCATCAGGTACAAATTTGCTGAACAGACAGTGCCAGAATATATACCCTCAGGACAGAGTGGGGTGCCCTCAGGACAGTGGGTTACAAGTCGAGGAACACGCAAGGTGTCACAAAAATCAGATACCAACTCTCTCTTTACCAAGCATTTACTGGAATTCGACCACAGCAGTGACTTTGGCCCCGAGATATTACACATACTCCCAAGAGGATTAAAAATTGACGCTCTTGAGCAATTAGAGATAAGAAGGCACTTATCAAAACCTAAGACGACCCTTTGTAATGAGCAATTGTTCCCATACCCCTCCCCACTCCTCTCCGAGAAACTAGCCCGGAAATGGTCAAAACAATCCCTCAACGCACCTCATGGCCCCCCACCCCTCTCAGGCCCTTCCACCCCCCCCCCACTCTGTCCTGAGGGTATATATTCTGGCACTATCTGTTTAGCAAATTTGTACCTGATGATGCCGCAAGTCGGTGAAACACATTGTACCATATGATAAAAATCTGTGGAAAAGTACAGGTCTTTCTTTTTCGTATGGACTTTAGGTTAGCTATCAGGCATGAAACTCGCTGAACAATCTAAGGTCCTGTTACATTATAGTTCTCTTATAATTTTAAATTTATTTCTCTTTCCAGAGTAATATTGTCTTTTTATTGGATTCTCTGTGGTAGCTTAATGAACTGAATGTAGATCTACTTCAGTGACTGTGTTTTTAATGATTTGTCCTGACCATTGCAGCATCAATGTGGCTGACTTGGACTTGACTCTTGAGAAGTGCTCTCGGCCAGACATAATCTTTGCACGAAAGCATGGACCAGCAATGCACTCAAGCCTTCACGAGAGCCTAGAACAGCCTGGCAACACAGCTGCTAATGTTGAAGCAGTTTACACCACTGTTGCTTTGATGTGTACTGAGCTTGCGTGTGAAGACACCGTTGCGGACTTCCTCCGTCTTTTGATAAGTGTACAGGTAAGGCCAGCAGAGTCTTTTGTTACATTTGTGTGCACCAAGATGATGTGTTAGATTTAAACATTACTAATTAAGACAATGAGCAACAGCATAAAGTGGAACATTACTCTTATAACCAATTCAGCGCTGAATACATACATACTATATGTGTAAAGGCAAAAGTTATTCTGAGCATCAGCTCGTTTATCCATCCATCCCCAATCAAAATTCTCTACATCCACCTTTCCTGTCTCCTTATGATTTCTCCAAGCAATCCCCTCTCCTCACCCACCATCTCTAGTACTTTCTCATTTGTTTTCCTTTTGGTCCATTTCACCTTCTCCATCCTTCTCCACACCCACATTTCAAAAGCCTCCAATCTACGCCTATCAGCCTGCTTCAATGACCATTTTTCCACACCATGCATAACTACGCTCCATATCAAGCCTTTTCTTAACAGCCTTACTAAGCATCAATTCCCTTCTCCATGAAAGCTTCTTTGCCTAAAACCAGTCCTTTAGTCTTACCTCCCTGCTACTTTGACCATTTTGATCCAAAACACTGTGAAGATAGGTAAAATGTTCTACCCGGTCTTGTTTTGGATGTTTGGTTTTAATATTTAACTTAGCCTTCTTCTGCCAAAAAAACTCATTACCATTGTTTATTTACATTGGTTCTAATCCCTTATCCATCATGCTGATTTTGTGATAACCTCAGCAATGATTTTAATCCCTTGCTAACGGACTAACTGAAGGTTGGTTATCTTGTAACTGATTTTATGAGTTTCCCACCTACCTTCATCATTGTCTTTAGTTCCTTCTATGAGTCTTTGCCATTTCCTCCTATCCATTGAACATACGTTAAACATCCTATGCATTAAACAGCACAGTTGATAATGGATACCCGTTTTATCCGTTTTCCTAACGCTACCCATCCTGACTCCCCATCCACCACTTGCGCCTGAGCAGTCTATGACATGTACAGGTTGCAGATTAGTCTCCTATGTTCCCAGTCTATACCTATTTTCTTCAATGTACAATATTCATTAGTTTTTCCAAATTCACTATCAAACATGATTTCAAAGTCCACGTAAGAAACATACACATCCAGATTTTGTTCGATGTTTCTCTCTATTTGTGATCTCATTACTGCGATGGAATCACACATACCTTTCTCCTTCCTCAAAACATAGTGATCATACTCTAAGTAATCATTTGCCCTCATTCTCATCCTTCTTATTGAGGATCCTGAGAACCACTTTAACTATAGCCAAAACAGACTTATTATTCTGTAGCCCTCTTATACAGCTACGTTTCCCTTTTTTTAAGATGGGAACAATTCATGATCTAATGGAATATTCTAGTCAACTCCCTCCCTCATAAATGGTACAAAATAACTCTTAAAAACTCTTCCTCCCATCTTGAATTCCCTTCAGTATTCACCAGGATGTTATGTATTGTCACAGCCTTATTTGATTTCAATTTCCTTAATGCCAATTCTATTTAGTAATCAAGTACTGTATTTCCTGGCCAACAAGCACACCCTGATTTTTTTCTGTCAGAATTTATGAAAAATACTTGAATAAGACAAAATAACAAAATTATTTTGAAACTAATACTTCATGCAAAGTTACTCTTACTTACTCACAATGTCATCTTTACTTCAATTTGGTGCATTGCTAATTTCACATTTAAAGAAATACCTTATGATAGTCTTGCTTTTAATTTTTTGCCAGGACTTTTTCAATGGCAAACGCTAGAAATTGACGGCCATTTTATTCTTCCAGTCAGTATGAGTTGGTACCTTGTACCCTTTTTCGTATTCAGCTGGCACTTACAGTGGAAGTTTTAACCATTTAGAATCTCATGAACATAAGTTTTTCTGCTCATCTGCGTTAACTACTACCTTGATCAAAAAGTTCCCGGAATTTATTCAGAAAATTAAAAATACAAGTTTATTCATCTAAATCTATATTGTCCCCTTCAAAGTAATCCCCATCGACTGCAACACACTTATGCCAGCGCTTGATCCAATCCTCGAAACATTTTTTATATTCGGTTTTCGGTATGTCCATCAGTGCTTCCTGCGATTTTTCCATTACTTCCTCTCGGCTGCTAAAACGCGTTCCCCGTAATGGTTTTTTAACTCGATTGAACAGAAAGAAGTCACAGGGAGCCAAATCAGGTGAATTCGGTGGCTGTTGGATGGTATTTGTTGCATTTTTCGTCAAAAAATTACGAATAATGATAGCACTGTGCGACGGTCTCGACGCACTGTGCGACGATTTCTGGTCTCTTTCGGCGAATTGCTTCACGCAAACGTCTCATAACGCCCAAATAATACTCTTTGTTTACTGTCTGGCCTTCTGGCAAAAATTCATGATGCACTACACCGTTGTAATCCATGAAAACCATCAGCATTGCCTTCTTTTATGACTGAAAACGACGTGGTTTTTTTGGTCTCGGCTCATTTGGTGAACGCCATTCACCTGCCTGATGTCTGGATTGCGTGTGGTACTCATAAACCCACGTCTCGTCTCCAGTGATGATCCTTTTGATGAATGTGGGATCGGATTCAGCCTCGCAAATCATGTCTTTTGCGACGTCAACACGGTCTCTTTTTTGCATGAAATTGAGGTCTTTTGGCACCAACTTTGCTGCTACACGACGGAAATCCAAATCATTAACCACAATGTCTTGGGCGGATCCATAGGCAATGTTTAAGTCCTCCGCTATTTCTCTGATGGTTAATTTGCGGTTATTGACCAACATTTCTTTTACTTTATCAATTTTTTCACCGACTTTCGATGTCGATGGTCTGCCACTGCGTTCATCATCTTCGATTGACTCACGACCACTTCTGAACCGCTCGTGCCACTGGTAAACGACCGTTTTTTTAGAGAATCGTTGCCGAAACACTTTTCCAACATTTCCAACGTCCGTGCGCCACTAAATCCGTTTTTTACGCAAAATTTAATACAAGTTCGTTGTTGCAAATTTAAATCCATTTCTGCAATTGTAAAAAATCGCCAACACACACAGAGATAGATGTACTCTTGGCTACGTAACTTTTGCAAATGTCAAGTTATGACACTAAGATTTAAAGGTAATATCAACAACAGATGTACCAATTTAACAAAAAAAACAGAACTCAAATCGGAACGATGGGAGCGCCACACGGTGGTTATTCCGGGAACTTTTTGTTCAAGGTAGTAAATCCACCTTCTACTCCCTCTATTCTTATATCATATTTTATTTTTATGGGACCCTTAGTTTCTGTTATTATTTTGATATTATCAAGATTTATATTGAAATCAACCATTTTCTATGGTTTTTTTAATGACTTTATGACACTGTCATATTACTTAAAGTTGACTGTCTGTAGACTCTTGAGTTCATCAGGAGTGATACAATGTATGTAAGTAACTGTATTAGCAGAGGGATGGCATCCTCGTTAGCCCTATTCATATTTTTTTTTGCACCAGCGCCATGTTTGAGGTGAAACTGAATGTGCTACATTATATACATTTATGATTTTATTTGGAATTTTTTAGGAAGTACTTTCAGTGAAATATTACAGCTCTGTTGCTTACTGCTGACTCTAAACAGTGATATCACAATTTGTAATAAAAGCAATCATTTTCTATGCCTAATGTGGGAAAAAATACTAAATGATAAGAATTTTTCCAGCAAATCAGCTTGTGTCTTAGGGGTTGAAGTAATACCCTTAATAATACTGTAGGCCCATAAGACAGGCTGATTTTAGAGTAAAACAGTGTGCTTTATGGACAGGGAAATATGATATTGCTGGACCTAAGCAATTGCCATCTATTCCATATTCTCTTTCCATCTTTAAACTTGCTGTCCTAATACCTTTACATTGATCCTCTATCTATATTCTTAAATACACAGAGTATTATCTCTTAAATCTTTGAAGTTTCAATTAGTAATTTTCTGGCCATATCTTTAATAGGATTTTCCATTTTTCCTTCCTGGTAGATCTTTCACCTTTCCATACTGAGTACCCATTTCAACCTTCCTTTGTTCACCACCTGTATATCTACTTGCATGTTTCATCATTCTTCTTTTGCCTTATTAATTTCCCACATCATTTTATTGCTTATCTGTTTGTTCTTCCTTTTGCCTAATTCTGAGTTTACATTTACAATTGCCTTTTCTCATCTATCTTCCCAATCATCTTGTCTGCCATCCAATATTCCTTGCACTTTTCCTATTAGCTGTCCAATTGTTTCTTTTGTGGCATTTGATTCTATATTTACTGTTCTTCTTCTGACCTTTTATTCAATAATATTACCACCCAGAGCTGGCTCTTACTCTCCTCAGGTGGGTATTACTATACGAACATATTTATAATCCAGATGAAAAAGATGTATGAATGTGGGAGAGTTGGGAGACGTGTGTAAGGATAGGACCGTGCAGAGGAGATAACTTGAAATCAGACTTCAAACTGATTTTGTCTTCTCTGAAAGGGAATGGCATGAGGGAATAGAAACATTTTGATTTATATTTCACAGTGCTGTAACGAATGCAGTGTGTTGGAGTGTCAATAGATATTACTGTTGAATGATCAAGGCTCTCGGTGGGAGCGCCAATTTTGGTAACTCCTGTGGTTTATCCTCTTCCCTTTTTTCTGCCTTTCTAAGGATACTGCACTGACCAACGCAACACTGAGCACTGTCCACAAGTACTACTTGCATTCAATCGTCATGAGCCTCTTTCTCCTTGTGGCCCATGCTGTTCCCATTCCGTCCATCATGGAGTATGCCCACAAAGTGAGTCTTTAGAAGTGTAATTTTTCTTATCCTGACTGCATTTCCTGTGTTATTGTCTTATTTTGAGTTAATTGAAATATCCACTGAAATGGATCCTGTAATTGTGAGATACGTGTGTTTCATTAAGTATTTTTTATTAAACTATGTTGCAGATATTTGATTTTAGTGAGATGCAATTTTGTGATTACCATGTTCACACAGATGTTGAATCACTCATAATGTTGAATATCCAGTGTGAGTGCCATTATGTAGGACTCACTATTATTGATTTATTTGAAATGAAAATCATAGGCTAGTGACCTTAACCTTTGGTATTACTGAGATTCTTGTTTTATATTGTACTCATATCAGGCTTCCACTGTAGTAGTTATCAAGCAATAATGATTTTACATTAATTAAGTTTTGTTTGGTCTTTAACTTTTAGACTCTACATTAAAAAGTAGACTCAATTTAAAGTTTTGAATTTAGACAAACGTTAAGTGAGGGTTCCACTATCACATCTTCAGCAAGTGAAAAATTAATACTTGCTGCTAATTGAATGCTAAAATCAATGAATGTGACATCAAATACACCATAGAAATTGATGAGTATTATATTGAAAAACCTCTCCTCCAAGTGCTTCAGCATTTCTCTTGTCTTTTCTTCAAGTAATATCCAAAAATTTCCTGAACGATGAATTCAACGTCGGCAGCATACCATTCAGTGTTTTTACTTTTTTGTTGTCAGTTCTGAGAAATTGTTTTGTGCTGGGTGAGAGTCCTGGGTAAATAAATTGGGTAAACTTCAAGTTCACCCAGCTTTCATTAGAGCGAACTACTTTTTGTCAGGGTGACCTAATTCACAAGTATGCTCTGAATATTTTGAAAATAACATAATTAAAAATAAGATAGGATATTTAAAATTGGTGATAATCAAATGGAATTATTTTTTTAATCATAGCTGCAGCTATTGTGTTGCATAACTAATAAATAGAATGAAAGTTACCCTTTAAACATTCATTTTATTACATATTTATGAGGGATATGATTGAGCAGGAAATGAGGGTTTCTGCTGTTTTGTTATTTGAAAAATATTCCTGAAAGTTGAGTAAAAGGCAAATCGTTGCCTCTGTTGGTTGTCAATGTGAAGATTGGTGTGATGCCATCCTTCATTCATTGCTTGTAACCCCTTTGTGTCTATATGCAAGTTTTTTGTCTCTGGTGTAACTTTATGGAATGTACGCAATCCATTAAAATGAAATAAGTAAATTTAATTAAATACCCACTTGATTTAGAACACCACCAAGATTTTAATGTTGGATACCTGATGATGACGTCCAATATCAAAACCTAGGTCATGTTCTAAGTAAAGTTTGTGGAATTACAAAGTTACTTATTTCAATCTATGAACAAGTATTTCTTCTCAGTGATACTTATAATTGTTTTTCAATTTATAACCCATGGCCTTCCTCTGTGGGTCTTAAAAAAGACTTTCAGGAATATTCTAAGTCTAAGGGAAAATATTGAGAAACTTGGTCCAGTAGCCTAGTGGCTCAAATGTGCACATTAGTGGTTTTTCAGTATAAGGAAAGTACAACAAATTGCAGCAAGACTAGGTTTTACTGACTTCACAGGATCAAATATCCATCAGGATTGATTAATTCAAAGCTATATATGTCCTTATATGCGTATTAATGTATCTTTTGATTAAGCCAAAAAGGTGTATCAAGACCATAAGTTTGCCAGTATCAGTGCCATAAGTATGTGATTTCATGTTAAAAATGTTAATGGCTGTTCTGGATTTGCATGATGTGTACATATGAGGGTGTGCCCAAAAATTACCAGAATTATTTATTTCTTTTACAAAACACCTTATCACATTCAAAGCATTCTCCATTACATCAATGCATTAGTTGAATCTGCGATTCTATTCCTGAAAATATTTTTCAAACTCATCTGTTTTGATACCCGATGGCTCCTGCCTTGTTTTTTTCTTTGTCCATGGAGTGAGAAAAAAGCTTGGAAAAAAAATCTGGGTCAATTCGGAGATGGTGTTTCAATGCACAGCAAGTTTCAATTCCATTGTCTTTCTGCTGTTATGTCTGGACTCATAGTCCATTGTTGGTCTTCAAGCACAATTGCATGAACTTTTTCAACACTTTCGTCAAATCTAGATGTTAATGGACATTCTGGACAAGGTTTGTAATCAAGATAGTTTTCACCTTCTTTGAAATGAGAAAATCATTTATACTCTTGAGTTTTTCCCATACCACAATCCTTGCAAGCTGTTTTTAGCATCACAACAATTTCTGTGGCGTTTTTCCAAAGTAGGAAGCAAAATCTTACAGGGGCACGCTGTTCACTGAAGTTCCTCATGATGAAAATCAACGAGCTAGTGAAACTAATTTTACAAAACCAATTGTTGGGTCATTCATTGTCTTCCTAGAACTCGTAATGAGTTGTGTTATGCTCACCTAGTGGAAGAAATGCATACTGTGTAAGCTCCGCCAACCATTGAACTAATCCGTTTATTTTTAGGTACCCCATTGTATTGTACACATCAGGCTAGTCTAGGACAGTCATTAACATTTTTAACATGAAGTCATAAGCTTATATGTAGTGTGGCTTGACAGATTTTTTTTAGTTGAGTGTAATGCCTCCCAATACCGTAGTTTTCCAAGAAAATCTTGAGTCAGAGCAAATACAGGAGGGCTGGCTCTTATATATTACATATTATCTCAAAAGGCTTTATGCCTCAAGTTCCTGTACCTAATGCAATTCTCAGTTTGTTTCTTTCTGCAGTTTGCACCTTTTTCCTTTATTCTTTGACACCATAAGATAGACACCATAATAAGAGAAGTTTCACCGAATGCGGTATGCCTCAAGTTAGTGGCAACCACTTAACTAGAAATGTATTCAAACCTTTTTTTGGGCTTTTGCCCATTGACACTGAACTACAAGTCTGTACAACTGAGCAGAAATAAGCACTAGCATCTTTGATCACAACCTGGTTTCCCTCTGAGTTTAGGATGCATTTCAGAAAGAAATATGATGACTGATAATATTGGGAAAAGGTGCTAGAATTGTGTGTGAGGGTGCCATGAATTTTACAGGTGGCAACATCTCGGGAGGAGAAGGCTCCGCATCTGCTGCCCCCCCTCCTGGAGAACTACAGCGAGGTGATTGTGGATGAGGTTGAGTCTTCTTCTTCCTCGGACACAAAGAGTGGCACAACCATCTCCCCCGAGCTCCTCCTGGACCAGACGCAGCTGGCTGAACACCTCCTCGGTGCTGGGTTTGACCCTGCTCGACTTCACCAGGCACCGTCGTATCCTGGTCTCCCACGCCACTCATGGGTGGACTCGAGTGCTGCCATGGCAGCGGCTGCATCCACAGGGATTCGTTCTTCATCATCGGTGGGAGCAGACCTCAATTCCCTCTCTGCAGATGCAGACAGCACTGCCTCATCTCCCGGAATGCAGAGGGTGAGTGAAGGGCACTGCTGTTCAGTTTGGGCCGTGCACACTCTACTCCTCTCTCCTCTGCAATCACCCTCGGCATTTGTAAGCTGACTGCTCACACCTCGCAGTAGGGAATAATAATAATGTTTATTGTTTCCTATAAAACATTTTTCTAACTAGTACAAAACATATCACATTGTCTGCTCATATTTTTTGCAGACATCACAGAGTGGATATTACAGAGTAAGGAGATATCTCAAAAATTAAAAATATAAGTTAGTGTGCAGAGTGAAAACCCAAAACAGGAGTCAGGAGCAGTGACAAGAGTACTTTCGCAGAGTTATTTGTGAAGAAAAGCATTTACCTAGAAATGGAAATGAATTCATAAACTGTATAGCATTGATGATCGCAAAGCAATTGATATAGTTTAGACATAAAGATCAAAAGAATATCTATTTCCCTTCATAGTCTCTGTAATCCTTTCAAGAAATTCACACCAGCACACCCAGGGTTCTTAGCAAACAAGGATGGGTTGTGGGGGCAGCTGTTCTAAAGTTGCCACAGCCTCTTGTGCTATGTACATCAGAATTGGTTTTTTTCGAATGAGCATGGCTTTGTTTACTTGCTCAGTGATTATAGTATGGAATATATGCAAACGTGGAGGAGATAGAATGCTGAATCTTTTAAAGTAAGGCCTACAACTGCTTGCCCTTAGACCTTTTCCTAGGATTCTTACTGCCCATTTTTTTAGTCTAAAGTAGTGCAAGAAGCGAATAGAAGGGGAGTGATGCCATTTTATTGCTATCGCTTTGGAAGAGGTGTCTGATATCTGTTCCTTCAAAATGGCCTTCCATGTATGGGAACGAAATGTTGGCTGCATTCCCAGGTATTTTCCTGCTGTCACATTTGAATATTGTGCTTGAAAACAGTCTCCTTATTGGGAGTGTGCACAGTAAGAAATGAGTGTGTTACCTGATGATATCTTTGTTGCATTTTGTTCTCATCTAGTAAAAAGTACTTCATAGGGAGTTTGTGCATTGAAATTGGGGCACATACCCTGATGGACCCACCCTAACCTAATGCTCAAAGGCAAGTCAGTAAAGATGTATGGTACCAGGCTGCATATGTATTTGCATCTCTCAAAATACAAGCCTAAAAATGTAGGATATTGCAGATGCTATCTGATAAGAATTAGATGAATGAAAAGCATTTAAAGATGAAATGATGAGTGAGTCAGACAGATCGAGCCACATTGGCCAAACACCTGGTTGTGGTTATATATTACCTTACCTTTTGATCTTTATGTCTAAACTATATCACCTTATATATCCATTTCTATGTGTGACAATAAAAAAAATACACACACACACAAACACACACACACACACACACACATACACACACACACACACACATATATATATATACACACACACACACACACATATATATATATATATATATATATATATACAAACTTGAAAATCCCGCCATACGGCGCACAAATATTCATTCAAACAGAAATAGGTATAAGGAAAGGGGATAGGAAAACACATAAAAGGCGAACACAGGACATGTGGGGAAGGCGGTTTTTAAGCAGATCACGAAAGTAAAAATATTTCCTTATCCCGGATAAGGAAATATTTTTACTTTCGTGATCTGCTCAAAAACCACCTTCCCCACATGTCCTGTGTTCGCCTTTTATGTGTTTTCCTATCCCCTTTCCTTATACCTATTTCTGTTTGAATGAATATATATATATATATATGTATAATGAATATATATATATATATATATATATATATATATATATATAATGAATATATATATATATATATATATATATATATATATATATATATATATATATATATATATATATATATATAATGAATATATATATATATATATATATATATATATATATATATATATATATATATATATATATATATATATATATATATATATATATATATATATATATATATATATATATATATATATATTCATTCAAACATAGAAATAGGTATAAGGAAAGGGGATAGGAAAACACATATAAGGCGAACACAGGACATGTGCCGAAGGCGGTTTTTTGAGCAGATCACACACCGCACCTTTGAGCAGAACACCAGACCTTCCACTTGCTGGGCGGATGTGCTACCAACTACACCACCAAGGAAACCTAATTTACACTGAGATCTGCGATGTTTTTAAAACGCCCAAATGCTCCGAATTGTTTGCCGAAGGAAGGCTTTAGGGAGCTGTTCCACCCACCAAAGGAAAAATAGACAATACACACAAGAAGAGGGGACAGTTGGTTAGAAAGCATATAGTATCATAGAGAATAGGAACAGTTTGTTTCATGGCACGCATAGCCAGAAGAAGAGATGAGCCATATTGGCCAGATACACATTCAAATATGAAGTCCCGCCATACGGCGCACGAATATTTATTCAAACATAGAAGCCTTGGATCAAAGGTAGCCACATTGGCCAAATACACATATATTTTATTTATATATATATATATATGTAAACCATAAACACAGTAATCAACCCGAAAGTCGGTTTAGTAGGCGATGGTAGAGCTCACCCATGTACCAAGCCTGATGGCGTGTGAATATTCACACACCAGGGTAGGGGGGCCAGTTCCTTTCCCTGTGCCGGTTATGGTTTCCCAGGAAGATCTGGTACCCGAAAAATCAACTAGCTTGGGTGGAGCTGCAGGTGCCCAGAGTGCCTTGCCCGGGAGTTGAACCCGGGACCCTCTGGTCAGTAATCCGATGCTCTACCCACTAGACCACCGCGACCTACATATATATATATATATCCCCTTTCCTTATACCAATTTCTGTTTGAATGAATGAATATTTGTGCGCCGTATGGCGGGATTTTCAAGTTTGAATATGTGTTTGGCCAATGTGGCTCGTCTCTTCTTCTGGCTATGCGTGCCATGAAACGCACCGTTCCTATCCTTTATAAGATCGTATGAATGCTTTTCTACTATCCTTTCCCCTTCTTGTGTCCCGTCTATTTTCTCCTTTGGTGGGTGAAACAGCTCCATAACGCCATCTCTCGGGCAATATGTATCGGAGCACTTTGGCGCTTTATAAGATCGCAGATTTCAAGGTAAATCAGGTTTCCCTATTAGCTCAACTGGTAGAGCATCCGCCCGGAAAGTGGAAGGTCCGTGGTTCAAATCCCGGATAGGGAAATATTTTTACTTTCGTGATCTGCTCAAAAACCGCCTTCCCCACATGTCCTGTCTTCGCCTATTATGTGTTTTCCTATCCCCTTTCCTTATACCAATTTCTGTTTGAATGAATGAATATATATATATATATATATATATATATATATATATATATATATATATATAATTTTTTTATATATATTTCTATGTATTTTTTATAGTATGTGGTACTTCTATTGCTACATGAGTTGGTAGACAATTGTTTCACCCCCAGTCCTGCAGTCCTGAAGGCATCTTCAGGTCCAAGTGGTAAAAATCACTTCGACCTGAAGATGCCTCCAGGACTGGGGGCGAAGCAGTTGTCTACCTAAGCGACGGTAATTCCCAGAAGCAGCATGAATTCACAATGGGAGTCATTGGAAAAGAACATTATATGATTTTGGAAAATTTGCATACAAAGGTGTATGAAATTGCCAATACTGCAGGGATATCAAAAGAATGCATTGGTTACATTTTGGACAAGGAATCACACATGACATAGGCTTGCACAAGATGAGTGCTGTATGTGTTCACTTTGGATAGTACTGCAATCAGACAATACTTTCCAAGCAGTGCATGGGACTCTTTGCAAGAAATAAAAGTGATTTTCTTAGTTGATAGGTAGCAGTGGATGAAACATGGCTTCACCATTTCACACCCAAACCGAAGCAACTAGCTCGCTTAGGCACATGCTTTTCCTACAGTGGCCAGGAAAAAAAATGAAGGAATTTTTATGGATTTCTTTGGCAGTATTACAAAATTTTAACTCATATTAGTTGTTCACCACATATGTTATAGAAATAATAATGCTATTTAGTAATGCTAGTATTTTTAGATTGTATTCTGGAAAAGGATATGCGGATCTTGTAGATTTGTAATGTTTAAATTTTTATTTAAGTATGAACATCGTTCAAAAATCACTGTATATGCATCAAGAGAAGTAAGCTTTACTTTACTAAGCGTTTTGGTTATTCACTGAACTTCACTGTTATTGTACAAGTGATGGCAATGATGGTACAAGTTGTTCCTTTGGTGTATTGGTTAACTATCATTACTGCTTGGAATCATCTGCTTTTCTTTTGACCTATTTCAGAAGCACCCAGGTGAAGAAATGACTTTTGAGGCAATTAAGAAGGTTCTTTCAGATTCATGGGAGAAGGAGAGGGAAGGGGAGGAGGAAGAACGATGCCGGAAACTGTGCCAAACATTCCGAAATGCTGATTTTGATGAACTGGTCTCTAGGACACAGACAAAGGTGAGGAATTCTCTCTCACGCTGGAGATACATGTTGTATACAAGTATGCTCTTCTATTAACTATACTTTCTCATTTCTAGTATTATTTCCAACACCAGACTTAGAATGCCCCTACTCTTCTTTGATTGTTTTCCAATGATACCTGTCCTTGCTCGAATCCTCTTGAATGTTTTCTTGCTATATGTCATTGTTTTTTGAGTATTGTCTTAAGAACTTAGCAATGGCTGTGTTGTCCGGAAAGATTTCTTAACTTGCTCTATTCTGCATTTTAGCTTCATCAAATTTCCTGTCTGTAGAATAACATCACTTTTAAACGCTTGAAGCTTGGGTTAATAGGGACATATGCAGTTGGTCCATGTACTTAGAATATCTCCATACCTGTATGTTGTTTCAGTATTCCTGAGAGCTGTTTTTCTGAGAGTAACATGAATCTAAGTTTGGTGAACTGAATCCTCTCATAAAAGTCAAAAAGAACATGGTTTGTGTAAAAAGTTCAGGAGCTTTTTCAGAAACTAGATTTATTTCAGATATTGCTAAAATGCCTCAAAATTCTTCAAAGTGCGAGACATGCTCATTAAATAAGGGCCGTTTGGTCACAGGAAAAAATATAATCACATGAAACACATTTTATTGGCACTTTTAGTTAGCCACAAACCTGCTTCACTTCTCTACATAATAGGCGTTCACTTCCAAGCATTTTTCGTACTGCTGCACCAGTTTCTTTGACCCCTCTGCATAGAATCTTGCCACCTGAGAGTTGAACCAATTGACAATGCCATTCTTGAGTTTCTCCTCGGTTTCGAAATGTTGTCCCCCGAGCCACTGTTTCAAGTGCAAGAAGAGGAAGTAGTCGCTAGGTGCAAGGTCATCTTGTTGGTAACGCCCAAAAACTCTCATCCACTGGACATTCTTTGCTCTTTGTGGTGGTCGGTGAGGATTTTTGGTACCCACCTTGCACACAATTTGTGGTATCCAAGGTTTTCTGTGACAATATTGTAGATAGTAGTGTGTCCAAGTTGAGGAAATTGTTCAGCCAGGCCATTAATCGACGATCACATCGCAGTTTTTGTTCCACTTGCGAAACAATTTCATCGATCAGAATACTGGGCCTGCCACTTCGCTCTTTGTCATGGACATTTGTTCGTCCATTTTTAAACTAGGCATAACTCTCGATGAATTTCCGCTGCCGACAATCCTTTTGCATACAAGAATCGAATGACAGAATGCACTTCACAGCTGGTGGGATCATCAATTGTCGCGGACATTGTTGTTTGCATGCGCGGACAAACAAACGACTTCTGAAACAAAACAAATGCTGCTATAGCTTCTCAATGAATCAGTAGATAGCGCTACAGGAGAAAAACTGTGTTCTGAAGCGCCAATATTGAAATATAAGCAAATGGCTGTTACTTTATGAATATGCCTCTTACATCCCTTGAGCATGCCAGTGGCTTTTCCATGACTCAAAGGCTCCCTCGTAGGTGGAATCTGGATGGCCTTCAATTGTATGCCCGCAAGTTTCTTTGATGACCTTTTAGGGTCCATTGGTGATGTTCTTTGAGGGAGGATTTCACTTTAGGGAATAGCATATAGTCTGCTGGTGGCAATTCAGGGCTGTAAGGGGGTAGGGGAATCGTTGTGATGCCGTTTTTCGTCAGGAGTCAGTTGCCTTGGAGTCTGAAGCATTCAATACCTTTGGGATGAGTTGATCTTTTCTTCCCTTAATGTTAGCTGAACTTCTTTCGTCCCAAGTAGTAATGCTGCCCAGATAGATGAAGGATTCCACTTGCTCTAGTTTAACTCTTTGGAGTGTGATGTCTATCTTTAGCTTCCCTCTTACACACTATAGGATATCAGTTTTCTTACTATTGATTCTCATGTTATGCTCCTGAAGTACTTGGTCCATAGTATTCAAGGCTAAATGCTGGTCCTCTTGCATTCCGACTACAACTGCAATTTAATTTGCAAACCAGGTCATGTTCCTTTCTTTGCCACTCATTTTGACTCCTTTGATGACCTATTCTTGTGTGCTTCTTTAATTGCCTCTTGTAGATGTATGTTGAACAGAGTTTGAATGAGGTTGCACCTTGGTGTAATGCTTGGTATTTATTTATGATTCATTTTTTCTGCTTTTCATTAGCATTTTTGTTACCTGATTCTGGTAAAGGTTTGGATCATTCTTCAGTCCTTGTAGTCCATTCCAGGTGCTTCTACTATCTTGAATTAGGCATTTAAAATACTGGAACTTGTTGAAGGCCTTCTGCCAAATGTGCTTCTTCTTCAATGAAGTCACCTTCAAGTGGTTTGGGTCCATGATAGAGTACTACATTGTATTCCTTCCATCTCTTACCAATGTCTTCATCTTCTCTTATTATGCTCTCATTAGCATCCCGTGTGGGATTAGCTTTTCTTTCTCCGAATTGTGTCTTCATTAGTTAATAAGTCGTTTCTCTGTCGGAAACCTTGTTTCCCTTGCTACTTCTCAACTTCAGCACATTTTCATGTCTCTGCTCACTCTTTGAAGTGTGTGGAGTTGGACTAAATCACCCATCCCTTTCAAAACAAATTTGTGACTCGTTGATGACTGTTTGAACAAGTTGAATGCATAAAGTAAGTCTCTCATCTCCATGCACTTTGCAGTGTTATTGTGTTCACTTGGGTATGTCAGACCATGAGGATCACCAATGTTGGGGAAAATATTTAAGCTCTTAAAACATCAAAATTCTGGTATAACTGCCCAGTAATTAAGCAACTGGCCATCAAGGTTTACATTTGTTGGCTACAGACAGTGGTAATTAATTCAGTAATTTATGAAACTAATTCATAAATTGCCACATAGAAAATCTATATTGGTTTTATCCATGTAGCTTAGATTTTTAAATAAAGCATTACAAATCCTAATAACTCTTCCAGGAAAATGATGCTCTTCAAAACAAACTGAATGAAATATTTGGGCGACTGTCAACGGCTGTGGGGCACCCTGATAACATGATGGGGCGTTCACCGCCGCCACAGCTCATAGCAGCGTCATCTTCCCCATTTTTGGGTCGGCTGCACCAGCGAAGGAGCTCGGGAGGCCAAGGGACGCTGCACAACAACTCCAACAGCCCACCACCTGCATACGAGATCCTTTTCCCAGAGCTCTTTGTCTATTAAAAAGGGATGACAACCTGGCACTTTCAATTGTATCCCAAGGCTGTCATTGCACATAATAATTTTTTCTGCTGCAGAATGGGATAAGGTGACCACTACTTTCTACAGCGGTCTTCTCTTTGTGTGTGTGTGCACTTGGTTTTTCTGGGTGTAAGGTAATTTTTTCATTGCTGGGCAATAATACTTACATCATTTTAGTGAGAGAAAAATCAATTTTTGTGTGTGTATTGGGATTTAAATATTTTATTTATTATGGTTGTTACAACTGTTTGTTGAATATTAATCAAGATTAACTTGGTTAACTTCTGTTAGTAATCTAGCCCAGTACTTCTCAAAAAAGAAGTTGTTTGATCAAGTTTTGATCATGTTAATTATTGGTATTGTAAATATTTTACTTGATGGCTGTTGTAAATAAAGTACAGTGTGTTCGTAAAAAAACATATTTTCAAATTTTTTTATCGTTCTAGAGTGAAATGTGTGGCTGGGTCATGTTGAACGTGTACCGTATTATGTTTTTTGACAAGATAAGGGAAAGAGAATTTAGCTATTGAAATGTTTCATTCAATGAAAGATTTGAGCGTTAGTTGAGAAAATCCCTGTTTTCCATAGTTTTGTCATTCGAGTTCTAATATATATAAATATATATATGGGTTAAAATTGAAATTTTTTTTTGGCTGGCCTTGTAAGAGATTTCAAGATGTGTACTTTTTCTAAGAGTTGAGACTAATTATCATGTAATTCAAACATATGCCTAAAATTACAAACTTTTCGTCTCTCATAACTAGAACATTGGGCATTGGTTTTATTTAATGTGTATGTGTGTTGGTATTTCTGAGTATCTGCCACTGGGGAGTGATACTCATTTGTTATTTTATGTTAGCTATTTAATAGGCTCCCTTCTTTTTTCAAGAGACTAAAGGTTTTGAAGGAAATATGATAAAATTAATAAATGCATGAGATTCATTTTTAGACAAAGATCACACTACGTTTTATTTAAAAGTTGTTTCTCAGTTCTTCATGTGTGAATGCAGTTTTTGATTATAGAATTTTCCCCCCTTTAATTTTGACTTAATTATTCCTATCTTTTGGAAATTAGACATGCTGAATCCTCTCCATTTTAATCTCATACTTAGTCTCAATACCATTTTGGCAATGTGCAAGTTGAAGTAAGTGAAGGAGTTTAATAATAACTGAATGAATTTCTCTTCTTTGATGAGTCCAATCGAAAGCAGATGTGGCATATAATGAATAAAATTTGGTGGAGAATAAAATGAAAATTTCTTTTCTCAGTAAATTCTTGCTGGCCATTTTCATTGGTGTATGTCTACATATTGCATGCCAGTGTGTCACTGACAGATCTGATGAGACCAGCTGGAAAGTAATTGGGAACTTTCAAAAAAGTTTCAGGATTGATATAAAATACGTATGTATTTATGTTTGGTAGTGATTCAGTTCCAAAGCATATTTTATCTGTACCACTATGTTTTATTGAATTTTTAAAGAGTTATCAGATGAGTTACGGCTATTGTATTTACTGTATGTGATCGTAAAATTTCACTTATTTTATTGTTGGTAACAATTAAAATATTTTGTTAATATATTTAAAGCATGCTCATAACTCCCTGAAAGGATGACAATAATAAATAACCTTGTAAAGTATCTTTCATGCAATAAATGTGTTATATCTGATATCATGTACATTAATATCGAAAAATTCAAATTTATTATTTTGATGGCATGTTTGATTGCATGCTTATTGTCATGTTAAAAAATCAAAGTCATTATTTTATCTAGGTGATGGGTTCCAAAAATTTTTACCTAAAACAATGCAAATGGATTGTTTTTTTCAGCTCTACGCTTCTTCATATTATATATTTAGTGTCACATGGTGGAAAATGGGTAAGGTTCTTTTCAATACTCAAGTTACTATGGTATTTATATCCATGATCTGTTTTCATGAGAGTTTGCCATCAATGCTGAAAAAGTAATATTTTTCTGGCAAGTCTTTCAAAATCTAATATTTCTTTTATTCTCATATTATGAGTGATGTGATGCATAATTCATATCAGGTTTTAGGTTAAAAACAGGAGTTTTATTTCATTTAGCTCTGTAATGATACACGAGCATCATTTCTCTTGTTACAACACTTCCTAAATATATGTGTGTTTTGTTTAATATCTCCGTAGGAAAAAAGGAAAAAAGAAGTTCTTTTGGGTAGATTTTTTTTTATCATTCAACATAATCTCCTAGCTCAAGAAACTCATTCCAGGGTTTCTCCATCTTTTTTTAACCATTCAAAAAGTAGCATTTCAAAAGGTCTTCTAAATAGGATTTCTGTTGCCAATGACCTTATCATTTGACGTGAATTGTTTTCCACCAAGCCATTTTTTCAAGCTTGGAAGTAATAAAAAGTCACTAGGGACCAAATATGGTGTATGTAGTGGATGTTGAAATAAAAAAAACTAATTTCTTAACGAAAAGTGAAGAATCAGGCGTGATATTGTGGAATCGAGACATAATGAAAACTTTGTTGCAATTTTCCACAGTTAAAACTTTAACCGTGGAAAATTGCAACAAAGTTTTCACTAATTTCTTAATTTTGCCCCACATTGTCTTGATTGAAGAGAGTTTTTACTTTGCCAAATGAGGATAGTTTTTTTTCTGCCCTCAATCCATACAATAAGAACACATTATGCTCTCCAATTATTATACGTCCTTTTTGCAAGTAATCGATGTTGATTTTTCTGCAAGCATCACCTTTTCAGCTGATTTCACCATCTTCACCTTCTTCAGAGCTGAATTGTCTTTAGACACCCACTGTTTCAACTTTTCCTTTATCTATGGAGTGTGATAGTGTATCCATATTTCATCCACCATTATAACTTGATGCAGAAACTTGTCAGAAATGCAGTGGAAGAGAATCAAACCAACCCTCGAATCAACCCTGTGACTGCATATATAAGCAAACACATAGACACTCAATTTTTCCTTCAAATTGAAAATGCTGTAACTTATGATTTTCTGTTATCAACTGTTTCACAAACTTTGATTCATTGATAATTCAAAACATATTGTGGATTTTGTCAATCTTAATAGAGCATTTCTCTTCTACTAGATGTTCCAATCCCAAATAATGCTCATCATTGATGAATGAATGACCGTGTTTAAACACATTAAACTAATTGTAAACAGTTGCAAATACAGGAGCAGATGTGTCGTGAACTTCATCCAACTTGGCTTTGATCTCTTTCAGTGTTGTGTGTTAAATAGAAGTGTTTGAAGGCCAAACAGAACTCAATTTTTTCCTAAACAAACAAAAGTTTGTTGAATTTGATGGTTTCAGGCTCTACTTTGTGAAATTCATGATCACTGAATATATAAGCATAGTATTTTTTCACACAAAAAACTTTATTATACTAATACTGGCTTCAATGCATAGGGGACATCATCAGAGTTTTTTGTTTGAAAAAATGCTAAGTTTATTTGTTCAGTGAAAAGCTGGTTGCTTCAATCAAGTATGAAAATGTAACCATGTGATGGGTATAACTGAAACTAACAGCAGTCAAGTGAGAGATGAGGCGTACTAAAGGCACACCTTTTCTGATAATACAAGCACCATCTCTTGGATTTTTTAAGAGGCCGTTAAGCAACTCCGGTTTAAGGGTTTGAAATATTTTAGAACTGAATTTAACCCCTGTGAGAAGGGGGACAAGAATACTCCTGCAGCACCTCTGCTGGGCATAAAAGGCAACCGATGGCGCTAGAAGATTACCTTGTTAGCTTTCTAAAATGGTAGCAATGGTAATGGTGATATAGGTTATTGTTATGCCAATTTATATTGAGGCTTAGTATGGTTTGTTTTATGAAGGACAAAGAATTCAACACACAGATAAAGGAGGTTTTTTGAAGTATCGATAAGTATGGGCTCTGAAACTAAACTTTGTTTAGTTTCAGAGCCCATAAGAAACGCTAGCAAGCAAGAAACAAGTTTTCCTTAAGAATTCACCAAATTTAATGCATCAAGTGAGGAGTCCACCTTCTCCAGGAAGTTGAAGTCTTGAAGAAAATTCCAATTACCCTGTGAGCCAGGTGTCAAGGAAGGTATGGTGTCCTATGACATAATGAATATTTATACCCTCTGAACTTGCTGTGAAATTGCGTTTTTCTAAGCATTAAATGAAGTTAAAATTTAATGGAAAATTTAACCAATGATGCTAAAGTTATCTGGTGTAACTGCAATGGCATCAATTTACTTCATAATGCAGCCCAGAAATGTGGTGTTACTTGATGTCCAAGATACCTCCATCT
The DNA here is from genome assembly GCA_037158775.1 of Hetaerina titia. NCBI lineage: Eukaryota > Metazoa > Arthropoda > Insecta > Odonata > Calopterygidae > Hetaerina > Hetaerina titia. Next base: position 21,814,955 of record CM073772.1, read on the forward strand.
GAAGCATTGTCCGATTTTATGAATGCAAGTATTATCAGAGTTACTTCTTGAAAGGTGACAGTAGAGGTAGTGATAGTAGTGTGTAACATCATTTAATTTAAAAACGTATAGCAGGCCTAAATGTTTGTAATATTATGCACCCCCTGATGCTAGAATTGAGTGTAGAGAACTGGAATATGCAACAGTGGCTTACATTTCTGTACATCCTGGCAGGAAACTTCAACCCTTGCATTATATTGGGTTCAGACCAAACAAATTTGTGTGGCAAGGCAGTAGAGAAAGCAATAAGCTGATGGAGATGCATGGTAACTTAAACAGCAGTCGGGGAGTGGTTAGCAGCTATTACCTGCTCATTGTCCTTTTTTAACACCTATATTATACCACCTGGGGTCATGATTTGCTTTAGCGTTTTGGAAATGAAAAGATGATAACTTTTTAATTTCACAGAAATTTATTACGATAACACCCCTGGTTTCGACGTCCAACGTCATCCTCATGTGGACGTCGAAACCCGGGTCGTATCGTAATAAGTTTCTGTGAAATTACAAAGTTGTCATCTTTTCATTTCCAATATGAATCGATTTCACAAAGTTACGCCGAATACCATCAATTACATCAAGTGCTTTAACGTATTTTACAGGAATGAAATCTGTGGATCCTTTTTGCATAATTTGGGCAAACTGTGTCCAAGTTTCTTCCACGGTGGCAAGAATTAAGCGCGTTTTGAACTCGTTTAGTGAAGAGTTTCAAAATCTGCTTTATGATAATTATAAATTTTTCTTTTTGGCTTAACATTCTTTTTTATTTCCACGTTCAAGTTGATGATAACTGATTCATGGTCACTCATACCCTCGTCAGTCATTACACTACTTATGCGTTCCGGTGTGTTCATAAGAAATAAGTGCAATATGTTCTTTCCACGGGTGGGAGTGCGTACTGCTTGATGGAGCGAGTTTCTTTGAACACATTTTAATAAGAAACTACAAAATTCGCGATCACGGGTCCGGGACTTAACGCTATTGCTGTCCCAATAGATACCAGGGAAGTTAAAGTCACCACCAATTATGTTGATGCATTTATTATTTTTGCGTGTTAATTTATTTTAAATTTTATCCACTGTCCCATAATTTTCCGTGAAATCTCTCAAAATCGACGCTAATGATCCTGCCAAGAGCGATTCGCGTCTGGGGGGATACGTGGCTAAGGAATAAGCATTCTAAGCCAGACTCCTACGATGGATTATTAAGTCGCAACACTTGATCTAGATACATTCATTACGATCGGGGCTTTTCTGTAAATTAAACAATCAAGGATCTCAAGGAGAAACGTGCTTGCGTTAACTTGATTGAAATGGTCAAAAGATATTTACGAAATGTTTTCACTTTTTGCCATGGGCCTATTGAGAGGATTGTTTGCTTGTGTAACGCAATGTAACACGCGTTACCGTATTTCAAAGTGTGCAATAATAAGGCGAACACGATCACTCATCTGAATGGCCTTCCCCGTCGAATGACGGCTTCCACATTAAAAAATTTCTCCCCGTGTACTTGAAATTCATTCTCCACCACTTGAATTTTATGGGGAGGTAGGCTTAGGTGAACTTTCTTGCGAAGCTTCCGTGCCTGCAAGTGTGGTATTGCGTCGTATTGCTGAAATCATTGTGCAGCATCTGCTAATGACAGGCTGGTCATCTGTCCGGATTAGTTGGAATTTTCGAGTGTCCATCTAAACCTCGCGACGCTTTCTACAGCAGGTGTACGTATTCCACACGTGGGTGGACGACCACAAAAAGCTGAACAGGTGTCGCGGTGGACACGGAAATCATCGCCACCATCCAAAAAAGCATACCAGAGTCGTACCAATGAATTGGTAATGTTGATGTTTCCTTCTGGAAGGGCATCATTCGTGAGGTCAAGAGACCGTCAATAAAATGTCTTGCTGGTCAAATGACCGTCGCTAATGAGAATTGGATTGAGAAAATGTAACGTTTTTAGAATGTAGTATACATCTACATAAATACCCTGCGAGCCACCAAAAAAGGTGTGCGGCAGGGGGTGCAGCTAAGGAGGATAGGGTAAGGGATGAGGGGGTAGGGGTTTATCAAATAGGTTTGGGAAGGTGGGGGGAACCTGTAAGAAAAATATAAATATATATCCACGCGCAGTCCCTAACCTGTACGTTAATACTTGTTGTGTCGAACTGACTCCTGGGGGATTTCGACTATAATCATTCTGGTCTCTTATCATTCTAGGAAAAAATGACATTTTAAACCTGTCAGTCTTACAGTCTATCTCTCTAATCTTATATTCGTGATCCCTCCGACCGTAATACGTTGGGGTTCGTATTATATTCTTGATGCCATCGGAAAAGCGATATAACACTGACCAAGAAGGGAATAAAACATCGGCTACGTAGTATCAAAGCAAACAAAGCACCTGGTCCGGAAGAAATACCTGCTAGAATATTAAAGGAATTAGCCGAAGACATTGCCCCGTTTTTAGAAATTGTTTTCCTAAAATCGATAGAAGATGGCTCAGTACCTCGCGACTGGAAGCTAGCCCAAATAACTCCCATTTATAAAGGCGGGGATAATGATAAACCAAACAATTATCGACCCATTTCTTTGACATCGATCTCTTGTAAAATATTAGAACACATTATTTTCAGTAACATAAGGAGGTTTCTTGATAGTAGGAAATTCCTAAGCCACAACCAGCACGAATTTAGGAAGAGCAGATATTGCGAAACACAGGTCTTTTCATTCACGATATACTTAGACCGGGAGAAAACAACTCACAAGTCGATGTAGTATTCCTAGATTTCAAAAAAAGCCTTCGATTAAGTCCCACACAAAAAATTGTTACACACACTTAGATGCTATTGAATCAATGAGAAAATTATTAATTGAATTAGAGACTTCTTGTCAAATCGCAAGCAAATAGTAGTCATCGATGGCGAACAGGACATAAACTACGAAATAGAGGGTTCAGTGCTAACTACGGCCAAACAAGTAAAATATTTGGGGGTACTAACATCACGCCATTCATAGGGAGCCCATATCAGGACAATATGCGGATCCACTTTAAAGAAACTGGGCTTCATTAAACGGGTGGTGGGGAAATGTAATGAGAAAGTTAAAGAGAGGTGTTATTTTGCTCTAGTTAGACCACATTTGGAATATGCCGCAAGTATTTGGGATCCTTGAGAGAAAATCTGGCAAAAAGAACTAGATAAAGTCCAGAGAAAATCCGCCAGATTCGTGAAAAATATATATGACAAGAACACAAGTGTAACAGGTCTCTTACGGGATTTAGGCTGGGAGCCCCTTGAAATACGAAGAGAACAAGCGAGACTTAGACTTTTAGAAAGATTCAGAACCAGCGAGTTTAACGATGACACAAAAGGAATTATAATGGCCCCATACTACTTAGATAGATAAGACCGCAAAGATAAAATAAGGGAGGTAGATTTCATTACAGATACATTCAAATACTCATTCTTCCCCAGAACAATCAGAAATAATAATAGTAAGAATCCGAAGTCTACTAAGAAATATTAAAAACATTTAAGTTACAAGTCGGAACAAAATTAAAAATTCAAAGATTGTGCATGTGTATGTTTGTTGGTAGTTTGTGTGTTTGCATGTGTGTGAAAGGGTTCGTGCATGAATGTTTACCATATTTGGTTTGTGGACTATAAATCTGTGGCTTCTGCATGCGGTTTTTTTCTAAATTACGGGTGGTGCACTAACACCCCCCGCCACACGTCCTTGCGGCGGCTTGCGGGGTATTGAGTAGATGTAGATGTAGAAAAGTAAAGGGTCCTTCTTTAAATGTTTTTAATAAGTTTAATCTATATTGTAAACGCCGATGTGTAAGGAAATCCCAGCCTAAATTTTCTAACAAAGTAATTACATTACTGCGTTGGTCGGACTCAGATTTTCAAACACTTCATACCCTCAATGAACAAATAAATAAATTTACACGTAAAAATAATAAATGCATCAACATAATTGGTGGTGACTTTAACTTCCCTGGTATCGATTGGGACAGCAATAGCGTTAAGTCCCGGACCCGTGATCGCGAATTTTGTAGTTTCTTATTAAAATTTGTTCAAAGAAACTCGCTCCATCAAGCAGTACGCACTCCCACCCGTGGAAAGAACATATTGCACTTATTTCTTATGAACACACCGGAACGCATAAGTAGTGTAATAACTGACGAGGGTATGAGTGACCATGAATCAGTTATCATCAACTTGAACGTGGAAATAAAAAAGAATGTTAAGCCAAAAAGAAAAATTTATAATTATCATAAAGCAGATTTTGAAACTCTTCACTAAACGAGTTCAAAACGCGCTTAATTCTTGCCACCGTGGAAGAAACTTGGACACAGTTTGCCCAAATTATGCAAAAAGGATCCACAGATTTCATTCCTGTAAAATACGTTAAAGCACTTGATGTAATTGATGGTATTCGGCGTAACTTTGTGAAATCGATTCATATTGGAAATGAAAAGATGACAACTTTGTAATTTCACAGAAACTTATTACGATACGACCCGGGTTTCGACGTCCACCTGAAGATGACGTTGGACGTCGAAACCCGGGGTGTTATCGTAATAAATTTCTGTGAAATTAAAAAGTTATCATCTTTTCATTTCCAAAACGTTAAAGCAAATCCTGACCCCAGGTGGTACATTATAGGCCTTAATAGGGCCCTTGGAAAGCAGAGAATGTTACACTCTAGGGTAAAGAACTCAACACCCTTAGACCATAAACAGCTATTGGACAAGTATAGATCTTCTGAAATTGAAACCAAAACACGATTACGTAGCGCTTTACAAAAATTTTAACGTAAAGTACTACTGCGAATATTTGGACACTGACCCCAAAGCTTTCTGGTCGTATGTTAGGGAAGTAAAGGGGGGTAAACAATCCGTGGCTTGCTTAAGGGATTGTAACAATATCATTCATACTGACAGTGAGGGTAAAGCTAACATTCTAAACAAATTCTTCCAAAGTGTTTTCACGAACGATGTAGCCACCGCGTATGTCCAAGAAACAATATATACTGAACCCATGGCAAAAATAACAGCGGATGAACAAGGAATTGTCAAATTGCTCAAAGACATTAAACCAAACAAATCCCCGGGTCCCGTAAACATACCAGCTAGGGTGATAAAATACTTAGCTCCTAACATCCCCCCGTATTCAAATTTATATTCAGCAAATCCCTCACAGAGTGCAAAGTCCCTAAGAATTGGAAAACCGCGCAAATAACGCCTATTTTTAAAAGTGGTGACAAGGAGGACTCCAGTAATTACTAGTAGTATTACACAGTAGTGTGCACTACTGTGGATTTGGGTTTGCATGTTTTGTTAGTTTTAAATGCGGTTTTTCTTTTTTTTCCTTTTTTTGGTTGGTGATCTAACACCCCCCGCCACACGCCCGGGCTTCCAGGGTATTATGTAGATGTAGCGCATAATACATGGCGACCACCGTCACGTTTGTTCTTTCATTTTCAAAGTTTTGTTCTAAAAATAAGTTAGAAGTTTTCTGTTCGAACCTCCTGTCTGCGATGCGTTCCACGTGCCAGAGCGGTGTCTTTGCAACCAGACACACTACGCGATATATCTACTCACTGATTCGGAAATTGATGACCTGATCTCTGATGAGGACTTGTAGTATTTCATTTCGTAGTTTTCTCTGGATGATTTTGTAGCGCATTGAATTGATTTTGTTGGACCGATTCACATCGTCAGAGTTGATCAGGGCGGGTTAAAATTCGAGAGTTAATAGATTAGCCGAAAAGAAGTTTCAAATAAGTGTAACTGCACAAAGTTTAAGGAAGGCCGCAGTCAATCTTTTTCAGAATGTCCATCCATACTTTCTTAAGTTCATAAATGGAGATAAAATTGAAAGAAACAAGGAATATTGAATGAAAGGCTTGCAAAAATTGTTTTGGAGTTTATTGGGCATGATGAAGATTCCGAGTGCAAAGACACAGTAGAAAAATTGATATAAAAGTCTCTAAGAACTATGTCTTTGGAAGAAGGGTCTATGCGTTTATAAGATCATTTTCCAAACGCTCACGTGGATTGCTTTTCTGTGAATCTTGTGACAGTTAATGGAAATTAAGAGCGATGCCATAAGGATATGAAGGAAATGGAACGACGATACCAAGGAAGATATCGAATCGTGTTGAGATACGTTAAGCGAAGATTTAAAGGCTATAACGTTACGCCTCCATGGGTGATAAATATTTTATGTCGGTAGGACATTTCTTGGAACTTGTTTGTGGAAGTACGCAGAATGGATGTGCCGCAAGTCGGAATGTGGACGGACCAGGTTAGTCCGTTAGAAGGCTTCCGAGCCAAAGGTCGACGGTTCAAAACCCGACTCCGAAATGCATGCTGGGCTATGGCCTTGTGGAACGAGCTAAATTCCCCTGACTTCAACTCGGGACATTTTTTTTGAAAGCGAGGATGGAACACATTTCTTATTTCCCCTACATCTCTACATTTACATAATACCCCGCAAGCCACCACAAGGGCGCGTGGCGGGGGGAGTTAGGTCACCACCCAAAAAAAGGAAAAAAGAAAATCCGCATTAAAAACTAACACATACATGCAAACCCAAATTCACAGTGGTGCATACATTCATAGAAACATCCTATCATTTTATACGTATGCAAATACACATCTACCTCCCCTCACTCCACAAGCATGCAAGTACATATGCTTTATTATAACAAATAATTCTACCTTAGGATGCAGCAAGAAATTTATCCAAGTACGTGCAAGCTAGATTTTAGTAAGTACCAAGGTGAAATACCACCACCACAAGAACGTGCAACATAAAACGCTTTTCTACCCAAGGTGAGGAATTTGGCCCAACGCTGCAGCTAGGAGGAGGGCTCCACCACGGAGAGGGACAAGGGATGCAAGGGGAAAATTAGGGTGCCAAAAGTAGAGCAAACAATACTGTAAACAGCACTACATTACTTAATGGCCTTCCAATGCGGTCATGCGGGAAGGGTTTTGACATAACACAAAGGGGGTTAGTTAAAGTGCAAGCAATTGAGTATAACTAATTGTTACCTAGACGCTGAGGGTGACAAGCGGCATTTTTGTTATCTACTAATGTAACCCTACAGTTATTATCCCGTATTCTCCGTGGGAAGGAGTCCTTGAGTCTGATAGTTATGGCATCTACTATATTTCCCGAATTTTGTATACATGATCCAAGCGACCATTGTATGCTGGAGTGCGAATAATTTGCGAGACCTCGGTGCTGAAACATGCGGACCTGAATTTATTTAGTAAGTCCAACCTAGCATTGAGTCGTCTTTCTTCCAATGATTCCCATCCCAACTCCGTAAGCATTTCAGTGACGCTTTTCGTTTTATCGTAACAGTTTTTCACGAAGCGAGCTGCCCGGCGTTGAACCTTCTCAATTTCCCGAATGAGGTCTTTTTCACTCGGATCCCATGCGTTACATGCATATTCTAAATGGGGTCTTACAAGAGCGTGATAGCAACGTTCCTTGACCTTGGAGTCACTTCTGCCGACGATGCGTCTTATAAATCCTAATTTTTTATATGCTTGTCCGCAGACTTTACGTATATAGGTCCCCCAAGTTAAGTCCTTAGTGAATGTAACACCTAGGTATTTCACCGTATCAACTACTTCTAGGTCAACTCCAGCTAATTTGTAAATGAATCCCGTGGATCTTTAAAGAAATTTACCACCGAACATTTATTAAGGTTTAAAGGCAATCCCCATTTTGAACACCATTCATTAATGAAATCTAAATCACGTGCTAGATTTAAACGGTCCTCATCCCCAGATATCTCCCGATAAATCACTGTGTCATCTGCGAACATCCTTATCTTACTTTTCACTTCGCGATTCAAATCGTTAACAAAAATCAAGAATAGTAATGGTCCGATAACCTGAGGTACCCCCGAAGTGACTCGTACGCTGTCGGAACTAGCGCCGTCAAGCTCTGTTCCCACTCTGAACGGAAGTCTTTAACCCAACTTATTGCGCCCTTGTGTACACTTGCGCCCTTTAATTTACGGATGAGTTTACCATGTGGAACCTTATCAAATGCCTTTTGAAAATCTAAAAAGATCGCATCCACTTGTCTACCACTTTCACCCGATAAAATAAATCATGTGTGAATAATCCTAATTGGGTCTCGCATGAGCGGGTTTTCCTGAATCCGTGTTGATTGTGCTCTAAAATTTTGCAACACATAGAAGTGAGAGATATGGGTCTGTAATTACTGCGGTCCTCAACCCCTGGGGTGGTATCTGTAATCGCTCATGTTGATTTGGTGTGTGTAGCCCGTTTCTATGGTTTTTTTTATCGCTGATTGTTTCTTATACTTAATCAGATAGAAAATCACTCTCTGGAGAGAGGTATTGCGTATATCTTTCGAACATGAATTCAGTGTCCTCCGACCGGCAGCAAAACAGAATGCTTAGAATCTTGTCTACCAGGGTCTCTTCACGGAGGAAAAACATCAACCTCGCTGCGAAGAGTGTGACCTGCCCATGACGGTGAACCATATCCTGACACGATGTGACAAATACCAGAGGGCAAAATACAGTTTTAAATTAAGTGGAGTGATTTAAGTAATATTTTAGGGAATGGCCCTAACTCCGTAAATAGAATACTATATAATGGTTTGAGGCGTCACTTTGTGGAAGAGATTCATATCGGACAAGAAAATACTTCGTTCTTCCACATTCAATGTATTTGGAAGAACAAAGCATATGTATATTTGCCTACGTACGTTTCAAATTGTTTTTAACCTCATGCACTGTGGCGCGTTGCGCACGACTACGAATGCCTGTGACATTGTATGTACCGCTTTCCGTCACAATATCTTGTTCCTTTAAAAGCCCAAAAATTTCAGTTTTTAAAAGAGGATACCTATGTAGCTTAACTGGCCAAAGCAATCGGCCGGACATTGAGGGATGCTGGTTCGAATTCCCGTCAAGGCGAATGATTTTAATTCTCTGAAATTGTTACATTGAAGTGGAAAAAGTGTTTTGTATTCCGCTCCTTAAATATAGTATTAACCTTTATAAGGGAAACTAGCCGAATAGGAAAACTACAGTTGTGGTATCCTTTTTTAGTCTATTTAGTAAAAATATTAATGCATGTGTTTATTTATCTATTTATTATTAGGGTATTGAGGTCATAAACCTTCTGACATTGGTTCAAAATGACCACAGCTGTCGACGCACCCCAAAATATAAAACTACTCTTTCCATGTGAATAGGTGATAACTTCAGGCGTCGGAGCAAATAGCGACCCATGCAGCATTTCTCTTTTGCTTACTATTGGGGTTAAATAGGAGGTTTAAGGAAGGGCTAGTATCAAAGTATATGTGGAATTGGCCATTAGAGTGACCTCTTGGGCCAACGAGGGCTCTTGCAACGAGCATTCCAACGAGGAAAGTCTTCGAGGGGTCTCTCATGCTTTCGATGAAAGGTGGCATTGAACATTGGCCATATTGAAAACTCAGTCTCTATTTCTCCGCTCTCTGGCTGCTATATGGTTCGCCTAAGGTCTAAACACGCGCTTTCTGCGGACGGTCGGACGGGTCGGCGGCATACCCTGGTTCATTGTCCGGTCCCGCCCTAGACTCCTGGCGTGCTGCGAGTAACTCTTTGGAGTAGTCAGTCGTATACGCAAGTTGACATTCTAATTGCTGCGGCCCCTAAAGGAGATTTGGGTCAAGGCCTTCGTGGCTCTTCCGGGCGCATGACGAAAGAGAAAATCCTTTCTACGGGCGCGAGAATGGGAGAGCTCGCGCGAGGGCGTCTCGAACACTCTTCGGCGCTCATTTGGCTTCATTCCGCGATGTTCGGTCCAGGCATCAAAGAAACTATTTATAAGAATGGTACGTATGCTTCTTGAAGGAAACGAATTCATTAACTAATTGCTTCGTTTCTCCTGGTGGGAGCATTAAAATATTAAATTGGTTATCTGTGCAGCTAACAAATTACTATAGATGTATCTGCGCTAAACGGATTTGTTGTTTATGGTGTTACCTCGCTCACAGCCCTCATCGTCCAAGCTAAATATGGTTTGAAGTTGTAAATTTATGTTTTGAGTTTTCATCGTTGCAGTTTTGTCTCGTCGCCGTGACATATTGTTTCATGGCAAACTGATCGTTGGTATTGCTGGGAATTAATTAATTAAACTTAATTGGAATCAATTTGATTTACATAAAATTGGAATTGGCCTATTTTGGTGGGCAAAATAGGACTAGGCATTATGGATTGATGAATAATCGATAAGATTATGTTAAATTTTTAAGGCCACTGATTTTTTTAACTTTCAATAATCTTTGATACGGGAAAGTCGTAGGGAAGAGGTGGCCATCACGCGCTTGAGGATAGGGCACTGCGCCCTGACACACTCTTACCCTCGTGGACTACTTCTTCCCACGGACAATAAGGGTTAACAACTGTAGGGTTACACTAGTAGATAACAAAAATGCCACTTGTCACCCTCAGCGTCTAGGTAACAATTAGTTATACTCAATTGCATGCACTTTCACTAACCTCCTGTGTGTTGTGTCAAAACCCTTCCCGTATGACCGCATTGGAATGCCATTAAGTAATGTAGTGCTGTTTACAGTATTGTTTGCTCTGCTTTTGGTACCCTAATTTTCCCCTTCCATCCCTTGTCCCTCTCCATGGGGGAGCCCTCCTCCTACCTGCAGCGTTGGGCCGAATTCCTCACCTTGGGTAGGAGAGCGTTTTATATTGCACATTCATGTGGTGGTGGAATTTCGCCTTGCTACTTATTAAAATCTAGCTTTTACGATATTGGATAAATTTCTTACTACATCCTAAGGTGCAATTATTTGTTACATTATAGCATATGCACTTGCATGTGTGTAAAATGAAGGAATGCATACATTTGAATTTGCATGCGTGTAAAATGATAGGATGTTACAATGAATGTATACACTACGGTGGATTTGGGTTTGCATGTATGTGTTGGTTTTTAATGCGGTTTTTCTTTATTCCTTTCTTTGGGTGGTGACCTAACAACCCCCGCCACACACCTTTGCGGCGGCTTGCGGGGTATTATGTAGATGTAGATGTACCCCTTCATGGAGGAAAAAGTGCTGCTTCACTGCGGCGAATACGACCAGCCCCCGACGATGAGTCACGTATTGAGGGACATATCGGAGGGAACGTGAAAAACTGAATGTGACGGAGGATCTGGGAGCAATCCTAGGTGATGGCCCTGGAATTTTAAACGGGGTTGTGGCATTTTTAAAAGAAACTGGACTAATTTATAAAGTCTAGTTTTAGAATTTTTAATGTCTTTTTTTACCTAATAATTTATAATCTATTTACTATAACATTTTTGTCATAATTTTTAAATCTATTTAAAATTTTTTAGTTGAATATATTTTTACGTAAATATCATTATTCATATGTATTTATTTATTTAGTAAAATTGTTTTGAGGGTTTAAACGTTTTGACAGTGGTGCAAAATGACTATAGCTGTCGATGCACCCCAAAAACTCCAGAACTACCACTACTCTTTGGATACGGATGGCGAATAGTAAACAATGTCTCAACCACTCATTATTAAAAAAAAATTTATATCGCAGGTGCTTCGTGAAAAAGACGTTATACGAGGTATGTTGAAAAAGTATCGCCAATTTTTGAATTTCCGCTGGTTACGTATATTTATTTTTCTATTTTTGTGGCATTATGTTGATACTTATGTCTCTCACTTATACCGAGAAGTTCGCCCGTTTGGAATGTCTAGTTAATTGTTGACAGCTGTTTTGCTTGGACGTGTTTTGGCTTGTCTTCGATTTCTTCTTCGATCAGCTAACTTTCCATGTCCTCGCACTGCGTCCTCCATTGCGCTTCTTTTACGCTATCTGTTACGTGTCTCAATTTGTTATTTAACTCATAGTACTTCCTTCTACCTCAATGTTTTTTTTATATTATTCCATTTCCTTCGCTCGTCTGCCTCTCTAGTTATCTCGTACATAATCCTAGTCCGATAGGGCGCCTGTCGACTTCTCCCTTCTATTGATTGCTTGGTAACGTGTAACCCAGAACAATTCCCAGGTGCGTTGATTTATTTTTTACCTCTACTGATATTATTCCATCTGTCTCCCGCTCAATGTTTACTACGCTTCTTTTTTAAATTTTGGTTCAATATAATTGCCACTCCTTGTTCTTCCTCTCCGCACTACATTACTCCGTTACTATCCCCGTTACCCTTTCAACTCGGCTCGTACAACCCTCAAATATTTATTTCTCTATCCATCTTCCAATAAATACTTTCTAAGCTCCCCGTCCTTAACATCATCCTCGCCTTCCAAATCCCTGTTCTTTCTCGTTCAGTCAACTTCTGGGCTCTTGACGTATATGTCGCTTTGCAAGGATTTCGTGAGGTGACGTCCTCAGATGCCCTTCACTCCCAAACTCGACCCAACCCAACGAGTTATGTAGTTGCCATAAATCATACTCGGATCTCTCTCAGCACAGAGTATACCCTTCCGAAACGTCAAGGTTTCATCTCATGGCGAGGAACGAGATAATATATGTGTAAGGTAAATACTTAAAGATCTTTGATGTAAGAAGTGGATAATCCGAAGTATGACAGAATATTTCAACCAAATGCTTTGGCACTGGAAAGCTAGAAACCTTCTACATCTATATCTACATCTACTCAATACCCCACAAGTCGCCGCAAGGGCGTGTGGCGGCACCATCCGTAATTTAGAAAGAAAAAAAAACCGCATGCAGAAACCACAAATTTATAGTCCACAAACTAAACATGGTAAACATAGAGGTAAAGGGAGGTAAACCTTAAGGTATTGACGAGCCCCGCGGATGTAATATTGCTGTCCCGCTAAATTATGTAGTTGGTGAGGCTAGCTTTGATTGCCTCAATCAGAGCAACTTATTTTTGCCGATCGGTAATGCTTTGCAAATTGAAATGCCGGTTAATGGAACTTTTTGTGATTTGGCAAAAGTGAAGTGTAAGTAGGAACGTATATTAAGATAAATTCCTCGCGGTTTCATTGAAATACAAACCAAATGCTCCAGTTCTCGTTCTCCTCAACTTTGATACACCCCCCATGTTACCTCACTGAATTTCCGTTAAAATTGGCTGCTATGCGGGACGTCAACAGCATAAAAATATGGTCATTCGTTTAGAATGTAGAGGATTGACAAATGAACTTCTCCGCAAATCCGTACTATGGGCAATAAAAATAATTAACCCCCCCCCCTAGGGTCCTAAATTCTCTCTCAAACAATCAAGACGGTGATATTGCGGAGAGGAAACCACTAATGACATCGCACATAATCCATTCGATTTTTCTTCTCCCGCGTTTTTTTCCCACGATATCACGAGACATGGGTATCGGAACTACTGGCTGACCCGAAAATCTCTCTTTCGAAGATTGTCTCTCGCACGAACATTACTTTATTAATTCTTATTCAGTGTTGATATAGTGCGCATTCATTTAGTAGCGTAATGTGTTGTGTAGTCCAACTGTCTTGGCCTGGCCAAGCTTTCATTTCCGCGCTCTTGGCACCTCCTAACGACTCACGGTGTAGAAAGATTTAACGATGTACTTCAGGTGTTTAAGTATTCCTGTTCCTTTGCCAACTCGTTGCCCCGATAGTTATCCCAGAAAAGTTCTCCCTCGCAAAAATTCTTGCCTGTTGTGAGATAGTCCAATATTATAGTCTTAAATAAAAAGCAATATTGGCATAAATGAGAGTCTAAATAATATTACTCTTAATTAATGACTTTACTATCAATACCCTAATGATGGCAAGTATAAGGTCCGGCGTTCAAATCCCGGGTAAGGAAATATTTTTACACATGTGATCTGCTCCAATTCGCCTTCCCCACCTTTTCTGTGTCCGTCTTTTATGTGTTTTCCTATCCCCTTTCCTTATATCAATTTCTGTGTGAAATTATATAAAAATATATAGAACACATAAAAGAAACACTCACACGTTATTTCTTGATAATTTCGACGGAATTGAGCTCCATCTTCCTCGGGAGATTAGTTAGGACTGACTGGCGAAAGGTATGAGGGACAGAGAGAGAAGGGGACGGGGGAAGGGGAGAATAGGTGGTGGGGGAGGGGTGAAAGAAGGGGTTGTGGAGGGGAAAATGGAGAAGGGAGGCCAGAGGGGAGCGGAGATGGGATAGGAATGAGGGGGAGAATGTGGAAATAGTTCCAAGCGACACAGAAGACAAATGATTCATCCACAGATATTACAACATCCACGACCCAGGTGTAAACTCACAAAGTCATCATCAGGACTTGACAAGTCAAAACCCAGGCAAAGAATGACAAAATATATGCGAATGAACAAAATATCCCACTATCCCGCATGAAACAAATCCACACCTATCTACTTCAACCCTCTATAATTAGTGAACGACATTGGGACCCGTATGTTGATAGGCTTTGCACTGCCATATAAATGCCGTTTCCATCGTTTTTAATTTTATAGGGTTACCGGATGGGGGAAGGAATGCTAGAACGGAGGCACTGTAACACTGGTTGAAGGGGGTGTTGCGGTGGAAGGTATGTTTGGGGATGGGAAGACGTGCGGACGGGGAAGAGGAATTACATGAGGCATGATGATTGTTTATCCTGAGCTTCAAGGGTGTGGAAAGAGACTTGGTGGTTTTAAGGAGATCTGAGGTTGGCGGGCCGTTTGAAGGTAACAGAGGGCCATTTGGGAAGAAGGTTGAACGAAACGTTGTGATTTTTGAGGATGGGGTACAGGTCTTTGAGGATGAATTTGAGGGACTGAATTCCAGGGAAGTAGGTGGTACACATTGAGAAAGGGTAGAAGTCTGTGGTTGAGGGACGATTGGGGGTGTAGGAATGTTTTTGGATTTTTTGTTAAGGAGAGAATCTGGGTATCCACGTTGGAGGAGGGAGTGGTGAAGGTTGTTAAAGAATTTATTGAGGGATTCGCGATGGTTGCAAATGCGGTGCCCGCGGATAGAGAGGAAGTAAGGGAGGGAGCGTTTGGCATGGTAGGGGTGGCAGCTGTTGAAATGAAGGTATTGTTGTTTATTAGTAGGTTAAGTATGTACTGAGGTCAGAAACTTGTTATTAGTTAGGGAAATATGAACGTCAATGAAGGTGATCTGTGAGGATGAGATGTTGGAAGTGAAAGAAAGATATGAGGAATCATTGAGTTGGGAGATGAAGGAATTGAGGGAGTCTATGTTATGTGGCCAGAGTAAAAAAATGTCATCAATATAACGAAGCCACAGAAGGGATTTTAGAGGGTAACTGGAAAGGAACTTCTCTTCCAGGACACCGAGGTGGAGGTTAGCGTATTAGGGGCTGAATCTACTTCCCATGGCGGAGCCCTTGATTTGGAGGTAAAAGTTGTTATTAATATAAAGAAAGTTATGGTTTAGGATGGAATTAGAAAGGTCAATGAGAAAATCGGTGCTGGGAATTTGAGAGCTAGAGCGCTTGGAGAGGAAGTGGCGTAGGGAAGCAAGGCCTTCTTCGTGAGGAATGGAGGTGTAAAGGGATGTGACATCGATTGTGTCCATAGTGATCTTGGTGTCAGGAGGGAGGGAAATTGAGTGGAGAAAATTGAGGAAGTGGTAGGTATCTTTGACATAGGAGGGTAACGAGTGAACTAAAGGTTGGAGGTAGTGGTCAACGAAGGCGGAAATCCTTTCGGTCTGGGAGTTGCGGGAGGATAGGGCCCTGGGTTTTTCGATTTGTGTATCTTGGGGAGGATATAGAAGTGGGGGGTGTTTGGATTGGAAGGTGATAGGAGGGAGATGTCACTGGTGGATAGGTTTTCATTAGGGCCGTTCTCGCGGAGGAAAGCGATAATTTCATCTAGGAATGCGGGGTTGGGGTCAGCCGGAATATGTTTGTAGAAAGAAGTATCTGCGAGTAATCTGTTGGCTTCTTTTAAGTAATCAGCGATGTTCAGGGTTTTTTTATTTAACACTTCCGTGTTACTTCGAAGAAATTATTTTTATATATACATAAAATATATAATGTAAATGGAATGAACACTAGTAGATACAAACACAGAAATACATATAAAAGAGGAACTCACTGGATCTCGAATTTTCGGTGGTACAACCACCTTTCTCAAAGGGAGGAAGGAACAGAACTGAGGCAAAGGAGGGCCCGGAAGCACTGGATGGAAGGAGAAGGGGAGAAAGATATGCGAGGGAAGGAGTTTGGAGGGGAAGCGTTAGGCGCGGGATTTTTAAAAAAGGTGGTGATGATATGGTAGGTGTTGGGGGTGGAGGGGGATGAAATTATGTGTATAAAGGGGCAAAAGGTCTCTAATATTAATAACTGGGCGATTCCAGGAATCCAAGAGCCAGATGAAAGCTTGCTCTAGTGTTTTGAGTTTCAGTGGAGGGTATGAGGGTGGGAGGGATGCTAAGATGGATAATTTATAGCATTGGTCAAAGGGAGTGCTGTGTTCGGAGGCGTGTTTGGGGATTTTTTCCCCTCTTTTGGGTGGCTTCGTGAATTGCTGGGAGACGTCGCCTTCTCCCGACGAAGCCGTGAGCACCCGGCCGCCGAGTGAGAGCTCTGGTGGCAACCTTGAGCCGCCCAGCTTTAGAGGTGTGACTCAGTTGGGGGTCCTTTGGGTGGTCTGCAGGCTCCCCTCCTTTAATGAATCTCTTCACCCAGTCTGGAATCTGGAGGGCACATTCCTCTGTGGGTTGACTTTCTTCAACAGGCTGCTCTTCCCAGTTGAAGCATGCATCAGTCAGCGGTGGGGGGGATTGGCTGGTTTTCATTTGGGGGATCACTGAGGTATAATCTCCTCAGAGTCCCTAGAGACATACCCAGAAGTAAGCAGAGGAAGTGAACGTTTCGAATCCTCATCTCCGTTAGGCTGCGGGGTTTTGATCTGGTCAAAAACCTGACCCATGCCCTCGCTTGTTTGCGCAAATGGTTGGGAAGCTTCTGGATACACCGCAGGGCGTGCGACAAACAATAGAAATATTTCTCCAGCACTTGCTCCTCTCTATTACGGTTGTTTTCGTAGAAAGCATCACTTCCATTTCTCGACGCCATTAGAGCGATTGCACTTGTAACGTACGTAATTGTATCAAGAGATAAAGCGAGCCGAAAAGTTAATTGCTCTTCACCACTTCACTACTGATTGCTTTTTGAGTGTCGGTTACTACACATATGTTGTCGGCAGCAGTGTTGCGATAGCTCCTTGGTTCCCATTGTTGTATTTCCCGTAAACATAAATAAATGGATGCGTAAAAATAAATAAATAAAATATATGTTATTTATTTTAATGCGAAACATGTCGCATCCGACACTTGAGATATAACTATACTCCTTATTTACATTGGCAGGGCCGACAACTGTCACAAAACTAGAGAGACTGTCCAACTGATAGATTCAAGCATTCGTTTTTCCCGCGAACTATTCGCGACAGCAATAAAAGGGGGAGCACATAAGATAGTAATAGGTACGTGCTGTCGAAAATATGGGTATAAAAGATTAAATTCCTACTAAAATACACTCTCCAAGTCTGGCCTCCCCCGCCCCTTGTGCCCTTTAGCCAGGTGGGGTGTAGGCGAATGTATATCAAGTCAATTGCTGTATTTGTGAATTGCCCGTCCGGAATGCGTGGAATACTAACCGGTAATTAGTGCCTGAATAGCCCGCCCTCTTTTTACGTGTTTCCCTGTCCTCTTTGTGCAGGCATCGGAATAATAACCTCTGACCATTTAATACTCGTAATACGTGTGTAGGCATGTTGCATGATTGATGTTCGGTCGCCCCCTTTTCCACGCGGATTTAGGATGGATCGCATGGTGCCATGTGCATAAGGAAGTAGAGGAATACACGTAGGATGACTGGTGACCTACCACCCCCTACCACACATTCTTGAGAGGCATTGTGTAGATGCAGATGTAGAAGCCGCCTCAAGGGCGTGTGGCGGAGGGTGTTAGGTCACCACCCGTAAAAGTGAGTCAAATCACATGCAAAACCAAACAAATTTTTGCCAATCCATGGTCGTAAGGACGCATATATTCATGCAAAAACTTTAGTATCACACATGAATGCAAATTTGCTATCTACTAACATACACCCACACATGCACCTACGAATATTCCTTAAGGAAATGGGTGATCAACCCACAGCGCTGACTTCGAGCAGAAGCAATAAGGTACGACGGGAAGATGTAAAGCCTTCTTCAAATGACAATCTGCCCATTCAATCAACGAAAGGATGGACCAGCGGTCGATTTAAACGCCATGGCATATTTATACGAAGAACTCTTCATTGTTAAGGTGACCTCTCTCGACCCAGGGGTGTACTCGCGATGAAGGTTATATCAGAACAATCGCTTCAATTGAAAAAGGAGCGAAATAAACAAATATTGGCGGACGATTATGTTGGTGATACAGATCAAAAATTGTTTTCGCAAAGGGTGAAATATCCCGTCAATCGAATTCGTGGCGCGAGATATTGATGAGTGGATGGATGATGCGACCGTTGACTCGATCGATCCTCCTGCCTGCAGCGTTGGGTCAAATTCCTCAACCTTGGGTAGGAGAGCGTTATATGTTGCACGTTCTTGTGGTGGTAGATTTTCGCCTTGCTACTTACTAAAATCTAGCTTGCACGATATTGTATAAATTTCCTACTGCATCCTAAGGTGCAATTATTTGTTACATAATAGCATATGTAATTGCATGCGTGTAAAATGACAGGATGTTTCTATGAATGTATGCGCCATTGTGGATTTGGGTTTACATGTAGGTGTTGGTTTTGAATGCGGTCTTCCTTTTTCCCCTTTTTTGGATGGTGACCTAACACCCCCTGCCACACGCCCTTGCGACGGCTTGCGGGGTATTATGTAGGTGTAGAATACCGCATTGACCCTACCAGGAGCAATTATCATTACCTGGAAGAGCCGTAGGGTTGATGAGAGCACGCAAGTCCACCACGACGAGGTTGCAGTCGAATGTTGGGGAGGGGGCGGTATTTTAGCGATGTGTGTCTTATATTTAGTAATTTATATCACAACAAAAAGTGATTTTTTGAAAAGTTGCACTGAGAAAGTAATGCTGTCACTGGTCTAACGTCACGCCGAAATAAGTTACACTCGACTAATTGGAAATCATTACGCATTGTCCAAATGTTCACCAGCTTCGATTGTTTTGCCTTCTCACAAACATATCGGAAAGTTCCATCAATTAATACAAATTTTCATGCATGTTCATCTACATCTGCATAATATCCCACAAGCCCTGCAAGGGCGTGTAGCGGGGGATGTTAGGTCACCACCCGAAAAAGGAACAAAACCACATGCAAAATCAACGCATACATGCAAACCTATACTCACAGTGGCGTATACATTCATGCAGAAACCACTTCAACTTACACGCATTTAAACACATACACTATCATATAACAAATAAATGTACCTTAGAATGCAGTAAAAATTTATCCAATAACGTGAAAGCTAGAATTTGAAAATTAAGAAGGCGAAATTCCACTACCACATGGACATACAGCATACAACTGTCTTCTTCCCAAAGACACAGGTAGGGAATGTGACTGCAGTTGGCGGGAAGGTCCCCCCACAAAGAGGGACGAGGGATGGAAAGGGAAACTTAAAAACAGAAAAGGCAGAGGAGCAATACTGTAAAGAGTACACTACATTGTCTATTGATATTCAACTGTGGTCAGGCGAGCAGGGATTCTGCATCTACATCTACTAAATACCCCACACCCGCCGCAAGGGCGCGTGGCGGGGGGTGTTAGGGCACCGCACGTAATTAAACCTAATTCCTTTGCAATGTTTCATTTTGTTCCGACTTGAAAATTGAATATTTTTCATATTTCTAAAGTGACTTTGGTTTCTTACTATTATGATTTCTGATTGCTCTGGGAAAGAAAGAGTATTTGAATCTATCTGTATTGGAATCTATCTCCCTTATTTTATCTTTGTGGTCTGATCTACCCAAGTAGTGTCGGGCCATTATGATTCCTTTAGTGTCATCGTTGAACTCGCTGGTTCTGAATCTTTCTAAAAGTCTAAGTCTCGCTTGTTCTCTTCGTATTGCAAGTGGCTCCCAGCCTAAATTCCTTAAAAGCCCTGTCATACTTGTGTTCTTATTATAACAATTTTTAACGAATCTGGCGGATTTTCCCTTGATTTTTATCTATTTCTTTTTGCCAAAGTCTTTCCTAAGGGTCCCAAATAATTGCGGCACATTCCAAATGAGGTCTAACTAGAGCGAAATAACACCTCTCAGATTGTCAGTGATAATGGTGTGCAGTATGGTTAGCAGTTGTCATTGGATTTCTAATTACTTCGCCTGATTTGAAAAGATAAACATTTTGTACTACAAGTTCAAGTGGGTATCCACGTTAATGTATTAGTTGAAAACGTTCGCTTTAGACTATTTGCATGAATTACACCCTCAGAATTTGGGATAGTTTGATTGAAAGAAAAATTAAATTAATCCAAATTTACACCCACTTCGTGGTGAGGGATGATTTTCAATGGCATGTGCTGTCTCTAATTCTAAACGCAAAATATCGACTTGCGCAGTTTCTCGATCCGTTTGGCGATCGTGTAATATATGTCCTCGTCCATTCACAATCCACTAGTAAAAAACATGAGTTTCGCGAGAGCAGGGATCAATTGACGGATAAGTTACCACAAAGGGTTTCCCAAGAGTTGGAATGTCCAGGGGAGAGAGGCGTGCTGCGGGAGTGAGAGGTCGTAGCATTACGAGTATTATTAGAGGGAGGGGTGGATGAAGGAGTAGGTGGGATTCACTCTTCCGAGGAATGTGGAGGGTAATCCCACCTCTCATTTCCCTGCCTTCATTTTGTGAAACAATTAAGAGAGGTAGAACCGAGCACGCACACGCGAAATAAGCGTTGGTCACGCAGGTCGTGATTGGCGGTCGACCCTCGAAGGACGACCACCTGCCGCGCGTTTTTTTCCGCTTCCGCCGAAACGATCCTCGGCGAAGAAGGTCTCGCGAAAAAGAAGGCGCGATCCTTTCCGAGGAGGGCTCTAGGAGGATTTCGGAATTCGAAGAACTTGGGGGAAACGCGGTTTGAGGAAGACGAGTGGATTCGGAGCGGGAGTTTTGGAAATGTAGGAATGAGGTCACCTCGTGCAACTGCATGGCAGGCCAATGGAGGGCGAATATGCAGGACCACGAGGGAGAACGCATATCACAAATGCACGGGGTTAAAAAAGGAAATGGGGTAACCGGATAACCAATTATTGAATGCTTGCTACACCACCATAAATCTACCCGAAATAATTCAATGGAACGCTAAGCAAATTGAAATTAAAGAAAAACATACCACATTCAATGTTATCAGTTTCTGATTAAGAAATATCTGATTATGTATATTGTTCCTGTACCGAAGTTGAATTGGTTCCAGTACAAAAACCGATATATATATATATATATATATATATATATATATATATATATATATATATATATATATATATATATATATATATATATATATATATATATATATATATATATTCAGCGGCGGGGACGAGAGCCAATGAGGGTTTTCCATGATACTAAATAAAGAGGAAGGAAGAAGCGTAGTAAACATAGAACATATACAATACTTACTCGTAGAAATTAAAGCAAAACCGACGAATTTGGTCATTGTTCAGGTATACATGCCACCGAACAACCACAAGGAGGAAGAATTCAATTGTATGTACGATGAATAGGACGATATAATCGGGTGTTTTCCTGCAGGGAAGCATTTGATAGTGATGGGGGATTGGAATGAGATGGTTGGCGAAGGAAGAGATGGTGATGAGGTGGGGTGACTATGGGTTAGGCATGAGGAATGAACACGGGGAGGAAGCAATGGGTACTGCAGGACACATGGGTTAGTCATCACCAACCAACACATGGTTTAGACACCTCTAAAAGCGTAGGTATACATGGAAAATGCCAGGTGACTCAGAAAGATATCAGATTATACTCTGGTTAGGCACAGGTTTAGAAACAGTCTGATAAATTCGCAGTTTCCCGGGAGCGGATGCGGACTCTAGTCACAATTTAGTTGTTATGAAATGTAACGTCCGTTTCAAGAAGATAAGGCAAGGGCGGCGGTTTAGGAAATGGAATGTAGAAGCATTAAATGGATTAATGAGGAAGGAATATCAGCAGGCTGTAGTGAAAATCATGGATAACGGTAATGAGCTGAGTACTATCGAAGAAGAATGGGAATGTATGAAGAAAGTGATATCGAAAGCCGCAAAAGACACTATGGGAACCATTAACGGGAAAATGAAGGAAGAAGGAAACCATGGGAAATGGATGAGATGATTGCAAAGATGGAGGAGAGAAGAAGATGGATGAATGTAAACACAGAGTTAGGCAAAATGAAGTACAAAGAGTTAAACAATAAATTGAGAAGGGCCACAAATAAAGCAAAAGAAGAATGGTGGAAAACCCAATGCGAGGCTATGGAAAGTTTACAGAGGGGTGAAATTGGTGCGCTATATATAGGGGCTAAGTTATTATCGGGAAGTAAGAAGGTAAGATCTGTGCTGGCAGTTAATGATAAGTGGGGTAAGATAATAGTTGACAATGAAAAAATCCCAGATACATTGAAGGAATATATAGAAACACTTTATGGTAGAGAACTTAGGCCAAAAAGGTTTGAATAGATTAGGGCCTTGATGTAGATGACTATACAGGTAGCTTAGGTCCAGGCATACTAGACGATGAGATAAAAAGGGAATTAAGGGAGATGAAAGCAAAGAAGCCCGTGGGGGTTGACAACATTTCTATGGAACTACTGAAATGTTTAGGAAAATGTCAGAGGAAGATTCTAGATGGATTTTTCTGGCACTGTAACCTTTAAAATTAATGAACTAAATCACATCGCGAGCCTCTTATATTCTGCATACTGCTAGCTACTTCGATGTACGGCTTCTTGAAATAAAACAATTCAATATTAATAGCTACATTTTATTCACTTATTACATAAGTAGTTGCATATGTTCAAATTATGTACATAATAATATATTGATTTGCAGAATTTATTTTTATCCAGATATCTCGGTTATTTCTTATTAATACTTACTTAAAAGCGATATCTCCACCTAAATATGGCCATCGATGGTTTTAATGGTGATGACGTGGCGCCAACAATGCGTTTATTGGTTTCGCACAGTAAGTCCCTACAAGTTGAATTTATAAATTTTAATGGAAACAGCGTATGAAAAAATATAAAGCACAATGTCGTAAGCGAGGAAAACCCACCTTGAATAGACTAATTCCTGGGGACCTTTTTGATCACATATCAAGCAAAGTAACTTGCCTCTGAACCTTATAATAACTCAATTTGGAGATTGGAGACATTCATATTCATTCACATGTGTGAGGCCTCCTTCTACGACCACACTATTCGTGCATTCCTCCGAGATTTTCCTGGTCATTTGTTCTTAACATTTCTTAAAATTTGTAAATGAATTGCGTGGGAGTGGAAGAGTTCAACGTCCTTCGCCTTATAACGTCTAAGTTAAAACAAACTGACTTATGACCATGATAAGTAGACGGGCCGAAGGATGGGAATGCGCAACTTTGTATCATCTAATAAAGATAAATAATGTGCGCTTTTATTAGCAACGACGAGGAATTAATTCAAGCCACGCGGTACTTTGAAAAAAATAATGCACGACCACAACCCAATGTCTTTACGGTGAATTGAGAATTTGTTTTAGATATTATATCGTAATTATTTCCCATTCTCCACGGTAACTGCGCCTCAAACCCCTTGAAATACTCGTACTGGAGTTTAAATTTGAATACAACAGCGTAGGCATGGAATATTTCATTCCATGACTCATCGTTTATGTCGTTGCCCAAATTAACCAATTTGATCAAAAATCCATTTTCGATTAAAATGAAAAGCTATAAATTCGTGATTTCACTGTACGTACTTTAATTAGATACCCGGATTTCACAGACGTTCAACGTCATCTTCAGGTCCTTCTCTGTCTGAAGATGTAGATGTAGTTGCAAGAATAGAAACCCTAGTCCTGATCATTTACATCGCTCTCACACCCAAAACTCAATGAACGCACAAGAATTATCGGGTAACCTTGATTTTAAATTTCCTGTTGAATGTCGAAATTTGGGTTGTATTTGAAGGAAATATAGTATGTACTGTAGAATCACAGAGTTCTTCATTATAAGTGAATCGGTGGTATAACGTTATGCCTGAAACTGCCATTTGTAGCACGCTTGACGTTCTAACTCAGATGCCATCCCCTCTCCCCCGACATTTCCCTGCCACCGTTATAATATTTATGGTGGCCGGGCTATGTCAAAAGCGCTGTCGATGGACTGGTTGTTATCCTTATGACCGTGGACTTTTTGAATGTGATTCATGACGCGTAGCAAAATAATTATCCGCTCTTTTTACTTTTTTGTTTCTTTACATCTCGGGTGGTTCCACAGATTTTATTTCCACGTGGACCGTCCTTTCCTCCTTCCTTCTGAACGTTTTGAGATATTCCTCCTTCGGAGGCCTCCAGTTAAGAGCTCCGGGTTATTATTGATTAGGAAGAACGAGTGACTGTGTTCACGGTGTTTCGAGGAATTCGCGGAATGACGTCCCGAACTGCATTGGATTTCAGAAACTATTTTCCGTTCAAGGTTCGTCTCCACGCGCATCCTCCGAACAGGGAGGATGGCCTTCGTTCCACAAGCGACACATTTCTATTGAAACTGGAAACTGTCTCGCGAGTTTGTGTCGCTTCAGGGTGTGTCTATCACATCCCTTTTACCCTGGGCAAGTGTATGTAGGCTTTTGCTTTCCTTACTTCAAAGTCCTCTCAATACTAGTGTATTTAGCCTTATCTCGTGGTTCATTTCTCACACATTTTTCATGCGCACACATAATTTAGGATGTAATTGACAGTCTTCGCCCTTGGTAATTCGAATATGTCAATTAGTCAATGTTGCCAGTTCGAATCCTCAAAGTCTTGCGTCGACGTCTTAATGGCAATCCTGTGTTGGTTCGTGTGTCGTCGCCGTTTATTTTCATGAAGCCTCTACGGCGGTCGCAAGAATAGAAACCAGGAACTACGTAGATGTGTTTCCGTCGCTCCCACACCCAAAACCCAATGAACCCACAAGAATTATCGGTTAACCTCGATTTGAATGTCACGGGTTTTTTAGTCTGACCTTGAGGGCGCACGCGAAAGGAAAAGGCATTGAACGAGGCGCCCACTTTCTTTTAACACCTCCCAAAGAATCATAAAAGCTGGGGAATATTAATGCTTTTAGGCGTTACTAGTGACGTCAGAACGTGGCTGAGTTTCACAAACGTTTCTTTTCACAGGGAATACTGAAATTTTCTCCCCACGGCATACTGAAATTTTCTCCCCACGGTGATTCCCTCGCCATTTCCAGAGGCGCGAAATGTTCGCCGAACAGAAAAATTGTGGACGTTAACCCTTTAATTGGAAATTTGTGAGCAAGCCTTTGACGGCATGGTTAACTTCAGCGGGAATATCTTTTTTGCATAATGAGACTCGTAGTTCCAATGACTACAGGAAAAGCCAACTAGCCTAAGAAAGTGGTAAGCAAAAACTTAAATTGGGATTTATATTACTCTAGCTGTGAGGCACGAAGGAGATCTGCGATGATTAAAATGTTGAAACGTAACGTCCTAGTAATTGGATGTGCTCGCGTTTCATTTGAAATATTCCGAAGAATGAATACAGCTGGAAAAGGGAAACATATAGGATCCATCCTGAGGTACGAGGGAGTGCTAAAATCACGAAACACAGATAAATGGCGAAATCGTTAAAAAACAGCGAAGAAATGAATAGAGTGGCTGGGAACGATGGGTTAGCAGCGTGGATAGCTATAATACGTAAAGCAAGCAAACGATCATAAGCGGTGATGAGGCCTGGCATCTGTAATCTAAGCATGTTCTTGTCAGTATTTTCATTAATGTTCTCCAAAGGATGATGAATCAGATATTTGATGGTATGTTTAAAAACAGTGGCATTATTATTGCGTGTGCCCCGGGAAATGACGTAGGAGGACAAGCGGGCATTGAAGAAGTTATATGAACTCTTCACCTATGGCACCTTCAATCTAGGACTACGAAAACACGCGGTGAGAATAGGCCGTTCACTTGGATGGCAGCGTGAACTGGACACTCGGAAAGGGAGAGATGATAGGAGGAATGGGCGAATGAGGCCGAAGAGAATATCAAGGCAGGGAATATCTGAAGTCCCATCAACGAAAGGTAGCTATGGAATAATACATATGTGATGTGACGGAGGTGAAAGAAGACTGCAAAGGGATAGATGCAAAGAGTGTCGTCTTTATTTTGGAACGATATTGGGCTCTCTTCTACCACCTAACTCCTTGTCACACATTTACATGATTAAGACATATTCCTGGTTATATTTAAAAAAGGCAATACAAAGTATGATGCTCCTGCGAGAGAAAAAGGAAGGATCCCGAAGTTTATTTACGGTTGTATTTTCACTGGTAGGTTTGCGAAGAATTTAGTAATTTATTAAATTTATGGTGTTTTCTGCGAGATTGAAGAAATAGCCGGTTAAGTTTGCTAAAATATTCAGTAATGTGATCTGCAATTTTCAAGTTGTAAATAAAGCGTACGCAAGGGAGGGAGGAATTTAGCGAAAGGGAATACGTGGCCTGAAATAGTTTTAAATGAGGATTTTTTTTACTTTCAAAACCCAGAAAGGGACCGACGTGAAGTAAATTATTATCATAAAGTAATCTACCGGTTAAGGTAAGATTTTGGAGGGTAAACCTGCCAAATAAATATTTTGTGGCTCCTAACGAAACACAATCCAGCAACCTACTCTACATCAGGTCTCTCTTCATCTCTGCGTACTTCTTTCCCCCCTTCATCCCGTCCAACACCCCTATACTGTTCCTGCCCTTTCCTCGTTCGCCTAACATTTTCCTTTCTACTACCGTCTTCAACATCCCATGCCGCTCAATGCACCCTTCATCATTTTTCCTGCCTCCATTGGATTTCTCTCAACAAACCCCTTTCCTCGCCCACCATCTCCAGTACTTCCTCATTTGTTTTCCTTTTGGTCCATTCCACCTTCTCCATTCTTCTCCACACCCACATTACAAAAGCCTCCAATCTATGTATATTCTCCTGCTTCAGTGACCAAGTTTCCGCGGCGTACATAGCTACGCTCCATATCAGAGTTTTTACGAGTCTTTTCTTAACATCCCTACTCAACGTCCCCGTCATCAACTCCCTCCTCCTTGAGAAAGCCTCCTTGCCTAGCGCAATTCTTCTCCTTACGTCCCTACTCCTTTCACCGTATTGGTCCAAAACACTTCCGAGATGCGTAAACTGTTCCACCTGCTCTATTTTCCCCTCCTATTTTAATGTTTTGCTTAGCCATTTTCTTTCTGGACAATCGCATAACCTTTGTTTTATTAATGTTGATTCTCATCCCATATCTATCGCACTGAACCTCCAATTACAGGTTGCAGGTTAGCCTGCTATTCCTCCAATCTATTCCTATTTTCTGCAATAAACGCATTTTTTTTCCCAATTCACTCTATCAAACGCTTTTTCAAAATCTATGAAACAGGCAAAAACGTCTTGATTGTATACAAAATTCCACTCGATTAGTGATCTCATTGCTGCAATGGCATCACGCGTACCTCTTCTTTTCCTAAACCCAAAGTGATCATCCCCTAAGTAATCATTTGCCTTATCTCTCTATCCTTTTATTGATGACCCTAAGAATAACTTTAGCTGCGTGGGATATCAATCTTATTGTTCTGTTATACTCACACGATTTAGTCTTCACCTTTTTCGGAATAGGGACTAACACTGATCTCAAAAAGTCTTCCGGCCTTCTTACTAAGAATCAATCTACATCGAGTATTCCTCCCACATTTTTCTAAACATATCAGTAGTTCCACAGGAATGTTGTCAACCCCCACGGCCTTATTTGCTTTCATCCTTAATGCCCTTTCTATTTCATCGTAAAGTATGTCTGTATGTAAGCTATCTTCTTCTACGTCATGTTCCTTTTCTATGTCTAACCTTTTATCCTAAGTTCTCTACCATACAGTGCTTTTATATATTCTTTCTATCTCTCTAGGATATTTTCTGTGTCAACTATTATCCTACCTGAATTATCTGTACTTGTTAGCACAGATCTTTGCTTCTTACTTCCCGATAGTGATTCAACCTTGCTGTAGAGCGCACCAATTTCATTCACTTTTTCATATTCATTTCACGCACAAATTCATTTCACTTCCTCGGCAAACTTTCCATATCCTCGCATTACGTTTTCCACCATGCTTCTTTTGCTTTATTTTTGGGCGGCCTCAATTTATTATTCAACTCTTTGTACTTCATTTTGCCTAATCCTGGATTTACATTTTTCCATCTTCTTCTCTCATTCATCCTTGCAATCATCTCATCCGTGACCCATGGTTTCCTTATCCTTTCCCCGTTAACGGTTCCTATAGTGTCTTTTGCAGCCTTCAATATCCCTTTCTTGATATATTCCCATTTTTCTTCGATAGTACTCAGATCTTTACCGTCATCCATGATTTTCTCTATAGCCTGCTGATATTGCTTCCTTGTTAATCCAGTTAATGCTTCTACATTTCATATTCTAATTAGCCCCTACGTTATCTTTTTGGAGTGGACGTTACATTTCATAACAAGTAAATTGTGGTTAGAGTCCGCATCCCCTCCCGAGAAGCTGTGGGAATCCATCACACTCTTTATAAACCTGTGCCTAACCAGAATATAGTCTATCTGATACCTTTCTGAGTCACCTGACATTTCCATGTTTGCCTACGCCATTTCTGGTGGCGAAACCATGTGTTGATGATGACTAATCCCTGTCTCCTGCAGAACTCAATTGCTTTCTCCCCGTGTTCATTCCTCGTGTTTAACCCATAGTCCACCACCTCATCACTACCTCTTCCTTCGCCTACCGTCGCATTCCA
Organism: Hetaerina titia; assembly: GCA_037158775.1. Classification (NCBI taxonomy): domain Eukaryota; kingdom Metazoa; phylum Arthropoda; class Insecta; order Odonata; family Calopterygidae; genus Hetaerina; species Hetaerina titia. The sequence goes on from CM073772.1 coordinate 21,844,031, forward strand.
ATCCCCCATCACTATCAAATATTTCCCTGCAGGAACACACGCGATTATATCCTCTAACTCATCGTACATCCCATCGACTTTTTCCTCCTTGTGGTTACTCTGTGGCATGTATACCTGAACAATGATTAAATTTATCGGTTCTGCTTTAATCTCTAAGAGTAAAATTCTATCAGTTTCTTGCTCTATGTTGACTACACTTCTTCCTACCCCTTTATTTAATATTACGGCAACCCCTCGTTGGCTCTCGTCCCCGCCGCTGTATATTATTCTATAATTATCACTCCAGTAATCCCCGCTCTCCTTCCATCTCACCTCGAGTAGGCCAAAAACATCTATATTACCTATTTCCATCTCTCGCTTATTATTCTCTAATTTTCTTCTCCACAACAATCTTAACATTCCAAGTTCCTATTCTAACTAATTCGGTCCTCCTATTATTCTTCTGATGGTCGCGGGAAACTTACTCTTGCTTACTTTTTCCCCGTGGACGTTTTATCTAATCTAGATTCACGTGTGACTTTCTTCGCCTTCTGATATCGCAGTCGACTGTCAGCGACCACCTTTTTCTCATTGCCGCCGCTTTGGCTCTTAAATAGTTTGACTTTGTTCTAATCGCTCCATCCGATGGTTGTTTCCATCAGCGAAGGCAACTTTTTTGGATATTGGCTAAATTTCTTACTGCATCCTAAGGTGCAATGATTTGTTAGATTATAGCTTATGTAATTGCATGCGTGTAAAATGAGAGGATTTTTCTATGAATGTGTGTACTACTACGGATTTGGGTTTGCATGCATGTGTTGGTTTTAAATGCGGTTTTTTCCCTTTTTTTGGGTGGTTACCTATCATCCCCCGCCACACGCCCTTGCGACGACTTGCGGTGTATTATGTAGATGTTCTCTCGCTTTTACAGAACTCCATCATTCTTTCTCCCGTACGGTGTTTTATTGCCCCATTCGTAACTGTTCCTCACACTGCAGCGGCGCTCCTGTCTCCCATCTAGACCCCTCGATGCTCTTTAAACCTCTCCCACTTGTATCTTCTCCTCTTCCGAATGGCTCTGCGTTGGCATGTAAGAACCTACACCGGCACCGTATTCGCAGGCTCTTCCTTATCTGCTTCATCTTCAGAATATTCTTATTGTGTTACGAGCACGATATCACTCTTCTCGACCATTCCCTCTTGAGTGTGATGGCCTCTCTTGCCTCATTCATATCTTCGTCTCATCCGTACAATGTATAAAGAGTATCGCTGGCAATTTTTTCCGACGTGTGGGTGAAGTGCTGAATTAAGCTGACCGTAGGTAAAATTTGCATATTGGCATTGATAAGAGTGTGACAGTTCAGCACACCATTATCACTGAAAATTTGACAATACCTAAGATCTGCCCTAAATTCCTCCTTATGAAGGTCTTGTCGGACCACCAAGAACAGAGTCAAGATTGTCTGCTTGAGAAGATCTTCAGCAACGACATCACGACGATTCCCCAATCCCCTTACAATTCCCCCGACTTGGCACCGACAGACTATTTTCTATTCCCAAAAGGACTCCATCAACTCTCCAAACAACCAACTCTCAAAGGATTCCACCATGGGAGCCTAAATGCCGTCAAAGAAACGTACCCTTAAGGACCTTCGTCCCACCAGGGAGCCTTCGAGTCGTGGAAAGCCGCCGGAAAAAGTCAACTCACAAGGGATGTACTTTGAAGAATTTTGAGGAATTGTAGCAATATCTGAAATAAATCTACTTTTCTGGAACTTTTACAGAAACTTTTAAAACAAAATATATGTATTGCCGATGGTCGTCGGCCCCTCCGGTCTCGCCTACTCTCAGGGTATCTATATCTCAATGCAACAATTTCAGAGTGTAAAAATCATTCGCCTTGACCTGGATTCGAACCCGGATCCCTCGATGTTAAAAGCTCAAAAATTTTAGATTTTAAGAGGATGCCTAGATAGCTTAACTGGCTAAAGCACTCGGCCGGATATCGAGGGATCAGGGTTCGAATACCGGTCAAGGCGAATGATTTTTACACTCTGAAATTATTGCATTGAAATAATTGTTAGCGGATGACTCCGCTAAAATTTACTGTTGCGGAATCTTCCGCAGTTTATTGAAATTTGTCTATATCACGTCTGTCTATTTCCCTCTTAGCAATTTTCTATTTCCCGCCCATTGCTAATGATTTAACGTTCCAAATCCGTATCCTGCACTTGTCCACCTGGGCTGATGTTCCACTCCAAGTGGTCTCCATCCAATTGGGGGACAGTTTGACCAGTTGGAGGAATGCCCATGCCACGTTGCAATTGAATACAGGAATGTATTTCCTAGGGAGACTAATGCGGCGTTTTCCCGCTGCCTTCCACATATTGTACGTAGCAGCACTCGTACTTTGGGCGATTCCGTGACTTTGACTATCGCCCGCAGCTGCGTAACCGAACCGATAATCTTGACCTGCGCCATCATGCCACTTGGAAGGAAAGGAGAACCAAATATTTGACGATTGCAATAAAAAAACAATACATTATTAGCAACAATTGCACCACTTAATATTTTATAAAATACTTCATTTTGATGAGATGCTTGAAAAAATCACAAATTCCAATTTTTCCTCTTATATGTTTCAAAAGCGACCCACTACTTATGTACCGAACATGAGATTTTTCGCTAACTGCCAACCGTAAACTACAGATCGTGTCAAGCTATGCTTTTTACCAGCCAACAGGACCTTTGCGTGGTGCTAGCTCAGTGGGAGCACTCGTAATATTGGGTGATCTGAGAACAAGTAATGTGCATAGGCATTTTCGATTGAATTTGAGAAAGGTTTCGCAATAGCATTCCCAAATGATACACGATGTTTAATACATGGTGTCCAACCACGTATTTCGGCATTTCAGATACGCAAGCCAACGCTAAGGTCATTTTAGGAAGCAGATTTTTGAGGACTATAAAAGAATTTATAAATGTGCAAGATTTTTTACTATCCACACTACATAAATAGCATATTTCCCAAAAGTTGAGGCATTAAACACTGTCAGTTAGGCTGACAATGAAAAGTGCTAATCAAATTGTTCATATTTTAAAGTGTTTTATTTTCTCTACGAGTGTATGTGACAACGGGTGCGTGCTCCTTATAGCAGTAACACGTACAAACATTCATGTTGTACCAACATTACGATAAACGGCTGTTATATGTAATATTTGCAAAGATTTCACTCAAAAAATTCTTCCTTTGACCCCCTTAAGCAGTAATGTGACGAAATGGTGATTACGTGCACAAAGGAAATGTTCTTTTAACCTTCCATTATCTTTTCGTTTTGGAGTCAACTCGGCGTAATCTCTTAGACGGTGGCCAAATCTTCCATCTTCTTATTGGGTAAGAGCCTTCAATTAGGCACGAAGAATTTCTCTTTATTTTCTGTTCCTCTCCGAAAAAATTTCATTTCCCACGCATTAAATTAATCGGTATCTCATTACGTTTTCGGGAATAGCCAGGCAATCGAAGAGCTACTGTTATATTTCCCTACTTTATTTTACAGTGTTATCAAATTTCTCCTGACTGTCCATCCTGAAATATATTCCATATTGTAGAAAATAGGAATAGATTAGAGAGACAGGAGGCTAATCCGCAACCGTCACGGATCACGAGTGCACGTTTCCCTGCGCTCGACGACTCCGTCTCTCCCCCCTCCCTCCCCCCGCCGCGTGCATCGTCCTCCGATGGCATCTTCGCTGAAGAGTCGTCATCACAGCACCCGTTACCTCGGTGGTGGTCCATATGTTTCTGCCTTCTGGCGCGTGTTCTCGTGCGTGGTGGGTTGGTACATCACCGCACATCCCCGCTGCCCCCTTTGCCTCCCTCGTTGATGTTGCCACTCTTCTGGCGTCTCCTGTGCCCTCTTCCAGTTTTTCTTTTAATCACTCCCTCTAAAACTCCTGAGTGATAACGTTTCTGTCTTTCTCCGGCCCAATCGCATTACTCGTCCTCTTTTTTACAGATTCTAATTTATTTCTCTGCCAAATCAATTCCTACCATCTATTGGTCATCACCCTTCGCATCCACCTAATTTGCCTGCATTCTCTGCAATGACCGCAGTTCAAATGGCTTCAGCTTTTTCTCCCACCACCTTAATTTCTCCCTCTCCCCATAAAATGCTCATCAACAAATATTTCGTGGCTATCTTCCACGATCCTCTGTCTTTCATTTTACACATTCCCCATAATAATTAATCTCTTCGCCTTATTGAGTGCCTCCTTGGCTTAATGATGACGTCCAACGTCGAAACCTAGGGCGTGATCTATATAAAGTGCATTCTGGAGTTACTACGTTACTTATTTCATTTCAAATTCATGTCACCTAATGTATATCCAATTTAGCACCATATAAAAACTGCGTTATCCAGCTTCTTAAGCCCAAGTAATTTTTTACCGGAGCTGATGATTGATGCCATATCCAATGCCCACAAATATGCTTCTTTTTTGCACACTGTCGTTCTTTTCTCTTCTGTTGAATCAATCATGATTCCAAACTCGCAAAATGAACGTTCTATGCCGTACCCTATCCCTCTTTGTAAAAGAAACTCCTTCCCAAAGCTGATTTGAAACCGAACAAACAAATCAAGGAAACGTTACTAGGAGTTTAATTTCAACATGTCGAAGCAAAAGCCTAGTGCTGCACAAGGGATTGAATTCAGCCTCTTCACGGATGCTTTTCGGCTTCTGAGTGAGGGAATCATTTTCTTCAAACGTATTCGCTTTCCAATCCTGAACCTTTGTAAATGTATTCTTTGCGCTTCACTCTTATCCTTCAACCTTTGTCTCCTTGCCCAATGTTTGATGCTACATGCATCCTCAACCGCGACTTGGGAACGATGGCCACTTGATGATTACTCCCGATAATCAAGCTCCTAAATATACTCTTGGAAATGGCGAACCCTCGACCCCTGTTGTTCGTTCGTGCACTCGATAGTAATCCACGTGCAAATTGACTTAGTATCTGTGCGTGTCTTTAGGATGGCCGGCTCTCCCCTTCCAACCGCAGTTTCCCGTCACGATCTCCCGTGAAACTGCGCGTGTCAATGGTTGTTTCGGTCGGGAGACCCATGGCTTCGAGAGTTCAAGCGCCCTTCCTCCTTTGTGCCCTGGAGCCCTGTTCCCATCCGGCCCAAGCGTCAAGAGCGCTGGCGGCGCTTCTGCAGGGCGGCCCTGAGCTCCACTGGCGTGGGTCGCTTGCGTGCGACGAGGGCGTCGCGGGCAGCCCGTCGAAAGGACTTCTGCGAAATGGTCCAACCACTTCGCTCGTCCATTAGCACGGATGACATTGACCGAAACAGTGCGACCGGTACTCATGAGCACCAAGTTATGGATATGCATGTGGGCAATCGAGCCATATTTGGACAATGAACTTCAGGGCAACTTTTATGCGGATCGCTCACCCGTAAGTGTGAGACTATCGTAGTATTGCAATCAGCGTGTTTGTGCACGTGATGTTGACCCAGACACAATGTCTAATTAGTGCGAGGAATGAGGACTAGCATTTAACATAGTCAAATGCGCAATTTTGAAATTTTGGAGTGGAGGAAGTGGCGACCAGGAGACAAACTACGAAATAGAGGGTTCAGTACTAACTACGGCCATACAAGTTAAATATTTGGGGTTAGTTCTAACACCACGCTTTTTATGGGGAGCACATATCAGAACGTGCTGGAAGAAGTAATAATAATTGCTCCTGATTGGGTCACCCATGCCAGATAAACCGAAGGTTAGGGGTCAGGCGAAAGGTAGTCCTCGCAGCGTCTGTTCCTCAGTAAGGCGGCTGCAAAGGTGTCTGACCCCAGTGGGGCGGCCATTAAGTGATGGTGCCACGTTAAAAACACTATTGAGGAAGGCAACGGGAATCCACCTCAATTATCATTCCTAAAAATGTAATGATTGCCACTATAGAGAATATGAGTCCTGGCAACTGTGGGACCAAGGGGCCGTGTGTCGTGCCCGGCAGCGGGGGAGGCAAGGCTTCCGCGGTCGTCATCCCACGAAACCCTTGCAGGGGAGAAATAACAGAGCAAGAAAAAGGCTTAGCTAAACATTAAAATAAGAGGGGAAAAAATAGAGCAGGTAGAACAGTTTTCATATCTCGGAAGTGTTTTGGACCAATACGGTCAAAGTAGTAGGGATGTAAGGAGATGAATTGCGCTAGGCAAGGAGACTTTATCAACGAGGAGGGAGTTGATGACGGGGACGTTTAATAGGGAGGTTAAGAAAAGACTCGTAAAAACTCTGATATGGAGCGTAGCTAGGTACGGCGCGGAAACGTGGTCGATGAAGCAGGAGGATAGACGTAAATTGGAGGCTTTTGAAATGTGGGTGTGGAGAAAAATGGAGAAGATGAAATGGACCGAAAGGAAAACAAATGAGGAAGTACTAGGGATGGTGGCCGAGGAAATAGGTTCGTTGAGAGAAATCCTATGGAGGCAAGAAAAATGAATGAGAGGCGTATTGAGCGGTAGTGGAATGCTGAAGAAGGTAATAGAGGGGAAAATGTTGGGCAAGCGAGGAAAGGGCAGGAACAGGAGAGGGATGTTGGACGGGATGAATGGAGGAAAGAAGTATACAGAGATGAAGAGGGACCTGATGTAGAGTAGGTCGCTGGATTGGGTTTTGTTTGTGGTTACAAAATATTTATTTGATAGTTATGTCTATATAAAAACCTACCTTAACCGGTAGATTACCTTAAAAAATATCAGAACAATATCCGGATCAACTTTAATGAAACTGGGCTTCATTAAACGGGTGGTGGGGAAATGTAATTAGAAAGTTAAATAGCGGTGTTACTTCGCTCTAGTTAGAACTCATTTGGAATATACCGCAAGTATTTCGGACCCTTGGGAGAGAGTTTGGCAAAAAGAATTAGATAAAAATCAAGGGAATCCGCCAGATTCGTTAAAAATTGTTATAATAAGAACACAAGTATGACAGGGCTTTTAGGGGATTTAGGCTGGGAGCCACTTGCAATACGAAGAGAACAAGCGAGACTATTATAAAGATTCAGAACCAGCGAGTTTAACGATGACACTATAGGAATCATAATGGCCCCACACTACTTGGGTAGATCAGAGCACAAGGATAAAATAAGGGAGATAGATTTCAATACAGATAGATTCAAATGGTCTTTCTTACCCCGAGCAATCAGGAATCATGACAGTAAAAAATCAAAGTTATTATAGAAATAGTAAAGACATTCTATTTACTAGTCAGGATAAGATTAAACGCTGCTCAGACATAAGGTATATTCGTGGGTGCATGTGTATGTTATGAGAAAAATAAATGTGGTCTCTTCCACAGATTTGTGGAAAAGTGCAAATTTGTTTATCTCATAATGACGAACTTCCACTACATCACGCCTGAATATATTGAATATACATGTTTATGTTAGTTGATTCTATATACGTATATGTACGTATTTCCATTCTTGTAAGTTAAAAAGGCTTTTGCATGAATATATATGCCTCTGTGGGCGTTAATTGGTTTGAATTTATTGGTTTTGAATGTGGTTTTGTTCTGTTTTAAGAGTGGTGACCGAAGACGCCCGCCACATACCCTTGCGGGATATTGCCTAGGTGAAGTTCTTCTAAAATAAATTAAGTGAGGAATTCTCAGTCACAATTACAGAGACTGTCGAAGGTCAGATTTTCTCAACGCCGTAGGGTTTCCCGATAGTTTTACTGGACAGCATCCACATCGCTCATCGCAATATATTGCAGTCGGGATTATTTGGAGCAAGAGCAGTGAAAGGAAAATCAACTATATCCCACCGCGCTTGAGATGATATGCACGTTGCCGAGGCGAGCATTTTACTCTCCACCTTCCTTAATTCGTGGGACAGGTCTCTGATTGTCCCTAGTTGTTGGTAGTCCCCACTCGTGGAATCGTGGTGTCCTTAATGGCAGTTAGAGGCACTTTTCATCCATCATATCCATCTCCATATCAACCATCAGTTTTCATTTTTCGCCTAGTTTTTGTTCGCATTCCAGTGGACTTCTGAGCACGTCCCTCAATTTATTTATTTAAGAATTTATCGTTGCAGTTAAACGCCTTTTTCTTCTATTTTTCTAACTTTCTCATTTCAGTATATCCAACAGTTCCGTGACACTCTCTGTTCTTTTGTATATTCCGAGTATATCTCTTGCTGTCTTTCTTTTTCTATCCCAGCCCAGCTTTTTCTGTCTTTTTAATATGTCCCTCCTCATACGGATCCCATACTATGGACGAATATTCTAGGATAGGGCTAACCAGTACCTTATATGCTTTTTCTTTAGTGGCTACGCTACTTCCGTGTATCCTCTAAAAGAACGTGTCAGTTTAAGAGACTGTTTTAGCCGTTACTTTGTGGAATTTTTCCATCGTAAAGAAAGAAAGAAAACACGGCAATTCCACATTCACACTTTTATTAGACGACCATGGTTTCACCCCTGCGTGGTGAAACCATGGTCGTCTAACCTCTACTTCCACCTGAAGATGCCACGCAGTGGTGAAACCATGGTCGTCTAATAAAAGTGTAAATGTGGAATTGCCGTGTTTTCTTTCTTTCTTAACGCGTCAGTTATTTCTGACTGCTTGTTTGAAGAGTGTACTCACTAATTACGGAGCTGATTTGTGGATATAAATGTGGAAATGATCCCAAATTCACAAACCAGTGGATTCACTCCCTGGCTTTAAGCTCAGGTTCAAAGAAATATGCATCTATTTATTTATCTGCCTCCGGCTGCCATGGCTGTGACTTGGAATATTTTTACCCCCTCGCTAAGTTTACTAAAACCATAATTTGAACCTTAGATATTATAATTCCTCCTAATCAATCTGAAATATCACGTCCTATGCACAAACGAAAATATATTCGTTACTTCCAAAAGTGAGCCAATCGATTCTACATTCCAGTCCTTGTATTTTTAATGTATCATTATTTTAATCAATGGTTCAATCAAATCAAATGTTGGAGTCTATGAAATCTGTATTTTATGAATACTTTAGTGTGTCAGTACTAATAACGGTTATTACTCGAGATTTATAAATGTCTTTTGCTATACATTTCGAGTGAAGTGACACTTACTATATATGCTGATTGCCTCCGCTTTCTTTTGTATTTGCCCTCAACTACTCAAAACGGCGAATCAAAATGGTTTGACTTTTTCCATTTTTCAGAACGAAATAGAAATAATAGAAACATCTAACACGCTAGACCACTGGCAATTACCAGGTTAATTCGGTCCAATTACCTTTAGTTAAACACGCCAGAGACATTTTCACATCAAGTTCAACAAAGAATGCTTACTTAGAAACATCGAAGACAATATTTCCTTACGTAATTTATGAACTGTAGTTTTCAGAAAAAATCAATAGCATGAAATAAATGTTCTCCAATAATTGACTGTCTACAGGGACGGGCGTAGGTCGCGTTTTTCCACCATCCATTATTGTCATTATCGATTAGATATCTTTTGATTTAGAAGGCAGTAAAGAACGTTATGCGTAACGCATAACATCACAATGGTAACGAAGGTCAATCTTCTAAACAAACTTTAAACGCTGATTATATGCATCCATGGTATTCATCTTAAGATAGAATTATGAGTATTAATTTATGTCATTTGCATTGTTTGTGCGATAAATTTGAATAAAGTATCGAATTGGTGCGGTCGCTAGAGTACAGAGTTCACATCATGAGGGTCAAGATTCTTATCCGAGGGTGGCGGAATTTTCAACGGTATCCTATTCCCTGCTCGAAAATCGTGTATAGTAATACGCATGTCCGTCCGATGAGAAGTCCAACGGTGTCACCTCGTTATGTTTGCAGCCCGAAAAAACCGGCGTCAGACATCCCTGCAACCCCGTTGCCTAAATACCCTATCCAAACCAAATTGTCCACGAACTTCAGCTGCTGTTTGGGTCCCATAATGAAGACTTCATTCAATCAGGTTGCATTGGAGTCTTCCTTCTCTCGTGCCACAAAGAAAGTATTTATTAAAAGTCATTCATGATTACACATATATCGCATATCATTCAATATTTATTTATTGTTCCAGTATATGCATAGAAGCTAATGATATAAGAATTTTCCAGTTTTCTTCATTTCCAAAGCCAAAATATGTTCATGTGGCACAAAGCGAGGATGAAAACATTCTGTTCAACGTTTTATTACGTCTTTACGTGATACTGTATCATAATATTTTCTATTTCGTATGCATCTATGCTCTTCTTCGACATTTCACCTATTTTTTCGTTCTCAAGGGATGAAAGGTAGGTAAATGAAGGATCTTAGGGTAATTAAATTCATTCTATTCTATTATTGCTACAAAGGATTCAGGATAATATCTCGCTAATGTAACGGCAACCACATGTTGCAAGTTGTAATTTGTTTCTTCGTGGCTGAACAAAAATGGCTTATGTGTACTTCAGTTTAAGTTTAGGAATTCACGCAATGTTAAGGGTGACCTCGATTCACTCGGTACCACTGGAGTTCACACGCGCCTCTCCTCTCCCGCGCACCCTTCACCTCGGGTACCTTCTCCTGGAGGGCGTTGCCCCCTCCGGCCCCTGCTCTCCCGCCAACCCACCCCGCGGTACTATCCAATCGACCCCAAAACGGGAGTAATCCTTTCGCCGGCCATTAGCTTGGCGATGGCCCGAGAGTCTTCCGAATCGGCTTGCCAAGACATGACCAAACCTTGTCGAGATCAAGCACCATATTCAATTTAGATGTGTCTTTTTTACAAGGTCTGTCTAAAAAATATTTGAACTTATTTTTTCCCGGATTGACGGGTGGTAGTTTCTCTGGCTGGGTTCGAGGGAGTGGATTCTCATGAAAGGTTGGAGGACGGTGGCAATTGACTCCCATTCTTTGCGGAGTGCAGATCGTTCGTTTGCAAATCCTCTATAACGTGACCTCGTTACGCTCCATCATTAACCGGTTACTAGAACGGCGGTACGCCATCGAATTTTGCGTGAAACTAGGCAAATTCGAAAAAGAGACTCATAGCATTCTCAAGTTAGCTTATGGTAATAGCGCCATGGCTAGATCGGGTGTTTTTTAGCGGCACAATTTGTTTCGGGAGGGTAGAGAAGATGTTGAAGACGCCGAACGTTGAGAACGCCCTTCGACTTAAAAAAACAGACGTAAATCTTACAAAACTGAAGGCTTTGCTGGACAGAGATCGCAGATTGAGTGTTTGCATTACTTCTGGTGAACTTGGCATCACTAAGAGCGATGTTTATCGACTTGTGACCGAAAATATGGGCATGAGAAGAGTGTGTGCGAAGTTGGTATAGCGAGTGTTCTCGAACGAACAAATGGGAACTCGCACGCGGATTGACCGAGAGCTTCTCAACCATGTGAGTGAGGATCAGAATTTTTAAGACAATGCCCCATCAGATTTTTTCCTCTTCCCCCGCCGCCTCAAGTCCGTGCTGAAAGGAAGTCACCGGGGCTTGGTGGAAGCGTTACAACAGGCTATGACCAGGGAGCTTAGCAGCATTCAGGGCGCTGCCTTCCAGAAGCGGTACGAGGCGTGGGAAAACCGCTGGCAGCGATGTGTTGAAACACAAGAGTACTACTTCGGAGACTTGAATGTATTTATCAATTCTGGCTATGTACTTTATATATATATATATATATATATATATATATATATATATATATATATATATATATATATATATATGTCACGTATGTATGTATAAATATATACATATGTACGTATTATTATTAGGTAATCTACCGGTTAAGGTAGGTTTTTGGATGGACACAACTAACAAATAAATATTTTGTAACTCCAAACAAAACCCAATCCATCAACCTACTACACATCAGGTCCCTCTTCATCTCTGTGTACTTCATGGAGTCATGTTCCTTTTCTTTGTGTAACCTTTTGGCCTAAGTTCTCTGCCATACAGTGTTTCTATATATGCTCTTCTTACTTCCCGATAATAACTTCACTTTGCTGTATAGCGCACCAATTTCACACTTCCTCTGTAAACTTTCCATATCCTTGCATTGCGTTTTCCACCATCCTTCTTTCGCTTTTTGTGGACCGTCTCAATTTATTATTTCAATCTTTGTACATCAATTTCATATTGGGAAGCACTATAGATTAAAATGAGCAAGTTAATGGGTAAGAACATTATTGCATTAATTAAAGAAATGGTAACAAAGAGTTGATAAAAGAGATCTTAAGCGTAGACGTAAATAAAATATTAGTGTATTCTTTTGGGACTCTGTGTTAAGTGCTTATTGTATTGGTGATGAGGGTGGAAGTTCATTGTAGATTCTAGGCCTCTGGGAATTGGGTACGAAAAAAAGAGAAAACAAAACGGGCAGGCAAACAAACGAAGAAGTCCTTGGTAAGAGAACTAGGCAAGTTAGGAAAAGTTGCGAGCTTGCCGGGAGATATTCCAAGCCAATAAACGAGGATGTAGGTAGTAGATAAGGTAGAGGCCTGAGAGGAAGATATTTCTTAATGGCAAGGATTCGGTGCTCGCTTGGTGCATGGTTTACGTATGGTTTTCGTCTCATCTGGTCAGTTTGATGAAATACATGTAATATCCGTGCAAATTGCTGCCAGAGCGTTAATACCAAGTCTTGTTGGCTGACTTTGGCGCTGTCTGTAGAGGGAATGTTGATTTAGCACGGCGGGGGAGGAAAAGACTATGCATTTGGTACGAAATTAAGCAGGATAGAATTTAGTGTTACGCATGTATCAAGTTCCACGTAATTGCGTATTGGGCTAAAACCGACCATTGAACGAAAAACTTCTCCTTAGAGGATATTCTAATTGCCAAAAAGACGATTAATTCAACCTGAGAAATAAAACGAGATCCCCTATCATGCAAAGTTTACGTAACCCTGTGTTTTACAGCTGTTTCAATCGTCCCATGAGCGAAAAATGTTTTCATAGTAGCTTCTCATATATTATCTTTTTGCCTTTTTTCCTATAATTTTTTCTACATTTCGATGATTATTTCAAATGTAAAACCTTTTGAGATATTCGAATTCCTCGACGGGAGTCTAATATTATATCAAATGTTATACGATTTAGGCGATGCAATTATCCATTCGAATTCTTTATCGGTAAAAGTGCAAATTGCTAGGGCATCGCAATTTCTCGAGTGACTAATTTATTTTGTGGATGAAAAATGATAATTGGATATTTTTTCATTATTTTAAAGGAGTTGAAAAGTAAACTAGTATCTTGAAGCCCAATCCAAAGGATTTTTCTTCACCAAACACATTACTCAGTCAAACGCACAACACAGGGGGAACTCTTTGTCTCCTGGGTTGAGCAAGCGAACACGAATCACACCTACTTTTGTCCCTTCCATCATTTCGTGAGGAAAGTGGTGGAAAAATTTTCTGAACCCGTCCTCAGGATCATTGCGGTTCGATCGCGAAGGTAATGATGATCTCAACGAAGGTCACATGACGTACTGGAGTGGGCGCGATTATTCATCTTTTGTTCAGCCGAGGAATCGAAGCGAATGGAATAGTAAATATCAATGGGTAAAGGATAAATTGAGCTTATTACGGCCTTTTCTAAGTCTGACTGTATTAAATAATATTTCCTTAATCCGCAAAGGGTTTTTTTTTACACCACTGAAAAAGTAAAAAAGGAGGGGAATATTGAGGTTGGTGTGGTGATTTACGGGGAAAGTTAATCCCTCGCAAGTGATCAGACATACATACAAAATATAATAGAACGATCACATTCACAAAGCGGGAGAGGGATGTTTCTTGAATAGGTTTACTACAAGGAAATTTATCATTTTGCCAGGGACCTTACAAATACACACAGGGCCATTCAGGTCAGCCCAAAATGGTTTGCGATGAAGTTTTGCCCTCGCCAGGAACAGGGTCTGGGCTACCTTAATTGCTTGTTAATTGCTTAATTACGTGTTAACTAGTAAGAGACCGAATAGGTTTGCGAAGAAATTAATCCAAACGCCAGGGACCGACTTCGGGGGAATAAAACACACACATCCACAGACACTCAGGTATTACGGGAAAGCAACACCGTCACTCGGGAACGTGAAGTGGACAGATGGCGTAGTCAAAACAGAAAATGGTGGGGAATGAAACCCTTCGGTCATAAGAAAGAAAAGTATGAGCACCTCTACTAAATTATTTCGTCTCGAGGAGGAAGAGCGACGGGCGAGAGGAGTGAACCGGTTTCGACGCGGAAGGACCCCCAGCGAAGTTCGCCCACGGGATGGCGAACGTGACTGCTTACGTGCCGAGGGACACTCGAGTCCCTCCCTCGATCGCCACTGACCTCAAAAAAAATCACCCAAACGGATTCGGCGAGCCAGTGATGGGTGTGCTTCTTGATTTTCCTCTTCGTGAAGGGCAAGAACGCCACGCACTCTCGCTCTCTTTGGGCCGGGGGGGGGGGGAAGGGAGGGGGGGAAGAAGAATATACCCTTCCCGTACGGGCAGGAACCGGTAGCCGCGCACGATCGCCCCTTTCCGCAGTTAGCCATTTGACAGCGACCGGTGTGGACGCAGAGACGACCTCCCCCCACTCATTGTTGACCCGCGGACAGACAGTATCGGACTGCACCCACGGAGAGGAGATAGCCGCCCGCACACGCGTCGGAAGGAGAGAGAATTTCGATCCAGCGGTAAGTTTCCCATCCTTTCGTATTTCAATCGAGGGGCACATTCTGTTACTCGAGTGCCCCTTGAATCCGTTTCGTTCGACATTTGGCTCACCGATCAGCCGTCGCTGTGGACTTTTAGGACAGCTTAGGTGTTAATTGCTTAAATGAGAGGCGAGCCCACATAAAAGGACACGAGGCCCATGGCAGTCACCCTTGGTTTCGTCGTGGGATCGGGGTGCGAGACGTGGCCGAAAACGTACGAAGATGCTATCGCCTGGATATCTATTAATTTCATAGTCCAGAGTGGGCCATTCAATCTATCGTCGGAGCGTTGGCTGAATCCTTTCGCGTCGATTCGGTCGGGGCCTCAGGTCTTGCTTGCTCCATTCGGGTTTGTCCAATTCTCTCGCATCCCACTTAGTTTCAACTCGTGACGATCTTTGGCATGCACATGTGATATTTTATGAAATCCATCTGATACCTAAACTAATATATTATGGCCTGCGGTCACATACGGTCTGCCAATATTTATTTGTAGCTGAATTTTATTAGTACGAAATTACACCATTCCATTTCATTTTACATTAAATTTAACGACAACACGTCAAAGTGCATTTCACCAATTTTTAAATATTGGTATTGTGAGTGAATTATTTGCAATTTGGAGATATTCGAACTGTATTTAGATCTGGATGCGGGCAATAATGCATCGCGCGTCGCAGAATAACCGCGACCGCATATTTACTCGGAGGTGATTGGACTGTCGATGAATTAACGGTGGAATTTAGGATAATGATGGTTTCATAAAAGTTTTATTTTTTCGCGATTGTTGAAATTGCTGGTTTTCCTAGAAATCGATTCATATAAAAAAAGTACGCGCAATCTGGGCAGAATTAGTTTTTCTGAGAAAGGTCTTCCATTCCCTAAAGTGGTCTTCACTTGCAGGAGGATATGTAAATGCTTCGTAAGGCACAAAGACCGTGATTTTGCGAATTTGACCGAATTTAGTTTTTGCAATCAGAATGTATTTTATAATCCTCGGAAAAGTTCTTCTGAAAGCATTGTTATTTCTCAGACTTGTTTTCCACGGCTCCGTGCTTAATTTGCATCGCCAGTTCTCCAACATCTTTATATGGGTAGAGGATTTGAGAAAATTAGCAGGCTTTTGAAGATTCAAAGATTCGTTGGAATTTCCCATTTTTTGCCAATAATTAGTTTGAGGCGTTAGGGGTAGACAGCGTTTTTATTCTAATCACCACCTGCAGGGGTTTATATTCATTTAACATAAATCCGAAAACAGCCTTCTTAACGTTCACATCGGATTTTTTAACGTGAAAAAACACAATAAAGACTAATCCGAACACCCAAGATGAAGGAAAATCCTCCTAGAAAGGAACCGAACCGCGACTCCCGAGTTGGCAGGCGGAGGCAGTACCCTGCCGCCGCCGGGGTTGGTTTTTTCTTCTGAATCTGAGGAGAGGAAGAAAACGTCGACATGGGAAGGGTCTTAATTTCAATCGTAAGTATTCGGAATGCGAGGAATCCTCTTCCCCGGAAGGGATCGTTCTCGAGCGGGTCGTCCCCTGGGCATGAAACAGAGTAAGCGGGTGGCCATTGGCATCGGTTGCATCTCCATGCACACATTTAGCGCTCTAGCGGTAATTCGCACCGAATGCCCTATATACTAAATACTCTGTTTCTTTTCTTTGACAATGAGACTGAAGTCGAAGACGCTCAGACAGCTAAATTGGCTCTTCCAGTACCATTTTCATCTGACGTAGCGTATCATTACATGGTGTTGAATACAGCGTTCGTCTACTGACAACAGGTTTTAGGCTTGGGGGACATCGTCTCCGGCTGGATTGAAGTTATATAAAGTATGAACGAAATACGTTACATTATTGCATTAATTATTCAAAGACAATTAGTTCGTTCGACAGGTTAGAATGAGGAATTAGAGAAATATATTGAAGTGAAGGAAGTAACTTTGAAATTCAACACTCACCCACACACACACTTAAGATTTAAAACACGGCCTAGGTTTCGACGTTGGACTTCACCATCAGGTCTGGTGATGAGGTCCAGCTGATGATGGCGTCCTACGTTGACACGTAGGTCGCGTATTAAATAAAGGTTGCGTGGAACTACAAAGTAACTTCCTTCATGTAAATATGTTGTGTAAATTTCATAAAGTTATGCCTGAGACAACAAATTTCAGGGAAATATGTGTCAAAGAGCTGTGAGCATCGCGGTGTATTCTTTCGATAGCTTGAGTTTTTATTCTAAAAAAACTTACTGGCTGAGGATTTTCTTTATTTTTCACTTCAAAGTCAGTTACCAATACTTCGTCCTTCCAAGTTGTGAAATTTTCTATTCATTAAAACTTTATAGGCCACCAAAGTCGGTCGGTATAAGGACAGGAGTTGGCTCCCTAATTGTCCTAATGTGTGTTAAATTCACATGTAGCGGTACCCGGTGACCTCCATCCCCCAGCTATCAGAGATGACCTTCGGGTTGAATCTAGTGGTTGGTATTTCTAAAAACTTTTTTTGGGTTATCTGAATTTGAATGAATTCTACTCGGAATATTTCCCTCTCCATCTCTCTCCGTTTGCTGCGAAGAATATTAGAACGCGAAAACTGATTTTTTAGCCCCATATAGCTCATGAAAAAGCTTCCCTTATCAATGCTCTCCTGTTTTAAGTACTCCATCATCTTAGGATAACAAAATAGACCACATTACAACGGTTCACCGGGGAGAATGCACCCGCAAGGTTCATCTTTATTTAATTATCTTTTGCAGGCCAGATGGTTTGAAATAGTGCCATTATGTGTGGAATAGAATTTTCTTTTGCTTGAATGGTCGCACAACGTTTTCCAATGTGTTCACTTCAGTTTAAAATGAAAAAATCGCAGTCTTGACATAATTTGGATTATTTTTGAATGACGATGGCAATTATTATATCCTAGTCACTGACCCAAACTCATTTTTTGCTATTTCAACACATAACAGTGTGGCTATCGTTCACCAGACATGCCATTAATTAAATCCACGAAAGAGTCCTTTGAAGCCATTATTTCTGGAATAAAATATTATTTCTGCATTAATCTAAACTCCCCTTTTTTCTGAATGAATAATTCATGTTTGCTCTGCGACAGTATCAATTCTTCGTATACGAAAGTGTCATCAGGATTTTCTTCTCTCAGGATAAGGATGTAACTTCCATTCCAACGCCTTCGATTATTTGTAAATTAATGCGTGCTAAGTCATATTATGTCTTTATATTGCGGTCAACTTTTAAGGATGTTCACGAATGTAACTTCAAAAATGAGGGCTGCATCAAGCGCTCTTGCATCACGCACCGCGATCTACCCGCTGAGCACCGTGTGAGACGGTGCGAGAGGCGACGTGGCGCCATAACTCAGGCGACTGCTTCTAAGGTTTAAGCCCCACCGGACCCCTCGCTCTTGAGTACCCCTCTGTCCTGACGCCTTCGAAGCCACGATTTAATCAGGTTTCGCGCAATTCATTTCCTGCCTCCCTCCGCCATACTTTCCTTGGTTTTTTCCACGCAGAAAATTTCGAAGCATCATCTATGCTTCAGCATCAGCTATGGGCATGAGCAGTGAGGTGACACTCAATCGCTAGAATGAGACTTACCTAAAAAACAATCCCGATAAGTTGTAAAAACATTAACATCTGTAATTTATGCAATACTAGTTCAATTTGCTGAATTTGGGGCATGGCTGCGAGCAAATGAGTGAATTGGTAGGCGTCAGCATCGCGAGGAGAACTGTCTCGTTCTCAGGGAAAAGATACAATTCATAAGGAAAAATGCAATGCTTTTTCATCAATCGTAGGCGGTCCCTGTTGCCCCGAGGCCCAAATTATTGCAATAAATTTTGCACTCCGACTACTTTTTGCTCTTTTCAAATAAACGCATTTTTTTATTCGACACGGCCTAGCTCCCTTGCGCTTACCGTCTGAGGTCGAACTCATGCATCAGTCTGTCCATCGGCTGCTTCACACCCTCAAACAAATGAGATTTCCGGTACCTTCTCAATTTTTTAACGAGAGAAACTATGCGTGAACTTCGTGCCTTCAACTTTGGTTTGTTTTTTTAGCATTCGCTTCGTTGAATCCGTGTGATTTTCGTTTTTTTTCTACTTTTAACCGCCACAACCTCGACGTAGAGCTGACTCTTTTAATACTTGTTCAAATATGCGTGGAAAAAGTGACACAATTTTGGTTCTTTCCTCCATTTTCTCTCTGTCAAATGCCACGGTTGCGTCCAATTTTGACATTTACTTGGGAATGGCTCGAATGATCTTGGAATTTCGTGTATCACCATCATATTTCCCGCTAGTGTGGCAATTATTTATGAAAACGGCAAATTGAAATGGAAAGAAATGTAATATGTCGTTAAAGTTTGGGATAAATATAAGAAAAAATACAGTGAAAAGAGGACCAAGCCCCTTCTATAATAAGCAGAAAAATTTATAATTTTTAGTGAAGGCGGTGTAGGGGTAGTTTATTCTTCTTGGCTGTGCCAAGTTTCTCATTGCTAAATGAGCCTATATTATATATATATATATATATATATATATATATATATATATATATTAATATATATATATATATATATATATATATATATATATATATAACTTTTGGACGGCACAATAGAACACAGAATAAAACAGATAACACGTAAAAGGACACTCACACTGTAGATGATTTAAGCTTTCGGCCTACTCCGAGGCCTTCTTCAGGTCAGACTCAGAGTCTGACCTGAAGAAGGCCTCGGAGTAGGCCGAAAGCTTAAATCATCTACAGTGTGAGTGTCCTTTTACGTGTTATCTGATTTATTCTGTGTTCTATTGTGCCGTCCAAAAGTTATATTGCTCTCGTGAGTACTTCCGCATCATCTATATATATATATATATATATATATATATATATATATATATATATATATATATAGACTCATTTAGCAATATATATATATATATATATATATATGTGTGTGTGTGTGTGGGTCGCGGTGGTCCAGTGGGTAGAGCGTTGGACTACTGACCAAAGGGTCCCGGGTTCGATTCCCGGGCAAGGCACTCTGGGCACCTGCAGCTCCACCCAAGCTAGTTGATTTTTCGGGTACCAAATCTTCCTGGGAAACCATAACCGGCACAGGGAAAGGAACTGGCCCCCCTACCCTGATGTGTGAATATTCACACGCCGTCGGGCTTGGTACATGGGTGAGCTCTGCCATCACCTACTAAACCGACCTCAGGGTTGATTACTGTGTTTATGGTTTTATATACATAGGCTCATTTAGCAATGAGAAACTATATATAGATAATTTAGGCGCGTCCTGCTTAAATTGTAGGGTTGATTTTTTTTGTTTTTTGCAGGCGAGGAGGAAGAGAAGGGGTCCAGGAGAACTTCTCATCCCGGCGCAACCCTTATGTCCAGGCGCGTTGCCATGGAGACCCGTGGTTGGGCGTCGCTCGCGACGGTGCTCTTAGCCCTCTCGGCGCTCACCGCTGCTTTCCCGTCGGGGAGACCCGCCCCCGCCGCCGCCCGCCCCCCCGGACCACTCTGGGACGTCTACCTATCCATGTTCAAAGCGATGGCCACCATGGGAGGCGAGCTGTGCCGGAACCAGACGAGGGACTACCTCATCAATCTCGCCAATCTCACCACGTGGGCCGTGCAGAGTAAGTCCCAGAAACTGTTTTTTCTCTGGCACAGCTGTTATCCTTGCGTTTATTGGGGAGGGGGAGGGTGAGGGGAGCGTGAGTTGATTTTACGTCTTACATGAAAGTATGCTCTTTTCTTGATCGGAATTTTGTGCTGCGACACGTACATTTATTGTAAAAGTTTCGGGAGAATTTTAATGAAAAATAGGTGTACTTTAGATATTGCTATAATGCCTCAAAATTTTCCATAGCACTTCCCTTGAACGTAGACATACTTTTGCCAGCGGATTTTCCTTGTCTCGACGGCTCTCTGTTGGGCGGATTCCGGAAGGTCCTTAAGGGTACGCGTGCAAGCTTCTTGGACGGCATTATGGTGGTGTCCTTCGAGGAAGGATTTCACTCTTGCGAATAGGAAATAGTCTGCCAAGGCGTCAAGTCGGGAAGACTCTATTGGAGTTGGGGAATCGTCGCGATGCCGTTGCAGAAGGTCTTCGTAAGCAGAAACTCGACGCTGAATTTGGCCGTCCGTCCAGAGATCTTCGGGAGGACGAGTTTAGCGCAGATCTTTCGCATCGCAGAAATGTCAGTGATAATGGTGCATGCACTGTCATCTTGTATCATTGCCAATCTACGATCTGAGAACATGCGCACTCACTTAACCGACGGTCTGAATTCAGCACCTCACGCACACGTTTGAAGAAAATTGTTACCGATGCTTTTTACACAAACCTTGTATGTACATGTTTGCATGCAGGTAGTGTTAAGTCAAGGCGCTTATTAATGGAGAATTTGCTAAACCTGTTGCCTGATGATGAAGAAAGTTGTTACTTATGTGACTTGCATAGTGATCGCTCATGATGAGTAGTAAAGGTTGTCTGAATATCATTGCAGTAATTAGCAGGAGAGTGAAAATGTAGGAAGAGTGAAGATTTGGGAGAGGTGTTTGATAACCTTTGTCTCAATTTCTGTTCTCCCGATTCCGAATTTAAACGCGGATGTGCAATCCACGAAGGCGTGATCTTACGTCGTGCGTCTAAGTTTCCCTGAAAAATAGGATGGAGAGCATTTTTATTATTTCCTCACGACTTCGTTTATCAGATGAAAAACTCGCTAAGTTTCACTTAAATTTCTTCTTCACGTTGCCGGAAGGACTGAAAACTTTTTCGGATCGCAAGTCTTCAATGCACGTAGAAACAACATTAACGTAAATGTTTTTCTAAAAATTATAACCGGAGAACATTATTTTACTCAACACAACAACCCTCATACATTCATTAAATTTTTCTTACAGACGTAATGAAAATGCATAAAAGCTAAATGTTCAAATTTAAGCAAAAAAACGGGATTAGGTTGAAACCTCATTGAAAGGCATTTTCGGGCAGAATTCGCCCGAATTAAATAATAGGTTTCCCGTTTGTTTTTTATAATATTTTACTTTCGAACGTACAGGCTAAATTAGAATTTCATCTAATTTTAACAATAATTTTTCAAACTAACCCTGACCCCTAACTAAACCCTGACTTAAATGTGGTATGAGGTAGGTATGAGAAATTTCAAGGTTAGTAGGACTGACATTGGATTGAAACGAGCCATCCAAGAAAATAAAAATATGCAGAAAATAACTATTAATATTCCTTCCGTCTTGAAATTAATATATTCATTTTAAATTTTGTTATATGGTAAGCAATTGATGAAATCTTATAAGAAATGAAGTGGTCCCTTTGAAGTGATGTTTAAAAAAAAATAATACTAATAAAATGTCTAATCGTCTTTTTTTTAATTTCTCATATATAATAACCCCTGAGGTCAACAAGTCGTGCACATCACTTTATATTTTCGCTAACAGTGTGTCTTTATTATTCGCGACGCAGTGAGTTCTAAGCTTAGACTTAACACTTTTATGTTACTCTTCGCTTGTCGAATTGCGTTGGATAGTGTGAAAGCAACTCTTGACGGTCTAAAATTAATCTAATTGGTCCTAATTTGACTGAGCTTTAGAAACTGGCTTCCCCAAGTGTGGCAATAAAGCGCGTTGCAATAAATCACTCGAATCTGATGAAACGGTCGAGTCCGCTGCATCGGTCTGCCGCGTGCCCCAATTTCGGAGGGGATTGAGGCTTGGGAGCGTCATCTGAGGAAAATGGCGGTTTCCCACTGGACTTGGGGTCGCCCGTTTTCAAGGCTAAGTGTGGCGACATCACCTTCAGAGGGAAAACACGATCTTCCTGCGGTAGAGAGGGATATGTCATACGTTCCAGGCGCAGGGTCGTGGTCAGTCAATCATGTCCCGGGAAAAGCTACGCCTTGAACAATATCCTTACACAAACCCAACTTTCTGCATGTAAAGAGTTTTGTTTGCATGGCATCCTGCAGCAAAAGAGGAGTGCATGCACGGGTCGTCGGAGATTGTAGAGCAGCCTGCTCATGGCACTTAACTTGCATTGCTGTAAAAATACTCGCTGTGTCATACGTACAATTTGATCCCGAAGTTCCTTTTAGATGTTGAAAACCCATGGTGTCCAACGGTCGGCTGTTACGTCGCAATCAGGGCCGCTTTCCCGTAGAATATAAGGCCTATAATATTTCATAATAATTTCATCATCACCGTCTAACTTTATCGAGCCTGTGATTGATTTGTCGTACCTCTTCGCTCATTTCCCTAAAACGAATACCCTTTCCATGCCTTCATGATTTGATGAACTTTCGCCTGCCACACTCGTCTTCTTATTATAACAATTTCTCAAGAATCTGGCGGATTTTATCTTTATTTATCTAATTATTTTTGCCAAATTTTCTCTTAGGGACCTCAAATACTTGCGGCGTATTCCAAATGAGGCCTAGCTAGAGCGCAAGAACACTTCTCTTTTACTTTCTCATTGCATTTCCCTAAGAGAACTGAGCAGAAGCACGTTACATGAGACACACCCATTCAAAAACTACAAAACAACAGCATCCGAAGCTTCGATGCTGGTGCCAAGGGAGGTGGAGGAGGCACATGTTCATCCTTGAATTCTGTTAGCCTCCGAAAGACACCGGAGCGACACCGAAAGGAGAACGCGCAGAGAGGAGAGAGAGTCGCGCGCATGCGAAGAGGCGGCGGTCCGGAGGTTGAGGTAGGTCGCGAGTAGACACGTCTGAGGAGAGGTGGTCTCACTAGCGAACGGCTGCGGAAAAACAACACCGACCAGAGAAAGTGTCATTGAGAACGGGCGGAATGATCTTTGGCGGACGTGCTTTCTGCCTTGAGAGATCCCTAGTAGTCAAGAGGGGGAGCTGTCGTGTTTGCGCGAAATTGTCTTTTTCCTCTACTCAACGGGAGCATGCCACAATATTCCTTTTTTACTAGAAGATCCGAACTGTGTATCGTATTTTGAGTTTGCCGATGGCCAATCGAGCTTCCTATTGAATAAGCGTTCTCTATATAATCCTATCGTAATTATCAGGACAACATCCTTGAGGATCCAGTTTTATTTAGCATTTTTTATCTTAGTTTGGCAAATGAAAACTTTTTTATTAGCTTTTCATTATTTTTTTAGCATCGTTTATAGTTTTTCTTTCTATTTCTTGAAATTGAACGAACGGATTGACTAAATACGTTCTCACCTGCGATTATTATATAGTTAAAATAACATTTAAATGTGTCTCCTGTTCCTAATTATTAATTTGTCGTTGGTATATACACCCACAGTATAAACCTGAAGTTTGGTTGATAATTGAAGGTACAGCTAAACTAATGCTAACAATAACCCCAATGGTGTGTGAATTTAACACATGAGGGCAGGCAATACCATCTGCCATTTGCCTGGAAGATGTTACACACGAAAAATTACAATTTGATTCAAAATGAAGATTCCCTGAGGCATCGCGCAGAGTTGAACCCGGGTTCTCTGGTTAGTAGTTCAGAGTTTAG
This sequence comes from Hetaerina titia, assembly GCA_037158775.1. Lineage (NCBI taxonomy): Eukaryota > Metazoa > Arthropoda > Insecta > Odonata > Calopterygidae > Hetaerina > Hetaerina titia. The sequence goes on from CM073772.1 coordinate 21,868,283, forward strand.
GTCTACCACGCCCCTCCAAAATTATATTGCACACGCGAAATTTAGATTGAAACCCTCAACTACAGCAAAATCCCTCGTCAAAGCAACTTATGGATAACAGAATGTCATTTTTATTTAAAAACGGTTGAATTCCCCTCCTTACATTACCTTATCCAAGCTGAAAAGAATATTTTTTACAGCGAAAACAAATTTTTGTCGGTATCATTTAGTCAGTCTGAAAGTTTTTAATTATTATTTTTGAAATAATAATAATTTTTAAATGTGCAACTGTTGGTGTCGTGTTCATCTACGACCGAATGAATGTCGCCTTTTTGAATGAATGTCGTTTTGGCACCGCTAGGGGCACACGAGCAAATCCGACCATAATTTGCACAACTATGTTTATCGCAACATAATCTCCACAGTTTGGCGCAATTGGCTGACGATTGAGTGATCATAATTTAAATCTCAACTATCTTGAGCGATTTTTTGTGATAGATCTCCACCCAAAACCGCCTCAATTTAACCGATGCAGAGTAATGCAGTGATCGTGATGTTTTCCACAAATAATACCTTTTTATGTTCCGCCGTGTCGATATTATGTCATGTTACTTGCTTCCAGCCCTTTCTCTCAGAGTTGCTATGAAACCACTATAATGGCTTAGCCTAATCTATAATGGTTACATAATAATAACATTTTTACCGTTTTCCGGTTGATTAAATCATCATTAGAAATATGAGTGACTCCAAAATGCGTGATCTTCCAAGTTACAGCAGCGAGTTCCTGCAACTATCCATGTTGGTCCGTCTGGAATTCCATGAATGAAGATCTAGCCGTATATTACCATATATATATATATATATATATATATATATATATATATATATATATATATATATATATATATATATATATATATATATATATATATTCATTCAAATATATATATATAATATTGGGGCGAACATACCGACACAAGATCTTCTATTTGGAGGGACCTGGTATAATACAGAATGTGGCAAATCTCGAAGGCATTTAGAGCAATAGTTTTCGCTTGCTTTCGCTCGCTGCTATTTAGACGGATACGTTTTATCTTCAAAGCTTAATACAGGTATTTTGATAAGATTGAATGAAATACTGCTATGACCTTAATATATCCCAAGGTCCGGAACGAATCTCTGAGGGATTGATGGCAGCAAGGGAGCCAACTGGTGCCGCCACTTTTTCAGGAGGCTCAAATATTCTCACTTATCAATGTCGCAGTCATAAAGTTGTCTTGATTCCCTTGATGAAGGAAAAGTAGTTGGGTTTATAATTGAAAAAAAAACATATTTTTACCGAATCAATATTTTCAGTACTTCTGGTTTCGACGCATAAGGGGCATCATCAGGTTATAAAGCATTTGGTATGAGTTGTAAGTAGGAAAGCATTTGTCGAGTATAATATTTTTGTCTTTTTTGATTAATGCTTTGCTTCAATTCGGCAAATATTGTTTATTTTAGGATACAAATACATTAATATGTGTAATTATGACTTCCATGTCTAATTGAAATATTAGAACTTCAATCCTATTTTCTTCTTGCCGTTTCCCGAATCCGTTTGACGAAAAGAAAGGTTCTTGGCGTGAATAAATAGTTCGTCTTCCCTCAGCCTCAGTTAACGTGAATTTAGCTTCTGGGATAAAGCATATGTTTAGTCAATAAGCATAAAATAATCACATTAGTATGAGTAGCATGGAGACGGTTCACTGACCATGAACTGTTTTGAATGAAGAAGTAGTAGTTTTTTGGGAGACGACCGACAGCTGAGGTCATTTACGCCTTTAGAGATGGATGGGAAACGAAGGGAAAAGAGAAACCCGGCGTCGGCATTAGTCTACTCTTGACGAAAGGCGCCAAGGGGTCCGCTGTTTAACGTCCCATCTGACGAACGTCGTACTCACTCAAAGTTCTCTTCACAAAGTACCTCAAGTAGGGATCGGGATACCGCTGATAGATCTGTCCTCTCCAGGTTTCGAACCCAGACCCTCAGGTTGGGAAGCCTCTAAGTTAGCACCATCCCGATCCCCTTTTTTGAATGAACCCTGGCAGAAAGGAAGTTTGCGATTTCCTTTTAAAAACCAACGGACGAAGCGAAGGAAGCTTCTTTTGAGATAAGTGGCCCGAGACGAAGTATCTTTTGGGAATCGTCAGGGACGCGGTCATCCCTGCCGCGGCATGGAATTGACATCCACTAAGGATAAGTAAGCGCTTCAATGCGTGTCTCTTACATTTTTTTAAATTTGTGGTAGAGTAAATTTGGAGAGCATGTTTTTCCAGGGGTAGATATAATTTTAGGTATAATTTAGGTATAACATAGCATTTAATATTCATGTAAGATACAGTATCGGATTTGATTTCATCTTCGCTCGTTTTCTGCGCATGTAGTGCTCGTAACAGGTTTTCGCGAGAATTTAAAATAATTGTTTAGAGTTAAAATCGCAACAGATTATCTATTCCAGCTTCAAATTTTTCAATGTGTATTACTTTAACTGCTCGTTGGCATTCGTTCCATTGTTTATGATTCTACGATCATTTATCTCATCTGCCATTCGAAAAGAAAGAAATGGTCAAGATATAATTTAAGTGATAGCTCGAGTTATTACACCTGAAGTAATTCTTCCCTACTACCTTGGTTATTCCTAAGCTGAGAAGATATTAGGGTCTATTTATAATTTGCTTCAATTTTATGAATTATTTCCATTAAATTTAGACTTATTGCTCTTCCCACTATATTCTTGGAACAGAATTATTTTTAGGTTTTTGACTCGATAGACTGTTTATGTTCACGGATAATTATCACCTCGGATCCCACAACGAGAGGTCCACCGCGATTCCTTTCGTATGAAATCATATTATATTCTGAAATTCCAAAGATATTACCTACTCTCACTCCGCGTAACCTGAATATTTAAGCAATAATATCGTAATGCATTGTGCTAATCCCACTGATGAGTAGCAAGATATTACATACTAGGTGAGCGGAATATCCAAAGCGTTAAAGGATAACGCTATAATAAGATATGAACGGCGTTGCTTGACTCATGAATGGTCGCAGAAAAGGGTAACCTTTGTTATAAACCCTCTCAAAGAAACCGTATGTATCACATACTATATGGATACAAAAATAATGGTTTCATATGCGCCAGCAATAGAGGCGGTAGGACCTCCAATTTTACCACTTCGTTTTTCTTTGATATACCCTAGTTTCCAAGAACTATAAAATATCATGTTGAATTGATGAAATACGGGAGGTGAAAGATGTGGAAAATTCAGGCGTAGACATCTAAGAGACCTAACGCGTGTTCAAACCTCTGGGATATCGACCACGGAAAATAGAATAGGGCGTTGAAGTCTCCCGCTGGATATACATTTGCAGTTCACTTACTCAAAAGAAATATGAACGAAATAAAAATTGAATGCACTTTACTATTGAATAGTTTTGCTTACCCATCACCGTTTGAGAATTTTCTTGCTACTTATATAAACTAATTTAGTTACTCGTTAAACATAGAAACTAGTCTGCGGGACATAAAATGCTCTGGCTTAAATCTATCAACTGGTTATTATAATGCAAGGAGCCAATAAAACATACCAGAGAGGCAGAAAACGCTCTAGTTAAAGCCTATCCTGCACTTCGTCCTACGAATACCAAGGGCAGGAGAGAGGTCGCCGCGGCAACTAGTCGATCAAGGCCCTCCCGCATTCACCAGCTGCTCAAGCAGTGCCCGTCATTTGGTGTTTGCGGCGAAATCAGGAAGAAATTAGGTGGACTTAAGTTCACGACTGCATTCCCATATGTTAAGCTAACAATAAATGTACATTATATTGACTAATTATAAATTATGATTAACTAATAGTAAGCAGGTTTTTGATCAAAGGATTGACTATCGAACACTAATGAAACCAGATCTAAGTGTGGAAAAGAAATATTTTGGTATCGAAATGAAGGAGAAATTAGGATACGGAATGCTAGGAATGTGCGAATGAACCAATATTTCATTCGTATTTGATATTCAACGCTGTCATCAGAATTAGGTTCGTCCAATTCCGTGAAATGTATTCGTTTTTCTGTGTTAACCATCCACAGCTCCTTCTTTAAAACGTTTTCGAATGATCAAAAGTGCTGCATGCTATCAGTAATTTAGTGTATCGTGAACTAGATCGGTGAAGCGTCCTGACTCTGTGGTCCTGTATGTAGCACGCACATTCATTCACAGCTTCCTCGCCGTTACTTTTTCTAATAGGCGGAATGAAAATAATCTGGTTTCAGCCTTTACGTGTCTTCTTCACAAACATTTGATCAAGTATTTATATCCGAAACTTGGTGTATTTCCGCCTTCCACCCATCCACAATCTAGTGCTAAGTCCATTGTGCGGCATCCCCTGCCCAACACCACTCTTTACATGAGGCTTTGGCAGTTTTTATCATGTTTTCAGTTTCATGAGATATGCTTTACTTTAATATAAATTTTACTTGATCAGGGCATTTTAAAATCACAATTTAAAAATTGATCCTGATTAATTTGAGTGGCTGGTTCAGGCGTCCTGACCCTGAGATCCTGTCTGCTACAAGTAAGGGTTCTGATTAGGCTCATCTTGATTGAGGTCTGCACGGACAGTGAAACGATGGCAATGTCAGTCGACCCTGAGTTCTGATCGCGGATAAACATCTGCTTTCGGAATACTTGACGGGTGAAACTTAAGTAAACACGATATTTAAATCACCGTTTCCTCTCTCTCTCTGCGCCTCGCCTAGATGCTCCCTCGACACATTTTTCCCGAGACCGCGTGTTCATTGAACTTGGGCTGTTCACTCCCTGGAAACCTTTGCCGATAAGCCAAGAGTGGATCATCGGGTTCAGAGGCACACGCGCTTCCAGCAGCGTGATAAAAATAAAACAAACCAGAACCCAAACAGACCCCACTTTGGACCATGAAGACGTGCAGACGAGCACGTACACAAGACCGCCCTTCTTAAAGACTTCCGTGGAATCCGGTTCATTCGGGTTTTTTGGCGATATCTTCTCGGCCACCGCGTCAAACAGACGAAGATGGCCTCATCATCTCCCCGGCGCAACTCGAGAGGGAAAACGGCGTCGTGTCCCGCTCAACAAGACCCCCGCCCCGCCCAGTCTCCCCGCCCAACTGGACCGGCGTCTGACTCATTCGCTCTCCAGCCAATAAATTAGTGTCAGCCGCCAGCAAGTCGAAACCGCAGTGGAGGGGGGGGCGCCTACCCCCTCTCGCGCCAGGAAGGGCCAAGGAACCCCGAATTCCTCGTGGGAGTCAGCCCCCCTCCCCCCAATGGCACCGTTGTTCCGTCTTCACGCGGACTGCCCCCGAAATTCGAAATTGCGCGGTTTCCATGCTTAATACTAGGCACGTGGATGCTACCATGGAAATCGAGTGTAGACACACGTAACATCGATTTCTCAGGAAGCTCGTTTCATGAAATCAAGCAGCTCTGGCGAATAAAACCGGTTTGAAAATAAAATTAAAACCGCCAACGAACGATTCCAGTAACGGAAATATATTGCAAAGAAATGGAACATCCTCTCTTTCACTCACCGAAACTGACGTCAAAGCCAACCACTTACACATAGGCTCCTCCATACCTCGCTCGCTGATTGACTCCCAGGTTGCAAAGAAAAGGTCCATGCCCCTCGACAGTCACTACTTGAATATTGCATTGATCAGAAAAACAATACAAGCGTGATATCATCACACACATTTGTCAAAGACCCTTCATTTAAGCTATACATATCAACCTGGCAGTATCTCATTAATTAAAATCAAGAATTATTAATTCAAAGCTCTAAAGAATGTAATCATCGACTTATTGCTTTCCTCTGAATTCCGGAGGCCGTACACCTCAAGATGGAGCAACAGTGATGAGGCGGACTCCCGCAAGGAATTCGGAACTCCTACGTTGATAGACGTGCTCGTCTGCACGTCTTCATGGTCCGAAGTGGGGTCTTTTTGGTTCTGGTTGTTTTATTCTAATGACGCTGCTGGAAGCGGATGTGCCTCTGAACCCGATGATCCACTCTTGGCTCATCGGCAAAGGTTTCCAGGGAGTGAACAGCCCAAGTTCAATGAACACGCGGTCTCGGGAAAAATGTGTCGAGGGAGCATCTAGGCGAGGCGCAGAGAGAGAGAGGAAACGGTGATTTAAATATCGTGTTTACTTAAGTTTCACCCGTCAAGTATTCCGAAAGCAGATGTTTATCCGCGATCAGAACTCAGGGTCGACTGACATTGCCATCGTTTCACTGTCGTCTCACAGTAAGGCAGGGTTGCCCATTATCACCGGTACTGTTTAACGTATGTGTGGAGGAAATGATTAAAGAGGCATGGGAAGAAATGGAGGTAAGAATGAAATTCGGAGGGGAATTTGAAAAATCGGTTAGGTTCGCTGATGACCGAGCATTAGTTGCTCAGTCAGCCAAGGGGTTGCAAGCATTGCTGAGTGATTAGGAAATTCAGAGCAATAGATATGGAATGAGAATCAATATTGATAAAAGAAAGGTTATGCGATTTTCCAGAAATAACAAGGCCAAGCTAAATGTTAAAAGAGAGGACAAAAACTAGAGCAGGTAGAACAGTTTACGTGTCTTGGAAATGTTTTGGACCAACACGGTCAAAGTAGTAGGGACGTAAGTAGAAGAATTCAGGTAAAGAGGCTTTCACAAGGAGGAGGGATTTGATGACGGGGACGTTAAATAGGGAGGTTAAGAAGAGATTCGTTAAAACTTTGATATGAAGCGTAGTTATGTACGGTGCCGAAACGTTGTCACCGTATAGGAAGATAGAAGTTGATTGTAGGCCTGATAATAATTATATATATATACATATAAAAATATATGTTTATATATATATATATATATATATATATATATATAATGTAAATCGACTAACTAGTCGACAAAAACACATAAACTGAAACACATAAATGAGGGAATCACTGGGTCTCGGATTTTCGGTGGTGCAACCACCTTTCTCAAGAGGAATTAGGAACAGAACTGCATATCTATATGAATATTATATATGTGTGTGTGCGTGTGTGTGTATGTCTGTGTATATTGATGGTAGAGGTCACCCCGTACTAAACGTGTGGCGAGTCAATACGGCGTGTGAAATTCACACATCAGGATAGGCGGGCCAGTACCTTTCCCTGTGCCGGTTATGTAGCTTGGGTGGAGCTGCAGGTGCCCAAACTAGCCCGGGACCCTACGGTCAGTTGTCCAACGCTCTACCCCTGGACCATTGCGACCCACATATATGTATGTATGAATATATATTTTTTTATATACATTCATCGTCAGGCGAGAACTTGACGAAAGCTGTCTTCCCTCAACCGACGCCCGCCTCTCACCCCTCCCTCTCTCACGTTGCTTCGGTTCCGACTTCACGGGGCCGCTCCACGGGCCGACCTCCACCCCTTCCCCTATCTTGAAATTACCCTCGCCACCCAACCGCGCCACGGAGCATGCTCAGGAGAAGCTCAAAATCATCGATCCTAGACATACTAGGACTACTAGGACATACTAGACATATTGTATTGACAATGAGATTTGCGACAATGGGTCCTGGAAGAATCATCCATGTTGAGAATCCTCAAGTGAGCGGTGTTTCTTATTTGACCGATTAACTTTCCATTAAAATCACCCGTTACAGCGTTTTCATTCTCTTTCTTGAACTAAAATCCAGTTCATTTTTGGAAAACGACCACAAATAGCTCCAAATTAAATGCCATGCTAAATTAGGGCAAACATGTAGCGTTGACTTGATTGGCGACTCAAGGTCACCTGAATCTCATGCTGGACTATGAACGCTTCGGGCAGATTCCGACAGTGAGGGGAAAAGGTGCGCCCCTCTCCCACCCCCTCCACTTCTTTTATCGCCCCGCGTTAATTTATTAAAAAAATGAAAGCATTTATTATATTTCATCGTTGATATTAGAATGCGTGCGCCGTGGCCCAAGAGGTTGTGGCACCCGAAAGCACCAATTGGCCGAATCTGCGGATGCCCAAAATCATCGGGAATAGAACCCGGTTCATCCGGTAGTGTCAGAACGTTGACGTTCACGAAGCATTAGAGCGAAGGGAAACATTATTATATTTTACCGAGGAGTCCAAGGCAGAGTTGGAGGTATATCGTGGACGACGGTTGCCAAAACTAACGCAGATTGAATTTCAGGGTTGCAAACTGCATCGATGAATTTGAAATTTATTTTTTATCATTTAGGCAAAGGGCTCTTGAAGTTCACACTTCGAGAAGTAAGGATCTCGGTCGCGAAGGAGGCTCTGCTTGAGCTCAAACGATGTCGCTTCGGTTTCCTTTCGCCCGGTGAACTGCCGCCGCCCACCTCTCCCAAGGTAATTATTTATATCCCGGGGTCATTACCTCTCTCTTCATTGACCTGTTGTCGGATGAACCCCCCGAAGCATTGAGCATGAACAACCGAAGTCATGAGGGCAGCATAAAAGCAGTTTCAAGATCAGTGACCGACCATCTTTCCCCTTCTTTTGTTCCTGACCTTTTGATAGCATTGACGGTTGCAAGTCCTTCTAAGTAAGAGAGAAAGGAAAATTTGTCTAACCACATTATCTCCTGTATCTGCGAAAATTATTTAAGTATCTCCGATCTTTTGACACTATGGATGATTCATAAAAATGACTGAATATGCATAGCAAACGGGGCGGAGGCGTATTCGATACCACGTATACCAGAGGCAATGTGTCTGCCTGTGGAGTCGAAGATCGCTGTTTCAATTCCCGTGACCGGCGAAAATTTTTCAGATTAGAAAAAAATTGCTTATGGTTTTTTCGGAACGAACGAGGTCACTAAACAGAAAAAAAAAACACAATAATGGTATTTCGGAACGAGGCACAGAGAAAAATGGACTCAAACTGAAAAGCTGCCCTGAACCCATGGTGAAAGGCAACAGTTTCATAATTAGGCACCGGCAGCGCAGACCGTTTGGGTCGGCCCGGCATAAGCTGCCACAACTGGGGGCGAACTGCACGGTATCGACCGCAGTACTGGGATGTGGAAGGTGCCGGCAAACCAGCACATTATTCTCCATAGAATATGCAGCCTTGCTTTGCATTCAAATATATAGTAGAATGGAGGGCTGGAGTAAACCAATCCTAGGATTGAAATACTTATGATGATGATGATGCATAATTTTTTATATTATAGGGAAAATATTGACTTGATATTCCTATGCAAGGAAAGATTGCTATTCCGTTTGAAACTGGTTTCCACAATGTTTCTGCCTTCAACCACATGAATAAATCAGAGAAATAAAACTCTTGCTTAATTTTGGTATTCTTTTCTTTACGGGGGGGTTTATAAATAATCCAACCGTGAAAATGTATAATCTTTTGTAGCGCTAGAATAGGCTGATAAAAATCAGTCGGGAAGTTGAGTGCTTCAAAAAGTAGCCACTATGATGTGCTAAAAGTCAAGATCTCTCTTTTCCTCATTGCCCCGAAGACCCATAAGTGAGTCCTAAAATGGATCTTTGATACTTAAAATTCCGTCCTTACATTAGTGAGGCGAGACCAAAAGTGGTGTTGACCGCCGCAATTAGCGTCCGTGACGTGAAGTGGTGCCTTCGGATGAGTTAACGCTTCAAATGGGCGACGTCGGATGCGACACAGCGACGGGAATAACACGTCTTGTACTTTCACGGCTGATGCCACCATAGCTCTTGCTTCACTGTTTTCTGATCAATGGTTGCGGCAGGTTGTCGCGTGAGATTTGGGGTAGTGATGGCCATGTCGAATCATAAGTAGTACTGTTTCATTTGGATCAGGGCAATTTCGTCCTGCAATCCCGTATTGGTTTCGTCCTTCACTCATTGTTGATGTTGTTATTCGTTCTCTCGATTCAATCCAAGTCCCGACATCAGTTTGCCTTCTCTTATGCCTGACCTCTGCGTGTCCGTTTGCTAATTCAGATTGCATGACCTTTAATTTTAAAGCTCCCGCTCGTCAAAGTCTTCTTCGTCCGGCCTTTTCATTCCACCGTTCCATGTGCGTTCTTCTGATTCTCACTCTCAGTTCATCTACTTTTCCACAGTTCCTAACGATATAGCGTTTCTAGATCCGAACTTAAATAGTTATTGATCAAGTATTGATAAAAGTTGAAAGGGTAGAGGGCAGGGCTGTGTTAAGTGATAACCATCCGCGAAAACAACTATATTTTCCAAGATTATTCTAAGTTTTGGTGTCGAAGGATTTCTTTTCACCATCGTGGCTGGGTGCGTTCGCACGGCAATGTATCGGTGTGTGCTTTGGCCACTTTAGGCGAATAGAAACATAGCATAGACGACGACTTCGATGGAATAATATGTTTCGCAAGCATTTCCTACCTTGATAACGCGTTATTGAAGTTTCTGCCGGTTCTTCCCGAGGAGAAGATTCACGGCATCTGTACTGCGTTCCCGGTGGGAGTTTGGCTGTCAGAGGCGCCAGGTTACAGGAGTGTGGATTTGCAGTGAGATGACTATGGGATCGACCTATTTCATTACATCGCCCGTTTCTTCTAACGAATCATTTGCCACCCCCACATTATCATTTTTCTTCCCCCATATTCCAGTTCTAGTTCCTTGCGTATCACCAAGCGGCCTGTGGGTGTAAGGCGTAAATTACTCTGATCGATACGGTTTTCGTTTCAAAACAATCTTGGAACTAATCGAATGTGGAAGTGACGCTCATATGGCCGAACAATTTTACTATTTCACGACCGTGGGAGCTTAATTTCACGTAATATATGTCAAGGTCGTAGTTGCCCAACCTTCCACATTGACAATTTAGGGCCTATGTGTATGTTTTGCTCTTGTAATTTCGCGAGGGTTGAGTAACTGTTCATGCGAGGATGGATGTTAGTTCTTTTTCTAGTGAAGTGTGAAGGAATTTAAAGAGACTGCTCTGAGATTTTGCAAGAATAATTAAAGGAAGGCATTTTTAACGTTCCGTGGTGTCTTCGAGATGGAAACAGTCGCTTTGGAAAAGATTGGGAGAGAGGTTTAGTTCGGCCTTGCTTCATGGTGCTGTGCGGAGTGGGACACGCTCGTCCCTTTCGGAACATCCGGATGGACCGCCAGTTCACTGCGTTGTTATTGCTTGCAGCTTTCGATAGAGCTGATGAAATATCGATTTTATCGTCTCAATCTTATGACAAAATAATTCATCGATGTTTTATTGTTGAAATCCATCTACCGTACAGTGAGTAGATATAAGTATAGTAGGTGATGGAACATGATGGGCGCTTAGCCTTCTTGCTCAAGGGTGCGCACCTGAGCCTTTCGCGTCCAAGTGTCTTTCACTGCATCGGCCGCGACGATGCGTCGACCTTGCCGCGGATGGTTTCGCTCGAAAGACACTCTTTTTGGTCTTGGCAACGCCACGCGGAAAAAACCTCCGACAGCTTAATGGACATTCCGCCAATGGTTGGTGACTTCTCGTTAGTGCCATTTTCATTTTACGAGAAATGGTAGGTTTTGGATCAAGTTTATTTTTGTTGCAAATCATTTTCGAATTGACGTGGTCCATCCGGAGGGAATCCTTTCGCTTGCAATGGAAGACGATGCGCGTTTCCGTCGCTTTCCCTTTGAAGGTGAAAATTTGGACGGATCAGGTAAGGTTGAAAAATGAATCAACTTATGTTATGGCTCCCGCTTTTGTTTTTTTTCTGGAACCGCATTGAACTTCGGCAAAGATATTCGGGTCGGGATACTGGGTCAGAAAGGAATATCAATCGTATTAGATATCGCCCTAGAAATTTCTCTAGTTATGAAACCTTGATCCAGAGAAATACGTATTATTATGGACTCGGCTAGAAAATCCGGTTTCCCACAAAGATATTCGAGAGAAACTATTCCTTCGGCGCGGTTAACATCAGGGTCGTGGCGTTAAGTAACCTTCGGAAATATCGGTTACGAAATATCATTTTCGAATAATTGGGAATTATGAAGAACAAGGGTTCATGATTAATAGAAATCACGTCCTCTAAAACAAATAGGAACGACCGAAAACGTTGTGTTAGATGTCTCCTCTGAATAATAGTTTGAATAGAATTCAATAACACTTTCGATACTTTAATAGAGATACTGAACAAAAACAAATATGGACAAAACTATTGAATTACATTTTAAAAAGTTATTCAGTCTAAACTAGCTCCTAAACTTTAAATTTACAACGATCAACTTCTGAAATTTTTGGAAATATATTTTAGAACATGTAAGAATTTGATTAACCCCACTATTATATATTATTGCTTTTGTCTGGAGCAATGTTTAAGAGGGGTAATTCTTTTTAAGAAATCAATCTTGTTTTAAACAATCAGCTCATAGCTCAAAAGAGGTGTGGGATGCTGTAGGTGAAAGGACATATAAGGAGCCTTAATCACTTAATGCCAATCCACTTTCTTGGGGCAATAAAGCCCAACTTGTGATGTCACGCAATCACTCTTGCTTTTCTAAAGTGTTTATCATGGAGTTTCAGAAGAGGTCTGATAGTTTGGTTGGCTCTAACGGAAGTCCGGTAGGCTCTGAATTCAGGGGTCACTATTCCGAAAATAGTTCACGACCCTAGTTTGAAAATGATTTTTTTCTGAAAGGAATCTACGGATGTATTGGAATGATTATAAAGTTTTTTACTTCAAATATTTCAGATGTGGTGGTTACGATTAAAGAATATTTAATTGTGCCTTTTCATTTTATTTCACTAATTTTTAAAGCCGGGAGATTCAAATGTTCGATTAATCGGATTTTTGGTAGAGTTTACTTCACTTTTTTCAATTGGTTTTCGTTAGACACAGACTGCCTTCCCAGAGGACATTATTCTCATCTCCCTTGAATCGGACGATCGGAAAACCATCGCGACTGCTTCATCGCCTGGGTAGCTTTTCGTCTCGTCTCTCATGCATCTGCATCTGAAAGTCTCGAGCGAAATCCCTTTGGAGTGTTGGGTGCCCCTCCACCGATTGAGGGAAGCCCTGCTGCCGTCGGGGTCGTGGATATCTGTTCGGCAGCCCCGCTCCGAGTTCGCCGAACGAGGTCCGAGGTCCCTCCGAGGTCCGAATCAAGGTCCATCCTCTACAGTCGCTTCATTTTTGAACAATTTCATTTACACCAAAATGTCCGTCTGCTCGCATTGCTCCCGTTTACGTGCTTTAATTGTTCCAAAATGTCTTCCAAAGTTTCTCGACCCAAGTCCCTTCGATCTGTGGGAGTCGAAGCGAGGCCCTGGATTCACTCCGAGTCCGAATTCAGACGGGGAAAATAAAAGACTGTTTCAAGGAGGAATGCCGTCTTCGGAGTGTACCTGCATACGTGCTCTGAGGTGCACAGAGGAAAACGAGAAAGTACAAGGTCGATATAAAATGCTCAGTGAAAAAAAGGCAGTCTCAGAGAGGCTTGATCAGGCTCTGGGATGAAAGTGCCCTTGTTGCTTTAATTGGGGCTCGCCGAATGGTACCTTTTAAGTAACTTGAATCTATCCACTTAAAGAGAATTTTGATATAAGACGGCCGACTAATTCAACGGAATTTCGTCGTTACGACATCGCACATCTCTTGACAAATAAATAAATCGCTTAACCTTCATAGTTTTAAGATATTTTTCTCGTGGAAATGGATGTAGGTTTATTTAAAGGAACAAATGATCAAGTGTTTTACAGAACGTAATGTTTATCGAATCGGAGGGTTCATCGAATCAAATTGTAGTTAAATATGTAGGGATAAAGGGTATGGGATCTACGAACTCAATGGGAAACACTATCAAATCGATTTTGCGGGATTAAAATACATTTTAGGTAAGCCATTTTGAAATTCCGTTATAATTACGATGGAGTGGATAATTGTTTACTAAAAGTATGTTTTGAATATTTGAGGATAGTTTATTATTAGCAGTGAATCAAATAAATGTAATTAAAAGAAAGTATAGATAGCTAAATGGCTCGGTATACCCATGTGGCTTTAAAATTGAGTGAATTCCCTTTAGAAATGATGAAATCGCAGTGAAATGATAATGCTTTTTTATTTCAAACTTTATTCTTGTTGATTTGCTTATGATATTGTTTGAATGCATCTCTGAAAACAGTTGATAATCGAAAAGAATAAAGCCACGTGAATTCTATATCACGCTTAAAACAACCACCAATACGTTTTTGGCACGAATCTTTGATTTTTCGGTCCACGATTTCCCCGATTCCGTCCTACCGGAAGGTGCGAGCGCCGTCAGGGACGTTTTTGGAACGATTGCAGAATAGTCTTAAGGGATTCACGAAACGTTTAATGCACATCGACGAAATGTTGTGCAACTACGGCTTCAATGGAGATTTTCAAATTAATTTCCAGAAGCTGAAGTTTTTGAATTTCTAGTGAGTATTAGGAGGTATTCGTCGATAGATAATATTGAGCCGTTTCCTTTCGTGGTCCCTTAATATCAGAAAGAAATACGCAGCGCGTGTGCCATTCCACGGCGCGCTCCGTGAAGATAGCATCTGCCTCCATCGGCGGGGTCCTAGACGAGGGAAATGGTTGGACAACGCTGAGAGGAAATGTAGGAATCTGTCAAGGAGGCAGGGAACGGGTTGGTGCAACAGTCCTCTAAAGATAGGGTCACGATTAACCTCCCCGTGGCCTGGCAATGGCATATTTCAGAAGCCTAGGAGTCCATTCTGATTGGGAAATTTAAGCTCTGGGTCCCGATGGCGTTACCATTCCAGAATATACTCAATGCCATTGGAGAGATGGTCGAGGACGAAACGCATTTGTAGAGCAAGAAGGAAGAATCGAAGACTCTGCGTTTCCAGCAGGAAAGGATTTATTATTGTCATTTATTATACAAATAAATTCTTTCCTATGGAAACACAATTCCTTCGATTCTTCCTTCGTGCTTTTCGATGCAATCTCCTTCTTCCCTCTTCCCCTCTGGTTCCATCCGGAACATAAGCCAAACACTTCCTGTAACGGCTGAAGACATCTTGCGGCTGTTATGTGGTGCATTGGGCTGAGGGAGGGCGCGTTCATTTGAGAATGGTGTGATTGAAGCGACTAACCTGCGGAATATAAGAGTCGATAGGCGTGACGTAATGTGCGTGATCGATATATGGTGCGTTCCCGGCGATATAAAAACCGCCCTTCGACGGAGAGGGGGGGGGGCACGGGGTGTCGATTACGGTGCGAAGTGTGGGCAACAGACACATGCGATCGAATGACCTTGCCGATGCAAATAAGAACTCTGCCCTGTGGATTCAGGAATATCTACATTCATTGTCTCTTAACTGCAGCCATGGCAATGAGAAATCGAGATAATTAGCTGTAAGCGGAACTGGGGAAAGGTTCTCTATGTGATTAATCGTTTCTGGCGCAACTTTGTGGGCTTGATCCATGATGAATAATGTTAAAACAAACTTAGCGAATTCACATGAAAAATAAGCTTTGGTGCGACCCGGGTTTCACTGTGGTGCAGCATCATCAGGCACGATGATGCTGTTGATGTTTAGCATGCTGCTAAACTCGTCCTCCCGGAGGTATTCTGACGGGCGACCAAGAGCTGAGTCGCGTGTCTGCTCTTGCGAAGACCTTCTGCAACGACATCGCGGCGATTCCCCAACCCCATGACAGTCCCGACTCGGAACCGTCAGACTATTTTTATTCCCAAAAGTGAAATCCTTCCTCAAATGACACCACCACCGTGGGACCCTAAGTGCCGTCGAAGAAGCTTGCATGCGCACCCTGAAGGACCTTCCGGAACCCGCCTACCAGGGAGCCTTCAAGTCGTGGAAGAGTCGCTGACAACAGAAGTGTGTCGACGCTCAAGGAAAGAAGTGCTTCGAAGAATTTTGAGAGGCATTGTAGCAATATCTGAAATAAATCTCGTATTTTTATGAAACTTTTCCCAATGCCTTTTAGACAAAGCATATGTGAAACTGCTTGGATGAAAATAGATATGGCGTATGTGCTTTTACGTGTCGCCGACCCCGGTGGCGGCGGGGTAACGTCCTCACTTGCTAACCCAGAGGTCGCGGGTTCGATTCCTGACATGATGGTTTTTCTTCAACCGAGGGCTTTGGTGTATGTAAATTTCAAATTGTTATGTCAATGTTCAAAGACCGATGTAAAGGCCGAAGTGCTGTTTTCGGACTAATTCAAAATAAATAAATAAGAAAGTGCCCTCCACAACGACATTGTGCCTTGCAGAGGTCATAAATATAATATTCATTCGTTCGAGCAAGGCAAAAGAACTGGTCGCGAGGGGCCTTGATGAGTCTTTGATTTTGAGAGAGGGGAGGGAATGGTTCAATCCACCACCGCTCGCTTCATCCGGGTGGTGGCGCTTCGCTGGGGGCTACAGTTCCCCCAACGGATCGCCGCCACTCCACTCCGGCCCCCCTTCCCCGGTTGATTCCAGCCGTGGGTCCCTCCCTCCCACTCGTCCCACGCCGTGATTTTCATTTTCGTCACCCTTTGGTTCGGCTCCTTTATATGCGCATTGGGGAATGCTCCGGGGAGGTTGCAGTCTCAAGCGACCCGCGGTCGGCGGCCACTTAACGGTGTTGACATTGAATCGGGTTACCCAGGAGTGTGTAGGCATTTGGCAGCAGATGGCACTTGCCACCTCTCGGTTTGCTCCGAACCCGACCAACGGGGGTCCGATTGCCCCCCGTCCTCCCTCCCGCTCTCCTCTCTCGATCTCGCAATCTCCCATACAAAGGTGAAATCAATCATTCCAATATTTCGGACGATGATCTACCCTTCAATCTCCATCTGGGATCGCTTCTGCGTCACTCTTGATGTCTGCGTTGCCATTTGTTAATCCACATTCTAGGTAAAAATGAACTCGTCCGAAATAGGGACCAGAAGAATGAAACATCGGATAAGGAATAGAAAGGCGCGATGACGACGCGTGTCTAAGGATATCATTTCGTCGCGTTAATGTGGAGAAAGTAAGGCTAAGAGATGCAAACGGGAAGGGATAAGGGCCTGTTGTATCGCTTCCACCGAGCCGTGGTGTCATCCTTTCTACACGGATTTGAGGTGGCGGGGGAAGAGGAAGGAGTCTGATGGGACAATGCCTTAAAAAAAGTTGTAGCCTCACTCACATGGTTGAGAAGCTCTAGGTAGATCCGCGAGCGAGTTTCGTTTTTTTCGTCGGAAAGCACTCGCGGCACCAACTTCTCGCGCATCTTTCTAACGCCCATATATTCGGTCAAAAGTCGATCACGTCACCGTTGGGGATGCCATGTTCATCAGAAGCAATGCGAACACTCAATCTGCGAACTATTTCCAACAAAACCTTAACTCTTGCGAGGTTTTCGTCATTTTTTGAGGTTGAAGGGTGCCGTGAATGTTCGGCGTCTTCAAAATTTTCTCAACCCTCCCGAAACAACTTGTGCCGCTCAAAAACACCCGATCTACCCACGGTGTTATCATCATAAGCTGCAAGCTTGAGCATGTCATGAATCTCTTTCGCGGTTTTTCTCAGTTTCACACAACATTTGATGGTGTGGCGCTGTTTCAATGACTGGTTCATGACGGGGAGTGTAACGAGGTCACGAGATAGAGGTTTCGCAAACGAACGATCCGGACTTCTTTAAGGCTGGGAGCCGACTGCCACCGTCCTCCAGCCTTTCCTTAGACTCCCCTCCCTCGAACCCAGCCGGAGAAATCGACGCCCGTGCGTCCGTATATCCGGGAAACAATAATTCACATTACTTATGGGAAAGATCTTGTAGAAGCATACTATATGTGATAACTAGGTAATATACTAGTATGTGATGATTTGGATTGGTTGACGACCAATGTCCAGCTCCCCCCCGCTCAATTGTTGTGCGAGCGATATGAGAGATAAGGTCGATGTTTTTATTGCACAAATCGTATCGATTTAGAAATGAAAAGGATTGGACCTCATCTGGAGCACCGCCTCTATATAAATCCACTCCTGCACATGGATTGAAACCACGAGACTCAAGACCGAAGTTCCAGGCACCGCGAGCGCCCCGGGCGGAAGTCCATCGGCAGTGACTTTGGGGAAGTCGGGCGGGAGGACGTGGGAGGGCCGGTCGCCGTGAGGGTTCCGCCGCGTGACCTCGACATTTGGGCAGCGCCCATTGTCGGCGCCGCCTTGCTCTCTTCGGAAAGCTGGGCACTTCCGCTGAAGTCGCAAACCCTGCCGCTGCAGGGAAATCGATTCGTATTGGAGAAGCGCACTCCATTTAAAGATTTATTTAAAGCCATTGCGGATAAAATCTTGGTTTTTCATTTTCTAATCTCCAAGCTCTCTCCCGCCATCTTCATAATTTTTTTCAACTAGGTTTAGAACCCAAAAAGAGAGAGAATCTTGCGCTAAGGCTTTCTATTCCATTCTCCTAGGGATAGAAGTGACTCATGGTCTCGATCTCGCCCCAAAAGAAAGAGGAGTATCCATCTATCTATTTCCTAAGTTTCTCACCTCGTGACTTCTCTGGAAAACTTACTTTTTCCTGAGCAGTCACGTTTTACGCATACACAGCGTCTACAGAGTCTTCCGTGCACGTATTACCCTGGGTACTTTTAATAAATTTTTCTAAAACATCAGTATAAAAAATGTTTCCTAAATAAATGAAATCCACGTTTACCGTCAAAATTTAAAATATATAGAAAAGACGCAATTCATATCAACACAATATATAGAAATTAAAAGTTGTTCATGAATATAGCAAAAAAAATTAATATAGGGTAATTGCCGTCTCGCCGTGTAACTTTATGGAATTTCCACAACATATTGAAATGGAATAAGTAACTTTGCAATTCTACACATATTCCATTTAGAACAAGCCTTAAGATTCAACGTTGGACGTCATAATTGAGTCAATGATGACGACGTCCAACCTGATGACGACATCCAAATTCGTGTTCTACATTATATGCGGAATTACAAAGTTGCTTATTTCATTTAAATTATAAATTGTAGACAGCATGCTATGGTACAAATATACGGAAACGAAATTTGTGATATTTTTTTTCTAATTTTACAATAGAAAATATGGAATTTTAGCATAGGTAGGGCGAGAAAACGGAATATATCTTAGAAATAAACAAGTTAGTGCTGTGAGCAGCTGAAAAATAATGTATTATTTTTTATTTGACATGCTACTTTAATAATTACCTAAAATAATTTTGTTATCCCTGAGAGTTGAACTTTGAACGTCGACATTTAATTATTTATATAACTTCGAAAACAAACAACTTTGCTATTCCACTTAAAAGCAAAGTTGTTTTAAATGTTTGTTTTCGAAAATTATCGATATGAAGATTTTCCACCAAGTTACGCCAGAAACTGTTTTATTTATATAGCTTATTATTCACAGCTTATAAGTGTTTGAAACCTTCGATAATGTTACTTGTCGAATATTTTATAGAACCGAGAGTTATCTAATTTGATATTTTTTTATGACAGCATTTTCAATTATTTAAATCCCTTGGAGTTCTAATTCGATTCCTGAGTTCTTAAGAGTTGATATTGTTGGTTGTTAAATCGCGGACCTCCGAAGCAATCGCATTAATTTGCAATCTTTTCATTCCTCCGTAATTCTCAGCGCTGGTCTTCTGCGTTATATGCTTTTCGTATTTAATCCATGGGCTCCTCCAAGAGGTCTTTCTAGTTCAAATCATTCTCTCTAGGTTTCTCAAGAAGCCATTAAACCATAGAACGGTCTCCCCCTTTCCACGCGGTTTTTTGATGGCTCACGGGGTGCCATGTGTATGAGAAAATAGAGGGAAAACAAGTAGAATGGCTGGCGATCTACCAACCCCTGCCATACGTCCTTAAGACGGCTTGTGGAGTATTGTGTAAAGGTACGTCATACATGTAGATGTGTCTAACCCACTGCTACTTGCCAGTGTCTGCCATAGTTTTCTCGCTTCACCTGCACATCTGAGGACTTCGGCACAGTCAATAAGGCAGAAAATTGCATATTTATAATTCCTCTTGACGCATCAATGTCAATGTGCACTCTCATCTAGCTCTAGAAAAGACATCACCCTACGGGCTGTGCTTCTCCAGTCCCCTCTTCAAACATGCCACTTTCCCCGTAAGACTTCATTTCTTCTCCGTAACCAGACTTCTGACAAAAGAAAGCTGTAGCAAGATCATCTTTCCTCACATTTGTTTGTTCGCAACCTTTCATGTTCCCCAAAACAGTCCTCAAGATTTAAAGTGATTAATAGTAAAGTTTTGATTATGTCATGATAATTTTCCAAATGGCAGTACCAAGATCATCTCAGGAAGTATCCATGGGAGGAGTGGGAGTCGAATCCTCCTTCCCCGTGGGGTCTACCCACGAATCCTCCCGGAAATTGAGAAAATCACGGCAAACAGATATCGAATGCCGCTCATTAAAGTGCTGGATCTCTTCGCGGTCATTCGTCGTTGTCATATTTCTTATCGAGGATAATTTACAACTGCCTAACATTGTGGACTGTCGTAGAATAGTTGAATAATTATGACAACGTTGTGGAGAATCCCTTAATATAAGCTCTATTAAATTAAAACATTTATGTTAAGGAATACTTTTCACCTCGAGAGTTACGTTCAGCCCTATGATTATAATATTTAAGGATAGTGATATATTCCAAACACTTCGCTAAGGTGTCAGCCCTTACGTCTTCAGACCTGGGTCGTGTGAGTCTCAAAGTGAGTGCCAGCGATAGCAAATGAAACAGCAGCGAGACCTCGATAATGTCGCTCCAGTCGACCGCGCAGGGCCGTCGCTCGCGATTGCTCCAAGTAAGTCAGGGGCTGCTGCTCTTTCGTGCTGGTGGACCTTTTCCTTTTGGCTTTCGTTTTTTCGCGGATCTGAAATGAGATCGGATGACGTCAAAGCCACCCGTGGCGTTGGGGTGGCACCCGCCCTCCCCCATCGGATGAAACTGGAAACGCGATATAAATCCCCTCCCCCGGAAGGAGGTGCCAAGGGTGTGATGCCCTTAAAAAGATACATACGCTTCGAGTGGCACGTACACATCCCTTCGAGGTCCTTCCTCCGCCAATTTCCCTCCCAAGGCCGAGGGCGCTCCGTTTCCGGTTATTTTGCGTGGCAGACGGTTGACCTCTCCTTATTCATGGGGGGTGGGAGGTCATCCGTGACGCAATGTCGATTTGAATTTCTAAAACCATGCTCCTCCAAATCAACAATCCAAATGGCCTAATTTCTGAAACTTTACGAATGCAATCTTGAGAGCGAGAGGATGCCACCCAAGAGTAAAAAATGTAATTCCATTGTTTATCAGTTTCGAATGGGGAAATAAAATTTCAAAGAAACATTGAGTTTTAGTTTTGGCAATTTCATTTGGTAAAAATGGATGGATGAAGTCGTCGTATATTTTTTGAAAAAATTAATTTGACCGCAATGTCTTGAACAGTAATTATTTTCCCATTCGGAGATTTTCCTTCGGCCAGCGAGATGACTTCCCTGGACCGTGGGTTGGAAATCGTTAAAATCGCCCGTAAAATGAAAACATAGGCATCATCAATTAATTAATTGTCTTAGTTTACAAGAGAACAATTGTGGAAAAAATGAAGTGCATTACCTCAAAAAAATGCGCAACCTTATCATGCCACATAAAAAAACAGACTGCCGAATAACATGCTCTGTTTCCCCCCGGCATAAGAATACACTTTTGATCTCACATATGACAACCTGGGTGCGGTAGTCCGGTGGTTAAATCACTGCACTGCTGACATGATGACTCAGGTTCGATTCTAGGTTGCGTCTCGGACGCAACCTAGAATCTCTCGAACCGGAGCACACTCATCTTTGCCAATTCCGTGTGATTATTTGGGAACCAGATCTTATCGTGAAACCGTAGGCAACTCAGGAATAGGAACCATGTTGCTTAGCATGCTAATGTGTGAAATCACAGTCAGATGGGCTCGTATTAATGAGTTTTAACCTAACTTCTTAACCCATAATTCGAGTTGTACTTGTACTGTGGTTTTTGGCAGTTTGGCCATCCGAATGAAATCCGTACCACCACCGTAAGTGATAGTTGGTGTGCATAATGTTGACGGGAATGGTAAATTACTATGGTATATTTGACATGTGTTAATTTTGAGTTACCATCCATTCCAAATTTTTTCTTGATCGGTCAAGCGTCTTCCTCTTAGTCTCTGGGAGAACTTGTCAGAATGACATTTAATACTTCCATTGACATGGAAAAAGGTTAGATATCCACACCGTCGGAGTCCCGGATGCCATTACACCTTCGGGTACTGCGCCATCGAGGGCGACGCAAAGCTTCCTCTGACCGCCTAAGGGAATTCCAGCCAATTCTCTATTTTTATCAATAAAATAGTTTTCCCGGACTTTCCCACGACCATAAGCATTTGGTGATTTTAAAATAGATGCAGTTTTGCTCGTAGAAACTGTTCCATTGTGGAAATGACACGAAAGTTAAATGTTCTTCAAGAGTTGTTTTGAATTCTCCCTGATTTTTCCCGCTAGACATCCAAAGAATAGTGTCTCGTATGATATCGAGAGCAGTTTTCGATATGCTCACCGCTCGAAACCGCTCATGATAAGGCGATTTGCCATTGGATTCGATGCTATTTCGTAGATATCTCATAGACAATACGTAGACACATACGCACTTCGTGTTCGAAGAAAAGCAGGCTGCCATACACCTGTACGATCTTTCTGGTTGAAATCTTTCGAGATGCCGAATCTATCGACAAAGGCTTCAGGAGACACTGCTTCTTGTACCCATTACCCAATTTATGAATGACATTTTGTTGGAACAGAGGAAACTTTTCCGTTTCACCTTTACCGGATTCGAACCCGGCATCCAGCCGAACGTTTCACCCGTGACTGTAAGGCCATGCGGAATAGGGACGCCATAAATTTCGAACCAGTCGAATCGGTTCGGGAACACCTTGCCCTTGTGCGCAACCCCTCTGGAGGGAATGCTGTTTCATTGACGTCAGTCGCGTCGACGAATCAGCGGTGGAATGAGAGAGGGGGAGACGGGTTGCCGGGATCCCACTCGTATGGGGGCGGGGGTAGCGACACCCCCGCCCCACTCTCCGTTTCTGGACGTGCCGACGCGGAGGGCGAGGCACGGGGGCCGCTTTCTTCTGCCCCCGTCCCACCTCGGCCTTGGGGTGCGGATTGCAGCGGGCGGCCCAAGCCAGGCGACCCGGTCCAGCGGACGGGTCCAGTTCTACATCCCCGCTGCAAGCGCCTCTGCCGTCATCGGCGTCTCGACCGGGAGGGGAAGGAGTTAGGGAGGGAGGAGGGGAAATGTAAACAGAAGGAGAGGGACGACGCCTCTTCCTCCTCGCAACTTTCCTTGAATCTCGGAAGGCAGCGAGTGCGGTGAGGAAGAGAGATGGCAGAACCAGTTCCTTTCCCACCCACCGCCGATTTTTCCAAGAAACGCTCGGGGGAATTTTTTTTTATTTTATGCGCACGCATCCTTTTTCATCTTTCATTCTTATTTTATTCATTGGTCGCCTTGGAGACGGCCATTTAAGTAGAGCGGCCGGGGTTAAGGTCGTTGTTCCCTGAGCGACGGAGCCTTGAACTTCTGCACCAGTGAGGAGGGCGCCCCCCGCCTCCCTGGACCGCGGTCCATGCTCGCCGGCACGTAGGCTCACTCCCACTCGGCGTCTCCCCAGGGGCGATGGGCGGACGTTGGGCTGGCGTTGACTCGGGGAGGATGGGCTGTGTGCTCGGTCGGCCGTCATACAAGCCTAAGAGTTTTGTCCCCGGGCACCCCAATTAAACTCCGCTGTGTGTGTGACATTTTGGGTGCGGCACTATCGTGGGATTTCTCGGATGACTCGCAGGGAGAAGTATATGCTTTGTTTTCAAAGTATTGGGAAAAGTTTCGGAAAAATATATGTATTTCAGACATTACTACAATGCCTCAAAATCCTTCAAGAGACTTCTTCCCTTGAGCGTCTATACACTTCTGTTGCCAGCGGCTTTTCCACGACCCGAAGGCTCTCCGGTAGGCGGATTCCGTAAGGTTCTTGGCGGTACGCGTCCAAGCTTCTTTGACGGTCCCATGGCGGTGTCCTTTGAGGGAGGATTTCACTTTTGGGAATAGGAAATAGTCTTCTGGTGCCAATTCGGGACTGCAAAGGGGTTGGGGAATCGTTGCGATGCCGTTGCAGAAGGTCTTCAGGAGAGTAGACACAAGACTCGGCTCTTGGTCGCCCGTCAGAAGACCTTCGGGAGGACGAGTTTAGGGAAACACCTCAGGTAAATATTGTTACCGATACTTTTGATACAATCCGTGTAGGTCTCCTTTTTCCTCTCACCATTGGAAAAGTTGATGCAGTCAAGTAGAAAAACATGAAAAACAAAATTAAAACTAGATTATTGATTAAAAGCGTAAAGTTGCCTACACCCGTGAATGATCTTGAATCATTCCCCTTTCATAACATGGTCATTGGGTAGATTTTGCTGTGAAATGAAATATAAAATTGTAGTTCATTCCGAAGAGGGAGAAACCGAATATGCTTTTTGGTCAGTATAAAACCTGGCAATCGTATGGATAAGTGCTTGAGAAAAAGCATTCGGGACAAACAATAGCTTAGGATGCAGCAAAATATATATTCATCCAATCTAATTTTTAATGGATGTTTGGCGCTTTCCGACAGTTATCTTTTTTAGGTGACCCACCTATGACGAAGTGCTCGCCGGATGCATTCATAGGCGAGCGGATAAACCTGGCCTTGGCAGAGTCCATTAATGCGAGCACCACATTCCGGAGGTCTTATAGCTCTGTACGTGTTCGTCAGTTCGTTGTGCGAATTGATAGTCCTCACACGCAGTTGCACGTCGGTAGGAAAGACCATGCGAGGAGGATTAGAGGGATCCTCTGTGGAATAAGCGGATTAATGTCATTTTCCCCTCTGATGATAAGAGCTCAGAATAACTATAAACTAGGCGCTTACAAAACAATTTGCATGCTAAATAGGCTATTTTATGGCCATTCTTTTATCTAACCTTAATTTAATTTCCCTCTTCGTAGTAGTTCGTACCCCAAGCGTATTAAACACTTAGAAAGAGTGGTAAATGTATTCAAAATTTGCAAAAATTATTTACATTATATGAATTAGTTAGCATGCAAGGGCTTTAAGAAAGTAGACTCCTTCATTTTATAAAAGATAAACGGGAATAGATACGAAAACTTTATTATTATCACCTCAAAACTACATAGCTCTAATATTTTATACATAGTATTCCCAAATAGATTTAAAGATTTGTCATGTCTCTTAACTAGTTTTTAAAATTCTTTCTGCATAAAATTCAGCCGCCTGAGATCGCAGCAAACCAATAACGGCATCTTGAAATTCCTTTCGAGACGAGCACCAAACATGTGCATCAGCATAACTTTTTAATCGTGTTTCCATGCAACAGAGTCGTATAAATCTGTGGAAAGCTTTCTAAAGATTTATGATATCGTAAAAACGCCGGTTTTCACGAACTTTACGTCAATTTTCAGGTGCAGTTCATTGTTCATCGCAGACGGATGGCTACTACGTACTGTCATCGTCATGGACATTTGTATTCACTCTTAAACGAACGACAGCACCAACGCACAACTCTTTGTCACTCATCACATTTGGTCCATACAGAGCACGAATTTCCCAGAGATGAACGTCAGCAGCTTTGAAGTTTTTTATCGGTAAAAAACCTTATCACTTAATGAATTCCTTATTTGGCGGGATTCTCAATTTGATTGTTCATTTTGACTCGCTATTGTATAAACAAGCGACAGGCGGCGCGAACTTCAAACATCTGTAGCTCGAGGCGTACTGACCTGCTGTGTGCGTCAATAAAGCGGCCATTCGACTCCCTCCACTAATTCTCACACTGCACGAAAACGGAGGTTACTTCCTGGAGAACCCTTGAAAAGCAATTGACAACTTGTATTCGAGAAATATTTTATTTTTGAAGTTGCGTACATAGTGTGAAATCACCCCAGGCTGTGTATTTAAGCGTTGGATTGCAGGATACAACGTGGGGGTCTTAATGAATTGATTTCTCATTTGAATTATTTGGGATCTCAAAAGAAGATAGATCTTGAGAGATAGACTGCAAGACTGACAGGTTTAAAATGTCTTTTTTTCCAAGAACGATAAGGGACCAGAATGCTTGTAGCCGAAATTCCCCAGGACTTAGATCATTACAATAAGTATTAACGTACAGGTTAGTGACTGCGCGAGGATATGTATATGTATACATATATATATATATATATATATATATATATATATATATACGTATATATTTTTTCTTCCAGGTTCCCCCCACCTTTCCTCACCTAATCCCCAACCCCCTCAACCCTTACCATTCCCTCATGGTGCTACACCCCCTGCCACACACCTTTTTGGTGGCTCGCAGGGTATTTATGTAGATGTAGATGAAGAAAGCGCTCAAAGGCTCCGAGACAAATTCAGTCATCGCTGGTGAATTTCTAACATAGGTCGGTGTCAATAATCTGAAATTGGCGTCATTTTGGAAAGTCGTTGTTGGATGCATAAACCGCTAATTTCTCTTATTCTTAAATTAGGCGGAGGGAAAACCAACCAACTCATTGCATTCCTCCAGGATTTGGTTTTCTCTCTGAGTTTTAATATACACATTACAATA
Organism: Hetaerina titia; assembly: GCA_037158775.1. Lineage (NCBI taxonomy): Eukaryota > Metazoa > Arthropoda > Insecta > Odonata > Calopterygidae > Hetaerina > Hetaerina titia. Next base: position 21,894,967 of record CM073772.1, read on the forward strand.
ATACCAGGTACACATTTCCTTAATGAGAGTTCGGAGTAATGTTCTGTGGCTTTTGAGCTGAGCAGACAATGCACAGAAACAAATCCGATGTGAGACTGCTAGGTGTTAAAGCAACATTCCGCCTTTCCGCATATTATTCTGGCTATTATCGATCGCTTTGGTCTTTGTCTTATCCTCAGTATTTTTTACACTTTTCGAGAAACTGGAGTATTTTTGGTACTCCATTAAACCATGCATTTATCAATTCAAAAATAAAAACTTGCCAATATACTCTCCAGAAAGACTATTTTTAAAATGCTCCATTATTAGTTAAGAAATTTATACAAATTCCACTGAAGAAATTAACTTTCTCACTCTTTCGATGGAGAGGGAGTGCGGCTAAGATTTATAAGGGTTTCTACTTGTTAAAAGTGTTGTCTAAAATCAAATGCTATTCCTGAATATGTACATCTGTACTGCCTTAAGACAAAAGAAAACCCGTTTCTCACAAAAACCGCAGTTGAATCAAAACCGGAACTTTTGCAAGCCTTCAGCGATGTTTCCTTCCAAAGTTGAGTTTAGCGAAGAAAATTTTTAATGTTATCCCCCAGTGTCGATACAATAATTTGAATGTTTCGAGATTCAGCACTAAAAATTGTAAACTTAAGGCTGATGTTTCTATGCGGCGTTATTTTTCCGGGAGGCGTCTGCTGCCCTGCCACTGGCCGCTCCCATCGGTCTTTCATCAGGCGAAGCGACGCTCCCATCAATCTTTTGGATGTGCGCGAGGTGACATAATGGGGTCGATCACATAAAAAAATACAAAACTAACATTAAAACTATACTTTTCAAATATTGCAGCCAAATCTTAAAATATAGTAACTCGGCAAAAGCGCTGAATTAATTGGACGCTTTCGTCGAGGTTCAATGGTTTAACGAATACCTCTACTAAGCCACAACGATTACGATAATATTTAGCGATGACGTTGAAAATGTATGACCACCGCCATCATACTACGGCAAGAGATATCAAGCCAATAAAATTAAAGAGATCATATGTAGAACAAATGGATTTAAGATGTTATTTTTTCCACGAACGATAAGGGATCAGAATAATATTGTCCGATCGCGGAAGGGTCATGTTCAGGTTAAAATTAGTCTTGTGTGTATTCACCCCCTGTCACACACCCTGGTGGTGACCTGTAGGGTCCTTAAATATCTTTTTAAAAAATGCAAGGCATCGTAACCACACTCGCTTCGTCGTTCGCTTTCTTTGAAACTACACATTATGTTTAAGAGTGCGCATTTCAGAACCTGGATGGCCTACACGAATTGCTATCTGGTACAAATACAAACCTCGCTTGGGTTTTTTTGGTTTCAAAGTAATAGACTCTCTTCATTTTGTCGAGTAAAAGATTTGCATAAAAAGTAATGGTAATACTTTTTCCCTGAAGTGTGCGTGAAGTACTGACTTCAGATCGTAGGTTTAAGTGTGCGCATGATCGCAGATTGTATATTGGCATTGATAAGAGTGTGACAGTGCACACACCATTATATCACTGAAAATTTGACAATACGAAAGATCTGCGCTAAACTCGTCCTCCCGAAGGTCTTTGGACGGACGACCAAGAGTCGAGTGTCTGTTTGCTTGCGAATACCTTCTGCAACGACATCGCGACGATCCCCCAACCTCCTTTTAGTTTGCCCGACTTGGCACCAACAGACTATTTCCTATTCCCTAAAAAAGTGAAACCCTCCCTCTCTCAAAGGAAACCAGCAAATAGGACCGTAAGTGCCGTCAAAGAAGATTTCAAACGTATCCTTACGGACATTCCGGAATTCGCCTACCGGGGAACCACGCCTTCAAGTCGTGGAAAAGCCACTGGTAAAGTCGTGTGTCGACGCTCAATGGAAGAAGTACTATGAAGAATCTTGAGGCATTGTAGCAATATCTGGAATACTATAAACCCATACTAAAAGAAAGACTTGTACTTTTCCAGAGATTTTATTTATATTTTATTATATTTTAGTATGGATATTACATATTTCCACGAAGTGAAGCCTGAAACAATAGAATATATTCTGGAATAAATCTTTTTTTCCGAAATGTTTCCAGATACAGTTTATACAAACCATGTATATCCTCATTGTTGGCCTACGCATCCAGGTGGGCTCGTCATGATTATGCCTCGAAAACCTATGTCCTCTCTGCATTTTCTAATATTATGGCTATAACTCCCTCGAACGCCTCGACTCCTTTCGCAGTCATCAAGACACAGACCGCATGTGGCTTATCCATCCGTTCAGTATTGTATCATGGTGGCCCAAGGGGATTTCTTTCCTCCCAACCGATTTCTCCACTAGTTTGCCTCGGTAAGAAACACGATCGGGTTCGAATTGCTCCCCGGGTATGAGTGATGTGTCGCCCTTACCGATATTTTCGTAATTAGCGGCCCGCTGAATCCTCAGTCTTCTGATCGGCCAGAGTCCAGTTACTCTCCCTGCACTACTGTTTGGTGAGAGCGGACTGCGACCGCGGGTGGGAGGGAACGGAGGAAAGGGAGTCTTTGACCGGGGGTGCGTAGAATGGGGACAAGGGGGTGAGGGACCTAAAGCCTCCAATGGCCCCCCTTTTTCTAACCTCATATTCTCCCCCCCCCGCCACTCATCGACATATCTCGATCAACGAGGTACAATAATCGATATCGGTGACTATCAATCGATATCCCTTTCACCCCTGGCACGTTTAATTTTATTTGTCACAAGTCTTCACCAGCTTTTGGGAAAGTCGTTAATTTAAGGTTCTTGTCACCGAATTTCTTCTTAACTTCGATGGTCTATTCGCTAACGTAATATCTCTTCTAATTTCCTTACTAGAGTCCCCACACGCGTCTAAAATACTAATCAAACAAGTGAAATATTCTAAATGCTATTCTTATACCTTCCAACTTTGATGTTTGACTTAAACATACCCATCATCGAGAATTCCATTAGTTCATTCTGTTTTAATTTATCTTCATCTTATTTCCTCACTCATGGACTATGTGGTGAGCTCAAAAACTACTGCAATCCATATGCATGCTAAATAATTAGGATTTGTTTAGCAAATGTGAGTTATATGTGTTTTAGCGTAGAGAAAGAAAAATTCATACACAACAAAATTCTCGCCATTTTACATTTCGTGAATGTTTCTTCATTATTCCATTAAAGTTTTTTTTTAAATTTCGAAGCTTCAAGCGACAAAATCACCAAAAATAAGTGCGTGATTGAAGACTGTTACCATCCAAATCTGGTCGATCATCTTGATTTTTTGAACTGATAACAAATTTTTAGATATTATTGACTTGGATAGTGAGCGATAGCTATAATCAAATACTGGCGTTGAAATTTTAAGTCAAGACTTCTTGCTCCGAAAAAGTTATTCTAACGAATATTTTGACTGGATTGTGTAAGAATTGCGAATAAGGGATGTAGATTACAACGAGTAGTTGCAATTGTAATAGTTACTGCGACGGATGTGGTTATTGTTGCTTGGTTAACGAAAATCTAGAAAGTCCGTGTGTCACGGATCATTGATACGTGGAGGGCTCCAGGACTGTTTTCTGGGTCAGTCATTACTGGAAAGAGATATCAGTATACGAGGTGTGTTCAAAAATTAACCGGAATTTTAATTTTTCGGAAAATGATATTTATTTATTCTTATATATTGATGTTGTCACCTTCAAATTAGTCCCCATTGGAGATTATAAACTTGTGCTAGCGCTTCTTCCAATCCCCGAAACACTTCTCAAAGTCGATCTTTGAGAGAGCCTTTAATTCTTTCAGCGAAGAGCTTTTAATGACATCTACGGCTGTAAAACGACGGCCCTTCAAGGTTCTCTTAATTTTTGGAAATAGGAAAAAGTCACACGGAGCCTGTCGAATATCATCTGGCGAGTATCGAGGCTGGGGCATCGTTACATTATTGTTTTTGGCCAAAAATTCACGAGCAAGCAATGAAGTGTGAGCTGGTGTATTATCGTGGTGCAAAAACCATGAATTGTTTTTCCACAGAATTTTCCGGGCGTTTTTTTCGGATTGCTTCACGCCAGCGGCGTTGAACTTGTAGATAGTACTTCTGGTTGATCGTTTGACTTGGCGGCAGGAATTCATGATGCACTATGCCATTAAAATCGAAGAACATAGTGAGAATAACCTTCACGTTCGACCGCACTTGTCGAGCCTTTTTGGGTCTTGGCGAGCCAGAATACCTCCACTGGGATGATTGAGCCTTAGTTTCAACGTCATATCCATAAATTCATGTTTCGTAAAATGTTATAATACGTTTCAGTAATTCTGCATCGTCGTTTAATTCAATTAGTGACTCCTGAGCAACTTCCATTCGCCCCTGTTTTTGTTCAAAATTCAACAATTTTGGAACGAATTTTGCTGCCACGCGTTTCATACCCAAAAAATTGAAAAAAATATCATGACATGATCCAATCGATACGCCAACACCATCAGTTACCTCTCTAATTGTGATTCAGCGATCGTTCATAACCATTTCTTTCACTTTTTCCACGTTTTCATCGATTGTTGATGTTCTGGGGCGTCCAGGGCATTCGTCATCTTCAAGGTCTTCACGGCCTTCTTGGAAACGCTTATACCACTTCATAAACTCTTAATTTACTCATAGCAGACTCACCATAGGTCTTTGTTAACATTTTACACACTTTGTTACATTTTATTCAATTTTTTACGCAAACTTTGATAAAAAATTCTTTGATCCATTTCTTTTAACAAACGAAAATCGCCGAGTTCATAAAACACGTCTAACGTAAGTGGCTGTCACAGACAAAGTCCACAATGAAAACAGCTGAAAGTTTTATCATACTTCAGGGGCATGTATATCAACATAATAAAATAAAGTTTGACAATCGGACTCTCCAAGCTTGCGAATTCAAAAAAATTTCGTTATGTTCTGAACACGCCTCGTAATATTTTGTCGTTGGAGATCGCCGTATGTCCCATATTAAAGGTGTTTCCTTTGAAATTGTTTCTGCTACTTGTCAACAGTAGTCGGCTGGCTGGCTTCGTAAATTTTCCTTTGCACGGAGTCAAATAAGCAGTATCGCGACGATCCCACTACAATGTAGGCCGCCCATGCAGACACCAGAGACGCGCGGAATGCCTGACCTCCGACAGCTTCTTTAAGTCCTCTTCCGATCTCTTCGAAGGCATGGATTCCTTGCATTATTTACTATCGCAATTTAGTGAACAAATTCACGGCTATGAATATTTGTATTTCGATTCTTACTTTGAAAACTTGATCTATTTTAACGTCTCTTTGATAAAGCATAAGGAACTAATTCTAAGAAACTGCGGGAGATGGCGCAAGAGTAACTTATAACGGAGTCATCCGCTAATATGCATTCGCATTCAACAATTTCAAAGTGTAAAACTTTTTACACGGTGAAATTATTGCATATTGTACGTAACTAATTCGTTACCTGTGGATTTAACAAGGTAAAGACAGCCCACTGCGAGAGATTAACTGTAAAAAGAATACCAAACATATATACAATATTTCTTTTTTCTAAGTAAAATATGCGGGTACGTTCGGAGGCAATGTTATGAAAACAGTTAACATTAAAACAAGACAATTACTTGATCGTTTGGTGCGGAACGGTTCAATTTCAATAAATCATTGCCAAAATTAAATGTTTTTTTATATAAATGTGTATTTTGATAAATATGCATTTTTATTATTCGCTCTTTCTGAAGTTTATGTATAATTAAAAACATTCGGAAGCCTAAGCAACTGCTAAACTCGCTGGGAATCTCCTGGCAAATTGTTGCAATGAAATATTTAACATCGTGGAGCCAATAAGAAGACAAGTTCCGTCGCAGGTATACTCAAAAGAAAGTGTTATTGCAGTGAAATAATACAATAGTTTTAATCCATATTCACCATTAGATTGAATACCACTTTCCAGATGCGAGTTGATAGCTCTCTTCCATTAAAATATGTACACCTCCCGCAAAGACAGCTTCAAACAGCGTCATGTTTCACGATGTTTCCACATACCCTCGACACTTTGATCTTAGACATCTACACAATACCCCACAAGCCGCCGCAAGGACGTGTGGCATGGTGTTAGGGCACCACCCGTAATTTAGAAAAAACAGTATGCAGAAGTCACAAATTTATAGTTCACAAACCAAACATGGTAAACATTCATGCAAGAACCCTTTCGCCCAACCCTTTCACACACTTGCAAACCCACAAACTACCAACAAACATACACATGCACAATATTTGAATTTTTTATTTTGTTCCGACTTGTAACTTAAATGTTTTGTTTATTTCTAAATGGATTTCGGATTCTTACTATTATGATTTCTGATTGTTCTGGGGAAGAAGAGGCATTTGAATCTGTATTGGAATCTATCTCCCTTATTTTACTTATGTGTTCTCATCTACCTAAGTAGCGTGGGGCCATTAGAATTCCTTTTGTGTCATCGTTAAACTCTCTGGTTCTGAATCTCTCTAAAAGTTTAAGTCTCGTTTGTTCTGTTCGTATTTCAAGTGTCGCCTAGCCTAAATCTCGTAAGAGACCTGTTACACTTGTGTTCTTGTCGTATATATTTTTCACGAACCTGGCGGATTTTCTCTGGATTTTATCTAGTTCTTTTTGCCAGATTTTCTCCCAAGGATCCCAAATACTTGCGGCATATTCCAAATATGGTCTAACTAGGGCAAAATAACACCTCTCTTTAACTTTCTCATTACATTTCCCCACCACCCGTCTAATGAAGCCCAGTTTCTTTAAAGCGGATCCGCATATTGTCCTGATACGTGCTCCCCATGAAAGGTGTGGTGTTAGAACTACCCCCAAATATTTTACTCGTTTAGCCGTAGTTAGTATTGAACCCTCTATTTGGTAGTTTAAGTCCTGTTCGCCACTTCCTTTGCTCCAAAATTTCAAAACTGCTCATTTGTCTATATTAAGCATTAATTCTCATTTCTTGCACCAATCTGAGATTGTGTCTAAGTCTCTAGAGAGTAGCACGCGATCTAAGTGGCTCCTTATTTCCCTGTATACCACCATGTCATCAGCAAATAACCTGAGACATGTACATTGGTTATGTTTCATGCCACCCTCCCTTCTTCCCCCTTAGTGTTCGACTCTGGAGCCAAGTTACCCGGCGGAATCATCTCCGGGAACTACTACCGCCTTGGTGACTTCGACGAATGCGTGACGACCCGCGGCTGGGACCAGCGGGGCGCTCCGCTCAAGGGCAAGTACTGCCTCGCCTCGGTCACCATCTCTGAAGACAGCCTCTCGAAGGAGGTGCGGCTCGCTGGAGCGTCGACCACCCGCAACCCATTCGCCATCGACTACGACCCCAGGGCCTCTGCGTGGGAGGTCATCGAGGTGAGCATGACTCCCTCGAGAGTCGCCTTTCGGACCACTCCCTTCGAACGCTACCCCCATGAATACTCCTCTGAATACTAGGTTTCCAATTTGCTCTCAATTAGATCACATTCCTTAATCTATGGGACTATTATTGGTTGGCATCAAAACCATATATGCTCAATTATAAATATAACCTATTCGACTGGTCCTCATATGAGGTTAACATTTGATCTCTCTAATATCTGTCATTTTACTAAAATAAGTTTCTTTAAATTTCTTGTAGAGAATACCTTTCCTATTTGAAACAATTACCACCAATGGAGCTTTTCATAATTTCATTTTTCTAACTACTCTATGACAGTGTTTAAGCAAATGCTTTTTCCTTGCCATGCTATCCATTCTCTTTTGATCCATTTCCCAATTAATTGACCATTCAATTATGTTCAATTACAGTACAAGGGAGACAAATCCAAGCACAGGCGTGACAAACTTAAATGGGGATTCTGCCTGCCCTCTGCCTGCTCCTCTAAAGACCTCGAATCTGCACTCAACCATATCCTACTTAAGGCCAAACCTGCCTTTGGAGTAGTAGCTACTGCCACCGTGGATGAATCACTGTGCACAGTGCAAGAACCAGTGACATTTTCTGCCTTCGATTACATCTTTTGGTAAGTCATTAAACAAGTTATGGTTTTTCAAACACGCCATTGTTATATCAATTCCAAAAAAGAGATTTAAACAAAATGTGTAGCTCCATCTGGTTCAAAGGACATACTCTTCAAAGAAATAGTATCATAATATACGAAATTATTATATCAAATCAAAGCGCATCATTTATTTTTTCCATAGTTTTTTAATGCTACAGTGCCATTTCCATTGATTGAATGTCTTGGATATGTTCTAATGGAACACTTAGGTTAAATCTTTTGTCTCCTATTATTTTGTGAGAAAGTTAGATAAAAGATAGAATGGCAGAGTTTATACATTTACTGAGTATTCAAAACTTAAGATTGATTTTTCAATTCCATCGTTTCCTAAAAATTTGTATCAGCAGTATTTTTCTTTGTCTTATAGCTCCATCGTGGGTTTCCTGCTACTTCTAAACATTTCCAGCACTATCTGGGACATTAAAATTCAGAAATCAAATGAAATTAAAGTTGAGGGGAAGTACGGCCCACAATGTGGTGAGAACTCTCAATTTATCTTCATCAACCAAATGCCTTGAACACAAATTAATGTGTCAATACTCGCAGTTCTAAAAGAAATATCAATTACTCTCCAGCATTTTTTTTGGTTGAAATTTTAACTGTTCTTTTCTTTTTTCAGCTCTTCTGTCAAAGATCTTCTTGTGCTTTTCTGTGCGAAAATCCTTTATTAACCTCCCAGAAAAAAAAGGAAATGCAGGAGGACTCAACTCAATGTTTGGCTTAAGAGTTATATCAATGGGCATCATCATTCTGTGCCATTGCATCTTAAATATGATCCAGGGCCCCATCATGAATGCAGAAATGATAGAGAAGGTGATATTATAATATTTTTCCTAATTTGTGAAAAAACATCCATGTATTTATAGCACATGACTGTGTGTAACTTCAGTTTGTGCACTGCAATATTTTTTATGATGATATATGATTACTTTTGCTGGCATAATTTCTTTACCTTCATCTACCTTTCATTTGCCTACAGAGTAACAGGAATCCATCTTCATTATGGCTTCTGCATGGTGATTTGGTTGTGGACACATTTTTCACATCAGGTGCTTTTCTCCTTGCATATTTCCTCTTACTGGAACTCGAGAAGAGGAAAGTCAGCACCCTGAAACTTATTATTTTCCGTTATGTGAGGTTAGTGAATTTAATTACGTATTTATAAAAGAGACTTAGATAGGGATTGTGAACATCAACGGTTGAATGATAGGAGCATCTTATTATCCTAGAGCATGTCAGGGTCTGGATGAACTCATGATGAGATTCCTTAAGTATGGATGTATCTCTTCAAAATGGTGTTCATTATCATTCTGTTTCAGATGCCTTCCAACTGAAATGGTTGGTGACTTTTTAAATTCCAATCAATGAATGTATTGATATTTCAATTTAATATATTGACTAATATTAAAAGAAAAAGGGGGTGGGGTTAGCCCAGGGGTAGCATGTCTGGCTGCCGGAGGTCCTTGGTTCGAATTTCAGGGCTGCTGAAAATTTTTCTTTTCAGAAAAACTTAATTAATTGGTTTTTCCGAACGAGGCAACTGCACAATTTCTGAAAACTTTCAATAATGATATTTCGGAACGAGGCAATGAACAAAATGGACTCCTTAAAGGCAGCAATTTCACCATTAGGCACTGATGGTGCAGACCAAGTGGGTCGGCCCGGCATCAGCTGCCACAGCTGCGGGCAAAGTTCACGGTATCGGCTGTAATACTGCGATGTGGAAGGCAATGGGAAACCAAACAAAATGTGACATGATGGCTTTCCTCCCGGTAAAATATTCCGGAGGTAAAATAGTCCCCCGATTGGATCTCCGGGCGGGGACCGGTGAGGGGAACATCAGTCAAGTTGGATAAATCCAGGAATATGGAATAGGGATATGGAACGTGAGATCATTGGGAGTGTGCGGGAAGTTGGAAAGTGCCAAGATAGAGATGGACAGATTGGAAGTCGACATCCTAGGAGTGAGTGAGGTGAAATGGGCCGGGGCCGGCGACTTCTGGAGCGATGGATACAGGGTGATATTATGCTCAGGAGACGAAAACAGAATTGCAAAAGTGGGCATCATACTCAAGAAGGAGTGGACAAGAAGAGTCAAATCGTGCTGGCGATACAGTGAGAGGATTCTGAAGATAAGGTTAGGGGGAGATCCTTCAGACACAGTGATAGTGCAGGCTTATAGGTCAACATCGAGCCATTCAGAAGGGGAAATAGAAGAAGTATACGGACAACTGGAAGTGGTTCTAGGAACAGTAAAAGGGAAGGAAAACCTCATCATAATGGGTGATTGGAACGCTATGGTCGGCGAGGGGCGAGAGGGATATTTCGGATTGGGAAAACGAAATGCCGTGGGAGAGAGACTGATAGAATTCTGCAACGAGAAAAACATTGTAGTGGTAAACACCATCTTCGATCAACATCCGAGAAGAAGATACACATGGAAGATGCCTGGAGACAAAGGACGATACCAAATAGACTGCATCCTTGTCAGGAGGAGATACAAGAACCAAGTTAAGAAGTCTAAGAGTTATCCCGGCGTGGATATAAATAGCGATCACAACCTGGTGATCATGGACAGCAGACTGCGATACAAGAAGATGAAGAAAGAGACAAAACAACCCAAATGGAACACAAAAAACCTGGAAGAAAAGAGCGCAAGGGAGGAGTTCGCCGCGGCTCTCGAAAGAGAAATAGAAGGAAATAATGGAAATACCAGCACAGACGATCGATGGAAAGAAATGAAGAATATAATTTTCAAAGCTGCAGATGAGCTCCTTGTGAGTAAGGCAGAAATATCTAAGAATCCACGGATAAGAGCTCAAATAAGAGATCTCATAGACGAAAGAAGAAAATACAATAATCCAAGAAATGATAGCGAAGAAGACCTCTATAAACAGTTGCGGAACGAGATAATACGAGAGTGCAAGAAGGCAAAGGAAGAATGAATAGAAAGCTAGGATGAGAGGAATTCAATGAGAGGAAATTAATGACAACATGAAAAAGGGAAATAGCGAGATGGCTTATAAACTAGAGAAGAGGCAATTCGGAGAAAGGAAAACAAAATCACAAAACATCCGAGCCGCTAATGGAAAAATACTAATAGATGATGACGACATTGGGAATAGATGGAAAGAATATATTGAAGTGCTCTATCAAGCTCCCAAACCACTAGAAGATGGCTTAATTATAGATGAAAGCGTGATAAGTAAAGACGATCGGGATCCTTGGATACTAAGAAGTGAATTCGAGCGAGCCGTGGCAGACCTGAGAAACAAAAAGGCAAAAGGAGTTGACAAAATAAATGGAAAAATAATCAAGGCACTCGGGGTCAAAGCGAAGGATGCCGTCTTTGGAATAATCAAAGATAGCTGCGACAGCGGACTTTGGGAAAAGTATCATGATTGCAATACCAAAGAAACTGGAAACAGATAAATGCAAAGAACACAGAACATCGAGCCTGGTGACTCAAGCATCAAAAATCCTTGCTTGGATAATTAGCCGAAGAATAGAAGGAAGGATAGAAGGAAACCTCTCAGAAAAGCAATTCAGGTTCAGGAAAAACCGAGGAGCAAGAGAGGCAATTCTCAGCTTGAGAGTTCTGGTGGAAAAAATGAGACAAGTAAATAAGCCATTATACGTGGCATTCGTGGACTTGGAGAAGGCCTTCGACAACGTCGAATGGAACAAGATGTTCAAGATACTAGAAGCGCTTGGACTGGATTACAATGACAGAAGAATTATCCATCACCTACACAAGAATCAGGTTACAAGAATACAAATGAAAAATGGGAGAAAAATAGAAGCCAAAATAAACAAAGGAGTAAGACAAGGATGTAACCTCTTGCCAGCAATATTCAACATATACCTGGAAGAGGCAATAAAAGAAACACAAGAATTGGGTATCAAAGGAGTCAAGGTAAATGGAGAAGAAATCAACATGCTCCGGTTTGCAGATGACAGTGCAGTAGTGGACCTGCAAGCAACTCTTAAGTGCTATGGATCAAGTGCTGGGGGAATATAATATGAACATCAACAAGAAGAAAACTAAAATCCTTGTTTGCGGAAGAGAGAAGCTCAATGCAGATATCACAATTCGAGGGGTGAAACTAGAACAAGTGGAATCCTTCATCTACCTGGGCAGCAGCATAATATGGGATGGGAGACTTTCGACCGACATCAAGCAAAGAATAGCCCAAGCTAAGAACGCATTCATGAAGAAGAGGTAATTAATATGTTCAAAGAACCTAAGGCTGGAAACAAGGAAACAATTTGTTAAGACTTTGGTGTGAAGCATGGCACTCTATGGTTCCGAGACGTGGAGCATTGGAAAAGTGGACCAGCGAAGAATAGAAACCTTTTAAACATGGCGCTGGAGGAGAATGCTGAAGATTAAATGGACAGACAAAGTGAGGAACGAGGAAGTATATAGAAGAGCAGAAGAGGATAGAACCATGTGGAGAACTCTAGGGCTAAGAAGAAATAGATGGATTGGACACACATTGAGGCACAATGGATTGATTAGGAATATAATATAAGGAAAAATAGAAGGAAAGATCACACGAGGAAGACCAAGAGACGTGTACACTTAAGAGATATGACAAATTAAGAACGGCATAAAACAGAAAAGGTATCAGGGATTGAGGGAATTGACATTAAATAGAGGCAAATGGAGGGCTGCAATAAACCAATCCTAGGATTGAAATACTGATGATGATTGAAAGAGTGGTCAATTTTGGAGAGAAGTGACAATTGACAATTTCCACTAAAGTATAGTAGTAATACTACAGTATAAATTACAATTGTTAATTATCATTTCCCTCCCTACCTTTGTGGAAAATTTCCACCAAGCTAAGCCTGAAATGATATCGCTTGTTAAGGGTGACCAATTATTTTGGCTGCAGACATCCAAAACACAATAAAAATGAGCATCATTTCAGTTTCAGGGAAATAGTTTCAATAGTTACTTAGGAGTATGGGGTTTCTATTACATCAAGCTCTATTATGATAAAATCACAAATATATTTCATGCATGACATTAATCTCTTTTGAGATTTCTGAAATTATTCTGCATGTCAACATTTTTTGTATTTTCTATCTATGAAGTGATGGTTCTGGAAACAATTTTTCACAAGCATATATTTTTAGGATTTTTTCTTTGTATAAATTGCTGATACCAAATCCTTTATGCTGCAGGACAAGATTGCTTTGAATATTTATCATTTCTATATTATATTAAATTAGCCTTGGGTAATCATTTCCAATTTGAGATCAATTTTGACATCTCTTTCTTCTAATAATTGTTTTTTTTCTTGCCTACTATAAATTGATCATCATTTATATGAAAACATTATAGTTATGTGGGTATTATTATTCCTGGCCCCTTAGGCCAGGAATAAAATTAAGAGTACCTCTTAATAATTAAGAAACCATTGTGAACCTTCTGTAGGACAAACATGAATCATATCTCTGTGAAGTGCATACTCTTTTATGGCAATTTATTTGAATATCACATATTATTTGTAACATTGACTATAGATTCATTTAATTCAATTTTTACATGAATATTTCAAAGAATTTTATTCTCTTGAATGCAGGTTGACCCCTACTGTCCTCTTTATTGTCCTCTTCTATGCATCTATTCTCATTAAGTTGGGCTCTGGTCCATTCTGGAATGCAACTATGGGCAGAGAAAGAGACAATTGCCAGCAAAATTGGTGGACCAATATTCTCTATATCAACAACTACGTCCATCCGGACAAAATGGTGAGAAACTCTTTATCAAATGGTTCAAGACTCATAACTATATGTTTTTATCACTATATGTCCTTTCAAATCAATTATAGTAATTTGTACCAACATGTTCCTCGATTTAAATGGTGGCAATAGCAGTTTCACAAGGAAGGGTAATGGACCACTCTGATCCTCGAGCTTTGTTAGGGCATAATTTGCACTTCTCCAGAGTTAAGGGTTAGCTTAAGAATTTTCAGTTCATGTACACTTACCTTTATATATGACACAGTAAAACAATTATTTTAGTTTTATGTTATCATAATATCATGCAATGTCATTTGAAATGTTCTGGATAGTTTTGGGGATGAATTAGGCATGTACGCAACAATATTGTTATGTCAGATGTTAGCCAATATTAAGTAAGTGGGTAGGTATCTCATTTATACTTCCATTTATTTTATGGCAGTATGATGCCACTTGAGCAATTAATTCATATAAGTGCATTAATGCACTTTTTCTCTTTTATTACTTCGTATCACGGTCAGGTGGAAGACAAAAAACTTGTTTATGTTTTCTGTCATTTTATATATCCATTTCTTCAATTATCTTTTTTCAACAAATGTCTCTGATATTTAAAGTTTGTTATTTATGTCTACGGGCTGAAAGCTCCAAAAGAGTCAATGGGAAAAGGAAAATTAATTCTACGAATATACATTTATAAGACATGGGTATACTCGGAATGGGAAAATGTGGCAACCACCCTCTTGAAGGTAGTAACTCAAACACAAGATAAATATTTAAGCTAGAGCCAAACTTCTGAAAACTGTTGTTATTGAATTCTAACTTTATTATATACCCATTGAAGAAGACTATTGACTGCATTCTACTAATGCCTAATGTTTAATAAGTTGGATAATATTTTATGCATAGTTTGTATAAAAAGCACCAAGTACAGCATGAGAAAAATAGATTTATTTCTGATATTGCTACAATGCCTCAAAATTCTTCAAAGTGTGTCCACACTCAAGTGACCCTTGAGTGTAGACACACTTTAGCTAGTGGCTTTTCCAAAACTCAAAGACTCCCCGGTAGGTGGATTCTTGAAGTTCCTTAAGGGCATACATGCAAGCTTCTTTGATGGCATTTAGGGTCCCATTGTGGTGTCCTTCATCGCAATGCTGTTGCAGAAGGTCTTTGTAGGCAAACACTCAACTCTACTTTAAGTCATCCATCAAGATCTACGGAAAAAGTTTAGGGCAGACCTTTTGAATTGCCAAATTTTCAATGATAATGGTGTGCATTGTCATCTTATCAATCAATGCTAATACAACCTGTGATTATGTGCACCCTTAACTAGTGGTCAGAATTCAGTACTTCATGTACACGAAGGGAAAAAATTGTCACTGATAGTTTTTATGCAAACCTTATATTATTACCATTTGGCTTAAAATTAAGAAAAAGTGTAATGTTTAAAACATTTTTGGTTAATCCATGATCATTATCTTTTAATTCTCCCTTGTCACAAACAGTGTGTCCTGCAGTCATGGTACCTGCCATGTGATACCCATTTCTTCATTCTTGCATTACCAATGCTGAAATTGCTACATTCAAGGCCAAGGATTGGGTTAGCTCTTATCTTCACTGCCACCTTTGTCTCCTTAGTGATCCCTGCTGTAATCACTTATGTGTGGAGCCTTGATGCTACAGTCATCTTTTACTTGGAGTAAGAAAAAATTAATTAATAATTTTATGCTATTTGAATAGTGAGCCATTTTTTGTATTATATAAGGCTGAGAGATTGACTTAACTTGAGTTAAGTTTGTGCAAACTTGAGTTTAGTTGTGTCAAACTTGAGATAAATTGTGTCAAATTTGAGTTAAAATACTTTTGAATACATTTCTTAAGTCATAAAATTATATGAATTATCCATGATGTTATTTACTTCAAACTATCTAATATTCCATATTTTTGGATAAAATACTAGGAAATTATGCAAATATATTTCAAAGCAATAATATGTAAACATGCAAATGCATTGCATTGTCTTGAAGTGTAAACAATAAATTATATCTTAAAAGTATCTTCTCCAGTAATCTGTACTGCTCATATTCCTAGCATAGTTTGATCAGCGTGTAGAGTGTAGCACTATTTAAAGAATTTTATTGAATAGTTTAACTGAAAGCAGAAATAAATATCTCATGCTTTTTCTTTCAGTTCATTCTTTAAGGATTTTTCTCTGAACAACAAGCTCTTATATGACGTGTATTATGCATCCCATTCGAGAGCTGGTCCATATATGGCTGGACTGATTGCTGGCTACTTTCACTATTGGGTACAAGTCAAGGAGAAGAAAATTCCTAAGGTAAAGTTTATTCTTACCAAAATTCAGCTCAGAAAATAAGGATATTGCATTGTGAATTTTAGAGTTAACCCTTGTGCCGCATTCAGAAGGTATAGTTTCACTGAATATTAACAAAATTGCATGAATTTCATAGTTTGTTGAACATATGAGCTAAAAAGGGCCAGAAAAGGCTTCAGGGTGGCAGGAAATTACTGCAAATTTATATCCGCTCTGGTGGATGATTGGGGCAGATTTTAATTGGTCCTGCTGTCAAAGAGGTATATATTTATATTCACTGCAGGGCCAGCTTTATTATTATTAGGTAATCTACCAGTTAAGGTAGGGTTTTGGATGGACCCAACTATCAAATAAATATTTTGTAACTCCAAACAAAACCCAATTCAGCAACCTACTCTACATCAGGTCCATCTTCATCTCTATGTACTTCTTTCCTGCCTTCATCCCATTCAAAATCCCTATTTCCTGTTCCTGCCCTTTCCTAGTTTGCCTAACATTCTCCCCTTTATTACCTTCTTCAACATCCCACTGCTGCTCAATATGCCTTTCATCCATTTTTCTTGCCTCCATAGGATTTCTCTCAACAAACCCCTCTCCTCACCCACCATCTCCAGTACTTCTTCATTTGTTTTCCTTTCAGTCCATTTCACCTTCTCCATTCCTCTCCACACCCACATTTCAAAAGCCTCCAATCTACTACATCTGCCGGTTAGGGTATATTTCCAATGAATGTCCTAAGTTCTAAAATAAATCTCATTTATCTTCTTAAGGTTGCCCATTTGATGATGTTCCTGATGGGAGTGGGACTACTTTGTGGCCCAGTGTATTATTCTGGTTTGTTCTATACTCCAAATCGGCCTTATTACCCAGTGGAAGCAGCAATTTATGCTGGATCAAATCGTTTCATTTGGGGCATTGGAATTGCCTTATTGATAATTAGCATGTCATCTGGATCTCTAGGTATGTATCTCTTTTGTAAATCAATTTTTTTAGTGATCCATAAACATGGTTTAACCTGGAACAATGCACTGCATCTTGAATAATATGTACCTATTCCTAAGTTTTATGTAAGGAAAGCATATTTCTGCCTCTGGTGAGCTTTCACCCAGAAAAGAACACATTTAACCAGCCCACAAATTAAAGTGTATTCGTATATTGAATCATAGGGAAGGAAGAAGCAAGAGTCCAATAATTTCAGAAGGATTCTATCCCAGGATCATCCATATGTCACTGTCAGTATGGTTGAAATGAACTTGCTTAATAGGTACAATTTATTTGAGACAAAGAAACATTTGTTTCTCATTCTTTTTAATAGTAAAAGTGTATTCCTAGGTAATTATTCTACTAATAATGCCTGGGAAATTAAAGCATTGGATCATTACAATATGACATAAGCATGACACATATCCAAAGGTTGACACCTTGAAAACTGTACTTGCAGATACAAAGGTATTAAAAATGTGTCTGCATGGCTCAATGTTACAGTTTGAAATTTAATTCTTATTCTTGATGCTATTATTCCATTACCCTTTACACATTTCTCTCTGTATCCCTCTTTCTAAGTAACTTTTAGTAATTCTCATTACACTGAAACAATTTTAAAAATCCAATTTCTAAAAATTAAGGAATTTTTATTTGAACTGTGTAATATGCTGTTATCGTTGGGTATTGAAATCCTCAAGTAAGCACATAGCTCTTCAATGGAAACAAAATGTTAGATTATTGCCTTGTCTAGGTAATGCATTCATGAATTGACTTCTGACTCCATTCAAAATGTTAACTGATTCTTGGAGAAACTGCATTTTATAGAATTTTTCATTTCCACACGTTCTTATTGTAACTGATAAATCTTAAAATTGTTTAATAATATTTTACAGTGGCATATTTTCGAAGTGTAAAAATCATTCTCCTTGACCAGGATTCAAATATGAATGCCTTCATGTCTGGCTGTGGCCAGTATTAACTTTAGTCAGTTAAGCTTTAGTAACTTAATTGGCTAAAGCACTTCCCAGACATCGGGGTTTGAATCCTGGTCCAGGAGGATAATTTTTTGCAATTTGAATTTTTTACACTGTAAAGCATATTAGCAGATGATTCTGTTAAAAGTTACTGACATGGCATCTCCCAGAGTCTCTTTGAATTTGGATAATATCTTTTTATAATCAAGCATTTCATTTTGTACCGGTGCAATGTAAATATGGTAATAATTAATTCTTTTGATCAACTTCCAAGCATTACTTGAGATAAAAAGGTAAATAGGTGAATAAATGAAACTATAACTTTATTACTTTATAATACATCAGTTATGGATCATTTGTATTACAACTTAATTTCAAAAAATATTTTCACTGTAAATCATTTTCTTATGTGTAAATTAACAGAGTGGTTGATATTTTTTCTCAGGTGTGATTGGTGAATTCTTATCCAACAAAGTATTCATTGTCCTTGGAAAATTGACATATAGTGCATATCTGGTCCACTTTGTATTTCAACTTGTGTTGATTTCCATGAAAAGAAACCCTACATATGTGAGCATCTACGACACGGTAAGTGCTTCCCATATTCTTCTCCTCCCGTCTCACTCTAATTTGTTATTATTTATTCCTATCCCAATCTATGAAATCCATATCTCAAAACTTTCCTCATTCTCCCTCCTAATAGAAAGATTTCAACCATGTCAATAAAAGTTAATGCCAACCAATAAAAATTAATCTTAGATTCTGTTCTAATTATGCCCTCCAAAATCAATGCTTAAACGCTATCTTCCTACCTCTTATGAATCACATCGACCATGACCATTCCATAATAACTGAGATGATTGACTGTGTAAAACATCTCTTAATGAAAATCTGAATAACCCATATTCCCCTTCATTTTCATGCCAACCATTAATATTTCTTACATCTGGTTTACCATTTGCATGCATATCACATAACCACGTATATCTGTGCTAATCTCACCCCATCAATATCCAGGCAAAATAATTGATTGATGCACTTTTAAATATGTAGAGTAAATATGGTTGAGGGTAAGAATAGAAGAACAGTCTATTTGGACATTTGTTAATTCTTTTTGAAAATTGACTTTTACCCCTCACTTTTACAAAAAGATCACTTACAATGCAAAATGAAGCAAAGGCATGTGAGTTTCAATCTTCAATTTTATTTTTTTATGTTCAGCTTTTAGAGGCTCGTCGATTAGCTTTTATGTTACTACTTATACTACTCTCTCACACACACATGCACACACATGCACAGGCACACACACTTCAGGTCAGACTGACCTGAAGAATGCCTCGGAGTATGCCGAAAGCTCAAACAATCTACAATGTGAGGGTTCTTTTACCTATGTATATATATATATAAAAAACCATAAACACAGTAATCAACCCGAAGGTCGGTTTAGTAGGTGATGGTAGAGCTCACCCATGTACCAAGCCGACGGCGTGTGAATATTCACACACCAGGGTAGGGGGGCCAGTTCCTTTCCCTGTGCCGGTTATGGTTTCCCAGGAAGACCTGGTACCCGAAAAATCCACTAGCTTGGGTGGAGCTGCAGGTGTCCAAAGTGCCTTGCCCGGGAATCGAACCCGGGACCCTCTGGTCAGCAGTCCAACGCTCTACCCACTAGACCACCGCGACCTGCTTATATATATATATATATACATTACACAGGGACAGGGAAAGGACCTGGCCCTCCTACCCTGTGAATTTCACATGCCGTTGGGCCGGGTGAACTCTACCATCACCTACCAAGCCAACCTTTGGGTTGATTACTGTGTTTATAATTATTATATTATATGTGTGTATACTTTTATATATTTATTTATTATAACTATACATATAATGGTGTTGAAACATTGTTTGCAGCGTAGATGAATACATACATGTCTTCTTTTACAGTTTGGGCTGTGGCTTGTGAACATGATGTTGACATACCTTGCATCTCTTTTCTTATATTTGATGATTGAATGTCCCTTCAGAGATCTGGCTGGTTTAGCTGGAAAAAGGTAAAATATGGGATGGAAGTGGAATTTGAAGTTTCATTTTTCCAATGTAATTGCACGAAAATAAACTAAATCCGTTTGCCTCTTTCAGGTGATCTCTGAGGAACTTTTAAATCTGGCAACAAAGTGAATTGTGCTGACAAGTGTATATAATTCAGTGCCAAAACAAGTCATTAATTATGCTTGCATGCATTTAATTTGCTCAGGTATGGGTGTACCAGCTCTTTGTACATTCAAAAAAATTCTTCCCTGAAGATGTTTTTCTTTCAATCGGAGAGAATAATTGGGTGTACAGAATGATTTTAATGTATTATTTAAGAAAAATTGCCAAATAGGTATTTGTGGCTGGTTAAATGAATTGTCCGTGGTGCACACTTAGGTCATTGTCAACAAACAAGTTTGTTGAAGTATTCAAGCCTATTTGTTTTGCTCAGCAGACACATGGAATATGAAGCATCATTTTGAAGAGTGGATATGTTCAGAGAACACAGTTGGACTAAACCAATGCTTGCAATCAAAGAAAGCACCTTTTATGTGATTGATATTAAAAGACTTGATTGAACATTCATGATGTCAAAGTAGGAACAAAGATAACTGTGAGAATTCAAAGGATTTCCCCAAAAGCTGTGCATACTTAAGTGTTAATTATTTCTCAATTTTAATATGAGGAATACATGTTTAAAGTTAAATCAAAGAAGCCATTCTGCCTTGTAAATTATTCAGTATTGTAGGAAGATGTTTGTTTTCAAAATGGCATTAGTACTTCAGTTTTGGGTGTAGGCCAAAGGCAAACATTCAGCCATCTTTCATTTATTCCACTACTTCCATAAGTTTACCATTTGCAACTTATGAGCATGATGGTGAGGGAAAAATGCTTGCCTTACTTTGATGAAAAAAGTCTTCTGCATTCTCAGTATTACACAGCACTCCAACATCAAGGCATTATTTATGGCATGCATTGACCCTCAATTTATTCACCAGCTCCATGTGAATTCTGAAGCAATGGAGGACAAATTAAAGTTACTGTCATGTTTTGAAATACAACAGACATATTCTATCGTGATGTTCTAATGTTGTGTATTTTCCAGAATGTGATTTTTTTAAATTTCAGTGGAAATTGCTTGCCATTTATTTGTCCACCTAATGAAAATTGAAAATGGGTACATTTTTCGTGTCCTCATTTATCAAGTAAGTTGTGGGATGGCTGGTAGGTTCACAGTACATGCACATCCTCAGAGGATGTTCTTAATAATATTGTATGAAGCCAAAAAAGGCCAGCGTAAAGATAGTGACTTTGACTGAATGACAAAATGCATGACTTGAAAGTAACCAAAAATTGAAAGAGCCTCAAATCAACTGCTCCCCTAGTCACTTCCCTGTTTAGTATGTGTGTACTCCGAGTGATTGTTGATATTTCCCTCTCTGTATTTTTCATGCATATATTTCTCATGCATCCTCAAAACTTTCAGCACTTAAATGAAATTTTCAACAATGTATAATTTTAACAAGTCAACATAAAATTTTTTTATTCCAGTAAGAAGTCTCACATTTCAAAATAATTTGACAAGTGTCCGTGAATTTTTAGGCAATACTATTAAACATTTTCAAAGTTTTTCTATCAAAAGAATTTAACTCATGTGATGATCGATTACTTTCATAATTTATATTATTTAATTATTATAGTATGAGTATTTGTAAAGTTTTATGAATGGACAAAGAAGTGTATAGGGATGTGAATTTAATAATGATTCTTCAGTGGCCAATTAATGGGTTAGAATGCCTGTCTAGAAAGTTCAATGTTTTGAAAATATATGGCCTTGAGGAGATATTTTAATTCAATACCTGTGGTTAACATGCATCCCTAGAAATATTATACCGGTAAATATTGAATATTTTCTGTATGCTAATGTGTTATTTTTTACTTGGATGTAACTGTGAATAGATTAACATTTTTTGATGATGGAATAATAAACAAAAATTTTCTATATTTTTTGCCTGTCTGTTCAATGAGAATACTGTGTGCACATTTGTGATATGTTACCCACTTTTCATTTATCAACTAAGCATAGGTAACGTAGCGTCATTAATGAGAATAATGACTCTCACAGCTAGACCTAATACCAGTTTGATAATCCATTCATTTTAAATGGACAAAAAGACTAAAACATTAAGTAAATATATCTATTAGTTGGACGGCTTATTACTGCATGTAGATGCCTCAAAGGACCTAGAGCAATTGGAACGCAGCCATAGATACATACTCGTGGAAATGCACTCATTGAGAAAATTCAGTTTTTTTATTGATGTTTGGTCTAAATATTGATATTTCATTTTCCATACACTTGGAATTTTTATATTGAAATTCAATGCCTGGATAAAATAATCACATAATAATTATTTTTGGAAACTTGATTTGGAGACTGTGACTGATACAGAAATTGTCTCGATTAGATGGGTTTGAATAAATGTTTATTGACTCAATTAAATAAACCCCTTTGGGTAGGGGGATAGAGAATACCCTCGCAGTATCCCTGCTTGCCGTAAGAGGAGACTAAAAGGGTAGGGGGGAAAACCCCGAAAACAAATCTCCAGCCAGTAAGGGATACGTCCGGATCCACAGTGCTGCGGATCCACTGGCTGTGTGCGGCCATACCATGAGACCTGAAAGCCGCCCAGGCGATCCAATTGAAAAATAACGGAAAAGCGTTTTCTGCAAGAGAAAGGAAAACTCGAGACACATGCAAACGTAGCCCACCCAATTCATTCCTTCCTAAGGGCGTCCTTCAGTGCTGACGGCTCTACTTTGCTCATAAATACACTCTTTTTTACCAAAAACAATGCAATTTTCTGCCTTATTTAACACCAAAACACACTCTCCCCTCTGTTAATTTTCAGCTTGTACATGTTATTTCACTCCTAAAATCCCTAATTACTTTGTTTCCAGAGCGATGGAAATTATGACAATTCACCAGCGTTAAGGTGACTTCTAAAACGGTCGAAACTGCCATAAAAAATCGTGCCACCCCGCGAAAGTGGAATAAATCCCGTGTGGCACAAATCTGATCTCGTAATTAGGCATGAATACTTACCCCTAGCCAGCTGACCGCTCACAACTTGGGCAAGCATAGCTCCGACAACTGATGGGAATACGACCACGTTACAGCCTGAAAGTTTAAAGAATAAAAATTAATTAGAGACTAAAACAACGAAATACCGTGTTATGAGTGTCGTTTAATCCATACACCAAACTTGGAAAAGAAGCCCAGATTTTCCTAAAGCCTAAAATAGTTTATAGCCATAGCGAAAAATCAATCGTCAAAGGAATGAGTTCAGAAGTGTGGCAGGGAAGTGTAATTGTGTGTAAGTGTAAGGCGGTATTCATAGATCATTTGCAGACGGCACTTCGCTCTACAGGGAGATAAGGACACCGCCAGGAGCACGAGGCTCTCTAAGATTTATACCAAATTAGGAGTGATGTAAGGAACGGGGGCTAGGATTCAACCATCATCATTATTAGTAATCTACCGGTTGAGATAGATTTGAATGGTCACAAGCACCGCACAATGGTAAACGATAATTCTCTTACCACTCCTAACAAAATACAATTTGGCATCCAACACTAAAATAAGCCCCTCTTCAATTCCGATTATTTCACTCTTCCTCCCTTCACTCCGCCCAACCTATCCATATCCCCTATTCCTGCCCTTTCCTCGATTCCCTTGCGTCTTCCTCCCTATCATAGTCTTCAACATCCAGTTTCCAGTCAAAATTCTATCCATCCGTCTTTTCCGCCTTCTTTGGATTTCTCCCAAAAACCCCTTCTCCTCATCTATCATGAATACCAGGGCTTGTCTCGTAATTGCTTTAAATGAATTAGTCCTTATCCTCCCAAACTTCCCTAAAGCTTTTAATAGTCGTGCGGGATATGGTCTACCCTCACGGCGTCATTTGATTTCAATTTCCTTAATGTCCTTTCTATCTCGCCAACAAGTATTTCCCGACCTAAGCCATTCTCAATCTTTTTCCTATCTGCCCACAATTTTCTTTGCGGCTTTCTATATAGATTTTTTCATACATTCACATTTTTTCTTGACAGTACTCAGCTCCTTGTCCTTCATCCAAGGTTTTCTTTACAACCTGCTGATACTCCTTCCTTATCAATCTATTTAATGCTTTTACATTCCATATCCTAACCCGCCACCCGTGCCTTGTGTTTTGGAAACGGACGCTAAACTTCATAACGACTAAATCGTGGTCAGAGTCCGCATCCGCTTCCGGGAAGCTGTGCTAATTTATCACACTGATCCTAAACCTAAGGCTAACCATAATACGTACCTTTCTGCCCATTCTATCTATATATTGCTGACCTTTCTGAGTCACCTGCCATTTTCGAAATATACCTACACCTTTTGTCATGTCTAAACCATGTGCTGGTGATGACTAACCCCTGCCTCCAGCAGAACTCAATTGCTTTCTCCCCGCGGTTATTCCAAGTGCCTAAACCGTAGTCCCCCCCCTCATCACCATCTCTTCCTTCGCCTACCGTCCCCCATCTCCCATCTCTAATAAATGTTTCCCGACAGGAACACACTCTATTATTTCCTCTAATTGATCGTATATCCTATCGACCTCTTCTTCCTCCTTATGGTGGCATGTGTACCAGAACAATGATCTAGTTCGTCGGTTCTGCTTTTACTCCTACAGGTAATATTCTATTACTCACATGCTGTATTTTTACTAAGCTACTTCTTACATTTTTGTCAATACTCTTTCCGCACCTCGCTGGCCTTTGGCAATATTTCTTGAGATGAAGACCGCAGAAGCTTGGTCCCTCCCCATGCCGGACACGAAAGTGGGCAGGATCCCGTAGTGGCCAGGACTCTGATAGGAGCATCGCTCCCGCGATCACAGCTCGAAGGATCATCAAAACGAACAAGGCATTCCACCGCATAAAGGTGAGGGAGCCTTTAGGGAGGATACGACGTGTGTCATGTTTTCTTACTAAGAAAACATGTCACAAAGAGAAGCGACGAGATAGTTAACCCAACTTCAATTGTCCTCACATATTCTCCTTAGAGCAGCTCCCAGAAAGGGTATTTCTAGGGTACGAACTCGTCCCAGGGCGCTGCTTCACCTGCCAACGCTTTGGTCACCTATCTTCTCGATGCAAGGGTAAACCTATCTGTCCACGTTGCGGAAAGGACATTAATAGGACGGGACGAATTGGGAGCCCTTCTGCGTCAATTGCTAGGGAACGTATCCTGCACATCCTCTTAAGTGTCCTAAAATTCGAGGTGAAAACAAAATGGAAATCAAAACTCAAGACAAACTTCCAGAAAACCGGCTTATCCGCCGAGAAAATCGGATATCTTGTAAGCAAGAGTTCTCTTTTAATCAGGATACCCTGACCCTGTAAACACCATGTCGATGTGCCAACACCATCATTCATCGCAGCAGGTACGGCAAGCGTAGGTCGGTCATCCGGAAAAG
The DNA here is from genome assembly GCA_037158775.1 of Hetaerina titia. Taxonomy (NCBI): domain Eukaryota; kingdom Metazoa; phylum Arthropoda; class Insecta; order Odonata; family Calopterygidae; genus Hetaerina; species Hetaerina titia. The sequence continues at coordinate 21,920,638 of CM073772.1, forward strand.
TTACCCGTGCGACCGTCCCATTTGTAGAACGAGCAATGCAGCAAAGCCATCCGGGTGAGAAAAAGGGCACTGCGTATTTTTACAAAATTCCCGACGGCAACTAATCTGGCTTCTTTTCGACGGCTTCGTGCGCAAACCTGAGGAAAGTCGTAAAGAAAGCCAATTGGATTGACTTTGTCTCCAACGCTAACCAGAGAACCCCCATTTTACATGTGTGGAACACAACGAAGAAAATCTCCGAGGTGAAACACTCATCCCACCTCTACTTGTGTGTGGTAGGGTGGTGATTTCACATCTGGAAATTAGCGAGGTTGTTACACAGCTGTTTGCTGAAACCAGTTCAAAAGACAGTTATGACTCCACCTATTTAAATGCGAAGGAGCGAAGGGATAGGATTCGTCCGAACTTCAGGGAGCATCCACGAACAAAGGCCGAGTACAACATGGTTTTTTCTCTTTGGGATTTATAGTCGTCAATCTCAGACTCCCACGACACCTCTCCAGGCAAGATCCAAATCCACAATGTTTTCCTCAGGAATATTCCTGGCTCTGCATTGGTGGAGGTTCTGAGCACCCTTAACCAGCTGTGCCTGGAGGATGGCTTCCCCGATTCCTGGAGAGAGAGTATGTAGCCATTACAATTCCGAAGCTGGCCAAGGAAAAACACGATCCGAGCAGTTACCGTCGCCTCGTGTCTCTCACCAGTTGCCTGTGCAAAATGATGGAAATAATAGCACTCGTATATCGCCGTCTCGTTTGGTCCTGAGAGAAGTGACTTCTGCTTTCCGATGATCAAAATGGTTTCCCACGTGAGAGATCCACGTCCGATCATCTGGTGCGAACGGACTACTTTATCCAGAAAAATCTCCCATTACGTCGTTACCGTTTTCCTCGACCCGAAAGAAGGCTTACGGCTGAGTGTGGAGACACAAAATATGAAATACTTTGAACAAGTTGGGTTTTGGGGGAAATATGCCCTTTTTTATTAACATTTTTGAACAAACCGTGTTTTAAAAGTCAGAATAGTAAATAGTCATTCCGATCGTATGTTCAAGAGAACAGGGTAACCCGGGATTCCGTTCTGAGGGGAACCCTATTTGCCCACGCAAGGAACGACGTGATTGAGTATATCAAGGCGCTAGTGATGTGGTCGCTTTTCGTCGACGGTCTCGCTATATTCTGCAGGTATCCCAGACTTCCCAGTGCCTCCGGGCATGTTCAGGTGATTCTGGAAATAATGTAAGACTTGGAACGCAGTAAGAGGTTCCGCTTATCCACTGAGTAGACATATCACATCCACATTTAAAATCCCGCATCACCGATGCGGAGTGCCAACTAATGGTCGGTGCCTTCATCGAATCCCGGATTGACTTAATCCCTGTGCTCACGGATGGATCGAAGTCATAGTCATAAAATTCTCGCTGAAAGATGGTTCGCTAGAAATGAAAAAAGCCGACGCAGCGTCGAAAGGACGTGCCCGCCAATCATTCCCGGGACAGATTCTAAATGTTGATGCCAGTGGACGGTCTCAAGGCGGCAGCAGTGCGCAACTCGGCCCCAAAGCAATGGGGGGGGGGGACGCGTGGCTGAATGTCAAGAATAATAAGCGCCTGTAGATACAAAGCCAGTGAAATGGGCGTGGCCTTCATCTGTTAGGAAGTGGCGGAGGTAGCGATCGCACGCCTGAGGATATGGCACTGCGCCCTCACACACTCGTACCTCTTCGCTGGAAAAATCTGTGACCTGGCCCTGACGGTGAATCATATCCTGACACAAATACCAGGTGGCAAGAGACACTTTTAAGATACTATAAGGGGGTGATCTAAGTAATATTTTAGGGAATGACCCTAACTCCTTTAAGAATTTTCACCTTTTTAAGAGAAACTGGCCGATTGGGATAATTTTAGTTGTGGTTTCATTTTGTAGGCTATTAAAAAATATTTATGCATGTATTTATTTATCTATTTATTATTAGGATATTGAATTTATAAGCCTCTTGATATTGGTGCAAAATGGTCAAAGCTTTCGACGCACCTCAAACAATAAAACTACTACTCCTATTGCTGGGATCAAATGAGTAATAACCACATCAAGAATATTTAATGCGGTCCTTGAACCTAATAACAATTGAAATAAGATGAAATTTAATTTTAGTGAGCACATATTTGATGGTGATGAATGGCAAACTTTCATCAAATTTAAAAAAGAAATTACTGCTTGCCCCCTCCCCCAGCAAAGAATGAGAAAGCGAGAATGACAATGTTTTCATCAAGAAACAAATCACATTTCAACAATGTATTCTTGAATAATCAAAAATTAAATCACTTCATGACCTGCTAAAGAGGCAGAAAATATTGAAATTGATAATTGAAAGGTTTTTGAAATTGTGTATGTATTCAAATATTTTCCGCTGACATAAATAATGATTGTAAATATTTATGTGCTGTGCATGGTGCAAAATGGCAAATGTGGGCGGAGCACGAACAAATAACTAAGCTTCTACCGTTCTACCCCATTGGCCTTCCACTGCCCTTTCAACTTTGCAGTGGGAGCATTTTCCATTTAAATTATACAAAATACTGATATTTTTCTGCTTAAATTAATTTTATCGACACTGAGACTTGGATTCATATTTTTCAAGCTGACAAAAAGGAATCATCTTAAATGTCACCGATTCTTCATTTCATAACTTGAGAATTTTTGTAGAAATCTATCCAGCTACATTTTTTTGTTTTAGCAATTGATTTGCCAACTAGGAAGGATATTCAATTAGTTTGTCATTAATATTCTGCACGCCTACATCTGGCCCCTTATAATTATTTGAACTGAATGTATCATATCTTTTATATCTATATGATATATATCTTCGATTTCCGTCGAATGAATTCGTACATGAATATTTACAAAATATTGAAACTAAAGAGTTACAAAAGGAATTCGCATAGCAGCCCGAGGCAAGCATAATATAATTGAGCGGAAGCGGAAGTGAAAAAAAGCGAAGGAGAGAGCTGTTATTTTCTAAGGTTGAGGTTTTCCGGTTGTCCCGGCGAAATCTCGGTGGAATCCGGTGGCATAGTTAAAGGTCACGTGCTCGCCATCGTGGATTCAGCGTGCGAGGGGACAAGTACCCTGTGGGCTATCAAATGCTGAAACGCCATTTGTGGACACGCATCTGCTAGAGAGATAACCTCCGCTTTAGTCCCATAGCAGGAAAAAGATGGGTGAGTTCACTTTCATTATTCTGGAGGAAATATAGCGATTGCCTCCCTCTGTTTTCTACGTACGTACATTGCTCTCAGAATGATAAGCGTAATCTTAGATATTCTTGGTAATACCGCTCGCTCTTATTATACATAGCAGCTTCTTTTTATGTACTAAATTACTTCCGTCTTCGACCAACATTTTTTTGTCTTATTCATTCTAATGAGTTTCAAAAGTTCATTTGAGACATTAGTATTTTTCTCCTAACACATCTTCCTGCTAAGAATTTCACGGTAGTAGGTGCATAACTTTTCAGTTTGAAATACTTTTAGTTTTATAATGTTGAGGTCTCAAATCAGTACTTCGGGGCATTTTATTGGTTAAGTGGCAAAGCGTGTGACAGTATTAATGGAACAATGCAAAAACATTCAATATCCTATTTGAAATTACCGGAGTCTCTGATACTTGATAAGTACTTCAAATATGTTCATTTGGGAGAAATTACGAAAGTGATTTATGCGAACCCAGGACTCTTACGCGAGCGGTTCTACTTGCTGTGGAATCTAATCTTATTTATGGTGTATTCCTTGTTCTGCATTATGATCGCTGAATATGGTGCGTATTTCCGTCTTCGAAAACAAGTCATAATCCATTACTTTGGATTTTAAAAACAGTATCTAATGCATTGCCGCTTTGTTTTCTCTTTTTGAGAACTGAAATTTGTTTATTCCTGATATGCGTTTCCTCATCTCAGATTTCTATACTATTTCGTTTTTCGTCGATTTTGGCTCAAAAGAGAGTGGATTTGAGATCTCATTTGGATGTATCGTCTACATAAATATTTATGGCGCTGGATTTCGCCATTGTCTCCGAGATGCACAGGTCGGAACACCAGAATAATGGGAGATTTTCCTAGATCAAGTAGTCCGTTCGCACCAGATGGTCGGACGTGGGTCTCTCACGTGGGAAACCATTTTGATCATCGGAAAGCAGAAGTCACCTCTCTCAGGACCAAACGAGACGGCGATATACGAGTGCTATTATTTCCATAACTCTGCACAGGCAACTGGTGAGAGACACGAGACGACGGTAACAGTTCGGATCGTGTTTTTCCTTGGCCAGCTTCGGAATTGTAATGGCTACATACTCTCCCTCCAGAAATCGGGGAAGCCATTCTCCAGGCACAGCTGATTAAGGGTGTTCAGAACCTCCACCAATGCAGAGCCAGGAATATTCCTGAGGAAAGCATTGTGGATTGTCATTGGATGAAGGATAAGGAGCTGAGTACTGCCAAGAAAAAATGGGATCATATGAAAAAATCGATATAGAAAGCCGCAAAGAAAATGGTGACCAGATAGGAAAAAGATTGAGAATAGCTTAAGTCGGGAAATACTTGATGGCGGGATAAAGAGAACATTAAGGGAATTGAAATCAAATGACGCCGTGAGGGTAGACCATATCCCGCGAGACTACTAAAAGGTTTAGGGAAGTTTGGGAGGATAAGGACTAATTCATTTAAAGCATTTACGAGACAAGCCCTGGTATTCATGATAGATGAGGAGAAGGGGTTTTTGGGAGAAATCCAAAGAAGGCGGAAAAGACGGATGAATAGAATTTTTACTGGCAACGGGATGTTGAAGACTATGATAGGGAGGAAGACGCAAGGGAATCGAGGAAAGGGCAGGAATAGGGGATATGGATAGGTTGGGCGGAGTGAAGGGAGGAAGAGTGAAATAATCGGAATTGAAGAGAGGCTTATTTTAGTGTTGAATGCCAAATTGTATTTTGTTAGGAGTGGTAAGGGAATTATCGTTTTACCATTGTGCGGTGCTTGTGACCATTCAAATCTATCTCAACCGGTAGATTACTAATAATGATGATGGTTGAATCCTAGCCCCCGTTCCTTACATCACTCCTAATTTGGTATAAATCTTAGAGAGCCTCGTGCTCCCGGAGCCTCGTGGTGTCCGTATCTCCCTGTAGAGCGAAGTGCCGTCTGCAAATGATCTATGAATACCGCCTTACACTAACACACAATTACACTTCCCTGCCACACTTTTGAACTCATTCCTTTGACGATTGGTTTTTTGCTATGGCTATAAACTATTTTAGGCTTTAGGAAAATCTGGGCTTCTTATACCAAGTTTGGTGTATGAATTAAACGACACTCATAACACGATATTTCGTTGTATTAGTCTCTAATTAATTTTTATTCTTTAAACTTTCAGGCTGTAACGTGGTCGTATTCCTATCAGTTGTCGGAGTTGTGCTTGCCCAAGTCGTGAGTGGTCAGCTGGCCAGGGGTAAGTATTCATGCCTAATTACGAGATCAGATTTGTGCCACAAGGGATTTATTCCACTTTCGCGGGGTGGCACGATTTTTTATGGCAGTTTCGACCGTTTTAGAAGTCACCTTAACGCTGGTGGATTGTCATAATTTCCATCGCTCCGGAACCAAAGTAATTAGGGATTTTGGGAGTGAAATAACGTGTACAAGCTGAAAATTAACAGAGGGGAGAGTGTGTTTTGGTGTTAAATAAGGCAGAAAATTGCATTGTTTTTGGTAAAAAAGAGTGTATTTATGAGCCAAGTAGAGCTGTCAGCTCTGAAGGACGCCCTTAGGAAGGGATAAATTGGGTGGGCTACGTTTGCATGTGTCTCGAGTTTTCCTCTCTCTGCAGAAAACGCTTGTCCGTGACCGTGTCGTCTCAAATGCTTCACTGATAGAGAAACGAGTGTTTGCCAACCTTTTTGAGTAAAACATTGCATTTCAGGTGCATCATTTATCACCTTTGATTGGCTTTTGCCGAAAAATGCGTACATTTACGAACAAGACTTCATTGGAGTAGCGATTGAAGGACGTGTGAAGAACCCACACTCGCCATAATATTGTTGCACCCATTGGCATGGTTTGGCCAATGCTTTCATTGTCATGTGAAAATAAAAATATAATCCTTTTCTTTGGGAATCGTTTCTTTCATCGACTAAATTTATTAATTTTTTTAAACTTAACTGTTTAAGGGAGAAAATATTAGGTGCAACACAAGTCCCAAGTAATGCAATCAAACTAGCCTTGGAAAAAAATAACTTGACAGTTGATGACATAATCATTGTCACAAAAGTTAATAAATAAAATCAGTCAGTTAAAAAAAGTACTCTTAAGGAAAACTTCCACACACAAAACTCAAACACAAAAAGGATAGGGCTCGGAATAGTCATGCAGGTAAGGTGTTCCAATCAATAGTTTAATTAAGAAAATGATTTTTTTATTCGTTATTTGTGCCCGGCTTTTTACCATGAATTTTTGATAATTCCTTCCTATGAAATTTGGATTTCCCTCCTCTTTCATCAGTTCTGCCCAAACTTTCTCTCCCTTCAGAATGCGGGACATTCCACAAGCCTGCTTATCTTTCTTCTACTTTATAAAGGTTCCCAGCCCATAGTTTTTCACATTTAAGTCACACTCTCCATCCTCCGATGCTTCTTCCTCAGTACACATATCTGGGGGTCTTTCTCTGGACCTTCTCTAGTTTTGTAATATGCCCTCCTTCATGCGTGTCCCATACAATTGATGAGTACTCTAAAACTGGTCTAATATGCCTTTTCCCCAGTTGCTCTAATGCCCCTTTGAGGTTTCTCATCACCCAATACCGAGTTTTGATTGCTTTCTTAACGATGCATTCCACGTTTAGCCCCCACCTTAAATCCTTGGTTAAATATACACCTATGTATTTACAGATATCACTTCTAGGAATGACATTTTCTGAGAATTTGTCGTACCTTTTGTTTCCATTTCAATGTAACTTCCTTTTTATTTCCTCAGATGTATGACATCGCACTGATGCCATGACCTTTTCAAAATGTTCCATCTTTTTGATGATGTTGAATTTAAAAAATCATTCTGAAACATGGTATATGCAAGTCACATGTCATACAACACTCGACATGCTGTTTTCACGAAAATCATTACATAGGAGTAATTCTCATTTTGAATGAGTTTTAAGTCAAAATGCTTGCGGTCTCTTGTGTTGTGACATTGACTCTTCATTTTTAATTTAAACAGACTGAGCCAAAAATACTTTCTCTTGGATTGCCCCCTCCATTCCTAATCATTTGGGCAACTTTCATTGATACAAAACCGTTTGCGACCTCTTTCGACGATTGAATTGAAACCGCGGCCCGCCGCATACTTCACAACGTCTCGCATTGGTCGACCACGGGCCCTTCTAAGTAGCACAGAGATCAAGGACTCCTGCTAGGGATGCCGTTTACTGAAGGGCCCTTATTCCAGGAGGTTTTTCTTTAATCACGCCTGATACAGCGCGGCTGCGAAATTCATGCATTCGCCCCGCCCCTTCCCGTCCCGCCCCGCCCGAAGAGGGCCGGCACATCCGGTGGCCTCCTTGAAGAGGCTCGTAGAAGCGCTCAAGTCTTGTGCAAGCCTCCTTTGGTTGCCGAGTGGCGGCAAGCATCCCTTAGATAATGGGAGAGGAAGGAGGGAGACTTCTCTAATTCTTATCAATCCTCCAACCAGGAAAAAAACCTTTTTACGCATAGTCTTATCACCTCTTCCCCTCTTTAATTACTTCTAGGTTCACCGAGGTTCTTGACCTTTCTCTGAAAAGGCGGGGTTCTAATCCTTTCAAATTTATTAGTTTAAAGCATCAAGGTTTTTAAAAATTCCTTAATATACCTGTATCAGATGTGGAAATAATGTACATATCGAGTTCTAAACATTTACTTTATCTGAAGGATTCTGCATTTTTGGGTTTTCACCGCGTTGTTGTTTAAAGCCGACAGTTTCGCTGAAGTTGCATTCGGCGTCTTTAGGTCGAAGAATTCGGGAGTGGACGAGACCCGAATCAGCGAATGGAGCCGCACGAGAGGAATGCATGGCCCGAGAGAGGGGGGGCGAGGGGGGCGAATGGGCGAACTTTTCGAAGAGTCTTCAGACTTGAAATGATAGAATCATGGGAAAGTGTATGAGATGGTGAGCACATTTGACGAACGGGAGGAATGTATGCTGGGATAGGGTAGCTTGAAGGAATTCAGCGTAAGAGCATAAGTCTTATTGTGCGAATATTTTGCCTTGGATGCCGAATCGTACGTTGGATGTGTGCAGTGGACTTGTTGTCTTTTTTATCACAAGTTTATTCAATGAGTTTACTATTATATGTTTCGTGATTTATGCTGGGTTTCCGCTGAATTTGCGTCCAAGGTGTACTGTGGGCAACCGGGAGGTTACTCGCCGTTCTTCATGTCTGCTTACGTTTTCATGTGAGGGCGGTCCATTTGAACGAGCCTTCCACTTCAAACAATCTCCTTCATTGTCCTTCCAGAAAAACCCGGTGCTTGCACTCCGAGCCTGGACGTTGGGATCTGCGCCATGATGTGCAGCAGCGACTACCAATGCCCCGGGTCTCAGAAGTGCTGCCGCACCGGTTGCGGAGGGACCTCTTGCGTGGCGCCCATCTCCAGACTCATCGGAGCCCCGTCGGGTAAGACGACGCTCAACACTCTCCGATGCCTTCCTCACAACTCGCGAGAAAGAAAGAATTACCGCTCAAGAACAAGAGCCACCTCTTTTGGGCTGAAACATCAGAGATTGGCGCGGAGGTCACCGCATCCGCCATTCCGTCGTAGGCCAGGGGAAATTAAATTTAGAATATTGCGAGGTAGAGTGGGACTGTGTTTGCAGCTATTTGCTATGAGGTAAATAAGTTTAAACGTGACCGTACAGATAATGAACATCGTTTGCGACCTCCAGTGGTAGAGATTTTCTCCGAAACGATTGACTTAAACCACGATATGGTTTTGCGTGATCGACGGATTAATGTTCGCGAAAAAATGGAGGTCAAAAGCACAGGTATCACAAGATACAGTGTTCTCAATTTTACACAAAAAATTGGGGGTGAAAAAATCTCGGCAAGGTTGGTTTTCTCACGGTAGAGAATAAACTCAATCGTGTGGTCCATTCGGAGGTTGGTTTGGCGCTTTTGCCATAATTAGAACTTTAATTGCACACTTTTCACCATCGAAACTGCGTAGATGTGCAGCCGCGAATATAGACGGACGGAAGCTGAGGGTTTTCATTGTTGTCACCCGGAACAGAACCCAGGCTCTCCTGAGGAAGTGCCTCAGAGGAACTTCTGCGCCCCGAAATTGAGGAATCATTTAGAAAGGAGTCCTGATTCATTGAATGTAAGCACTAACTCGATTACTGCTATACATTTAGACGTGTGTCCACAAGGTTTACGATTTAAACTGCTCAACAAAACCGAATTGATTCTGTAGGTGCCTAAAATTTCGGCGGGATGTTTTATTTCCTTGAGGTAAATTGTGAATTTCAACGGTAATACTTTTTTTAAGAATTAATTATTTTTAACAAGAAATTAAAAAAAAATCATGTGCGTAGCTTTGAGAGATTCAGATTTGGATTTCTAAATCCCAGTTGGACGGGAAGTTGGTAATGAATGTGCGTCCAAGTCATCCAATAACTACAAATCACTTGTGGTCACTGCTGGACAGGTGTAATAAAGTAGGTGATGAAAATGTCCCAACAAAACTCGTCTTCGTTCGCAGCAAGTTTGAGCCAGCGTGTGGTGTATTTCGGTTGTTCAACAAATGCTGCAAATTATAATATTGGGAAACACCTGATAAACCCTCCTGGTTTGTATATTAATGCACAATGTTATATTTTGAAATTGAGAAGTGCTATTTTATAATAATGTTGGATTCTGAAGTATTGTATTGTATTAAAACATTAGTATATTTAGTAAATAATAAACATAGTTCATGGGAGCTATGTTTTGAGCGTGAAACTGAAAAAATCATTTAAATTTGAAAATTGCGAAAACTATTTAAGAATGAATTTCATTTTTAGAAGCAATTCGGTGTCTAATTCCTGAGTGAGGGTTCCATGGAATGTGACTATCATGTGAGGCGATGGAGGCTTCCGTTTTTGCTCTCTTCTTCCGTCGTCATGCTTAAGTCATTCAATCGAAAGGTAACATCCCTCCGTTCAGGGCCATTTCTCTTTCATGGTCACTCTTTCTTTGATGCATGAATATTTCTCCTTTTACTGGGCGACGAATTCTTCCCTGTCTCTTCCGCTTATGTGTTTTATGCAAGACTTCGTTTTTCAAGGACACTAATTTAAAGAAACGACGAAGGTGTAAACTACTAGCTGCGAGTTTGTAAGGTGCCAGTCCTATAGCCAATATTGATTTTTGTGGAAATCTGTAGTAATATGCCAGTCAACAAGGTGACCATCAACGCGGGCTTGACAGCAGGGAAGGCAACAGCAATGAAGTACTGCCCGTGGTCAAGTGAACAGCATCACGGCTAGGTTACAGGCCAATTTATTACTTTCCAATGCCATCTACATCTCAGTACTCACTGCGGCCGACTCCTCCAATTTCACATTCTTTCAGAGCTGTGGCTGCGGGACTGATTATTTTGGCATATTCTGGTGAAAAGCCGGAGCATTGAGGCTCTAGGATTAATTTACTCGTTTCTCTCTAGTGTCACTAAGTGATTTATATGAAACTGAGCTCGAATCACCTTTGTCAAAGCCGTGATTGAAAAGACAACACAAGCAGGACCGTAAAACTAAGTAATATGACTCGGTTCCATAGTTAGATTTATTCACCTGCTCTTACCTCTTCCATTTGCAGTGAAAAAAGGAAACTGCCCCTCTGAGCCAACCGGGCCCTGGATCTGCTCGCACATGTGCTCCACGGATGCGGACTGCAGAGGGCGACTCAAATGCTGCAAGAACCGCTGCAGTGCCCTCACGTGCCAGAAGCCAGAGCCATGAAAGGAATGGCTCCGATTCGTAGAACCGCCGTTCTTGAAAATAAGTGGCCCTCCAAAGCACCAAACCTATGGAATGTCTCGAATCCCGCCTAAACGTTCTCCGATCCCTGCCTCACCTCAGAATTTAAAGAGCATGTGTTGCTCTAGATTGTGACCAATCCATATCATCTGTTATACTCACAAACATTTTAAAATTACTCTGCTTTCAGTGGTTGATGCGTCGGTGCTATCATTTTGTTTACGATCCTGTTCTCTGCCTTGATGTTGAAACTAAGAGTATCTATAATTGGCACCAAATTGTTTACAAATAAAGTGATCCGAAGAAGTATTTCATTCATTCGCCACTCTCATATTTCAAAACCATCCGATCTACCCCATCATCCTGCTTCAATGACCATGTTTTCGCGCCGCACGTAAACACATTCCATATCAAATCTTTGAAGAGTTTTTTCTTATCATCCCGACTCAACGTACCCGTCATCAATTCCTTCCTCCTCGTAAAAGCTTCTTTGCCCATTGCAAATATCCGTCTTATGTCCCTATTACTTTGGACACTTTGGCACAAGATAATTCCGAGATCCGTTAACTGTTTCCGCCTGCTCTAATATATGAACTCCTATTTTAATAGTTAACTTAGCATTCCTCTTTCTCGACGACCGCTTAACTTTGTTTTTGTTTTCATTTATTCTCATCCCAGAGCTATCGCACTGACTTTTCAAAGCACTCGGTCGAGTTTGGCTGACCGACCAACTAAGGCTAGATTATCAGGATGCGTATCAACTTTACTTCTGTGTCTTATACGAGATTTCGTTAGCGATCATTCAGTTCAACCGTGGGTCCGTATGTTCCTTTCATTCTTTTCACAAGAAATGCAAGAACACATTCACCTGCATATAGTCCTCCTTTTTCAAAGACTCGGAAGTTATTCTAAGTCTCTCACATATCACAGTAACGATGATACCACAATAAGGAAGTAATTGTATTCTTGCGATTCAATCTACAGGCGTCTGATTACACTGAACAGGACAGGATGATTGCCGGTTAGCTGGAGATGTAAGGAACAAATGTCTCTCATCAAGGGTGCACGTGGAGATTGCTTGGACCTGGTAAAACCAGAAGAACATCGAATTAACTTTTATAAATTAATCTTCGCAGCACCATGTGGTGGTTTCCAGAAAATGGTATTTGCACTTCTGAGTAAACGCAAGGGTCGAAAGATCCTTGACCTCCTCCTCTTTCTGGCGTCAGCTTCATTCCGCCAGCTTCCGGGTAGCAATTCCGTTCAGCCCATCGGAACTCATCGCAGCCAAGATGCAAATGCCCAAATTTCATTCCTTCTAACTAAAGAGACTTCGATTTCGAAGAAGAAGGAAACCAAAAGGACAAAGGGTTTCACTCTCTATATTTATTGACTGAGTAATAGTATCTGAAAGTTTCAGATTTCATCACATTTAATTACAATAAGTACGAACCATAATTTTGTTATAACTTGGGATAGAGGATCTCCTGGAATTGATATTTTCATATCGAAAACGCAGGAAAAATATTCAATTCATCAGCGTCTCTTTAGCCCTTAATATTCATTCCAAATTTATTTCTTACTTGACGTTAAATACTCGAATAAATCTCAATCAGATTGTACGAAATGGTAGATTTGCCACGCTTCGCTCCGCAGAGACGCAGGAGAGAATTATAAGGAAGAGAATAATTTTAAGAAAACATTTAATCGTTACGGGATGTTAAAACATTCGTTTCCTGTGGTGATAATTCATTTATTACACTCTAATGAGTTAAGTGGAAATGAAGGCCACTTAAAAATTATCATTTTTGCTTCACGTGCTTCTCGCGTTATTAATCTTCGCCCCACAGTCGGACCTCTGTCATTAATCCGGGAACGACGATGGGTGAGTAAACTAGTACATATCTTTAGCCTTTACTGACGTTTCGGGTACTGGGGTCTCTCGAGTCGATCGGTTACCTATTGTTTAGTCAATGTAAATTCCTGGCAAGGCTGATTTCATTCATACTCAATGGTTCTGCTGCTTCATGTTTTCAATAGAATTGTTGCACAGGCCGGAGTTTTGGGGATTGGTGTACATTGCCTAGTACCTGATTGTTTTCTGAGAAATATCTAACTCAGAAACGTCCAAAAACTTTCCCTATAGCGAATTATTTTTGTGTATTGAATTAAGTTTATCAAATCGCACCGGGTTGATAATGAGACACGGTAGAGCTTTTCTGAGTCTATGAATTAATTATGGTACTGTTAATCATAGCGCCTTCCCTAGAAGAGACCTAATTTTTTTCAAACCTTTTCCCGAAGTTTTTGTTTCCCAGCAAAGTTAAACGCATGAAATGCTCTGGGCGAGATTTAAAATAAAGCAAAATATTCTAGCAGATCTAAATGAATAGTCCTACTGGCAAATTTAAGGGTTCTCTTGGGCAAATTTCTCGACCTTTAATAAATTTTTAAATTGAAATTCACTGCTTTTCTCGTTAACGCTTTCCGGGGATAAAGTTTGCAGATCGTGCATTCTGCATGACTTCTTGGTGTACAAATAAACCAAGAGTGTGTTTTGATCAGTCAAGGCCTCCATTAATATAGGCAAGCGATAATGTTTGACGGAAGTCTCTCAGAAGAAGCAACTTCTAACAGCAGATAATCCTAACATGGGTATAAGGAGGTCATTCATAGAAACGTATGTATGGGATAGCTTATATAGGTATTAGAGAAAATATTGGAGGCAATGGAAATGCGATCCCACCGAAGAATTAAGAAATTAAACCAAAGAGGTAGAATAAAAAATGAAGTACTTCTAAAATTGGGTGAAGTGAGATACTCATAGAGAACGATTTCAAGTAAATGGTTTGTATAAAGAGTATCGGGAAAAGTTTCTTAAAAATACAAGATATATTTCAGATACTGCTCCAATTCCTCGAAATTCTTCAAAGCACATCCCTTCTTGGTCGTCAATGCACTTTTGCCAGCGTCTTTTCTCCGAAGGCGGAGAGTCTTTAAGGGTACGCGTGCAAGCTTCTTTGACGGCACTTAGGGTCCCATAGCTGTCCTTTGAGGGAGGATTTCACTTTGGGGATTAGGAAATAGTTTGCTGGTGGCAAGTCGCGACTGTAAGGGAGTTAAGGAATCGTTGCCCTGTCGTTCTTCGTCAGGTTACTTTGGAGCCTCAAGCGGTCAAGATCTTCGGGTCGAGTTTAGCTCAGATCTTCGCATCGCTAAATTTTCAACCACGTCTGCACTATCACTGTCTTATCAATTCCAATAATACGATCTGCGATCATGCGCATACTTAACCGACGGACTGAATTCATCTCTTCACGCACACGCGAGGAAAAAAAAGCTGTTACTAATACTTATTATTCAAACCTTGTAGAAGAGGAAAAATAATTGTACACATATCCTGAAACACGATGATTGACTTTAGATCATAATTGAATGGCACGTGGAGGGAAAGAATTGACCGAGGAAAGCCAGGGATGCTCTACGAGAAACAAGTAATGGGAAATGTTAAGGATCTAGAAGAGATTGAAAGGTAACGAAGAGTGTGAAGAGCTGCTATACAAACTGATCCCGGGACTGATAGCATGGGTGATCCAATCGCGTAGTTTCTGGCGTGCTTTGCTGGAATTAGAATATATTAATGAACAATTAATTGCATTTTCCACTCATTAACAAATTTATTTCCGATCAAGTTTCGGGGTAATACACCATATTCCATGAAGAGATTTTGTAACTCATCGAAAACCAGTGTGAAACAAATCAGTTGATTGGTGGAAAATCGCAATTTTGTGGTCACGAACCAGTGATGCTGATGATTAAACTAATGTTTGAAGAGATGAAAGGTCTTAGAATGTTCTCTTAGGCAGAATACTACTCGTCGCTTTACATTTATCACAATTAATTACGAATCACGATTGCAAAATGATGAGTCTTCGATGATATTCAAGGTGATATTCAGTTATGATGCAAAAGATATCCTATGAAAAACGATACGTATTTTCAGACACCCTTAAAAAACTTATTTTCTAGCAGGGAATTCTGATGCTGTATCGAGTCTCAGTGTGGTTTCAGCAGCGTTAGTTACCATTATGCTGCTCTTTCCTGACTGTTATGGAGGTAATTATTTGATTTTTAAGTTATTTCAAAGGTGAACTCAAAGTCAATGAAAAGTCATCTTTAGTCAATAGAAAATATCAATTTCAATTGCCTGCATACGTCTATTTAACGGTCAAATTCGTCATTTAAAGGATGCATCTTTGCTTGGTGTTGTTTGAAATTTTTCTCTGTCACAAGGACCATCAATCACGAGATGTAGAGCTCCAATAACTTTACACTGCATAAAAATGTGTATTAAATGGAGACTTACGGCCATGGTCACCACTGAGGAATGGTTATAACAGTAAATTGTATTCATACAGTAAAACGTTTTCACACAATTCACCAACCTCTTTGACATATCTTTAGGGAACAATTACACAATTGTATATTACAGAGATCAAATATGGGAAATCAATTAAAGGAGTTGTGGATTGTGATTAAAATATATGAGTCAAGAAATTTAAAACGCATCATTTATTTGCAATCCTGGACAATCTAATTCTTAATCTTGCAAAACTTTGCAGCTAACAGCAAAGCTACGATTAGAAATACGTTGTTTTGCTTTGTCGCTCAGCTACCCTAAATTCACTTCAAATATTTCAGGAAGCCTTGGGGGCTGCCCGTCGGAGATATCAGTCATTCAGAGGTGCCAGGCCAACGAAGACTGCGCAGGGCAAGACGAGAGGTGTGTGCATATCAACGAAACGCTCAATTTGTGCCTTCCAACTTCTCATGTACAAGGTCAGTTACATTTCATAACGGGTAAATTACCTGAAAGTTACATACTACCTGAAACCTGCGTAACGTAAAATCTCTTCTGGTTGAATTTGGAAAAAAATATTTAAAATATTTATGCTTTAGGTTTGTCAATTTCTCCTATATCGCATAACTACTGGTAACCTCAGTAATCTAAATAATCAACGCCCCACTGAGCATTTAGATAGCTCATTAGATCTAACATCCATCTAGCATAAGATTAATTCTAGATAAATATTGAAAGAAGCTGTTACGTGTATACGGCCAAGGTTTACTACTTGAATGTGCCTCAGATGTTAAAGTGACTGTCAGCGAATACATTATACATGGATACTGTCGGGAAAATATATCTTCATGATCTTTTTTTCGTGTTGTTTTAGAAAATTTTGTATTACTCTTCCACTTTTTAAAACAATTGGCAAAGTCATTGTTATCGGAATGGTCATCAGCTGCCTCATCCCGTCCTCCTTTATCCACACCTACTCAATAACCCGCAAGCCGCCGCAAGGGCGTGTGGCGGGGGTTGTTAGTGCACCACCCGTAATTTAGCAAGAAAAAAACCGCTTACAGAAGCCAAAAATGGTACATTCCAGTCCACGAACCAAACATGATAAACATTCATGCAAGAACCCTTTCATCCCACTCACATGCAAACCCACAAACTACCAACAAACATACACATGCACCTAAAATTAAACCTAATATCTTTTCGATTTTTAATTTTAATAATTGGACTAATGAATAATAATAAACTATATATATATATATATATATATATATATATATAACTAAAAAATAAT
This sequence comes from Hetaerina titia, assembly GCA_037158775.1. Taxonomy (NCBI): domain Eukaryota; kingdom Metazoa; phylum Arthropoda; class Insecta; order Odonata; family Calopterygidae; genus Hetaerina; species Hetaerina titia. The sequence goes on from CM073772.1 coordinate 21,937,329, forward strand.
AAAAAATAATTGGAAATAATGAAATTTTAAACAAATGGACTTCGGTTTTTTAATATTATGGTTTCTGATTGTTCTGGGAAAGATTGAGTATTTGAATCTATCTGTTTTGGAATCTATCTCCCTTATTTTATCTATGTAGTCTGATATACCTAAATAGTGTGGGACCATTATAATTCCTTTAGTGTCATCGTTTAACTCGCTGGTTTTGAATCTCTCTAACAGTCTAAGTCTCGCTTGTTCCCTTCGTATTTCAAGGGGCTCCTAGCCTAAATCCCCCAAGAGACCTGTTACACTTGTGTTCTTGTCATATAAACGAATTTGGCGGAATTTGGCGGAATTTACGTTTTCACGAATCTGGCGGATTTTCTCTGGACTTTATTTAATTCTTTTTGCCAGATTTTCTCCGAAGGATCCCAAATACTTGCGGTATATTCTCAATGTGGTCTAACTAGAGCAAAATAACACCTCTCTTCAACTTTCTCATTACATTTCCCCACAACCCGTTTAATGAAGCCCAGTTTCTTTAAAGCGGATCCGCATATTGTCCTCATATGTACTCCACATGAAAGGCGTGGTGTTAGAACTACCCCCAAATATTTAACTTGTTTGGCCGTAGTTAATACTGAACCCTCTATTTCGTAGTTTATGTCCTGTTCGCCACTTCCTTTGTTCCAAAATTTCAAAACTGCTCATTCGTCTATATTATGCATTAATCCCCATTTCTTGCACCAATCCGAGATTGTCTAAGTCTCTAGAGAGTAGCTTGCCATCTAGTTGGCTCCTTATTTCCCTGCATACCACCGTGTCATCAGAAAATATAGCTGAAATTGCTACTAACGTGTGCGCTTAAGTCATTTATGTATATTTAGAACAGAAGTTACATCTCTATCCATTGAGCACGACCCATCGAGGACTACTATTTGTTTTCGATTTGACAAGAAGTCTCTAATCCAATTAATAATTTTCGCATTGATTCCATAGCATCTAAGTTTGTGTAACAATTTATTGTGTGGGACTTTATCAAAAGGCTTTTTTGAAATCTAGGAATACTGCTTTGACTTGTGTGTTGTTTTCTCCCGATCTAAATTTATCGTGAATGAAAAGACCTAATTGTATTTAGCAAGATCTGCTCTTCCTTAATCCGTGCTGGTTGTGGCTTAGTATTTTCCTACTATCAAGAAACCTCGTTATGTTACTGACAATAATGTGTTCTAATATTTTACAAGATATCAATGCCAAAGGAATGGGACGGTAATTGGTTGGTTTATTTTTATCCCCGCCTTTATAAATGGGAGTTAAAATATATTTAAAATTTATCTCGTCAGCCGACGGTTGAAAAGACTAGGTTCTTGTTTCTGGGTCATAGCCTCAGGACCCAGGACTCATCTCCAGTTATGGCCTTTTTTTAGAAACCCTCGGTCACCGTTTGTGCTTGGAGCAATTCCCTTGCAATTGCATCACGAAATTATTGACGCTAACGAGATAAAAGAGAATTCGACGAGGCCGCTGTTGAACATTCCGATAAAAAGGCCTTTGCCGACTGTATTGAAAAGTGGAACAGACGCTTGGGATAAGTATGAGGGGTTCGAATGAAAATAAGTGGGGGATTCATAAGATCAATTAGGTTTGCTGATGATCAGACTTTAGTTTGACAGTCAGCGAAGGGTTTGCAAAATCTTCTGAGTGCACTGGAAAATCAGTGCGATAGATATGGAATGAGAATTATTGTATGCAAAACAAAGGATATACGATTTCCTAGAAAGAGGAAGGCTATGTTAAATATTAAAATAGAAGTTCATAAACTAGAGCAGGTAAAGTCACCTTTAAAGTGTTTCGACCAAAATGATCCAAGTACATATAATAGGAGCACAAGGAAAAGATTTGCGTTAGGCAGGAATAAGCTCTCGGAAGGTGGAAGAAATTGATGGCAGGAATGTTGAGTACGCAGGATAAGAAACAGCTTATTAGACGCATGCGTCTAACAAGCTGCTTCTTCTACCTGCAGTGTTTAGTCAAATTCTTTACCTTGGGTAGGAGAGCATTATATGTTGCATGATCTTGTGGTGGTGGAATTTCGCCTTGCTACTTAACAAAATCTAGCTTGCACGATGCTGGATGAATTCTTACCGCATCCAAAGGTGATATTATTTGTTGGACGATAGCATATGTATTTGCATGAGTGTAAAATGATAGGATTTTTGCATGAATGTATTCACCACTGTGGGTATGGGTTTGCATATTTGTGTTGGTTTTGTATGCGGTTTTTTCCCCTTTTCGGGTGATTACCTAGTACCCCCCGCCACACGCCCTTGCGGCGGCTTGCGGGGTATTATGTAAATGTAGATGTGTATATATATATATATTGTGGAAATTATAAGCATTTATATATTTTTCTATTTTTATTAATATATTTATATTAATTGTTCATAGGGTAAAATACTTAATATCCGTTGTTTTTAGGAAAAATGGTCTTTAAGGAGAAGTTTGTCTTGGAATTTTCCGTTCTTATCCATTACCTGAATATAGCCTCCACACTGCTGTGTAAAACACAGGAGAATATAGCGCATATAGTATTCCATGAAGCTCTGCATTCATTTTTATACATAGATTGTAATGGTAAAGATGAAGTTTTTTCTCGAGATAAGTTTTCAGCTAAGCCTGGCAATTATCGATCAACGTTTCGACAGCTAGCTCTGCCATCTCACTCGAGGTTTCGTGTGAATCTTAATTGTGAACCTGACCCGGCTGGAAACCCGAGGGAAATTTATCCAAACCATTCGCCGGAAAACACCTGATAGACTTTAATGGCGTCCTGTTCTTTTTTGTGATCTCAACCCTAGGTGCTCACGACGCATTTAAGTCAACCTTGGAACCGAGGAGGAAATGCCTGTCCGACGAAGACTGCGGCCCCGGGCATTACAAATGTTGCCCTTCCAAATCGAGTCTGAGCGTCTGCGTGGATGTGAGGCGGCACCAAGAGGACTCGAGCAGACATGGGAGGCGGCGGTCGAAGAGGTGTTCTTGGCGAGGGTCACCCGCGCCTCCTCGCTTCGATTTTTCGGAGTTGCCTTTCTACTGGCCACCTCCTGGCCCCGCCACTCTGACTGATTGCTGGCTTTGCTTAGATCAACCGCCTCCCTGCTACGGCTGTAGTAGCATTACACACGCGTTCTGCTTCTCTTGCTTCAACTTGCCACCGCCGCCGCCGCCGATGGGTCTGCTGCCACCGACAGAACCCACGATTCCATGGCTCCCCGTGCGACCGAATGTCGTGAGGCCGGGCGCAAACAGTAAGTAGAGGCTGTGCCTGGAGGCGCTAACAATCCGGGCGCACTCGCAGAGTCACTCTCTCTCGGAGATATCTCGACTCCACAACAGACCGCGACGCCTCTGTTGCGACGGAGAGCAAAAACCGATTCATATTCTATGTTATTTGTTTATCTCCCGCCAAAAACACAGCGGATGCCCTAATACCCTAACCCGCTTTACCCGTGAAATCTACATCTACATAATACACCGCAAGCCGCCGCAAGGGCGTGTGGCGGGGGGGTGTTAGGTCACCAACCAGTCCCAATCATGACACCTCCGCACAAATACCAGTTTGATCATGCGCTGAATGAAAGTTAACCAAGTCGAAAGTAGGTGCTTGCATGAAACAGTATTTCACACCGGAATACATACAAAACCGTTCGGGATCAATGTTATAGAGATGATTCTATTTAAAGTGCATTCAGGATATCAACAAAATATGCATATACTTGTTCACTGGCAGTACTAACGATCTCCTTCGAACCTGCGGTCATGCCCATTTTGATCTCTAATGGTACGAGGAAGAAACGACATTTTGGGCGTGACCTGATCGTGGAAGTTGTAGTGAACAAGCAGTAGTGTCACGACTCTATCGGATGAATTAAGATGGGAGCCACTAGCTGAACGTAGGTTGAAATACAGGTTGCATTCACTGCATAAATTTAAGGCAGATCACATATCAGAGGGTGTTAAAGACATACTGCCGAATACGATTTACTGAGGTAGGTCAGATCACGTATGTAAAATCAGGGAGATAGATAGTAGGGTAGAGGGATTTACAATGTTGTTTTTTCCTCGTACAATTGGAGAACAAAATATATATGACAGCAATCGCGGAGGAGATAAATAGAATTGGCAGTACATATATTTTGTCGGCATTTTACATGCCATGAAAGTAGACCCTTCTTTATAACTTTGTTCCCGAATGATTTAAATATATACTGTTATTAAATACTCTTGCATGTAAGTACCTGCTTTCATGTGATTAACTTTGTTCCAGGGTATGATCATATCAAATTACACCACACACCCTCGAAGCAGCTTACGGGGTATTATGTAGATGAATATCCTCTAAATAAATTCTAATTTTCTGTTAACTTTTCCACGTATCTGTTTAATATGTTTTTCCCATGAGAGATCATGGGCTAGAGTGATGTCTGGGTATTTTATAGATTCTACATGTGTTAGCTCGATATTATTGATGCTGTAAGCAGTTTGGGGAGAGCAATTTCTTTTCCAGAAACTGGTTGCTTATGAGGTACATATCCTGTTGGTAGTATTGTGAAGGAATAGGTTTCATTTTCGTGCTTTATGTCTTAAAATTTCCAATACCTGTTTTGTCACTTTTAGTTAATAAAAGATTGAGAAGAGGTTTATTTCCCCCAACCAAGTGTTTCTGGGGATAATGTGCACGGCCATATAGTACGGTAACGGAAGAAACATGTGGGGCATATCTTACCTTGGTGTTGGATGCCTCAATACTGGAGATTTTTTCGTTCACTTTTCCAGAATAGGTGAATGGCTTTGATCGAGTCTCTATGTCTTCTGGCTTTACTAAGGTCTGCAATATTTCCCTTTGGGTGAAAAGTTAGACGAGTTTTTTCTCTGAACGATGGTCCCTGGATCCTCTGGTTGCACTTGAGAACATTTTGCCAGTCTATCCATCAATTTCAAACAAACAATGGTAATAACCACTCGTACGAATTTTTCCTAGTTATAGAGGTATTATTACCATCTGAGTTTAACAGAGAGGGAATTTTGTGATCAATATTTCATAGATCGCTGGTGTAAATTAACTTCTAAAGAGCACAAATAATGGAACAGCTTTGCTTTGGGTTCAGTTTTAGAAAATAAATTGGGTAAAGCAACGTACCTAGCGTGACCTTATAGAGCAGCATTATACTCGTATATATGAAGAACAGACCATCCAATAGCAGACCACAAAAGTACCTTTTTAGGAAAATATTAAACTTGAGTTTCTACGCCCAGGCGTCATCAGCAGGTAAACGTCTGAATTCAAACGTTCAAGGTGTAGACGCAATTGTACCGTCAAAGTGAGGGGAGAGGAATGGTTTGAGAAAACTCGAAATTAAAGGGGTCAATATACGACGTACAGGTCATTTATATAGAGACAAAATAGTAACGGAAATGTGTTAGCCAAACTCTCCCTGTGGATTGCAACCTTAAGGAAGTTAAAAGGCTTGTGCATTCTGATGAACCCCTGGAACAGTAATTATGTGAGGCAAATATAATAGGTCACGCCAGGCAGATAGGTCGAAGGTTAGGAGCTAGACGGAAGGTAGTCCACGCAGAGTCTGTTCCTTTGTGAGGCGGCTGCAAAGGCGTCCGAGCCCAGTGGGGCGGCCATTTGGGGGACGAATCAATTTGGGTCAGACGGTCTTTGCAGACCGCCTCCTTGTGGAACAGACGCTGCGTGGACTACGTGTACATTTGAAGCCACACTGAAAACACGGTCGAGGAAACTAAGGAAACCAACTCATTCCAGTATCCCAAAAATGATAAGATAAATATATAATATTAGAGACAAGGAGACAGTTCAGGAGACAGCTGAACCAACGTATACCGCCAATATTCATATTCCATTTCAAAGTGAAACATATTGAGTGAGTTAAATTTAGCTTACCTCTCTTAAAAATTTTAGCACAGTGTATACAGGTTAACTTTTGTTGGGCACTCGATTGTTGAGTAGGCTGGCTTCACCTAGGTCCCCTGTTGCAATGCTCAATAGCACTGGCGAATGCGCAGCTCTAAGGGCTCGTATCGTCATGTTGGAGAGGATGGTGCGGCAGCTTCGTTCGGAGATCGCCGGCAGGAGGACTTCCCTCAGGAGAGATGGTGCTCGGGGTGGGAATACGAAAACACCCCACGCCCATAGGGATGCACGGATTCGTCCAAATGCTACGCGTGGCTGGGCGATTAGAGACCTACCTCGTGCCCCATCACTCAATGAAGGAGTGTCTCATGTCCGTAGGTCGGACGATTGGAGGGTCGCATCTCGGGGCAAGGGGAAGGTAAAGGATTGGACTCTTCGGAGGCAGATATCATCCCCGTCTCCAACAGGTACCAGATGCTGACGGATGACAGTACCACCGTACTTGCAGCTCCTACCCCTACTCCGAGGGCACTGCCTAGAGTAAGACATCAGCCCTCTGGGGAAGGGAGGGAATCGTTATATTAGGCAGTTCTAACGTACGGCATATAATGCATCCGCTGCGCCGCAGAGTCCAACAGGAGGGAGGTGTTAGATTCTTGTCGTTCTGGTGTATACCAGGCGGCGGGGTACCCCAGGCGACGCAGGCGGTGAAGGCGACCGTCAGTAATACGGGTTGCCCAAAGCTACGCATTGTGGCTCATGTGGGAACAAAAGACGCCTCAGAACGTGGAGCCGAAGAGATCCTGCGCTCCTTTAAGGAGATGCCCACGGAGGTGAAACGGGTCGAGGCTCGACGGGTCGGAGTTGAAGGGCGCAATTAAATTAATTATTTGTAATATTGTGCCACGTATTGACTGCGGAAGGCTCGTTTGGAGCCGAATAGAGGGTTTAAACGAGAGATTGTTGGGATTTTGTCCCGAAATCGGAGCGGACTTCGTTGATCTGAGGCCTGTCCTCTCATCGTGTCGGGCACCCCTTAATCGCTCCGGGGTCCATTATACTGCCAAGGCATCATAGAGTGTAGCGCGTATGTTACACCAACACATTTATAGAGATTAGCATAATTGGAAGGTAAGAGCGCGGGTCATGTATTGGGATAAATAAAGTAGAATTCAGCGCTTTTTGTCATTTGAGATCAGATTACGCATCACAGATCCCAAAAATAATAGAACCAAAAAAACTTGCGTTAATAAAACATATGGCCCACGTTAAGTCAATAACATTGGTCCCTCGGAATACATAACAGATAGTAATGCGTCAGTTAACCACGAATCGTCGCGAAACAGTTTTCTGAACATACATAAAACCGTAAAAGAAAAAGTGATTTGCGAAATAAAAATTATAAAATTGAATTGCCGTAGCATTAAAAACAATATATCGGATATTGAAGCATACACACACCATATTTCATATCTTCGCGATTTCTATGCCCGAAATCGTAACCAACATTGAAATAATGGACGGAATCAGTGACCACAAGGCTATTTTCGTAGAGTTAGAAAGTAACTTCGTGAAAATAAAGAAAGAAAAACATAAACATACCTATTCAGAATACAGAAATTGCCAAAATGCAAGACAAAAGCACTGACACACAACACAGAGAACACCTAGAAATATTTCTTAAATATTTTACGCGAAGGAATGAAGACGTACATCCCATCTAAAATCAAATGCGACAGTAAGGAACCTAGATGGTACAACGGTGAAGTCAGATCGGCATTAAGAAGGCAAAGAGAGCTACAGTCAGTTTTTAAAAAAGAGTTTAAAAAGAGACGATATTGTTATGTGAATACATCAAAACAGAAACTTAAAGAATGTCGTGCTAAAACAAAAAGTATCATGCACACAACTCTACGCTCTTGATTAGGACAATATGCGCATCCGATTTAAAGAAACTGGGATTCATTAAACAGGTGGTAGGGAAATGTAATGAGAAGGTTAAAGAGAGGTGTTATTTTGCTCTAGTTAGACCACATTTGGAATATGCCGCAAGTATTTGGGATCCTTTCGAGAAAATCTGACCACAAGATTTGGATAAGTCCAGAGAAAATCCGCCAAATTCGTTAAAAATATTTATACTAAGAAAACAAGTGTAACAGGTCTCTTAGGGGATTTAGGCTGGGATCTCCTTGAAATACGAAGAGAACAAGCGAGACTTAAACTTTTAGAAAGATTCACAACTAGCGAGTTAAACGATCACACTAAAAGAATTATAATGGCCCCACACTATTTAGGTATATGAGACCACATAGATAAAATAAGGGAGATAGATTCCAATACAGATTCAAATGCCCCTTCTTCCCCAGAACAATCAGAAATCATAATAATAAGAATCCGAAGTCCATTTAGAAATAAATAGAACATTTAAGTTACAAGTCGGAACAAAATTAAAAATTCAAATATTGTGCATGTGTATGTTTGTTGGTAGTTTGTGGGTTTGCATATATGTGAAAGGGTTGAGGCGAAAGGTTTCTTGCATGAATGTTTACCATGTTTGGTTTGTGGACTATGAATTTGTGGCTTCAGCATACGGTTTTTTTCTTTCTAAATTACGGGTGGTGCCCTAACATCCCCCACCACACGCCCTTGTGGCGGCTTGCGGGGTATTGTGTAGATGTAGATGTAGTTGTATATGTTAAGACAGAAACTTAAAGAATGTGCATGTTCTTTTGGTGGCGGAATTTCACCTTGCTACTTACTAAAATCTAGCTTTCACGTTATTGGATACATTTTTTACTGCATCCTAAGGTAAATTATTTGTTAGATTATTGCATATGTAATTACATGCGTGCAAAATGATAGGATTTTTCCCTGAATGTATACACCAAAATGGATTTTAGTTCGCATGTACACGTATGTGTTGGTAATGAATGCGGCTTTGTTTCCCTCTTTTGAGTGGTGACCTAACACGCCCCGCCACACGCCATTGCTGTGGCTTGAGGGGTACTATGTAGCTGTAGATGAACACTATCAGAACGTTTTTACCTGTCTTTTTAGATTTCGAAAAGGCGTAAAATTGAGTAAATTCGGTGGAATATATACCAGAGGATAGGAATTGATTTAAGAGACAGGAGTCTCGTCCGCAACTTGCACGTCTCAGACTGCTCCGGTGCGGGTGGGAAACGGAGATTCCGGATGGGCAGTGTGAGGAAGATCTGTAAGGCAGGGTTGACCATTGTCACCGGGGCTGTTCAACGTATATGTGGAGGAAATGGTTTAAGATGCATGGGAAGAGCTGGAGGTAGGAATGAAAATCAGAGGGGGATACCTAAAATCAGTTAGGTTTGCTGATGACCAAGCTATAGCTTGTCAGCCAGCCAAGGGGTTGCAAGCATTGCTGAGTGTATTCAAAATTCAGGTCGATAGATATAGGATGAGAATAAATAACTATAGACATATAAAATGTATTGTGGCTTTTGAGGAGATGGTGTAAACTTGATTTTGAATACAAGTAGAGAAGGTGGGGCAGTGAATATATGCCTGAAGTCTTCTGGACCAAAATGTTCAAAGTAGTACGGTAAAAGTTGAAGAATTACGTTAGGCAAAGAGAGTGCCACAAGGAAAAAATGATGGGAGGACATTGTATATGGCTGTTACGAATAGGTCCGTCAAAAACTTGGCATGGAGCGTGGTTTAGTATGAAGCGTAAACATGCTGATTAAAGCAGGGTGATATGCGCCGATTGGCCGCTTTTGATAGCTGGTTGTGGGGAAGATGGGAAAAGAGACACGGAAAGAATGGAAATCAAGCTCGGTGGTGCTCATGGTGGAGGTGGAGAGGGGGTCGTTGGGAGAAATGAAAAGCACGCGTTGGCCGGGAAGATGAGTTGCAGACCTTTTTGATTGGCAAGTGGATATTGAACTCTGTGATAGAGGGGAGGACGTTATATGTGAGGGGTAGGAATTGGACGGGAATATTGGGTGGAATGAAATGTACGGAGTGGAAGAGAGACTTAGTGTAGTTGTAAATGTAAAGTTGTGTTTTATTGTTGGGAGAGGAATGAGAATTTTCGTTGTATCGTTGCGTAGTTTCTTTTCATCCAAAACTTCGTCCTCAGTCAGTCGTAAGATTACCATTTATAAAAGTAGGGATAATTTTAGTGGACTCCTGGAGCACTCGGAGTGTTGAACCCCGTAAGGACGGAAGGGTTGGGCGCATGAGTGAGTGAGTCTTGTTTGCTTCAAACACGAGGCTTTCGCCCGGTTTCCCTCTCGCAGGTGGAGTGTGTCCGCCGCTCATATCGGCGGCCAGGCGGACGATGCAGTGCCACCGGGACGGGGATTGTGGCGCCGGGAGTCAATTCAAGTGCTGCCCCACCTCTGCAGGAGGGAGGATGTGCATCCCGCCAGTCACCGCTCCAGAGAGACCGAACAGAGGTCAGATTCCATCTGTTTATTTGACGCTAGTCTTTCTGTTACCCTTAAGGGTCTGCAAAAAGTAGTTGGACCGAGTCGATTAAAACAATTTCACGGTCAGAATAGATACATTCACCCAAAAGTCTTCAAAGTAGCACCCTTGTACGTCCACAGACGGTCCACATGACGGGGAGTGTAACAAGGAGTGAAGTCGGACAAACGTTATTTTATTTTGTCCCTTTAACGATCGTGTGATTAATGACTGCATAAATAATTGAGGCACATATGCACATAGTTGTGACCTTGTCGGCCAGTGTTATAAGTTGGTGGAATGGTACTTCGTAGTTTTTAATGATTCATTCATTAAATTTTCCAAAATTTTGAGCCGAAATTTTTTTCGTTAATATTAAAGAAAAGTGAAATTCTATACTCTCTTGATTGCCAACATAGGCAAAAAAAGGATATGGTAGTTTTTCTTTTTTTGGTATTCTTATCCGCATTTGCTCTACTTAAATATTTGACAGAACTAAAATAAATTAAAAAGCCACTAGCAACAAACTACTAATGGAAAAACATACTTTTTAATGTTACTTAGATGAAAAATATCCCTGAGTACTTTGTTCGAAATCCTTTTCCCAATTCCCTCTATCAAACGCTTTTTCGAAATCAACGAAACAGGCAAATACGTCCTGATTGTATTTTATATTCCTCTCGATTAGTGATCTCATTACTGCAATGGTATCACGCGTACCTCTTCCCTTCCTAAACCCAAACTGATCATGCCATAAGTAATCATTTGCCTTATTTTCTATCCTTTTGTTGATGATCCTGAGAATAACTTTAGCTGCGTGGGATATCAAACTTATTGTTCTGTAATCCTCACATGATATAGCCTTTGCCTTTTTTGGAATAGGAACTAACACCGATCTCACAAAATCTCCCGGCCAGATTCCTTCTTCATAGATACTGCGATACTAGATACACTCTTCCTTCGCCTACCGTCGCATTCCAATTCCCTATCATTATCAAATGTTTCCCTTAAGGATCACACACGATTATATCTTCTAACTCATCGTACATCCTATCGACTTCTTACTCCTTGTGTTTGCTCGGTGGCATGTATGCCTGAGCAATGACCAAGTTTGTCGGCTCTGCTTTAATCTCTACGAGTAAGATTCTATCAGTTGCTTGCTCTATGTTGACTACGCTTCTTCCTACTCCTTTATTTAATATTACGGCAACCCCTCGTTGGCTCTTGTCCCCGCCGCTGTATATTATTCTATAATTATCACTCCAGTAATCCCCGCTATCTTTCGATCTCACCTTGCATCGACCTAAAATATCTGTATTACTTCTTTCCATCTCTCGCTTTATATTCTCAAATTTGCCTGTCCTCAACATTGTCCTGACGTTCCATGTTCCTATTCTTCCTACTTTCGTCGTCTTCTGTCCTGCTGCTGTTATTTCTCCCCCGCAAGGGTTTCGTGGATTGACGACCGCGGAAGAGTTGCCCCCCCCTCTGCCGAGCACGACACACGACCCCATAAGCCGAGTCCCGCAGTTGCCAGGACTCAATTTTTCTGTGTTGTCCGTCATCATTTTCTTGGGAATAATAATTGAGGTGGTTTCCCGTTGCCTTCCTCAATAGTGTTTTTAACGTTACAACATCACTTAATGGTCGCCCCACTGGGGTCAGACGCCTTTGCAGCCGCCTTACTGAGGAACAGACGCTGCGTGGACTACCTTTCGTCTGGCTCCTAACCTTCGACCTATCTGGCATGGGTGACCCTACCAGGAGCAATTATATTTACTCCCGCCAGCACAACTCTAAGGGTCATCGGAACACACAAGCCCTTCCACCACGACAAGGTTGTAGTCCATGGGAGGGGGTTTTGAGAACTAAGCGGAGATATTTATGGGGGCATTTTTTTCAGCAGTTACTCGAGAAATACTTGACTCTATCATTTGTAAGTTATAATAACTTCTATTAATGAGTAAGAGTGAGCGTACCGCATAGATGGAAACGGTAATTTGGGAAATGATAAGTTAGTGCTGGTGGGTTGCATGCCTGTTTCACATTATTTTTTGTACATTTGTATTCCATCAAATGTAATTCATCTGAAACTTTTGCTTTTTAATTAGTTAAACCGGGTCACTGCCCAGCTTTCCACAAGTGGTGGATTTGCGGGAGCACGTGTTCTTCCGACGGGGACTGCTCACGTGACCAGAAGTGTTGCCCAGGCCGCTGCCGTTCCGGAAGGTCTGCCGCATGCATGCCACCAAGTTTGCCATGAACCCACGAGAGGGCGACGATTTTGATTTCGTCCTAATATTTTGTTGGGATTGTTTTCTTGAAATGAAAGTACGAGCTGTTATACATTCTTAGTTTCATTTGATTCAGTTAGTTTTATTCTCCTGAACGGGTGGTGACCCTTCCTAACCTTCCTAAGGTGGTGACCCTTCTTAACCTTCCTAAGACTCGCCAAAACTCTGATATGGAGCGTAGCTATGTACGACGTGGAAACGTGGTCACTGAAGCAGGAGGATAGACGTAGATTGGAGGCTTTTGAAATGTGGGTGTGGAGAAGAATGGAGAAGGTGAAATGGACCGAAAGGAAAACAAATGAGGAAGTACTGGAGATGATGGGTGAGGAAAGGGGTTTGTTGAGGGAAATCGTATGGAGGCAGGAAAAATGGATGAAAGGCGTATTGAGCGGTAGTGGAATGTTGAAGAACGTAATAGAGGGAAGAATGTTGGGCAAGCGAGGAAAGGGTAGGAACAGGATAGGGATGTTGGACGGGATGAAGGGAGGAAAGAAGTACACAGAGATGAAGAGGGTCCTGATATAGATTAGGTTGCTGGATTGGGTTTGTTTGGAATTACAAAATGTTTAGATGTGATTTGTGTCCATCCAAAAACCTACCTTTACCGGTATATTACCTGAAAAAAATAGGGACCTGATGTAGAGTAGGTTGCTGGATTGGGTTTTGTTTGGAGTTACAAAATATTTATTTGATAGTTGTGTCCATCGAAAAACCTACCTTAACCGGTAGATTAGCTAATAATAAATAATATTACCAATGTTATGCGATTTTCCAAAAAGAAAAAGGCTAAGCTAAACACCTAAATAGGAGGAAAAAATAGAGCAGTTAGACAGTCTACATATCTCGGAAGAAGGAATAGTGCGTCGCTTGGGAGTGTTCGTCGTTAGGGAGTGTTTGTCTCTTGGGAGTGTTCGTCGCCAGGGAGTGTGCGTCGCTAGGAGACAGCGTCACTAGGGAGAGGGAGTCACTAGGGGGTGTGCTTCGCTAGGGGGTGTGCGTCGCTAGGGTGTGTGCGTCGCTAAGGAGTGTTCGTCACTAGGGAGTGTTCGTCGCTAGGGAGGGTTCGTCGCTGGGGAGTGTTCGTCGCTAGGGAGTGTGCGTCGCTAGGAGACAGCGTCACTAGGGAGAGGTAGTCACTAGGGGGTGTGCATCGCTAGGGGGTGTGCCTTGCTATGAGACAGCGTCGTTAGGAAGAGGGTGTCGCTAGGTAGTGCGCATCGTTAGGGAGAGTGCGTCACTAGGAGACAGCGTTACTTGGGAAAGGTAGTGTTCGGAAGGGTCGGAGAAGAATTCGTAAAATCGGTTAGGTTTGCTGATGACCAAGCATTAGTTACTCAGTCAGCCAAGCATTGTTGAGTGAATTGGAGGTTCAGTGCGATAGAAATGGGATGGAAATCAATGTTAATAAAACAAAGGTTATGCGATTTTCCAGAAAGAAAAAGGCTAAGCTAAGCATTAAAATAGGAGGGGAAAAAATAGAGCAGGTAGAACAGTTTACATATCTCGGAAGTGTTTTGGACCAATGAAGTCAAAGTAGTAGGGCTATAAGGAGAAGAATTGCGCTGGGCAAGGAGGCTTTCTCAAGGAGGAGGGAGTTGATGACGGGGACGTTGAGTAGGGAGGTTAAGATAAGACTCGGAAAAAATTCTGATATCGAGTGTAGCTATGTAAGGCGCGGAAATGTGGTCGCTGAAGCAGGAGGATAGACGTAGACTGGAGGGTTTTGAATATTGACTGTGGAGAAGAATGGAGATGGTGAAATGGACCGAAAGAAAAACAAATGAGGAAATACTGGGAATGATGGGTGAGGAGAGGGGTTTGTTGAGAGAAATTCTATGGAGGCAGGAAAAATGGATGAAAAGCGTATTGAGCGGTAGTGGAATGTTGAAGAAGGTAATAGAGGGGAGAATGTTAGGCACACGAGGAAAGGGCAGGAGCAGGATTGAGATGTTGGACGGGATGAAGGGGGGAAAGAAGTACACAGAGATGAAGAGGGACCTGATGTAGATGAAGTTGCGGGACTGGGTTTGTTTGGGGTTACAAAATGTTTATTTGATAGTTGTGTCCATCCAAAAACCTACCTTAACCGGTAGATAACCTAATAACAAATAACCGCATACAAAAGCCTCCAATATATACAACCCACAAACAAAACATTGCATACATTCATGCTAAAACCGTTAAAACCCTCACACGTGCAAGCAACAAACAATCAACTAACATACACATTCCATGTCTTAATGTCCCACGGTGGTGTCCTTTGATGGATGGTGGATTTCACTTTTGGGAATAGGAAATGTATTCTGCTGTATTTGTAATGGAATAGGGGGGACTGTAAGGGGGTTGGGGAATCGTCACGATGCCGTCGCAGAATGCAAGCAGACACTCGACTTTGCTCTTGGAAATCTCATGAAATCTCTCTTTGATTATGAATTTGTTGAAATACTAAACATTTGGATGGAATGGAAGATGGAGAAGAGTCTTACGAGGTGGCTTTCATGGCGAGGCGAGAATAACAACACGTGATTTACTCCTGATTTCGCCAATCCCTTGAGCACTTCAGTGAACCCTCAAGAAAGGGATTCGCGAGCAGTTGAGGGGGAGGGGACCCGTGGGGTCCACCGCCACCCCATGCTTCTTCGGCGGGAACGGGGTGGGAAGGGCGAGGGGGAAGGAAGTGGGTGCAGCGGATGGGCCCTCCTCATCCGCGGGCGAAAGGAAATGAATGTCGATGGAATGGGACATTTCCCATCCCTTTCCTCTTATTTTCATTTTGAAAATGAGATTCGAGTCGGATTTCGAAGCGGGAATTCGGCCAGAGACAAGAAGGCAAACAAACGAAAAAACAAGCAATGGGTGGGGCGGGGGGGGGAGCGAGGAGGGGGGGAGTAGAAGGGGGTCCCCGCTCTCGCGACGAGGGCCTCACCCACGGTGGAGGCAAAATCTAGTCCTACCCGGCATCGCTCGGTGCACTCCGAATTCCGTAACATCATTCCTTCCTGCGGAGAGCCTATCATTTAAGGAACGCATCTCTTGGAAAAGAATGAGAAAGTGTAGGAGGTCTGCTGAACGACATATAAATCATCTTCTATCTTGTTACTTAGATTTAGCGATGCACACGCTGGGGATGAAAGCCCACAAATTATTGTTAAAAAAACGAACTGCAAATATAATTGTTCCCCGGTTTGTCATAAAAAGACTTTCCACGAAAGAAAGGCGCAACTGTTGTGAAATCTGGGACAAAAAATATCGCAAATGAAATTGGAAGACGCAACTCCTAATTAAACCTGTCGTAGAAGTAGCAATGGCGTGAGTTTGCGTGGAGGTTCCAAGTCCACTCTAGTGTTGGTTGAACAATGGTGACAATAGGTTGTCCTTAACTTCCTCTCTGCTTGAGAGGTTTATGCATTAAAACAGATTGTAATACATGTGGAGTACTAGATACTATACGTACCCGTAGGTACGTATGTCACATCTTCATTATTCTTCTCCATTAACTTTCTCCCATTCTGACTTAAAAATTAAACAACTTGGCTTTTCCACTTAAAATTTTTTTTCTTCTCACGACCTAGGTTTCGTCACTTTCTTGAAAATCCCACGAACGTGCACAATAATGAAAATGGACTAACGTCTAATAATGGACTAACTAACTAATTCGTAATTCGAGAACCAGTGAGTCACTCTTTTATATGTTTCAGTTTCTGTGTTTGTGTCGACTAGTTAGTCCATTTTCATTATATATATGTATATACATATAATTATATACATAAACACACAAACACTAAGACAACAAACACCACACACATAGAAACATAAAAGAAGGACACTTACATTGGATATTTACGTTTCGACGGCACGACCGTCGTCATCAGAATCCGTGCCGTGCCGTCGAAACGTAAATATCCAATGTAAGTGTCCTTCTTTTATGTTTCTATGTGTGTGGTGTTTGTTGTCTTAGTGTTTGTGTGTTTGTGTGTCGCCGGAGAGCGTCATTTCCAAGAATATACATAATTATATATATATATATATATATATATATATATATATATATATATATATATATATATATATATATATCTCTCTCTGGGCGGAGGGGAAGGAAAAAAAGGAGAGGAAAAAAATGTAAGTGGAAAAGCCAAGTTGTTTAATTTTTATGTCAATATGAAGATTTTCCATCAAGTTACGCCAGAAGCTGTTTTATTTCTCCCATTCATTTTATTCGCTTCTAAACGTAGGCACTTTAATGAGTATCTTCCTTAAAATTGACATGTGCCCAAGAGAATATATCTATATACTTTATTTTTTTAGTACTCCGTAAACCAATGCTGGCGTGTGTGGCAGGGAGTGAGTACACACCAGACTAATTTTGATCCGAATATTTTGACCCCTACCGAGGTCGGATAAGGTTATAATGATCTCCTCTCTTTCGTGGGAAAAATGATAACTTAAATCTATCTGTTCTACATTTGATCTCTCTTATTTAATTAACGATCATCTCTCTTACCGAAATACCTGAATCACTTGTTCAAGTATGGAGAAAATTTCTGCTTTACTTATAAAATTCATCATTTCTATCAATTTTCTTTTTGTTTGATTACCAAGAATCTCTAAAGGTTCGTAAGGTAGCCAGGTGACGAAATTAAACTATTTTTAATTCCCCTTCACAATTTACCGCAACTGATCGTTGGTGGGATCTCATAATTGTTAATAGCGAAATAATTAGTGCAGGAGGCACTGTTTTGTTTCAATATAATCCACGCATTCGACCTGTTTACATCGAGCGATGATGAGCATGAGGAGGAAGAATTCAATTGTGGTGCAATGAGGAAAACGGCACCGAACCAAGTGAGCCAGGAACCGCCTATTACCCTGCCTCCCTCCCTCGGACCACCCCGTCCTGCGTACTTTCACTTGATTGCCGCAATCATCCCTTCTGCCTCGATGATGGTCATGAGAGATATTTTTTTCGATTCCGATAAGTCGTCGGGCGAGGCTCTAGACATCTGAGTCCCACCGGGTCCCCTTGGTGGGACGGCCACGCCCCCAAATTCGATCCCTCTTTCGTCCCCAAGTGTTGGTACAGACATCCTTCCGAATCGAATGTCCCCTCCCCCTCGAGGGCTTATTCCCTGATCCTCTTATTCCCTTTCATTTGTTTGTCGCTCTCCTTTTCCTCTGGATCATCCCCCTCTTCCCTTCGTGCGGATTTTCACAAACCGTTTATCGTCCTTCCCGGGGAATTAATAATTGATCCCTTGCCGTCTTTTCCGTCCACCTAAATAGGAAAGCGAGGAGATCGACGTCAAAAGAAAAGGTTCCCGATTCCTCAAGGTTGGCAAACTAAAATTTGTTGGGAAACAGCGTTTCGAAGAAATTTAGAGATGAGCCGAACACGAGCAAGACTATTGTATGAAGAGACAAGGGAATTGATCGCATTGTCCAAGAAGTTAGTGGGCTTTCCCTTTGGGACTTATTGTTCTCTTGTAAGTTCTATACTTTAAGGACAAACAGTACGATAGAATATAAAGTTTTTTCGAGTGATCTGTTCTCCTGATCGAGTGAGCACGTGCACAGTGTTACGGCGCTGAGGAAGACGCTCTGCGACGGTACCGTAAATATTTCCTGGCATTGTGATTTTAACCCCATTTTAAAATGCTTTACCAAAGGACTTAAAATTTCTTAGTGCTTGTTAATAAGTAATTTCTTAACTATTCACTTATTCCACGAACACAGGCTCACTGATTAAGGGTACAATATTCTCTTCTATCCGACTTTCCGTGATGTACCCTTACTGGGTTTTGCAAGATAACCTTCGGTAACCTTGTTGGTTTTTTATCAGTAAACTCTTGAAACCGAAATATTTCATGATTGAATTTGCCATTATTGCTCTAACGTTCTACATAAGATGTATGTGAAAGAGATGGGTCGGTAATTACTTGGATCTTCTCTTTTTTAAATATGAGTGACATCGGCAACTTTCCAGTCCTTGGGTTCTACGCGATCATTTAGGGATTTCTTAAAAGTTATACATTGGAAGCTTTTTCTGAGGACATCATTTAGTAAACGCGAGGAGGAGTTTGATCAGAACCTGGATATCCCTTTGAACTAATGTCTCTAATTTGCGGTTCCATTCCAAAAGAAAATATTACAATTATAGACATGGGGTAATTGGAAAGAAGAGGTAGCTTCTCGAATAGTTCCGATCATTACAAACGCTATGAAAATAGTGGTTTAATGCATTAGGTGTTTCTAAATTGGTGGAAAGTTTTTGCCCGTTGCTATTTAAGGACGGTAGTGTCGACTTATTCCCCAAACCTTTCGTACATACATGTATGACCAAAACGCTTTTGGGTTATTAGCCAAATATTCACCTAATCTTTTTTTTTAATTCTGGTAGAACTTAGCGACATGATTTCCTTGCTAACGCTTTGGCTGTTGTATAGTTATGCATTATTTAATATTGTTTATTGTTAAATTCTGCCTTTTGTGATCTCTTCATTTTTTTATACCATTCTCTTTGGTGTTTTAATGCTTTACGTACGTCTACGTTCCTTTAGGATCTAGGTTCCCTCTTGTCACTTTTAAATTGATTAAGTATGTGTTTTGAGTAATAAGAAAAAGATTCAGAGAAAATACGCCAGATTTGTTAAAAATTGCCACGAAGAGAGAATAAGTGTGACGGACATTCTGTACATGGCTTCTGCCGAGAACAGACGTGCCTGACCTCGCTCGCTGGAACCGATTAGACCGTAGCCGAGCTTATCTGCGTGCCTACTGTAACTTGTGCGCCTCTGTGCATATTCTTCCCTAGTGAGTGTAGTGTGGTTTTAGCTTTAATTTTGTGAAATAGAGTAGTTTATTTAGTCTTTGTTCTGTTTGTTATTAGTTTTGAATGGTGTGTTGGTAATTTTAGTGGGTATTCCTAGTGGCTTGTAGTTATTTGTTTCCCGCTCCTCTGACTTGGTTATTGGTGAGTACTCTCTCTTGTGAGTGAATAGTTAAACATTACCTAAAAGTGGCTGGACGATCAAGGACCTTGTGCCCCACCTCTCAATGAAGGAGTTTCGCCCCTCCGTTGATCGGACGATTGGAGGGTTGTCTCTCGGAGTAAGGATAAGATAACTCTGCGGCGGGAATTGAAAACTGCAGCGGCAGTTCCAATCCCCGTCTCCAATGGTACCAGGTGCTTTCGGAAGAGAGTACTACCGTATCTGCAGCCCCTACCCCTGCACCGAGAGTGCCGCCTACCGTAAGACGTCAACGGGCGGGAAGGGAGGGAATGTTAGTGATAGGTAGCTCTAATGTCCGCCGTGTGATGATTCCATTGAGGGAAAGGGCGCGCCGTGTAGGCGTTGATCAACGGGTGACCGCCTGGTGTATACCAGGCGGAGGAGTTACTCAGGAGACGAAGGCGATCGAGGCGGCGGTCAAGGGTATGAAGTGCTCTCGGATGCAGGTCGTGGCCCATGTGGGAATCAACGACGTCACAGACCGTGGATCCGAGGAGGTCTTCCGTTCCCTTAAGGAACTGAGCTCCGAGGGAAAGCGAGTTCAGGGCGTCGAGGGTGTGCGGATGGGTTTGATGATCTGCAGTATTGTTCCGAGGGAGGATCGCGGGTCTCTGGTTTGGAGCCGAGAGGAAGGCATAAACCAGAGACTTTGACGTTTCTGCTCGGACATAGGAGCCTCCTTCGTTGACCTAAGGCCAACCCTCCAATTGTGCAGGACTCCCCTGAACCGATCTGGGGTCCATTACACGGCGGAGTCGGCGAGTAAGGTAGCGGATAGGATACTCGACCACTGTAGACCTTTTTTAGGTCAGAGGGTAGATCAGTTAGTGGGCCGGTAACTTCTGGGGCCAGCGAAGATAACATAATTATTAAATATGTAAAAGTAACCGACAACCCTGGCATTGACGTAGAAAGACATTTGACATGTACTTCCCCACAAACGCGTCCTAAATTAGGGTCAGACACAAATGAGGGCACTATTCAAGAGAAAAATAATCTAAATATTATTTTTAGGTAATCTACCGGTTAAGGTTGGTTTTTGGATGGGCACAACTATCAAATAAATATTTTGTAGCTCCAAACAAAACCCAATCCAGCCACCTACTCTAGATCAGGTTCTTCATCTCTGTATACTTCTTTCCTCCCTTCATCCCGTCCAACATCCCTGTCCTGTTCCTGCCCTTTCCTCGTGTGCCTAACATTCTCCCCTCCATTACCTTTTTCAACATCCCACGGCCGCTCAATACGCATTTCATCCTTTTTTCCTGCCTCCATAGGATTTCTCTCAACAAACCCCTCTCCTCACCCACCATCTGCAGTACTTTCTCATTTGTTTTCCTTTCGGTCCATTTCACCTTCTCCATTCTTCTCTACACCCACATTTCAAAAGCCTCCAATCTACGTTTATCCTACTGCTTCAGTGACCACGTTTCCGCGACGTACATAGCTACGCTCAAAATCAGAGTTTTTACGAGTCTTTTCTTAACCTCCCTACTCAACCTCCTTGCCTCCTTGCCTAGCGCAATTCTTCTCCTTACGTCCCTACCACTTTGACCGTGTTGGTCCAAAACACTTCCGAGATACGTAAACTGTTCTACCTGCTCTATTTTTCCCCTCCTATCTATCTAAATAATCTTGATCTAAATATACTTGTATTAAATTGCAGAAGCCTCAAAAATAAAATAGCGGATCTGGAGCACATAATCCAATGTCTTTCGGCTGATATAGTATTAGGCACAGAGAGTTGGCTGTGTAATGAAATCAATCACCAAGAAATTTTCCCAAGAAATTTTACAGTTTACCGACACGATAGAGGTAAGAGAGACCCGGAAGAGGATTTTTCGTGGCTGTGAAAAGTAATCTTGAAAGCAGAAAACTTGCATTTGAAAATGATGACATAGAGAGTGTTTGGTGCACCATACTGCGATCTAGTCAACCAAACATTAAAATATGCTCTTTCAATAGACCTCCAGACTCTGATTTTCAATCACTTTATACCCTCAATGAACAAATAAATAAATTTACATGCAAAAACAATAAATGCATGAACATAATTGGTGGTGATCTTAACCTCCTTGGTATCGATTGGGACAGTAATAGCGTTAAATCTCGGACCCGTGATCGCGAAACTTGCAATTTCTTACTAAAACTGGTTCAAAGAAACTCGCTCCATCAAGCAGTACACACTCCCACTCACCTCCTAAAAAAACTAACACATACATGCAAACCCAAATCCACAGTAGTGCATACATTCATAGACACATCCTATCATTTTATACGCATGCAAATACAAATCTGCCTGCCCTTCACTCCACAAGCATGCAAGTACATATCCTTAATTATAACAAATAATTTTTCCTTAGGATGCAGCAAGAAATTTATCCAAGAACGTGCAAGCTAGGTTTTAGTAAGTAGCAAGGCGAAATTCCACCACCACAAGAACGTGCAACATAAAACGCTCTCCTACCCAAGGTGAGGAATTTGGCCAAACGCTGCAGGTAGGAGGAGGGCTCCTTCACGGAGAGGGACAAGGCAAGGAGTGACAGATGTATCCACATGACTAAGATGTGGGTTTTGGATAGATATTAGGCCACGTTCGAGTATCGGGATTGTGAGAAGGTATGGTGATAATGCTTTTCAGAGAGGCATTTGTGAACGGCATACTTTCGACCGTAACGCTGTAATAACAAGTTTTGGAGACCGGAGACAAGACAATAAAGAAGAGATATGGGCTCTTCAAAGCTCTGGGCGCCATACAATTAGAGAAGTGTGGGAAATTCCATTTGGAATTGCAATTGCAGACTGTTCGGCCGAAGTATCCGCTGTAACTGTGGAACAAAACCAGCAGCACTAAAACGATGATTAGTAATGAAATATCGGATGAAAGGGGAACATGGTTAACGCGCTGCCGTGGACCGCATTGGATTCCATCCTAAAATGGCTCCAGGGAATTCCCCTTGGGTGCCGCGCTCTTGTCAGAGTGGAGGGAGTGTGGGAATCCGAAAACCGCGACCCCCTCCCATTCACCGGAGGCATTTCCACGCTGGGCGAGGAAAAGAGCTCCAAGCGGAATAAATACCCGCGCTCGCGAACGCTTATTTTCTATCGACTCACCGCTCCTCTCCTCGATTCCTTCTCTCATCTACATCTACGTACTACCCCGCAAGCCGCCGGCGTAAGGGTGTATGGCGTTGGGTGTCAGGCCACCACCCATAAAAGAGAGTAAAGTCACATGCAAAACCAATAAATTCATGTAAATCAACACCAACAGAGGTGAATGCGATATTCATGCGAAAACCCTTTTAACTAAGACGCATGCAAATACATATGCTATTAACTAACATGCACATGCACCAAAGAATTTACCTTACCGGTATTACCTGTACATCTACAAACGTTTCATCTTGTCCAGGATTTCTATAGCGACTTTGGAGTCTTACTATTATGATTCCTGATTGTCCGGGGAAAGAACGAGTATTTTCACCAATTCTAACTGGAATCTATCGCTATTATTTTATCTTTGTAATTTGATTTACCCAAATAGTGTTGGGCCATAATAATTCCACATCATCTATATCTATACAGTAACCCGCAAGCCGCCGCATGGGCGTATGACGGGGGATGTTAGGTCAATAGCCATGCACGCACAAACGCAATCATGTTACCTCTGCGCACATATTAGTATAATCATGCACTCGACAAGTTTTAATCATACGAAGGAAGGAACTTACATGCAACAATATGAAATAACAAGATACTTGCATGTTATGCAAATCATGTGTTATAACTGTTAGAAAGGATCAACTGAATAAAAGGAATAACATGCAGGATATTGACAAAATATATACACTGCCAATTCTAATGATCTACGCGTTCGCTGTCATACCTATGTTGATCACTAATGCCACAAGGAATAAGACATTTTAAATCTGTCCGTTCTACAATGTATCTCTGATTTTACGATTGTGATTTAATCTACCAGAGTGAATCGGGGCATGTAGCATGTCTTTAACATCCTCACATAAGTAACCTGCCTCAAATTTATGCAGAAAATTTAACCTGTACTTAATTAAAATTTGCGTTAAAACGGCCGATAACTCACGTGCAGCCAATTAAATTTTCGCCTTGAAAAACGGTAAAGATACTCATGGGAGTGAATATAAAACTGGTGCCACTGTTAACAGTAAATCTTCACGAAACACTTTTGTAAGCAGCCAGAAAACAGAAAAACAAAAAGTGATGGATCAAATAAAATTATAAATTGAAATTGTCGTGGAATAAACACAAAATATCGGATATTAAACATATCTTTGTAAGTACAAACGCAGACAGTTGGAACGGACAGTTGGCACACGGAAGATATAGCAAATAATGAAGTTTTTCCGAGCGGTTTAACAATTTACAGAAGAGAAAGGCCTAATAGATTGGGCGGGGGAGTATTCATAGCTGTAAAGTCACGTATTAGTATCCAAAGATACGAATGCGACGAAAATAGCATAGAAAGCATTTGGTTTAACATAAAGGACTATAACGACAGAAACCTATTCGTGCGCTCATTTTATAGAACCCCTGATTCTAGTACATATATTTTACTCATGCTCGACGACCAAATATTCACTCTCAGCAACAAGCATAGCAACAGTATAATTATAATCGCTGGTATTAATCAACAGTCAATTGATTGGGACTCGTTCTGCGAATTTACACATCGCCCTTCTCTGATTCATTGTATTCGAAGGCAATGGCATCTCCAGTATAATTCTCATTAAACCTGGCCTCATTCAGCTGCCCGACGGCTACTGGCTTAAAACCCCCTTTTCCATCTGTGCTGTTATCTCCTCTCAATAGCGGTTTCGAATGTTGGAGCCACTCTGCCTTACTGAAACAATTCCTGGCGAAATTTCCGTATTTTCCACACCGGAAACATTTACTCCTTTCGGCCAACCTGTAACGTCCTTTTTCTTCTGAGTTATTTGATGGTGTCACACGAGTTCTATTTCCCACATATTCAGGATTATTTGCTCCTTCCACAAAATGTATTCCCTTGGCTTGAACTGACTTAGGCCCCTTTAGAAAACATTGTGACGAGAAGTCCCGAAGGAGGAGTTTTCGTGGCTGTGAAAAGTAATCTTGAAAGCAGACAACTTGCATTTGAAAATAATAACATGGAAAGTGTTTGATGCACCATACTGCGATCTAATCAACCCAACATTAATTTATGCTCTTTCTATAGACCTCCAGACTCAGATTTTCAAACACTTTCTACCCTCAATAAACAAATCAATAAATTTACACGCAAAAATAATAAATGCATGAACATAATTTGTGGTGACTTTAACCTCCTTGGTATCGATTGGGACAGCAATAGCGTTAAATCTCGGACCCGTGATCGCGAATCTGGTAACTTCTTACTAAAATTGGTTCAAAGAAACTCGCTCCATCAAGCAGTACGGACTCCCACCCGTGGAAAGAACAAATTGGACTTATTTATTACGAACACACCGGAACGCATTAGTAGTGTATCAACTGACGAGGGAATGAGTGACCATGAATCAGTTATTATTAACTTGAATGTAGAAATAAAAAAAGAATGTTAAGCCAACAAGAAAAATTTATAAAAACATATAGTAAAGCAGATTTTGAAACGTTAGCCAGTCATTTAAAGTCATCACTACACGAGTTCAAAACGTGATTAAGTCTTGCCACCGTGGAAGAAACTTGGACACAGTTTGAAAAAATTATGCAAAAAGAAATCACAGATTTCATCCCTGTAAAATACGTTAAAGCAAATCGTGGGTAGCCCCAGGTGGTACAATATAGGCGTTAAAAAAGCCCTTCGAAAGCAGATAATGTTACATTCTAGGGTAAAGAAAGCAGGTCTGAACTCATCACCCTTGGACAATAATAAATCACTTTTGGACAAGTATAGATCCTCTAAAATTGAAACCAAAACACAATTACGTAGCGCTTTACAAAACTTTAAACGTAAAGTACTCTGCGAATATTTGAACACTGACCCCAAAGCTTTCTGGTCGTATGTTAGGGAAGTAAAGGGAGGTAAACAATCCGTGGCTTGCTTAAGGGATTGTAACAATATCATTATACTGACAGTGAGGGTAAAGCCACTATTCTAAACAAATTCTTCCAAAGCGTTTCACGAACGATGTAGCCTCCGCGTATCTCCAAGAAACAATATATACTGAACCCATGGCAAAAATAACGGCGGACGAGCAAGGAATTGTCAAATTGCTCAAAGACATTAAACCAAACAAATCCTCGGGTCCCGAATCATACAAGCTAGGGTGATAAAATACTTAGCTCCTTAGCCCCATACCTCAAATTTATATTTAACGAATCCCTCACTGAGTACAAAGCCCCTAAGAATTTGAAAACTGCCTACAGCCTATTTTTAAAAGTTGGAACAGGGCGGACCCCGGTAATTACAGAATCATAGATGCCATAACAAGCAGACTCAATGGCTCCTTCTTCCCACGAACAATACAAGATTACAACTGCAGGGTTACACTCGTAGATAACAAAAATGCCACTTGTCACCATCAGCGTCTAGGTAACAATTAGTTATACTCAATTGCATCCACCTTCACTAGCCTCCTGTGTGCTGTTTTAAAAACCCTTCCCGATTGACCGCATTGGAATGCCATTGGGCAAAGTAGTGCTCTTTACAGTCTTGTTTGCTCTACTTTTGCTACCCTAAATTAGCCCACAAACCAAACATGGTAAAAATTAATGCAAGAACCCTTTCACCCCAAACCCTTTCACACACATGCAAGCCTAACGGATAGAAACAATTTTAAAATTCTTTTGTTTTCGAGCAGGAATTTTTTTCCCGAAGTGAATAGTAGTCTTGGCCGTTTAATAATGCTGTTTTTTTCTGTATTTTATCCGATTATGTGAAAATAGATATTTACATTTCGTACAAAAATTTAACCCTTCTCTTTGTATTCGCAAGTTTTCAATACTCCCCGATCGTCATACAGGGTTCGTCCGGAAAATAAGTGTCTTGACAAATATGTCTTTTTTGACAAAAAAGGAGTCGTCCACTACGAATTTGTACCTGAACGACAAACTGTAAATGCTGCATTTTACGTCCAAGTGCTCGACAGGCTTCGAAAACGAGTCGCCCGCGTCCGGCCAGCGATCAAAAACCACTGGCGGCTGCATCACGTCAATGCGCCGTCTCACACCGCGCTTGTCGTGTCGGACTTCTTGGCCAAGCACGGCGTGGCAACGCTGCCGCACCCGCCCTACAGCCCGGACTTGGCACCATCGGGATTCTTTCTGTTCCCGAAGATAAAGAGAAGTTTGAAAGAAACGCGATACGGGACTTTGGACGCCGTCAAAGAGGTCGTGACGACGTGTCTTCGATAGGTTCCCGATGATGCCTTCGCGGGAGCGTTCCAGGAATGGGAACGCCGCTGGAACAAGTGTATCGACTCACAAGGGTCCTATTTTGAGGAATATTAGCTTAAGATGTGTAAAAATGTAATAAATTTTTTTTCCTGAGCTCAGTACACTTATTTTCCGGACGAACCCTGTATAGTATATTTGTAGTTAGTCGCCGATAAATATATGTATAGAACACACGGCAAGAAAATAGAAGTGTCCGCAATGAATACGAAGTCGTGGGGAGTTAAAGTTGTGGGCTCACCTGAGTCGCAGGGCGTGAGGATGGTAGCACTTGGACCTTCGACCACAACGACCGGCCCCTCCCCAACTCGGGAGCCTCCCTGTCCTGCCGCGGCGGCAGGGGTGGCGCGAGCGGCAAAAGAGGGCTAAGCCCCAAGGCCGCGAGGGGGACTAGGGCGCTCACTACTCACACCTTCGCCTACGTATGAGGGTACATATAAGGGCCGAGGGTTTACAAGGGCTACTTAGCAACCCCTCCACCTATAAATTGTGGATGCTCCCCCTCGCAGCTCCCCTCGTTCTCTCCCCAGATGTTTCTTGCATAATCGCTCGTCGTTAAAAGGAATCCTCGAAAGCAGCTCCTTGGAATTTACAGAGGTAAGAAGAGAGAGGTTTCTGTAAACACCCCTTCTCCCCCCCTCTTCCGTTCTCTAAGGGCGACTCCCACGCGGAGGCAATAAGGGATGAAAAGCAAGGTCTCACATACACACGCCACCAGCGAGATGGCATTTTTCTCGCCAAGTGTGGATATTTACAGTTCAAAATGCGTAGAAATGGATTTTGCGCATCATGATAAGCTTGGAATTCAAGGAATGAGTTGATTTCGTACGAAATTACGACATTTATTTCCCTTGAAATATATCTAAAGGCTGAAGAAAGAGATAACGTATTTTGCAGTTTGCACTGTTTCGATAAAATAGGCATTCTGGAGCCTAGTACTACGCGCTCCATAACCCCCGATAGTATTCAACCACGACGTAGAAAGCCATTCTACTATGATGATTGTTGGATAATACCGCTTCAAAAGGTTATTAATGTCATACCTACAATACCGCAAGAATTATTCATAGCAATCCGTCAATCCTGGTTAAGTTGTTACTTAATTTATTGCAAGTCATTGAAATAGTAGCTCTGAAACCGTATTCTGATCACCCACATTTAATATAAACGTCAACGTTATTATTAGTGATATCTCACCGGGTTTCCCACCCGCCGCGCCGGGAGAGGCCATCCTCCTTCCGGGCGAAGATGGCGTTCCACCAAACCCTGAGGGTGGAAAACCCGGCGAGATATCAATAGTGCCAAACCCCGAGGAAGTACCAGAAGTTTCTTCAAAAGTGTTGATGCGTCAATCATTTAATACCTTTATCAATATCAATTCTTTTCTTGCTCCCGCCTTTGGGAAATTCGCAATCATATTGGGAGTTCGCGGCGGGGCGCGATATTAGATCTGTACGCAGCGAATGCACTTGAAAATTATAAACGTTAGAGGTAACGTGGTCGTTAGCTATTTAAACTTCGTGCTTATTTCTTTAAAATTTACGCATAAGAGCCAAAGGGAACGTGGTTACTGGTTTAAATACAGAATATAGGCGATGAGTCGCAAGTTACATCGCCGCTATTGGGGAGTTAGGGTTTCCAAGAAATCCACATGGCATCCAAAATCCCACAACGAGTACCATGGTTGGGCAACACTATGCTAAACTCTGACTATCATTAAATAAATATTAATGAGTAATTATACATTACAAGATGATTCACGAAATGTGTGCAAATAAAAACTGATTCAACGGAAAATAGATTGACAAATTGCATTAAAGGTCTAACGAAGCGCTGGGTGTATATGCAATGTAGCTTACGAAATGGCCTGGGAATGTGAGGGTTTATGCTGCTTTGTGAGATGATAATTGTATTTAACTCTACCGGCCAAAAGACCATATAGTTCTCTTGTTTCCCCTAACAAAACACAACACCTCATCCTACTCTACAAGCTCCTTTTCATCTCCGTGGAGTTCTTTCATTCCGTCCAACATCCCTATCCTATTCCTGCCCTTTCTTCGTTTGCCTAACATTCTACCCTCTATTGCAGATTTTAACTTCAACTACTGCCGATGAATATGCTCTGCATCATTATGATTTCTCCCAACAAACCCCTCTCCTCACCCACCATATCCAGTACTTCCTCATATGTTTTCCTTTCGTTCCATTTCACCTTCTCCATTCTTCTCCACACCGACATTTCAAAAGCCGCCAATCTACGTCGATCCTCCTGCTTCAATGGCCACGTTTCCGCGCCGCACTATGCTCCACATCAAAGTTTTTACGAGTCTTTTCTTAACATCCTTATTCATCGTCTCTGTCATCAACTCCCTCCTACTTGTGAAAGCCGCTTTCCCTAGTGTAGTTCTTTTCCTTACGTCCTTACTACTTTGACCATTATCGAAAGCACTTCCGAGATATTTGAACTGTTCCACCTACTCTAATTTTTGCACTCCTACAACCGTATAATCTTTCTTTTGTTTACATAAATGCTCATGCCATATCTATCGGAATGAACTTCCAAATCACTCAGCAATGCTTGCAGTCCCTTGGCCGACTGACAAACCGAAGCCTGGTCGTCAGCAAACGTACAGATTTTACGAAATACCCTCCGACTCCCACCTCCAGCTCTTCCAATGCCTCCTTAATCATTTCCTTCACATATACTTTGAACAGCACCGGTCATAAAGGGCAACCCTGCCTTACACCTCTTCCTAAAACTGCCCATCCGGACTCTCCGTTCCCTACTCGCACCTGAGCAGTCTCAGACATGTACAGGTTGGGGATTAGCCTCCCTTCCTTCCAATCTATTCCTATTTTCTGCAATTTACTCATAGGGTTTTTTCAATTTATTCTATCAAATGCCTTTTCGAAATACACGAAACAGTAAAATACTCCCTGATTTTATTCTACGAGTGTATGTGTATTCCTCTCGATTAGTGATCTCATTAGTGCAATGGCATCTCGCGTTCCTTTCCCTTTCCTAAGCATAAACTGATCATCCCCTAAGTAATCTCCAAAAATCATAATAATAAGAAACCGAAATCCCTTTAGAAATATTAAAAACATTTAAGTGACGAGTCGGAACAAAATTAAAAATTCAAAGATTGTGCATGTGTATGTTTGTTGGTAGTTTGTGTGTTTTCATGTGCGTGGAAGGGTTGGGGCGAAAGGGTTCTTGCATGAATGCTTACCATGTTTGGTTTGTAGGCTATAAACTTGTGGCTTCTGCATACGGTTTTTTTTCTAAATTACGGGTGGTGCCCTGACACACCCCACCACACGCCTTTGCGGCGGATTGCGGGGCATTGAGTGGATGTTCATGTAATCATTTGCCCTACTCTCTATCCATTTGTTGATGATCCTACGAGCAACTTTAGCTGCGTGGGAAATCAAACTTATTGTTCTGTAGCCCTCCCATTGTATAGCCTTTAACTTTTTTTTAATAGGAACTAATACTTATCTTGAAGTATTCCGGCCAAATTCCCTTCTCATAAATTCAACAAACTAGTCTATATAGACCCTTGCTCCCCTATTTTATTAAACCTTTCAGTAGTTCCCCAGAAATGAGGTCCTTCTCCAGGGTCTTTTACTGTTTAATTTCCTTTAAGTTTCTTTCTATCTAACTGTCGAATAAGCCTGGACTTAAGTAATATTCATCTACGTCATATTTCCTTTCTAGGTCTAAGCATGTTGGCCTAAGTTCCTCATCTCTAATAATTGATAATATTATCTCTAAGTGTGACGTATCTATAATTATTAACAGATATTTTCCCTTCTTACTTTCGGATAATATTATTTAACCAACTTTTATAGTGTACCAATTCTGCCCTTCCTCTTCAAATTTCTATATCCTCGCACTGCGTCTTTAGCCGCCCTCCTTTTGCTTTATTTATTAACCATCTCAATTCCTTATTGAACTATTTTTACTTCCTTTTATCTAACTCTGTGTTTACATTCTTTCATTTACTTCTCTCATCTATCTTTCTAATCACCTCATCCGTATGACATGGTTTCCTAATCCTTATCCCATTTAAATTTCCTTTAGTTCACATTGCGGTTTTCGATATCCCTATTTTTATGTTTCCATTTTTCTTCGATAGTACTCAGCTCTTTACCGTCATCCATGAATTTCTCTAAAGACTAGTGGTACTACTTCCTTGTCAATCCATTTAATGCTTCTACATTCCATAACCTAACCCTTATATCTTTGAAAAGGACTTAAAATTTCATAACAACTAAATTGTGGTCAGAGTCCGCATCCGATCCCGGGAAGCTTTCGGAATTTATCACACTGTTCCTAAATCTGTGCCTAACCAGAATATAATATATGTGATACCTTTATGAGTCACCTGCCATTTTCCATGTATACCTACGCCATTTGTGGTGTCTAAACCATGTGTTGGTGATGGCTACGTCTATGTGGCTAACCCCTGTCTCCTGCAGAACTCAATTGCTTCCTCTCCGCTGTCATTGCTCGTACCTAAACCGTAGTCCCCCGCCTCATCACTATCCTTTCCTTCGCCTATTGTCGTATTCCAATCCCCAGTATCTCCTTCTTGGTAGTTATTTCGTTCCCGATATTCATCCCCCTCCATATTCATTCTCTTCGAAATTTTCAGTCGATTTTATCAATAAATAATGCAACATATTTGGAAAGAATTCGCGTCCCATTTTGCGCCAAAATGCTGTAGTAGTTTCGTATGCCTTTTGCATTCAACTTAGATAATTATTTTAGCGAAGACAGATACAGTTCGAAAACTAAAGGATCAAAATATTAAGTGAAATTTAAGAATAAAGCGATCTAAATTGAAATATCACGCGAACATTGATATTTCTTTGAACGAAATAATGATTTTCAACTTCATCTATATCTACCTGATGTAGATGTAGATGAAGTTGATCCAGATCGATTCAGGGGGGTCTTGCACGATTGGAGGGTTGGCCTTAGAATTAGCGACCATAAGGATATTTTTGTAGTGTTAAAAACTAAGTTTGTGAAATTAACAAAGAAAAGCGTAAAATATACCTATTCAGCAAGGCGAATTTTAATGGACTACGAGAATATTTGAAAAACAATTGCCAGAAGACAAGACAAAAACACTGAGAGCCATACAGAGAACAGCTGGAATTATTTCTTAAATATTTTCCGCGAAGGAATGAAGACGTACATCCCATTCAAACTTAAATACGACAGTAGGGAAGCTAGATGGTACAAATGGGAAGTAAGATCGGCATTAAGAAGGCAAAGAAGGCTTCAGTCAATTTTGAAAAAGAGTTTAAAAAGTGACGATATTGTTATGTGATTACATCAAAACAGAAACTTAAAGAATGTAGTAAAGCA
This sequence comes from Hetaerina titia, assembly GCA_037158775.1. Classification (NCBI taxonomy): domain Eukaryota; kingdom Metazoa; phylum Arthropoda; class Insecta; order Odonata; family Calopterygidae; genus Hetaerina; species Hetaerina titia. The sequence continues at coordinate 21,969,813 of CM073772.1, forward strand.
AAAAGTATCATGCGCACAGCCCTAAGCTCTTTTAAATCTAAAATGCTAAGCAAATATCTGGAGGAAAATCCAAAGTCATTCTGGTCCTATGTTAGGGAAATACAGGGTAAACGTCCAACTGTACATTCATTGAAGACGGATAACGGAGAAATTACTACAGACAGCATGAAAAAAGCAAACATTAAAAAAAGGTTTTTCCAGAGCGTCTACAATAAATACACAAACCCACCAAACGATCCTCTACAGCCACATCTACATCTACATAATACCCCGCAAGCCGCCGCAAGGGCGTGTGGGGGGGTGTTAGGTCACTACCCAAAAAAAGGAAAAAATAAAAACCGCATTCAAAAGTAACACATACATGCAAACCCAAATCCACAGTAGCGTATACGTTCATAGAAACATCCTATCATTTTATACGCATGCAAATACACATCTACCTCCCTTCACTCCACAAGCATGCAAGTACCCACCCGGGGGACGCATGAGCGACATAACAATGACCAAGAATGGAATAGAACATCTAGTACGTAGCATCAAACCAAACAAATCACCTGGTCTGGAAGAAATACCTAACCGAGTATTAAAAGAATTAGCCGAAGATATTGCCCCGTTTTTAGAAATTGTTTTCCTAAAATCCAGAGAAGATGGCTCAGTACCTCGCGACTGGAAGCTAACCAATATAACTCCCATTTATAAAGGCGGGGAAGGGATAAACCAACCAATTACCGACACATTTCTTTGGCATCGATTTCTTGTTATAATAATAGGGCATATTATTGTCAGCAACATAATGAGGTTTCTTGATAGTAGGAAAATACTAAGCCACAACCAGCACGGATTAAGGAAGAGCAGATCTTGCAAAGCACAATTAGACCTTTTCATTCACGATATACTTAGATCGGGAGAAAACTACACGCAAGTTGACGCAGTATTCCTAGATTTTCAAAAAGCCTTCGATAAAGTCCTACACAAAAAATTGTTACACAAACTTAGATGCTATAGAATCAATGAGAAAATTATTAATTGGATTAGAGACTTCTTGTCAAATCTCAAACAAATAGTAGTCATCGATGGGTTGTGCTCAAAGGAAAGAGATGTAACATCGGGCGTCCCCCAGGAAAATGTAATAGGGCCTATTCTATTCTTAATATACACTTAAGCGCACACGTCAATAGTAATCTCAGGTTATTTGCTGATGACACGGTGGTATACAGGGAAATAAGGAGCCAACTAGATCGCGAGCTACTCTCTAGAGACTTAGACACAATCTCGGATTGGTGTAAGAAATGGGGATTAATGCTAAATATAGACAAATGCGCAGTTTTGAAATTTTGGAACAAAGGAAACTCGAGCGGGACATAAACTACAAAATAGAGGGTTCAGTAATAACTACGGCTAAACAAGTAAAATATTTGGGGGTAGTTCTAACACCACGCCTTTCATGGGGAGCATATATCAGGACATTATGCGGATCCGCTTTAATGAAACTGGGCTTCATTAAACGGGTGGTAGGGAAATGTAATGAGAAGGTTAAAGAGAGGTGTTATTTTGCTCTAGTTAGACCACATTTGGAATATGCCGCAAGTATTTGGGATCCTTGGAAGAAAATCTGGCAAAAAGAACAAGATAAAGTCCAGAGAAAATCCTCCAGATTCGTGAAAAATATATACAACAAGAACCCAAGTGTAACAGGTCTCTTACGGGATTTAGGCTGGTAGTCCCTTGAAATACGAAGAGAACAAGCGAGAGTTAAACTTTTAGAGAGATTCAGAACCAGCGAGTTTAACGATGACACAAAAGGAATTCTAATGGCCCCACACTACTTAGGTAGATCAGAACATATAGATAAAATAAGGGAGATAGATTCCAATACAGATTCAAATGCCCCTTTTTCCCCAGAACAATCAGAAATCATAATAGTAAGAATCCGAAGTCCATTTAGAAATATTAAAAACATTTAAGTTAAAAGTCGGAACAAAATGAAATATCCAAATATTGTGTATGTGTATGTTTGTTGGTAGTTGTGGGTTTGCATATATGTGAAATGGTTGAGGCGAAAGGGTTCTTGCATGCATTTTTACCATGGTTGGTTTGTGGGCTATAAATTTGTGGCTTCTGCATGCGGTTTTTTTCTTAAAAGCGGGTGATGTCCTAACACCCCCCGCCACACGCCCTTGCGGCGACTTGCGGGGCATGGAGTCGATGTGGATGTAGATCTATCTATCACAGAGGACCACTAACTGAATGCATGCACTGGTTTTCGCTCACCTCATAATGATAGTTTTTCCTTCATAAGCTTGCATATTTATAGTCTAAAGTTTAAAGCCAATAAAAGTGCCGGGAAAATTTGCTCCCTTCTTCTTAACCAAAGTCATTCGAGTTCTTTTTTCGGAAGCTGCCCATAGATTCCTTATCTTTTAATATTTTAGTGCTCACATCTCAGATTTCACCCCTCTCTCTGCCTCGCCACCTTCTTGTGCATCGGTGTGCGTGCTTTTAATGTGCAAGAAAGACGTCGCCCTCACACCCAACCATTCTTGGCTCCACAGGCTGCCCCGGGGCCGTGGCGGGGAGCGGCGGGGCGCGGTGGGGGGTGCGGGGCCCTGGCGAGAGAGGGCGAGGAGTGACGACACCCCGCCGCCAGTCTCCCGCGACTCCTCCGCATACACGGCCACTGGTTGCGCGCGCGCCGCTCTCTCTCTTCGCCGCATCATCCCAACCAACGCACCGCAGCGTCGTTTCGCGGGTCGCTCCCGGAGAGCCGCCCTGGGCGCGGCCAAGCCCTCTTGGCGGAGCGATCGCCGCCCGTCGGAGCGCGCCGACCCTGCACCGCGCGGGTGACCGCTTCCTCAGTGGGGAAAGCAGGCGACCTGTGGGCGGGTTGGTTACATTTCGGACGCTCGCCCAGGGGTCACAAGACGACCGTCGAGCCGTCCGTCGGACGATACCGTGACCCCTCCGCAGCGCCACCGATCCCATCGACGAAGTGATACGTCAACAATATTTATAACTTGGACGGTTCCCCTCCCCTGGTTTATTCCCCAGTTTCCCTCGGTCTTGCCCGCCACCCTGGACCACACGTGGGTCGGTCTGTTTTGAAGTTTTTCCCCGAGGGGGTGTGGTCAACCCACTACTCTGCGCAGCTGTCTTATGTCGCGGGAAACTCGGAAGGTGGTTACCCTTTCGTGCTTCGAGGGCGCTCGAGGGAGGGAGGGATCACTTCGCCGCAGTCATCTGATTTCGTCCTCGGCGCGTTTTCGCTCACTCTCTACACCCGTAAATGCGCGCCGAGCGGTAATTTCGATTTGGCCACCTGCCTCTCTTCCCTGAGGAACCTGGCAACTTTTAATCCTAGATCGTAGAACTCATTCTTCTTCTTAATACCTAAGTATTTCTCTTGGAGCGGAGGGTCTAATGAAGGCAAACCTTATGGTCGTTTAATGTTCACAGAATAAAATAAATTCACTTAATAACTTCTTAATACTACAAATTCAAATTGAAATGTCTTTTTCTCATTCATAATCTCTCTCTTATTAGTGTGAGTGTATCTACAGTTATAACGTCACCTTATTGCAAAATATGCATTTTCAATATCTCAATAGCCCTTTTTCTCTCTTCTATAAATTTCATTTAGTATATTAAACTAAGTAGTGTCATGTCTTTTTCTGAATACTCTTCTTACATAGGGATTTTGAATGTTTAAACGCATCACTTCGTGTTTGTGTGTTGATTATCTTCGAAAATAAATTCTTAACTCTTGGCGTGAAGTGAATGTTTTGATTCCATTCCTTTACATTCTATTCTAGAGTGTCAACGTGGTGTTTCGAATTCACTGACATTGCGAGTTATTCTCTTGAAGAGAATTGTTTTTGTAAATTGTTCATTGCAAAACGAAGCACGAAATATTGTCCGCTCGAAACAGTATCTATAAAAAATCAGCTCAATATTAGGAGCTTTGAGTCTGTCGGGAGTATATTTATCCCTTTGTTGTCCGTTTACTTACACCGTATTCCCCTATCCTGACTAAGAAATGAAAGAAAAAACTGTTCGGGTCAAACTCCACTGCCAGGAGAGGCAGATGTGGTGACCACTGGCTGCTTTTAAGATCTACAAAAGGTTGTGCGCTTGTGTGTGTTTGTGTGTGCTTGTGTGTGTTTGTGTGTGCGTGTTTCTTGCACTCCCGCAGTGAAACCCCTTCGCCACATGCGCTGACTGCGGAAGTGTAAGACAGGCGTTCGCTTGGAACATCTACCTCCAACCGGTAGTCGCCCCGGTTCGTGTCGTGCTTTTTAGGGCCCCATCCAGCCGGACCCCTGCGGCCCGAAGGGGCGGGGGCCTTCCAGTCTTTGACTCTCTAGTCGACGCTCCTGCCCCCTCCGTCCCCGAGGACTTCATCGTCACCCCCTTCAACCATCGCCCCCAAGAGAAGCCGCCCGCCGTCCAAGGATGCAGACGAACGTGCAGATCGACTCGAAGAACCTGCGGTCCTCGCCGGACCACACGGTGAAGGTGTACGACCCGCAGTCCAAGAAATTCAAGGTGAGCTCGAATTGATACGAGGTGAAATATATAAAAGAAGTGGAATAACATCAGGCGAATGGATTTGCTGTATATCGTGATCCGGAAATTGTTCGGAATTGTAATTTTAGAGTAGCATTGAATATTACAGTAGATAAGAAAATCGAGAAGAGAGAGATATGTCTGTTGCTCTCAATAGGCACCAGTAGCGTTTCAATCATGCAACTCGTAAATGAATCTTGCGAATATGACGTTTGCATTTGTATATATTATATAATCAATTTAATGTTTAGCTCTTATTTAGATATTTATAGTTTAAAGAATGTCGTAGTAAAGAAAAAGTATCATGCGCACGGCTCTACGCTCTTTTAAATCTAAAATGCTAAGCGAGTATCTTGAGGAAAATCCAAAGTCATTCAGGTCGTATGTTAGGGAAATACAGGGTAAACTTCCACCCGAACATTCTTTGAAGACGAAAAACGGAGAAATTATTACAGAGAGCGTGAAAAAAGCAAACATTTTAAACAAGTTTTTCCAGAGCGTCTACAATATAGACATAAACCCACCAAACGATCCTCCACACCCACCCGGGGAACACATGAGCGATATAACACTGACCCAGAACAAAATAGAACAATAGTCTACTACGTAGCATCAAACCAAACAAACCACCTGGTCTGGAAGAAATACCTGCTAGAATATTAAAAGAATTAGCCGAAGACATTGCACCGTTTTTAGAAATCGTTTTCGTAAAATCGGTAGAAAATGGGTCAGTTCCTTGTGACTGGAAGCTAGCGAATATAACTACCATTTATAAAGGCGGGAAAGGGATAAACCAACCAATTACCGACCCATTTCATTGACATCGATCTCTAGTAAAATATTAGAACACATTATAGTCAGGAACATAATGAGGTTTCTTGATAGTAGGAAAATACTAAGCCACAACCAGCATGGATTTAGGAAGAGCAGATCTTGCGAAACACAACTAGGTCTTTTCATTCACGAAATACTTAGATCGGGAGAAAAAACACAAAAGTCGACGCAGTATTCCTAGATTTCAAAAAAAGGACTTCGATAAAGTCCCACGCAAAAAATTGTTACACAAACTTAGCTGCTATGGAATCAATGAGAAAATTATTAATTGGATTAGAGACTTCTGGTCAAATCGCAAACAAATAGGAGTCATCGATGGGTTGTGCTCAAAGGAAAGAGATGTAACATCGGGCGTCCCCCAGGAAAGTGTAATAGGGCCTATTCTATTCTTAATATACACTTAAGCGCACACGTTAATAGTAATCCCAGGTTATTTGCTGATGACACGGTGGTATACAGGGAAATAAGGAGCCAACTAGATCGCGAGCTACTCTCTAAAGACTTGGACACAATCTCGGATTGGTGCAAGAAATAGGGATTAATGCTAAATATAGTAAAATGCGTAGTTTTGAAATTTTGGAACAAAGGAAACGCGAGCGGGAGGTAAACTACAAAATAGAGGGTTCAGTACTAACTACGGCTAAACGAGTAAAATATTTGGGGGTAGTTCTAACACCACGTCTTTCATGGGGAGCACATTATGCGGATCTACTTTAAAGAAACTGGGCTCCATTAAACGAGTGGTAGGGAAATGTAATGAGAAAGTTAAAGAGAGGTGTTATTTTGCTCTAGTTAGACCACATTTGGAATATGCCGCAAGTATTTGGGATCCTTTCGATAAAATCTGGCAAAAAGAACAAGATAAAGTCCAGAGAAAATCCGCCAGATTCGTTAAAAATATATGTGACAAGAACACAAGTGTAACAGGTCTCTTAGGAGATTAAGGCTGGGAGCCCCTTGAAATACGAAGAGAACAAGCGAGACTTAAACTTTTAGAGAGATTCACTAGAGAAACTAGCGAGTTTAACGATGACACTAAAGGAATCATAATGGCCCCATACTACTTAGGTGGATCAGACCACAAAGATAAAATAAGGGAGATAGATTCCAATACAGATTCAAATGCCCCTTTTTCCCCAGAACAATACGAAATCATAATAATAAGAATCCGAAGTCCATTTAGAAATATTAAAAACATTTAAGTTACAGTCGGAACAAAATTAAAAATTAAAAGATGGTGCATGTTTATGTTTGTTGGTAGTTTGTGGGTTTACATGTGTGTGAAATGGTTGGGGCGAAAGGGCTTTTTGAGAACGGATTGGACGTTAAACTGCGGACCCCTTGTTACCATTCGACAAGAGGTCCACAAGGTCTAATACCGACGCTGGGTTTTATCTCCACACTTCCTTTCCCATCCATCCCTAGTGGTGCAAATGCCGGTCGCCTCCCCAACAAAACCAAAGTGAACGATTGTATCACTGAAAATTAGGCGATGATGCGAATGATCTACGCTAAACTCTTCCTCCCGAGAGTCCTTGGACGGACGACTAAAAGAGCTCAGTTGAGCGTCTGCTTTTGAAGGTCTTCTATAACTTGTTGAAGAAGACCAAGACTTTTGGGACACCCCCGACGTCCCGGCTCCAGAAGGCTAGTATTTCCAATTCCCAAAAGTGAAATCCACCAACATGGGTCCCAAAGTGCCGCCCAAGAAGCTTTTGCGTGTACCCTAAAAGACCATCTGGAATCCGCCAAACAGGGAGCCGGTCGTGAAAAAGCCGCAAAGGCAAAAGTGCGTCGACGCTCTTGGGAGAAGTACTTCGAAGAATGTTGAGGTATTGCAGCATTATCTGAAATATGTCTATTTTTCCGAAACTTTTCCTGATAGTTTTTATACAAACCGTTTATATGCGGGTCATTTTTTATTTCATTATTGTTGCGATGTTAGTTCAAGAAATATACATTTCACAAATATGAAGACGGTATTTTCCAATTTCAGCCTCATCCAATTTTCGCCCTTCGGGTCTTAGGCAGCGTCGATCGTACGGCGAGGTGCGGTCGGGGCAGGAATTAATGGACTAGGAAAGAAGGAAAGGGGGGCATTGTGGGGCGGGGTCATGCACGCGCGCGGCGGAGGTGGACCGATTAATGTTCACGGGTGGGGAAGCGGATAGGCTCTGGTTGCTTGACAGCCCTGCCCTCGTTAAACTGTCGCGCCGCGGACGATTTTGTCTCCGCATCGGCGGGATCAGGGAAATTCGAGAGCTGGGGCGGGACTGGACCGAGGCAAATGCGTTGAGGGCCGTTCCGGCCCTGCATTCGTGGTAACTCGGCCGCGGGACTTGGGTGCGCCTGGCCAAAAGGTAGACCTTCCCTAGGGGTCTTGACTGCGCTAATGTTAGGGACGGTTGAGTGAGGGTAGAGCAGAACTCACTTCTACTCGATTCACACAGTGAATTATTTTCAGAAAATTCAAAATAATTGATAGGAGGTCAGTTCTTTTCCATTTTCCACGCCTCTTCACTTTTGAATACGTCGTTGAAGAGTATTGAAAAGGTCCAGTTGGCCCTGGTTGGAAAAATTCTGCTAGACAAAGGGGGTGTTTCGTGTCATTAATCAAGTTTTTTTCCGATTGACATTCTGCGATCTTCCACCAACTCCGCCCTCGTGTCGGCCTCCTTTTATTTTTTGGTTGCGTAGGACTTTGGAGGACTCGTATTCTCGGTGAATTCGAATATTTTTTCCCCGTGATTCTGCATACATACCTTGCTGCTGCTGGTGACAAAAATCTATCGTCAATTGATTGGGACAAGTACTGCGCAGGAAAATCCGCCAGAAACATAGACTCATGCCAAGAACTCGTTCATATATTCACAAAGCATTCCTTAGATGCACTCCTTTAACGATAACAAAAAAAGAATTATAATGGCCCCACACTACTTAGGTAGATCAGACCACAAAGATAAAATAAGGGAGATAGATTCCAATAGAGATAGATTGAAATACTCATTCTTCCTCAGAACAATCAGAAATCATAATAGTAAGAATTCGAAGTCCATTTAGAAATATTAAAACATTTAAGTTACAAGTTGGAACCAAATTAAAAATTCAAAGATTGTGTATGCTTATGTTTGTTGGTAGTTTGTGGGTTTGCATGTGTGTGAAAGGGTTGGGGCGAAAGGGTTCTTGCATGAATGTTTACCATACTTGGTTTATGGGCTATAAATTTGTGGCTTTTGCATGCGCTTTTGTTTTCTAAATTACGGGTGGTTCCCTAACAGCCCCCGCCACACGCTCTTACGGCGGCTTGCGGGGTATTGAGTAGATGTAGATGTAGAAAAAATTATTAAATCGCCCAAACGGGGCCACAGCATGCTCGATATCTTCGTGACTTCTACGCCCGAAAGCGTAAAAAACATTGAAATAATGGACGGAATCTGTGATTATAAGGCTATTTTTGTAGTGTTAAAAACTAAGTTCGTGAAAATTAAAAAGAAAAACGTAAAATATACCTATTCTTTTAGGCGAATTTTAATGGACTACGACAATATTTGAAAAAAGAATTGCCAGAGTACAAGACAAAAACACTAACAACCGATACAGAAAACAACTGGAATTATTTCTTCAATATTTTGCGCGGAGGAATGAAGACGTACATCCCATCCAAACTTAAATGCGACAATAGATGGTTCAACGGGGAAGTAAGATCGGCATTAAGAAGGCAAGGAAGGCTACAGTCAAATTTTAAAAAGAATTTAAAAAGGGACGACGATATTGTTCATGTGAATACATCAAAACAGAAACAGTGCAGAAATGCGGTGCTCTTTACAGTAATGCTTGCTCAGCTTTTGGTACCCTATATTTCCCCTTCTATCCCTTGTCGCTCTCCATGGGGAAGTCCTCCTCCTACCTATAGCGTTGGGCCAATTTCCCCACCTTGGGTAGGAGAGCGTTTTATGTTGCACGTTCTTGTGATGGTGGAATTTCGCCTTGCTACTTACTAAAATCTTGCTTGCACGTTCTTAGATACATTTCCTGCTTCATCCTAAGGTACAATTATTTGTTATAATTAAGCATTGCGAGGTATTATGTTGATGTAGCTGTGAATATTATTTCATATGATCATTTTTCACTTTTTCATATGTTATGAACAAAGGGAGAGGGCTGTGCGACCCATTACTATTCGTTTTTATCGTTTATTAAGGAATCAGTCTTCATCTACATCTACATCTACTCAATACCCCGCAAGCCGCCGTAAGAGCGTGTGGCGGGGGGCTTTAGGAAACCACCCGTAATTTAGAAAAAAAACCGCCTGCAGAAGCCACAGACTTATAGCCCAAAAACCAAGAATGGTAAACATGGTATTCATGCGAGAACCCTTTCGCCCCAACCCTTTCACACACATGCAAACCCACAAACTACCAACAAACATAAACATTCACAATCTTTGAATTTTTAATTTTGTTCTGACTGTAACTTTAGTGTTTTTAATATTTCTAAATGGACTTCGGATTCTTACTATTATGATTTCTGATTTTTCTGGGGAAGAATGAGTATTTCAATGTATCTGTATTGCAATCTATCTCCCTTATTTTATCTTTGTGGTCTGATCTACCCAAGTAGTGTCGGGCCATTATGATTCCTTTAGTGTCATCGTTAAACTCGCTAGTTGTGAATCTTTCTAAAAGTCTAAGTCTCGCTTGTTTTCTTCGTATATCAAGGAGCTTCCAGCCTAAATCCCGTAAGAGACCTGTTACACTTGTGTTCTTGTCACATATATTTTTAACGAATCTGGCGGATTTTCTCTGGACTTTATCTAGTTCTTTTTGCCAGATTTTCTTGAAAGGATCCCAAATACTTGCGGCATATTCTATGTGGTCTAACTAGAGCAAAATAACACCTCTCTTTAACTTTCTCATTACATTTCCCCACCACCCGTTTAATGAAGCCCAGTTTCTTTAAAGCGTACCCACATATTTTCCTGATATGTGCTCCCCATGAAAGGCGTGGCGTTAGAACTACGCCCAAATATTTTACTTGTTTAGCCGTTGTTAGTACTGAACCCTCCATTTCGTAGTTTACTTATATCCTGTTCGCCACTTCCTTTGCTCCAAAATTTCAAAACTGCTCATTTGTGTGTATAAAGCATTAATCACCATTTCTTACACCAATCCGAGATTGTGTCTTTTTCTCTAGAAAGTAGCTCGTGATCTAGTTGGCTCCTTATTTCCCTGTATACCACCGTGTCATCAGCAAATAACCTGAGATCACTACTAACGTTTGCCCTTAAGTCATTAATGCATATTAATAATAGAGTCCTTGAGCTACCGGATCTCGCATATCTCTCAGACCGCCGCCCCCCACGAAAAACGTGAAAGCCTAAGGGCCAAACAAAATCCCTTGGAATCTTCCATGACTGAAGCCGAGTATCAGTTGCTATTCGGGGATACCTGGATCCGCACCCTTACTTAATTGATGTGTAGGGACGTGGTGAAGTTGGATTCTGTCTTTACTTGCTCCGTGACCTCCACCAGTCATAGATCCGTTGATGAAAAGCCTAGTCTTCTTTGCAGCACATAAATAGTGGAGCTCTATGCTATCAAGATATGACATTAAATGAAGTAACTGTTTCTTTATAATTCGTACTGACCCCGTGAGTGTGTTGGGATACAAGTAGGAGATAAATTTATCCCTGCTCACCCTCAACAGTGAGGGCATTTCTTATGTGGGGACCAGGCAGACTCAGCGTTCAATGAAGGGTTCTTGAAGCTGCTGACCTTGGTGTTAATGGCCTAGTATCTAATAGTGACGTTGTGGAACTTATCCCAACAGTAATATATAATGGTATTTTCTAGAAGGCTACAGGGAGCAAGCTATGCATCGTGTAGCCTGTGACTTCAGTGTCGTCATCTTCTGCCAGATGTTTACGGAGGGACGACGTCGCCATCATGCGATTTTGAAAAGGGGACTGTGTACTCATATACACTCCTAGCTATTTACTAAGAAGACATAACTTCACCCTCATGTGAAGATTTCAGTTCCACATCGACCGTCGGTCACTCACTGATTGCGAGAAATACGAGTAACTATCAGAGCGTGGTCGGACGAGTATCGAGGGACACTTCTCTGTGACAGGCGATAGCCGAGGGCAGCTATGCCGAGTTATAGTTTCTTTATCGGAATCTGGTCTCCTGCGACTCTTGTCCCGTGGAAGTGATGAGCGGAACAAATAAATCTCGCTTTAATGTTATTTTGATGTGGATAGTGGAGTTATTTGCTTAGTCTCATATCATTTTTACTAAGGAAATGGGTTTAGAGAGGAACGAAATGACCTTAGCAGTCGACGAGCTCCAATAAGTCTCTCATTATGTCCAATAAGTCATACGCCTACGGAATGCCGACTCTTTTCCAATTGGCCCCATTCTTATCACTTCTTTCGAGTCGACGATTGTCACCCTAGAGTGGCCCTTTGGCATTCCCTGGCGCGCGAGAAATTCCCATTATCATTGGGATCAATCGAATTGTCAAAGGAATCAACGAGGATCAAGAACCAAAGGACGTTGATAACTATTTTCGGCGGAGAGCTATCTCGTGTCCTGCCTCTGCTAATCTCCCCGGATCGTCCAAGTTGAACAAACGATAATTTCTCTTCGATAATTAGTTGGGAGAAGAGATGACTCGGACTGAGGCGAAAGAAAAATGATTAAGTGGTCGAAGTTCATTGGGAAACCCTGAAGTAGGGGATGGGCCAGTGGAAGGACATCGACCGCCCAAAACGGGATGTAATGAAGGCTTGTATTTTCAAATTTCGATAATTCAATAGTCTGGTATTAATTATTCGGTGGAGCGAATGACTGCTTTCCCGGTCGGAGGGAATGATGCGCCGGGCGATGCCTCTGCTTAATTTAAGATGGCGGCGCGCATTGTCATCTCAAGCGATTTTTCCGCCCTTGGAAATCATGAGGCTGTGCAGAGGAATGCTTCACGACGCTTGGACCAATATTTCGGCCATCCAGGTTCTTCAATCCGTGGATAGGACATTGACTGTTATTATTATTAGGTAATCTACCGGTTGAGGTAGGTTTTTGGATGGACACAACTATCAAAAAACATTTTGTGACTCCCCGCCTAGCAAACTGATCTATATCAGGTCCCTCTTCATCTCTGTGTACTTCTTTCCTCCCTTCATCCCGCCCAACATCCCTGTTCTGTTCCTGCCCTTACCTCGCTTGGCCAACATTCTCCCCTCTATTACCTTCTTCAACATTCTAATACCGCTCAATACGCCTTTCATCCATTTTTCCTGCCTCCATACGATTTCTCTCAACAAACCCCTCTCCTCACCCACCATCTCCAGTACTTCCTCATTTGTTTTCCTTTCGGTCCATTTCACCTTCTCCATTCTTCTCTACACCCACATTTCAAAAGCCTCCAATCTATGTCTATCCTCCTGCTTCAGTGGTAGTTAAAAATTCAGATTTTTTAGTTTTAATATTTTTTTCGAATGTGGCGCATTATTTAATTTTTACACACATTTTTTTCGAATTCTGGGCATAAAAATCAACAGTACAACTTAGTAGGCGATTTATAATACAAGTAAACACACATATTTTTAAAGTTACTTCAAATTAATGAGCTTGATTAGCGATTTTCCATCTTTAAAAACATAACCTGTTGATTAGCCGCTAAATTGAGTAAATAGCTCCCGTCGCTTTTCAGGGAATTGTGGATCTATGAGATTTTTTATTTTCATTTTAATCGATGGTATTATTTTTTAATGCAACTAGAAAAATAAATTAGTCGCTGAAAGTACGATCATCTACCGGGATGTGGATGATAAAATGCATGGGTGATCTGGAAATTTCTTGGCCTGATTGTGAAAATGGCAATTTAGGTTTTTAAAAAATTGAAATTTTAATCATAATCGCCTTTAACATTATTATTTATTTCGTATAGCCGTGTTCTAGTGCCATTATCCCGTCTGTAGTGCTCTTTTGTGTTCTTCCGGATTGTTGCAAAGTACTCATCTACAGCCGTAATTGCTTCTTTAGTTGGACGGAAACTGTTTGAGCAAGGGACGAATCTTTTGAGTTTTCGGAAGAGGTAAAGGTTAGGTCCAAGGGATGGAAATTCCTGGGAATAGAGAGGATGGTTCAGCACTTCATGGTGCAGGTAACTCAATGTTCCAATCACCATGACACTTTTGTGGGCAGGTGTATTTTCCTGATTGAAAACGGTTTGTTTCTCTGAAAACCGGGTCTGATTTCTCCAATATTTGCATCCAGTTTCGTGAAAAGGTTATAGTTGTACTTCCCAGTGATTTTCCTGTCATTCTCAAGACAGTCGATCAAGAGAATTCCAAAAAAACCGACGCCATGACCTTCTCCGCCGATGAGCTTCTCCGTCCTCGCCTTCTTCGGAGCTGGAGAAGAGAATGCGTTCTTGATGTACAGAGAGCACCCGTGGTGCGCAAAGCTTTGTCACGTGAAATTATTCGTGCCAAATGTAACCGACGCCTTCTTTTGATATATCTACAGTTTGTATTCGCAACTTCAGGCACACATTTGCACGCTGATCTTCCAAAATCATATCGCGCGCTTTTTCGAGGATTTCGATGATTAAGCTATTAGGTGTAAGAATCATTCGCCTTGACTGGGACCGAATTCCAAGAAACCGCTGGAGATCCCGGTCAAGGCGAATGATTTTAAGCTCTGAAATTATTGCATTTAAATGCATATTAGTGGATAACTCCGTTAAAAGTTACTGCTGCGGCATTTTCTGAAGTTTCTTGGAATTTGTCAAAGGTAAATACGATGTAATTGTTTAAAGTTGGCTTTAACCTCGTGCACTGTGGCGCGTCGCGCACGACTAGGAGTGCCTTTGACATTGTGTGCACGGTATTCCGTCACAACATCTTGTTCCAAAGAAGCCCCCAAAGTTTCCGGGTTTAAGAGGATGCCTCGATAACTTTACTGGCTAAAGCACTTGGCCGGATATCGAGGGATCCGGGTTCGAATCCCGGGCAAGTCAAATGATTTTTACGCTCTGAAATCGCTGCATTGAAATTTAGAAAAGACGATTGATAGAGTGAATTGGGAAAACTAATGAATATACTCTAGAAAATAATAATAAATTGGAGGGACAGGAGACTGATCCGCAATCTGTACATGTCCCTGACTCCTCAGGTGCGAGTGGGGAACGGAGAGTCCGGATGGGCAGTGTTAGGAAGAGGTGTAAGTCAGTGTTGCCCATTATCACCGGTGCTGTTCAACGTATATGTGGAGGAAATGATTAAAAAGGCATAGAAAAAAACTTGAGTTAGGAATTAAAGCCAGTGGGGTGAATTTATAAGGCCAGATTTGCAGCTGATCAAGCATTAGATGTCAAGCTGAATATGTCTATCTGTCACACGTTAAATGAGTTTTAGTCACTATCGCCTTGAAATAAGAACATTCCTTCACATTGAGGTCGATTTCCCGGAATCGTTTCATGCTCATTTAATGTCAGAGTGTCCTTTTTTAAATAGCAAATTTACATCTTCTGCATAACATCGATGGCCAAGTTATATTTAGACTTCAGAATATATTTACGAAATAATCTTCTTATGACGACATAATAATCCAAATTATTCATTCCTAATTAAATGATACTACTATATGGTTTGTGGTAGAGAGATCTATTTTTACTTTCTTGTCAACTGGTATGGAATATCTAAAAAGTTATTTAATAATAGAATCATTATTTTTCATTCTTAAATTTTTTTAAAATTACTAACCCACAAATAAGATTTGCTCTTAACACGTGTAAATATTCTTTATCACGAAATGAGTCAGAATAAAATCAAATCGTCATATCACAAATATTGATAAGAGTTTGATTTTATGATTTGGAATAGAATTCATATTTTTTGAATTGATTGCAAAAATATTAAAAACTTGAGCCATTTACTGAGTTACGTTGTCAAAAATACATCTATCCATTGCTGTAAAAGTTGTTTAAGTTTTTTCCTAAACACACGAGACTCTTGGGTGATGGCTAATAGGCTCCTATGCTGTTACGAAAGGGAAATTCTTCTTAAGAAAGGGAAGTTCGGAGAGACATTGGAAGATCGTCTTCGTTCAAAGGAAGCCTCTGAGCACTAGGGAACGCTAACCCCAGAGCCACAAGATACCACTCATAGCCAACATTGTAGTAACATTATTGTAGTCATATTTGTTGTAAGGCTTTAAAGTAGTAAAATTTAATGTTTCTACAGTAGTTATTCATCAAAACAGCTATACTGCTCCGAAAAGATTAGTTGATATTTTTAGAGTAACCATATTATGGCATGAAAACCCGTCATGGAAATAAAAAAGAGCTGTACCCCTTATCGCAAAAAAATTACAATGTAATAGGGATTATTTTCCACGTATATGCAAGAAAGAAAACAACTTGAAAAGTAGTTTAGGATAAATTTCAATGATCTTTACCGTTTTTTCTGTGAAATAAAGCTCCACTATCTTCAGGAAGTATTAATGATAGATAAGACGAAAAAGGGCATAAGATTCTTGATGTTGAATGCCAATAGAAACTCCTCACTTCCTCACTCAAGAAAATAACTAAAGTCTTAGGAATCATAGTAAAATATAAAAATGAACGATATATTACCATAAAAATATTGCGGAGTCAAATTTCAATTTTTACTGGTCTACTTGATTTTCGAGGTGAAACCCCTAACTCTGACGTAGCCGACAGTTATTTTAACAAATAACATGTTTAATATACAATCAATTTGGAGATATATAACTTTAGAGGAATCCATTCTAAATGCAATAAATATTCATGAAGCATACGTTATTCCTGTCCTCTCAGGATCGTTGGTGGGGTTTCCTTCCATTACAGGTTGCGGCAATTTAAGGGTTTCTTCAAGTGACGAATTTCCACCCTTCTCGCCTCCCATCCATCCCGAAAATATTTTACGGCTGGAGGCAGCCAGCGAAATTGCGTTGGGTTGACCTCAAATATACCCTTATATTTTGTTATACGCTCACGCCCTCATAAAAACCCTCATGATATTTTCCGTTTCCTCCATCCGAGATACCACGTGCATTTGATTGCCATTTATTTTCTGTTTCATTTGCAGTAATGCAGGGCATAGGACTTTAAAATAAATTTCTTTATATCCAGACCCTTCTGTATATTTGTTTAAGGATAGCCAAGAGATCCTTTTATTTTTACATAAGCATAACCTTAACCCTTTTTAATAGTGGGAAAGTTGGACGTTCGCGCATTCACTAGTTCCCTCGGAATGTTTCCTTACTTGCTCGAGTTTCTTCCCCTGGATGGAAGGTACTACCTGGAGGGGGATACTTAAATGCAGCATCAAGGGATAATGTTAGCGATTTCGCTTCCCGACATTTGGATCTTCTGCCTTTCGACAGCATGTTGTATCTTTTGAGAATATTTTTTTAGATTCTCTGAAGAGTAATGGTAATGTCCAAAGCGTTACTGAATGCTGCAAAACCTTCACGATATAAATAAAAAAACAGGAAGAATTGAACAGTAAATCAGCATAAATGGCGAAATAAAAATGGCTTTTCGATAAGCGATCGAAAATTAAGTTGGTTAACGTAGAGAGAGCGTGTCGTGGCATTTGATAGAGCATAAGAACAAATTAACACGAAGGTTATTTAAGTTTTAGACCAAGGCACGTCGGAGTCTGTCAATTCAAGTTCAAGTCGGAGTCGGAAATTCAATTCAAGACTGGAGAAATGCTACAGAAGTTAACCGTTTTAGCAGGTAATTTACTCTGCGAATAAATAGGAGTATTCGAATACGCCGGCTATTGGGTGTGAGGAAAATAACGGAGCATCCGAGCAACTAGAATATCAAAACACTATAAGTTAAGAATAAAACGAAAAATTTGGAATGTATTTTAACTTTATAATGCGTTGATTATCACAGCAAAATAATATGACCAACATTTGAATATGTATGAATTTTCAGAGGCTGTATTATTCTGATAATGGGCAATAAAACCACGATCACATAAACAACTCGGAGGTTGTTTTGACGGCTGAGAATACAACTCGCCTAATGCTATCCTCAACCGCGTTTTCAGGTCACTCATCAGGACCAAGGGGGGGACAGTTTTTCCTCGTGCCGCCTCCCTGGGAGAGAACCGGTGTTAATCTTGCAGTTTGAATGATGATGCTTTAGATTTTTGTCCAAAATGGGAGAGATCCCAACCCGAGGCCTATGGTGCTTAAAAAAACACGATCGAAACTTAGAAGTAAATGAACTAGAACTTCATTCACAAGTAAAACATTTAAAATATTATTTTTCACTATCGGGGAATCTAGAAGTTCCTAGATTGTCTGCTGAATAAGGGTATCAGCCAATTAAGTTAGGCAAGCTTTGGTTGTTTCACTTCATTTTAGAATTTGGAAAAATCGAACCGAATATCTTGCATAATTTGATGCTCTTCTTACCTAATCGATATTCGTGGGAAATTTTGCGTTTCTTTTACAAATTCAGTTCGAGTTATTAACAGGCTATCATTAGTAGATTTTGAATTTAACGGCGGTAGAAATGAAATTATTGATGAAGTAAGCAATGTTACATTGTTTGGCAAACACCTTATATCAATGTTTCGCCATCTCTGTGTTTGACCTAATCGAAGGTTATCAATAAGAGATTGGAAAAGATCGTTTATTTCTCTGACTCTTCCGATGAAATTTCGAACCGTTAATTCATTTCATATTATGAAACGAATTCTCCAAATATTTTTTTAAAATTTCACAAAATTTGAAAAATTGAATAATATATTTTAATTTTTACAATATAATACGGAAATCATAATCACGCCCCTCCTATGGACTACAACTTTGACGCGGTAGAAGGGTTTGTGCGTTTCGATGACCCATAGAGCTTTGCTGGAGGGTGTAATAATAATTGCTCCTGGTAGGGTCACCCAGATAGGTGGAAGGTTAGGAGCCAAACGAAAGGTAGTCAACGCAGCGTCTGCTCCTCAGTGAGGCGGCTGCAAAGGCGTCTGACCCCAGTGGGGCGGCCATTAAGTGATGGTATCACGTTAAAAACACTATTGAGGAAGGCAACAGGAAACCACCTCAATTATCATTCCCATGAATGTAATGATGGGAACTATAGAGAATATGAGTCCTGGCAACTGCGGGACTTGGCATAAGGGGCCGTGTGTCGTGTCCGGCAGCGGGGGAGGCAAGGCTTCCGCGGTCGTCATCCCACGAAACCCTTGCGGAGGAGAAATAACAGCAGCAGGACAGAAGACGCCGAAGAAGACGAAAGTAATTAGAATAGGAGCATGGAACGTCACAACAATGTTGAGCATAGGCAAATTAGAGAATATTAAGCGAGAGATGGAAAGAGGTAATATACATATAAATGTTTTAGGTCTATGCTAGGTGAGATGGATGGATACCTGGGAGTATTGGAATGATAAATATAGAATAATATACAGCGCTGGGAACGAGAGCCAACGATGGGTTGCCGTATTATTAAATAAAGAGGTAGGAAGAAGCTTAGTCAACATAGAGCAAGCAACTGATAGAAAATTACTCGTAGAGATTAAAGCAGAACCGACAAACTTGGTCATTGTTCATGTATACATGCCACCGAGCAACCATAAGGTGGAAGAAGAAATCGATAGGATGTACTATGATTTATTGGATATAATCGCGTGTGTTCCCGCAGGGAAATATTTGATAGTGATGGGGGATTGGAATGCGACGGTAGGCGAAGAAAGAGATGGTGATGAGGTGGGGGATTTTGGGTTACGCACGAGGAATGAAA
This sequence comes from Hetaerina titia, assembly GCA_037158775.1. Lineage (NCBI taxonomy): Eukaryota > Metazoa > Arthropoda > Insecta > Odonata > Calopterygidae > Hetaerina > Hetaerina titia. The sequence goes on from CM073772.1 coordinate 21,989,016, forward strand.
GCGGGGAGAAAGCAATTGAGTTCTGTAGGAGACAGGGGTTAGTAATCACCAACACATTGTTTAGACACCACAAAAGGCGTAGGTATATATGGAAAATGGCAGGTGACTTAGAAAGGTATCACATGTATTATATTCTGGTTAGGCACAGATTTAGGAACAATGTGATAATTTCCCAAAGCTTCCCGGGATCGGATGCGGACTCTGACCACAATTTACTTGTTATGAAATGTAACGTCTGTCTCAAAAACCTAAGGCAGGGGTAGTGGGTTGGGAAATTGAATGCGAAAGCATTAAATGGATTAACAAGGAAGGAGTATCAGGAGGCTATGGAGAAAATCATGGATGACGGTAAAGAGCTGGGTACTATAAAATAAAGATGGGAATGTATCAAGAAAGTGATATCGAAAGCCGCAAAAGAAACTATAGGAACCATTAATGGGAAGAGGATAAGGAAACCATGGGTAACTGATGAGATGATTGCAAAGATGGATGAGAGAAGAAACTGGGAGAATGTAAACCCAAAATTAAGCAAAACGAAGTACTAAGAGTCAAACAATAAATTGAGACAGGCCACAAATAAAATGAAAGAAGAATGGTGGAAAACGTAATGCGAAGATATGGAAAGTTTACAGAGGAAGGGTGAAATTGGTGCACTTTACAGCAAGGCTAAGTAATTACATGGAAGTAAGAAGGCTATATCTGGGCTAACAGTTAAAGATAAGGGGGGTAAGCGTAGATCGGAGGCTTTCGCAGCTATTGAGAGATGCAGAGGTGGTTCTCGGGTTAGACTGCTTGAGAGACATTTTTAGCTTAACGTTTCTCTCCCGTTGCAGGGAGCGTCTTCGCTCCTGAAGAAGCTCCCTGCAACGGGAGAGAAACATTGAGCTAGAAATATCTTTCACGCAGCCTAACCCAAGAACCACCTCTGCATGAGGGGGGTAAGATAATAACTGACACAGAAAAGATTCAAGCGAGATGGAAGGAATATAAAGAAACACTGTATGGTAAAAAACTTAGGCCAACAAGGTTAGACATAGAAAAGGAACATGACGTAGAAGAAGATAACTTAGGCCCAAGCTTACTCGACGATGAAATAGAAAGGGCATTAAGTGAGATGAAATCAAATAAGGCCGTGGGGGTAGAAAACATTCCTGTAGAACTATTGAAAAGTTCACGGAAATGTGGTAAGAAGACTGTATCTATGAAGAAGGAATCTGGCCGGAAGATTTTGTGAGATCAGTGTTAGTTCCAATTCCGAAAAAGGTAAAGTTCTTTTCAGGATCATCAGCATGGGGATAGAGAGTTGGGCAAATGATTACTTGTGAGATGATCAGTTTGGGTAAGGGGAGGAAGGAAGAGGAGTGGTACGCGTGATGCCATTGCAGTAATGAGATCACTAATCGAGAGGAATATACAATACAATGAGGACATAATTGCCTGTTTCGTAGATATCGAAAAAGCGTTTTATCGAGTGAATTGGGAAAAACTAATAGCTGTATTGCAGGAAATAGGAATGGATTTCAGGAATAGAAGATTAATCCGCAACCTGTACCTGTCTCAGACAGCTCAGATGCGTGGGAGGAACGGAGAGTCCGGTTGGACAGTGTTAGGAAGAGTTAGAGAGTAAGAGGTAGTTAAGAGGTAGTTACCATGGATGGCAAGCATTGCTGAGTGCATTGGAAGTTCAATGCGATAGATATGGGATGAGAATCAATGTTAATAAAACAAATATGATGCGTTTTTCCAGAAAGAAAAAGGCTAAGCTAATCATTAAAATAGGCGGGGAAAAAATAGAGCAAATAGAACAGTTTACATATCTCGGAAGTGTTTTGGACCAATACGGTCAAAGTGTAAGGGACGTAAGGAGAAGAATTGCACTAGGCAAGGAGGCTTTCTCAAGGAGGAGGGAGTTAATGACGGGGACGTTGAGTAGGGATGCTAAGACAAGACTCATAAAAACTCTGATATAGAGCATAGCTATGTACGGCGCGGAAACGTGGTCACTGAAGCAGGAGGGTACACGTTGACTGGAGGCTTCTGAAATGTGGGTGTGGAGAAGAATGGAGAAGGTGAAATGGACCGAAAGGAAAACAAATGAGGAAGTACTGGAGATGGTGGGTGAGGAGAGGGGTTTGCTGAGAGAAATCCTATGGAGGCAGGAAAAACGTATGAAGGGAGTATTGAGCGGTAGTGGGATGTTGAAGAAGGTAATAGAGGGGAGAATGCTAGGCAAACGAGGAAAGGGCAGGAACAACGTGTATCAGTCCGTGTACCACTATTTAGTGGTGCACGGACTACAAATCGCCTTCCATTGCGAATAACTGCTTGATAACCGAAAAAAAATGGCGTCGGGACACGGTTCAAAATTTTCATTTGTGGGCGGCCATGAAAGCGGCTGAATCGAAAGTGTAAATGGGGTTTTGGGTGACCCGGATCATTGCCGGGCCCAGTGACGGCCCCCCTCCACCTTTCTTTACCCCATCCTCGCTCCCCAACCGAATGGGCCAGAACTATTGCCCGTCGGACGTGCGTCGCTCCAGTGAGGAATTAATTCACGCGCTCATTCATGGTGCTCGCATGACGATCAATTTTGGCGGAATTATACCGGCAGGATACCTTTGCGTTGGGAATTCTTTTGTTAAAAAAACTCGGATGGAATTAAAAAAATGAAGAAAATAGGGGTATTCGCATTTAGTTGGAAACGTGATTCTCGGAAAATTTCTGCGCGTGGCATTCATCGCCTCTCGTTTGGCGTAGTAATTCAACGCGGAATGATTTTTCACTCCCCTTTTTAATGAAGGCAATTGAAACAAAATTGTATAATCTCCTGATGGCGATGATGTTTCTTCCTTTTGACAGAGGTTTTTGCAGCCGCTACAGTAGAGGAAGCTGCATCGCAGGACATCGACCGTATAAAAGTGATGCATTACAACACACGCCTCGCAATTTGGTGCTACTGCGTTCGAGAGTGCGCATTTCGTGACCAAATAGAATAATAATTGTTGCTCCCTCCATTTTATAGACTTATTTTAGCGGAAATATGTCTGTGAGTTTTGGGAGTTATAATCATATCGCTAAGCAAAGTACCTCCACACGGACTACGGAAGATCGAAATAAGCTCCAAAATGCCGCACGAACGAAGCCGTATCGTAAGGCTGGACCAAATTATTTTTTTTCCACACCCATTTCGCCAAAATTCGTACACTCGTTCAGTAAATCATTTTCTTCCAGAGAAGAAAACAAGATGCCAGCATATAATCCAAATGCTTCATACAAGGTTTATATTAAAAATATGGGTAAGAACTTTTTCCTGACATGTGCGTGAAGTACTGAATTGAGACCGTCGGTAGTTGTGTGCGCATACTCACAGATGGTATTACTATCATTGATAAGGCAGTGACAGTGCACACCATCATCGTCACTGAAAATTTGGCGATGCGAAAGAACTGCGCTAAACTCACCCACTCAGACACCTAGTGGACCCGGCCACACCTGCACCAAGATAACCAACGAAACCTAACGAAAAATGACATCGCCACAATTCCCCGAACCCCTTACAGTCCCGACTAGGCACCAGCCCAATATTTCCTATCCCCAAAAGTAAAATCCTCCCTCCCTCAAAGGACAGCACTATGAGTCTCTAAGTACCGTCAAAGAAGCTTACACGCGTACCCTAAAGGACCTTCCACCTACCAGGGAGTCTTAGAGTCTTCGAAAAACCGCTGGATAAAGTGTGTCGGCACATCGTAGAGATGCGGGTACCAAGGGTGGTACTTTGAAGAATTCTGAGGCATTGCAGTAATATTGGAAATAAATCTATTTTCCAAAACATTTTATGCAAACTTTGAAACACACGTAGTTCGGAAGGATACCGTTAATTTCACAAACACTTCTGGTTTTTCTTTCGGTTTGTCACTAATTTAATTGAATATATTTATTTAAATGGCAAATATACGAGAAAGAGATGTATTTTTTTTGGAATTGTTAACGTTCAAACAGAACGGGACAAGAAACTAAATGATCAACATTAGGGCATGTCCTGGGACGGTCTTATTGCCTGGAAAAATCTCTTTCACAAAAATTACGCGAAATCGTATCTTTGATTTGCGCTTTAAGACACGGGTCATAGGCAATTACAAGATGGATTCTAATTGTTATATTTCCGAAAATGTTTCTAACTCCGTCGACAAAAGAATTATTTTTCTCTCTCTCTGTGTCTCTTCCCTCTGCTTGCCGAATTTGACCTTTCATGGGCGGAGTTCGAGAGATGGGATTTGGGAATGTTGGAGGGAGACGAAGCCAGCGGGGGAAGCGTTTCTTCGGCGCACGCACTACTTGTGGCGTTGGGATTGAAAAAAGAACCCTGCCGAAAATCACTACCCCGCCACGGGCAGAGGTTTTGGCGGCAGTTACACTTGGCGGGAATTTATGTCTGTACTGGCTGTGACAACGCTGTTCCCTTTTCCGCAGGGATATGTTGCACAATGCTCCAGCTTGAAGCTCTGAACTCAATGGAATTGCATGCTTCATTTGTTTTTTTGCGAAAAAGAACGTTTGTTTTTAATTTTCGCATTAAACGTCTTTCATTGGAATCCCTATATCAATATCTATCCTTATGTCACACCATTGTGAAACAGAGTTTGTGCACGTTTCAGCCGAGAAAACTTCTGGGTGGATAGAGTAGCCTCCTCTCGATTAACCTGGGGAAAGAGAGGCCACCACGACAGTTTCGGCAAAATCGATATCATGCTCGTATGTCAGTGAATGAAATTATACCTCCTCTCGTCGAAGCATTTTCACTTGATCTAGAGAGGGCACTATTCTAGTCGAACTAGGAATAAGGGGAGCAGCAAAAGTTTTACTGACAAGAAGAAATACGTTATGGACCTAAATGAACGCCGGGATTTTCTAACGGCAACATCAGCTCGTAATTTTCCTGAATATCGCTGCAATATGATTACGACATTAATTTTCACCAGCAAATGCGATATTTTTTCCGTATCATATATTTATATTAAACTCCTTTTATTCCTTCCATCCAAACGAGGATCAGACTTCAAGGACTGAAACTGAGGCAAGTAAATCTCGAATCACATAAAAATTCTAAGTGATTAAATATTATTGTCGTATTTTTACCTTTGACAAACTACAAAGCGGGAGATACAAGTTTTAACGAAGTCATCCGCTATTATGCATTACGTTGCAACAAGTTGAGTGTAAAAATCATTCGGCTTTTTTACCGGGATTCGAACCCGGATCTATCGATGCCCGACCGAATGCTTTAGCCAGTTAAGCTATCGTCGAAAATTTTGGAGTGTAAAAGGATGTCTCGATAGCTTAACTGGCTGAAGCACTCGACCAGATATCGAGGGTCCCGAGTTCGAATCCCGGTTAAGGCGAATGATATCTACACACTGAAGTTTTTGTATTTCAATTATTCTTGTAGAGAACAGCATTTTTTAAACAATGCATTGCTCTAACTTGTTCGCTAAAAATTATAAAATCGGTAAACCTTTAACAGCACCTTGCATATTGTATTTCTCAAGTTTTAATATTCCAATGTAACCCTTTGTATTCCAATTCCAATATCCATATTCCCATGTAACATGAACGTTTAGAAATTGTTAATTTCGATTAAGAAAGAAAGAAGTTGCATGTGAAGAAGCAGTACACCGCATATCAGTCGTTCAATGCGGACTGTAAAGCAAAACGTCTGAATTTTGGCCGACGAATTTACAAAAAGTGAAGTTGAATGGCGCATTCGCCCATTGGAGTGCATAAATATAAACACGCTCCTCGGTATGAATGTGGAACCAGTCTAAACCAACATTAAATAAGAAAACGTTTGATCCATTTCGCAGCCTGGTTATAATGACGCTAACTGCAAATGGAATAATGAAATACACTGTGTCTAGGGCACTATTTTGAATTTTATAAATAGGAATATTTAATGCATGTCCCCATGAAAACATAAACTTACCCACTCAGGAAGATATTTGGCAAATGGATTACTAGTTGATGTCGACTCGGGATATTTTAAATTATAATAACGAATACCACTGTTATTACTCCGCACCGTCTAAAAACGGCGAATTAGTTTATTCGGAGGAATCTTCAGTTGGGGCTATTACCACTTGATGTTCAGGCTTCTTTACAGCATTTAACTCAATTCACGTTTCGTCATTGAATTCTTAAAGAAAAAGAAACAAATGTGTTCGTTAGCATTTTGATCACCTTAGTACATAGTACGTTAAGGTACATGCGTTATATTAGTACATAGTACGTGAAAAGCTTGCGCACTATGAGTCCAAATATGTCAGCTGCGTTGAAGTCATTCCCCTCTTTCAGTGTGCTGAAACGTCACACAGATTGAACGGAAAATTCGGAAGCGGAACAAAATGAAACTGTTAAGAAAATTTCGTGGTTCGTTTCCTAAGGAATAAGAATGCACACATGTTCGTACAATTGCTCTAGGTGGAGTATTGCACGGCCTTTTTTCAAGATATCGAATTCATTTGTAGAAGTTACATGTAATCCCATAAAAGTTACTGTGTTATTTAATATAGATTTTTGCTGGGCTTATGTAAATTCATTTGCCAATATAACGGTATGGTTAGAAATTAGGTGATACGAGATGAGATATTTGTTGTAGAACTTTTATTGCCATAATATATTGTACCCTTTAAGATTTAAATTGTTTTTTTTAATTTTATGAATGTGTACATATAACTTCTAATGCAATGCTATTTGCACAAGTGAGAACGAGAAATTATCTTGCAATGAAGCATCTAAAGTCAGAGACCTAGATATGTCTCCAGGCAGAGAATGAAATGAATTCTTTTGCATAAACATTTTTCATTCATATTATAATCTGAGAGTGAAATTCGTCATTAGGAATTTTGAAAGGACAGTTATTCTCCATTTATTTTTGGCAGGGAAGTTTTGAAATTTTCTCTCTTCTCGATTGTCTCAACATGATTCTGAGAACAAGTTGTGGCACATCTAGGGAGGAAGTCGGGCGAGACGAGGATGTTTTTAGGAAAGGGACTTTCCACCCACGCAACTTCTTCAATGGAATTTTAGACTCCATCCTAACTGGCCTTCTTGTATAACATGGGTGTGATAAACTCAACGAGGGTGAAAGTGGTCTGGGGAATGCAGGGATCTTTCTCGTCTTAATAGAATTAGATTCATTATTCCTCATGAAAAAGATAATTGGGTAAAGTACGGGCAATTGGACCAAATAATGTCTTCAGTGAGGAATACTTCATGTTTTTCATGACAAAAACCATGGGTTAATGTTGGGGGAAAATATGTATTACATACATTTTTAATTTACGTTAACCTCTCCATTTGGCACTTACCACAGATTGAACAACCCCATGTTAAGAGAAGTCGGTATTTATTTTCAATGAGATGCGAAGCACTGGATAGGATATAGTTTTAGTTCAACTAGTTTCTGTGCTTTTAGTGCGTGCATTCATGCCATAGGAGACCAGCTTTAAAGATGACGACTGATTAAAACTCCTGAGTTTCTAATGTTTCGGGTGGCTGCTGTTGTAGGCTCTTAGCCACCTTAATCAGTTGAGGCCAGGAGTTTACTTCGCGTTGATAATTCCTCCGTAGTTAACTCATTCATGTACATGCATTCGTACCTTATAATATGAATTTTTTTTTAAATATCGTGTTTTATACGCATTCCGCAGGGAGATGGTAGAAGACCTACGGCAACGGCGACTGCTTTTAATACCACGCCGCAAGCGCCGATGTTGATTATTTTAAAAACAAACGATGTACGAAATTTCACCTTGTAATATGATTATTATCCAATAGTTATTTTTAATAATGTTATTAAAATTAAAATTCATGTTCCCGAGTTACTCTGTGTTTGTATTAATCTATTAAAAAAATTTAAATGCAAGACATAATATCTGTATTTATTGCAAAATTACTGATGTTTGCACAAGTAAGGGAATTATTTGTTGTGCGACCTGTTGATAGAAAACGGTTTCACATCACTGTTGTCGGTTGTACGAGGTAATGGAAAGTGTATCAAAAACTTAATTGTTCAAAAAACTGTAAATAGTATTTTTAATTTATACTGCGTAGCTTTCATTAATAAGAAAATCGTCACGATTCGTTTAGATAGTTGAATTTTTATAAAAATTTTATCAAGGACTCAAAATGCTTGATGTACTATACTTAAGAAGAAAATGCCTCTTATCTCTTCTAAATGTAATTAATTGAGTAACTAATGCGTAACTGCATGCTGTAAAGCGGGGGTGTAAAAGTAGGATTTTTTGAGAAATTGCGGAATGTTTTGAAAAACTATTCCCTGGTTGATGCGGCTGAAAATGAAGCCATGTTTACGCTATGTTATTTTTTAAATTGTTTCCTCTATCCAGTTTTTGATGGTAAGGGAACTTCTCCTTTGCATTTTTGCTCCTCCGTCCTCTCGTGATTTACGCTCATACATGAGCGTTGAATAAATATGCAGGGGTTTACTTCGAGGGGGAGTTGCCCTCTTTGATTGCTTTTTCTCTCGTCGTTAAGAACAGAGGAACGCTCGCCGACTTTCCTGAAACTTAGTGACGGCGGAGATTTATAAATACGGTTTGTCATTTGCGCTTCATTTGTCTTCATTTCAAGCACATTAGGCAGTGGTGGACCTATGTACACTGGCAGGGAATGAAGTGGGAAAAGAGTTATCCGAACGAAAGACTTCTCCAATGGACCGGGGAGAGTCCATTAACATTCAAATTTCCGCTTTCGTGAATACCCAGACTTAGGCCACAGACGTGACTTTGCATTAATTTCTCCTTTTTGCCAAGCATTATTATTACATACATAATGTATGACGAAGTAATTCGTTTGACCGCAAAGAGGCAAGATTCGAGGGCTCATTTGAATGACTTCTCACGAGGATAGATCTTGATTCCCACGCGGGGACGGGGAAGCGTCTCAAATGTTTGTCTGCTCTTTCCCTCATCAACATGGTTTGTCTTCCGATTAGCGGGGGGCTTTGGACGGTCCATAAAATATATTGAAGATGGTCTTGGATTTTTAAGCACATATGAACAACATTCCATCTTTTACGCTTTAGGTCCTCTTTTAGCTCTTCCGATTTTCTACTCTCTTTCACGCGTATCAAATACTTATTCTTTCCCTCCTTACCCTCTTCTTCAGTTTCCCGAAATTCTCCCAAAGAGTCCACATTTTAAATTCCCTCCATCTTCCCACAAGTTCAATTCCAAAAATTATTAGGAAAAATTGGGGGAAAATTAAATGCAGATATATTAATCTAAAAAAATCGGGTCACTTTCAAAGTGGTCCAAGATTTCCAAGGCAAAATTGCCACACAACCAGTCTTCTGAGAGCACTGTGGTTTTCTGAATATTGCACTCTTCTGCTAACATCCTGACGCTTGGGGGTCAATAAAAATTGAGCATATGTCTTTTGCCCCTTTTCATCACTCTGTGTTGTTGATGGATGTCCAGGGCATTCCTCATCGTCAACCTCCTCGTTACACTCCCAGAAGGTGCCCAGTGCAAGCAGATAACCATCACTCGGGATATTTCTCCACCTCCATAAGCATCCTTAACCATGGCCTCCGAAATCAATTTTCCAAACTTAATTTTACACTTAATAACTTAATTTTATTGAATTTTATTGCTCCATGGGAAGTGGCATCGTGAATTCGTGTCGTGACCTTCGAACTGTAACTGCCCACAGCTTACTGATGTGAGTCGCGTTGCTTTCCCAAGAACTCCCATCACCTTTCATGGGCCTTTCGCCTCTCTTGCTTGATTTTCAAATGCGAAGTTTTGAATGATTGGTTTCAGTAATGTTAAACCATATCAGCCGCAAATCAAATCCACCAACTCCATGTTTGATTTCGTCGCCATCTTGAGCCTTTCCTTTATCTTCCTTAGGGGTAAGACGTAAAGTCTGGGTGGCCAGAGGCATTCTAGACAGAATGCAGAGTCATACAATAAAATTTCCACTATTCCAGAAGCATTAAATTTTGTTGAACCCAAAACTAAATGGATTCGGTGTTCGCATATGGAAGCAGAGCGGATTGTTTCTTCTTAGCTGACGCCATTGCTAAAACCCTCCTCTGATTGGCTGACGATTACATCCGAAGGGGAGGAGTAGTTGGGAGACTCGTGCAATGTCTGCAGTGAATGGATTTCTCTACTATTATTAGTAGTTTCTATCAGCATCGGAGGAACACGTCTAAAGGCAGTCTCGCAAGCATCGAACGCACAACAAGTTAGGTGGTAAAGCGAACAATCGTTATTACTAAACGTGCTATTACTCCAGTCTGTTTTACTGCGACTACCGATTCTTTATTGATAACCCAAACTTTTTGCAAGATGTTTTATGAAGGTTTTGGAATGAGACTACCATCCTACTAACCGCTAAATTATTATTAAGTTTCCTTATTTAGACTTAACAGCCTCGCCCCGAGTTTTATATAGTCATAATTTCATCTTTTATTGACACATTTTCTGATTATTAATCTCATTATGAGGCCATTATTACTCGTCTCGATGGCGCCGATTTCTTAGATTCTAGAATCCAACCGAGGGGACATGAAATTCTCCTTGAGACTCGTGAACGCGTCGGGAAGCGAATTAATTGGATTTTATCATCTGCTTCGGGGCAATTTTGGTAAACCAAACCTACGCGTATTGATTGAGGAGCCTGCTCAACCGTCGAAAAGACTGTTAATCGAGAAGACCTACTACGTATGTATAGTATCGTATAGTGTACAATAAAACTACTCGATGTGGAATGTTTCTCCAGTATAAAACCCAATCCCATCCCATAAATGCATTGTGCCAACATCTATGGTGACACGTACTGCAAATAATTCAGCATTAATTTCCAAACTTTGGCATATTCATGCCGACCTAAGTAAGACACATTTTCAGAATCCAAATTCGGCAATTTTTTTCCGCTCCCCTTACTGTTAACTCATGCTTTCTGCTGGTCATTAAGGCATCTGCAGCATCGGTGTTCTCTTATTTTGGAGCGTTTTCGCGATAAAGTATCTTCTTTGCTATCCAATTTCGGCTGAGTTATATTCATTCGCATCAGATAGGGTAGGTTAACGCTATCAGCCTTTTCATCTGGGTGAAATAAAAAGGCCTTATCCTTAAGGGAGTATTATGTAGATGAAGGGAGAAGAAAACGCTGGGCTGTTTCCCCGCGAGGGTATTTTTGGCTTTTGCATCAGCGATAGCCGTTTTTTGGCAAGACCGATGAAAAGGGAAAAGAGATGTCGCGATGAGTGGAATAAATAACGGTGAGAGCGTCCACTGTGACTTCCCTCTCCGTGATTGCCTTTTCGATGACGGGCGAACAAGATATTCCGGCCTTCCCGCTTGGCGGTATGGAATACGGGGAATAAATGGAAAATGCTTTGGTTTCGGTTTTTGTCAGGATGAAACATTATCCTGTCATGCATATTTTCAAATTTTTAATGATGGATGACAAAGTAATTGTATGAATTTACGTCGTTGAACAGTTTGCAGTTTTATAATTTAAAATTACAGTTGACCTATCATTTTGAAGTTGCATGATTAAGGAAAATTCACAGTGTAACTAAACATTTTATTGCATCTTTAAAGCTGGTCACTTTTCCGTATGACCCCATCACTTTTTGTGAGGTTTGAACCGGCCTGCGTTCAATTACTTTACGCTCTTATTAAACGGAGATTAAACTCACGATTAGAAACAGGTCGATGCTAAAATGCCTTTCAACCCTCATATCTTTCATCGGCCTCGACAAATTGTCGTTGCCTTTGTTTTTGTTGGACTACTCAACACCAATTCTTGGTTTCACATCAATCATGGCTAATGGATGACAGACTGGAAGTAAATAATGCATAAAAACCGTAGTAGCAATTCCCTTTCGTACCATAAAACACGATGCGTACTTTATTTTATCGGACTCGTATGTCCGATTAAAAAATAAAAATCAACCTAAATGTACTAGTATTTGGCGTCTACACGGAAATAATACGCCAACATTTGTTACCATATTATGTATTTAATGCATGTTTCTTCGAATTATTCTAAGTGAAATCCTTGGTAGGCGTGTACGGCTAATACGCATGGAAACCATTCAGCTTTTGGTTTTGTCAAACACCTGCAGAGCTCGTTTCATTAGTAAACGGAATATTGGGAATGTGCGAATGTCCCTTCTGTTTAGTAGCAGCTACATGTATGTTGGCATTCATTGAATAATTTCCAGGATTATTTTTATCTGAGACTCTGTCCTCTCGTTCACCTTCCACTTCTTCCTTCTGCACGGGCGGTATTATACGCAAGTACTACATTCCGCCGGCATAATAAGGACTGATTGCGCGGCTTTAACGAATTCAGTATATGTTCGTTTTACGTGAAGATCGCGGAACGAATTATGGTCGTATTACGAGGTTCCACTGTAAAAATACCAGGTCTGGCCCAAAAGTAGGGGGACTGAGGAGTCGTTTAAAAAGAATGTATTGCCAGAATTGATTCGTAAATTCACTCAATAGTCTTCGAAGTAGCACCCTTACGTGCGTCTCCACACACCGGTTCCAGCGGGTTTTCCACGCCTCGTAGGCCTTCTGGAACAGCGGAACTAACGCTTCCACAGAGCCGTGGGGATGTCCTTTCAGCACCGATTTGAGGCGGCGAGGAAAGAGGAAGAAGTCTCATCGTGGAGCATTTGCTAAAAAACATAGGTACTCCATTTTGTTTCAGCTATCTTCTTCTTGGGAATTATAAGTGTGCATCACTGGATCGTTGGCCACAATTTGCCTGACTACAACGAAATGTAAATAATAATCTACATACAATACACACCCCGCAAACCGCCGCAAGGGTACGTGGTGGGGGGTCTTAGGTCACCATCCTTAAAAGAGAACAAAACCACATTCAAAATCAACACATCCATGCACAGCTACATCCACAGTGGCATGTGCATTCATGTAAAAATCCTTTCAATTTACATGCATGCAAACACATATATAATGATTTAACAAACAATTGCACCTTGGGATGCAGTAAAAAAATTAATAATAACCGACACCGTCTGCAGTCAGTACTTCTTGCACACGTCAGAAAAAAATGTCACCGACTCTTTGTATACAAACCTTTAATTCGTTCACTGTGGTGTTGCATGAATCCATCCCATTATCTCATTTAATCATTCTAGTGGAACGGCCGATTTCGTCACACTTGAGCCTCCTCTGCGGCCACGAGTCTGTGCCCTCCCTGCCCCAAGAACGAGTCCTCTCTTGCCCCCGCCCCGCTACCACTCCGCGTCCCATCAGGCCTTCCGGGAAAGCCTCTTGACTCCCTCCCACCTTCCGTTTCCTCGGGGAGCACTCCACACTGCGGCCCCCATCGCCCGTGACCCCTCAGCAAGGACGTGTGGGGGGGGGTTGTTAGCCGTGAACGCACAATCTCAATCATGTCATCTCTACGCATTTATTACTCGTAGTTTGATCATCCACTGGAAAAATGTAAATCGCACGAAATAAAGCACCCACATGCGAATATAAACAGGATACGTATAATGCATCTTGTGCTTATTTATTTATTATATACATATATGGACTTTACCATTATTTGATTTTTCGCTTATTTCACTTTATTTTATTTTTTTATGTACTTTCACTATTCTACTATATTCTTTTGTATTTATCATTGATATGAACTTGACGAAAGGTAAGATGGGAGAAAGAGGACAGTTTCCGGCGTAACATGGTGGAAATCCTTCATGATGAAACATCAGGAAGCAAGGACCTTAAGTTCTCAATTTTCCCGAATTAAGTCGTTATCTTTCTATCTATTCTTACTGGTATATCATGCAATGGAACTGTTAAAAAGTTGGGTCTATTAAATAATAAGAATGACATGCAGGAAGTATACTATATATATACACTGCAAATTCTAATTGGCTCTATTACTGTCTCTAAACTCGATTGCTGTCATACTCGTATGTATTTTGATCTCTAATGGTACGAGGAAAAAACGACTATGATAAATCTCCCTGATTTTACGTTTGATCTACCATCTGGGGGTTGCAATATATCCTTAGCATCCTCAGATAAGTAACCTATCTCAAGTTTACGCACTAAATGAAACTTGTACGTAAGCCTCCGGTCAACAAGTGGCTTCGATCCTAATTCTTCCAATTGTGTCGTGATACTATTGCCACGAGGCCGAGCGATGTGGTGACCTGTAGTTGGAGGACGTATTTTGACACGACCGCTGATCATTCTCGTAGTATCGCCGTTGAATTTCGCGTCCATGTTATTGCATGGTAACTACTTGTCTCCACACTACACAAGGTGAGCAGCATCTAAATGCGAATGTGATGAAAAAGACAGAGGCGCCACGGCGATCGTTCTCCAAACTCACGCCTCGCTCCCCGGGGGACAACAATTCTTGGATTCTGTACTTTCTAGATGAACTTTGAATGAAAGAGTCCTCTCCAACGTTCTGCCGAATACTTAGGAATAGGGTTTACCCTCGTTGGTCATTAATGAACTGAACCTTTAATTCAGGGTTTTAGGTTCAGTTCTTGCTTATTAATTACGTACCAAAGAGCCCTCTCGCCAATTTCCGGAAGTAGTTTTCAGTGAGTACAATATAATTTCAATACAATTAGGTCACTTGTGAGCAACTTAAAGGCGTCTATCGTTTGATGTCTTACTGTTGATGATAGATCGTCCGTTTAGCCAACTTTTGCCGCAGTTTCGCTCGGTAGGTCGGAGGTGTGGGGATTCAAAGACGATAGTGCAAGTAGGGATTCCTAGAGAAGTTCCTATTTTGGAGATCCCGCATTTTGCTTCCGTCATCAGCCAACCAATTATTTGAAAGCACATGCCATCAAACACGTCGTTCAAGGACGCCATTACAAGTGGTGAATGGCAAAAATCTTTGGAGCAATTTAAATATAAGGTCTTTTCGCCAAATGGTGTCGCCGGCTGTGGATTGGCTGAAGAGTATTTTTTTTCATTTCAGTACCGTGCAAGCCACTGATAGGTTGTGTGGCAGGGGGTTAATACACACCAAACTAATTTTTACCCGAACATATCCCTACCACGGACGAAAAATGCTATTCTGATCCCTTATCTTTCGTGGAAAAAAGGGCATCGTAAATCAAACTGTTCTACACTTAATCTCTCTAATTTTATTATCATGATCTCTCCTACCGTAGTACAATGGCGGCAATAATACATTTTCAACATCATTGCTAAGGAGACCTCCTTCCAGTTTATGCAAGAACTTCAATCTTTAATTTAACCTTCGCTGCGTGAGTGGTTCCCAGCCTTGCAGGTTTATTATTTTAGGTACGCTCTAAAGTTTATCATAAGAACGCTTTACAAATATAGCTCCTCTAAGATTCATTACTCTGGTATTTGAGAGAAACAGATTAGACTGCCACCTTGTGGAACTTATGAATATTGAGTAAAAATAGCTTTGTATTGATTTTTGTGTACTTAAGCCCATTCACTCAAAACTCGGTTTCGACGAAGTATTGTTCTCATTAGAAGTTACCGTAAAACGGTGTATTCCCATCTTTATGTTGGGCAAGTGGAGGTGAGTGAGAAGTCTGCAGATGGTAGCAGTGAAGAAGTTCACCTACATCTACAATATTTGAGGTGCTTTGTGTAGAGCACTTTGAGTGGAGTGCACCGTCCGTCAAACGGGACGTCAATCTGCGGATCCATTGGCGCCTTTTGTTATAAGAGTAGACTCGAGTTTCTCTCCACCTTTCCTAATGATGACCTCAGCTGTCGGTCGCCTCCCTAAATCTACTACGTGGAGAATGGAAAACGGAGAAAAACCAAATGAAACTAAATGGTTTAAACGGACCCTTTTTTTAACTGCTTGCAGAATGACCAATTGTTTTCCAAATGTCTAACTCTTTGTAATTAAGCAATTTGAAGAATGTACAAGTTTGTATAAGAAGTATCGGGATAAGTTTAAGAACTATAGCTTTATTTCAGACATTTCTACAGTCTACCGATCGGACCGCACCATCCCGAACCCCCAAGTCTCAAAATTCTTCATAGTACATCCCTTGAGTCCCGACACACTTATGCCCTTGTGGCTTTTCCACGACTCGAAGACTCCCAGGTAGGCGGTTCTTAATGGTAAGCGTGCAAGGTTCTTTGACGTCACTTACAGTCTCATTTGGTGGTGTTGTCCTTTGAGGGACATTTTAACATTTAGGAAATAGTCTGCTGGTGCCAAGCCGGTGAGACTAACCGGGGGTTGGAGCATTGTCGCGATGCCGTCGCAGAATATCTTCGTAAACAGACACACTCGACTCTGATCTTTTGGTCGTCCCCCCAAATACCTTCGGGAGGACGAGTTTAGCGCAGATCAGATTTTGCATCACAAAATTTTCAGTGAAAATGGTGTGTGCACATTCATCTTGTATTAATACCAATGTACGATCCGCAATCCTGGTCACACTTAACCGACGGTCTGAATTTTGCACTTCAAGCACACACGTCGGGAAAAAATGGTTACCCATTCTTTTTATGCAAACCTTGTATTCACATTAACTACGGAATCTGTCTAACAACAGAAGGGGTGTGTATAAATCAAAACGTAAATTACTTTGTGAGATCAGTGTTAGTTCCTATACCGAAAAAGGTAAAGGCTATATAATGTTAGGTCTACGAAACAATAATTTTATATTGATATTCAACGCAGCTACAATTGTTCTCAGAATCATAAACAAAAGGATAGAGAGTAGGGCAAATGGTTACTTAGGGGATGATCAGTTTGTGTTTAGGAGTGGGGGAGGTACGCGTGAGGCCATTGCAGTAATGAGATCACTAATCGAGAGGAATATAGAATACAATCAGCACATATTTGCCTGTTTCTAATATTTATAAAAGGCGTTTGATCGATAGAATTGGGAAATTTAATGAGTGTATTGCAGAAAATAAGAACAGATAGGAGGGACAGGAGGCTAATCCGCGACCTCTACTTGGCTCAGACTGCGCAGGTGCGAGTGGGAAACGGAAAGTCCGGATGGGCAGTGTTAGGAAGAGGTGTAAGGCAGGGTTACCCATTATCACCAGTGCTGTTCAAACTATATGTGGAGCAAATAAATAAACAGGCATTGGAAGAACTGGAGATAAGAATGAAAATCAGAGGAATTCGTAAAATCAGTTAGGTTTGCTGATGATCAGGTTTTGGTTTGTCAGTCGGTCAAGGGGTTGCAGGCAATGGTGAGTGAAATGCAAATTCTGTGCGATAGATTACGGATGAGAATAAATATAAATGAAACAAAGGTAATGGGATTTTCCAGAAAGAGAAAAATCAAGGTAGGAAGGCAAAGGGCAAGAGGACAGGTTGGAGAGCTTACGTATCTCGAAAGTGTTTTGGACCAATGCGGTCAAAGTAGTAGGAACGTAATGAGAAGAATTGCGTTAGGCTGCGAGGCCATTTAGTATAAACGGCAGACGGGAAGGTCATTTAAGACAAGAAGTTAGGGGTACACACGGTGTTTCAGTACGGAAAATGGTGCATACTCCTATTTTGGCAAACACTTGCGGAGAGAAGGACATACTAACGTACCAAAGGTTTTACTCCCAAAATCCTGCATCATGAGGTCAAAGGCGCTTTGGAGCTACTCATAGGGAGAAAAATTTTTGACATAGAACAGTTATTAAAGGGTAATGTGTTATCAGTACATTCCTCTCCCAATGATTTCTGCCACACCCAGTAATCCCCTAGTACTACCTGACCCTTTCCCCCTCTTCGCCGCTATCCGCCTTCCTCCCTACCCCGTGGACGGGCAGTTCAACCATTCGCGCTCAACCTCTCCCCCATCCACTTCCTTGGCTCTGTCACAACTCCCTTCTCCCACCCCCCCCAATCTTTCATGTATTCCTCCCGTTCAACCCTCCTGGACCCCTCTCTCTATTCCACAGCCACTCTCCCACTATCCCCCTTCCACCCTGATACACCAGTTTCTCTTCTCTTTCCCCTCCTCCCACATTACCAGCACCTTCCCCCTCCTCTTCTCTGTCTAGTATATAAAGCTGTGTGTTCTCTGAGCTTCACCCGATGACGACCTTCTAAGTCGAAACTTAGGTCGTGCATAATAACATATATGTGGAAGAACAAAGTACGAAGTTTCCGTAGTACAAAGTAGTAGAACAAAGTAGTAAGTTTCCAAACACACTCCCCTTAAAATCCTACGCCCCCTCCTTCCATCACTTCTACGTGTATACACTCTAAACTGTGATAAGAACACAGGAAAGGGACAGGAATAGGGGATAAGGATAAAATACGGGATGAAGAGAAGTAGCAAGTGCATTGAGAAGTAGCGGGGCTTGTTGTAGACTAGAATGTTGGGTTGTAATTTGTTGGGAGAGACAACGGAATTGTTTGGCGGTATTTCGATTATTCGCGGAATGCGTTGGCTGCGAAAACTAAAACCAACCGATAATAATTTTCGATCAAATCTCATTCTATTTGAATAATATTTTGTTTTGGTTTGTAATTTTTGTTTAAATAGAAATAGTATTGTAATTTCCACCACTGGAACCTTTCATGTGAAAAGTATATTTTATGTTGAATCATTAATGAATTCCGCATTGTAGAACGATCACCACCTTCTTATTGTGTTTTTTCATTAACATTTTCGACTTAAATTAGGTCAACCTAGTTATCGTTATTGTGTATTAATATTAACATAAATTATTATGCTTTCTTACTTTAACACTTAGGTTAAATGTTTATTATAATATTACGAATATAATCTTCATTTTTGGGGCAAGGTTGTCACTTAAATACTCCCCTAGATAATAATCAGGAAAATGCAAGTCCTGGCTACGTTGACGTCAAGATTTTGCATGCTACAGTTTAGCGTGACTTTGGCGATAAAAGAAAGAGATAAAACTGTTGCATGAAACAGGGAGAGCTAATTATTATGCAAATGAATGCATTTATCCACGAAAAATACCCTATAAAAACAGCTGCACTACCATCTGCATTGGTTTATAATATCATAACGCTCCCTTACCTTCGGCCCTTATGGTATAGTTATCTTAAAAATGATCTCGCGTGCCTTACTTTGAGTGAATGATTGCTGTCGTTCTTCCATAGAAAATGTGACGCATTGACTATAATTCGAGCACATTGGTGAAGGTTGCGCGCCCTCCTCTACCGCCATTAAGGGATCGCTCCCATCAAATGCTAAGCGTCCAATCAAACTGCTAGCGAGAGAAATTGCTCTCCGGTTCGGTAACGGTCGAACTTGAAGTGATCTGCCAATAATTTGGAAACAGACTCACTGCATATTTACCCGGAGGGAAACCAAAGAACATTAGTTTTTCAGAAGAATATTATAATTTTATATTAGTCTGTGTGATTAACGGGTCAATGGCATATGAGGGATCCTTGTAAACCCTGACTGAGTGAGTGTGTGAAATTCACAATGGTCTAACACACCCGAGTGATTGAGTGAATGGGTGTGTACGTAAGTCGTTTCTGTTTCGCTACATCCATTTTATAATTTTGCATTTGCTTGTGTGATTGACGGGTCAGTGACATAGGAGGGATCCTTGTAAACACTGAGTGTGTGTGAGTGAATGTGATTCACGAGAGTGGCAGTTATTTCTTAATACACCCTAATGATTGAGTGGTTGTAAGTTTTATTATTATTTTATTAATTATTTTGGCTTTTGTGTGTGATTGAAATATACGTGGGTCACTGTTTCTCAAACACACCCAAGTAACCCAGTGTGTATTCCCTATTTCTCCTTTTTTCCCTCTTTTTTTTCTTTTTTCTTTCTTATCACTTAGTGCCAATCAAGTTTATGGTCTCGGAATATTTCTTGTTTAGATTGATTCACGACCGTAGCTACGTTCCTTGTATATTTAAATTGTCGTAAAGGCTGTTCGAATCCGTGAGAGGAATGATTCCCAACTCTTTAAGCAGGAGGTTATAGTTAATTTAGATTTCACAACTGAGAAAGGGTGGATGGAGTAATAACTGAATCATATTATTTGAGTTTTTACTCGTTCATCAGTGAACACCATTAATTTCTCAGTTTGACCTACGAGGTCTGTCCAATAAATACGCAACCTGAGGCCATTAAAACTTTATTTTGCAAAATTTAATCTATATCTATTTTTTCCCCTTCAAAGTACTCTCCATTCGTTTCTATGCACTTACTTAATCTTCTTTTCCACTGTTTAACGCACCCTTGGAAGTCCTCGGTAGTTAGGCTTTCTAGTTTTCCCGTCGTTTCCTGCTTTATTGTGTCCACATCTTAACAATAATGTCCTGTTTTGGGATATGATAAAGTCGCAGGGGGCGAGATCTGGCGGGTAAGGAGGATGATCAAGGATGTTGATTGAATTTTTTGCCAGAAACTGGCAAACGATCAATGCTGAATGTGCTCAGTTCATCAGTTATCCTTCGAATAGTTTTTAGACGATCGGTAAGGACAAGGGACCGCGCACGATCAATGATGTCGTCAACACAGGTGGTTGAAGGTCGTCCCGGCCTTGCTATCATCTGTGGCGTCTTGTCGGCCATCGTTAAAACGGTTAATCCACTTGAACACGGTTGTTTTCTTCAGATCATTATCACCGTAAACAGCTGTCAACATTTCAGTAATTTCTTGATAACTTTTACCGCACTTCACCAAAAAACTTGATGTTGATTCGTTGCTCCGTGATTTCGTCAATTTCCATTTTTGATTGACAGTAAAAACAAGGACAACGGAAACTAACAAGCACCATACGCACAGCTCGACGATTCTCCATGCACAGACGGCTCATTGGGCCTCAGTCAACTAGCGCCGATAGTGGGCGGGGCTATGTTAGTCAGCGGCATGGCCGCCAGATTGCACCAGTTCGCGCATTTATTGCCCAGACCACGTATTTATCACAAATGAGAATCCACAGGATTGCCTGCGCTGTGTTTTTAGGTGATACAATTAAGATGTCATTTGCGATAGTATATTTAAATACAAAATACGCTTGTCGTGTCATCGCCTTCGTTTGCAATGATAATATTATGTATTTGAGAGAAGTACAAATTGAACAGTAATAAAGAATTGATTAATCTTCTTCTAGTCCCGGCAAGCCACACAATTCTGGCTTGACAGCAAGGGCCACATAAATAAGAAAACGATATCGTAAAATGTTCCAAAGCACAACTCCTTCCCATGCAACAACCGATGATTTATTTTCTTTATGATTTGTTCACTGAATTTATCGACTCTTTTTGCCTTATCGTTAGGTAATCGATTGAAGAATAGAGTTACAGTTACATCCAATTTTCTGTTACCATGTCTTGCATACTATTTGCTTGTCATATACTTCATATTCTCGCTAAATGGTAATTACTAGTATCGAACATCAATTGTTTCATATTTGTCATTAAAATAGTTTCTCATTATGATGAAATATGTATAAACAGTCTGTCAACAGGTAGATTTCCCATTGTTGAAAAATGTCTCTTTCATCTAGAGTATTTGTATTCTTATATTTAGCGTGTAACAATTTCCCAAGTACTTCATCGGTTTATTTTTTATTTTTTTTTAAATTTGTAGAGCCAATGGATCCCCATATCATATTTTAAAATACTTCCAACCAGTGTAGAATTCACTCTTTTGATCACATTCAAACATATAAAAACTGGTAAGGTAATTGACCTGGCAAAGGAGTCATTTAATTTATTATTCATTTTAACAACATGTTCACCAAAGGTAATATTTTGATCAATGAATCTCCTTAGCTAATTACAAGTACATTTGATTTCAAAGTTTAATGACGATTTTTCTCAAAGTAGAATTTATTTCAACGGCTCAACATGATAAACCGGCAGAATACTTTTTTATGCCAAGACTACTACAATGATATTTTAAGAACTTTAAGCAAAAAAATTGAAGAAATGAAGATTATAAAAAGAATGCCTGAACAAGAAGATTTGTGTCGACTCTTCAAGAAAATATTGGCAATTTTTTAAATTGCATTTGCATCAAAATTATGTCTCAAATTTTAGTTATTAAAAACCATGCTATTTTTTTTTACCTGTGGCCAGTAGGCTCATCTTATAAATTTCCAATACTCCTAAGACTTAATACTAAGTACGGGAGCTTTTCACGTCAGAAAAATTCTAAATGTTGGTGTGTTACTTTCAAGTCAAGTGAAAAAAGTTTGCGTTGAAGTGACAACAGTAGTGGACTACACAACTTTGGCAGTATCATTCAAAGTTAAAATTTACGACGCGACATAAAGGGTAAAGTATTACTGATTAAAAAAAAATCACAGGATATTAGGTTGTCCTACAGAGAAATGAGGAGCTCTTGGAATTTCAAGCACAAGGAGTGAAGTATCAATTTTTTCTGCAAGCCTTGTCGCTACAAGCAGGAACGTCCCCAGAACTGCAAATCTCGCACAGTAGAGGTTAGTGGTATCCACCGTCTTAACTCGTCGCTGTATCATAAACGTGTCAATGCCTTGGTCATGTACCGTCATCCTGATCAGTATATCATCCAGCGATTGTTTTCAACCCCTTACTCCCCCTTTGCCCCTCATTAACCCTTTTCCCTCCGCATGCGAGGCCAGCATTCGAAGTTTGTGCGCGTCATCTCGGGTCCTCCGCCATTCGGAATGCACCGCACGCTTCCGCAGGACGTCGCGTCGGGGGAACGGTTAATGAGATACACCCGCCCGCCCACTCGAAATGGCCCCACCCCTCCGCCCCCACTGCGCTCCCCCACAGGGCTACCCGCAGATTCCCCTGGGAAGGGGGGGGGGGGCGTGTGTTTTTGTGGACGTGGAGGGCACACTCGGTCGGAATGGTGTCAAAGCAACAGGCGGGGGCGAGTGACTGGCGCGGAATTCGGGATCAGTGTGAGTTTGGCGCGGGGCGGGAGAGGGGTGCGGGGGCACTCTGGCCAGCGTGAGCCACGGTCTGAGCTGCCCTTCTCTCCCCTCCGGGGCGGGGGCCACGGGGAAAGACATCCGATTGCCAATCCTCGTTTTCCCGGAGGAAAACACCCCGCCGACCTCCCGGGATTTCTATTCCACGATGAAAAAGTACGATTAGGTCAAAGGTGTGTGCTCGCATCTCGACGCCTCGGATTGAAGTTTGGGCTGAAGGTCGAACGGTGGTGGTTCTGATTCTTTCGATCTGCCAGTCGGGACGGTCTCGTGGGGTAACATACATTTCTAATGCGATTCGGCGGTTTTGTGCTTGGCTGTTGATTGAACCTACATATTATTTATGTTACACCTTGGTCTTCTATATTTCACCTCCTTCCACACGTTATTCTTACGCGCTTTCCTCCCTAAGCTTTGAATAATCATACGCTCGATTGAATATATTTAGACTAGCTAGACATTCCCGCTTCCCTCATTATCTTTCACTCCTAATTTTCCATTTCACCAAATTGATAAATATCCCTTGGTAAATTATCCGTGGGTCCTTCATCAGGTTAGGTAATAACTTCCTTTCATTGTTTAACTCTGCCATTGCTCTCCGAGCTTTGAGAGAAAATGTCGAAGTAGATGCCTCCCCTGGCGAAATATTTGCCCTGCCACAATCAGTAAAGGATATAATGCTAAAATAATTTGTTACTTATCGGATATTATACTGTGCACAGTCAAGTTCTTTCCTAAATGGAACTTGAAAACACTTTTTATCAAACGAAACCTGTGACGGAAATAAATTATTTTTGCGTGAGTTAGTACGTATAAAGGTTCTCCTTATACGGGAAATAAATGGACAAAAACAACATATCCTTCGTCACTCCACTCTGAGATGTCTCCTACGTTCAATTTTCCTCTTTTCTTTGAACTTCCGCCAGCATTTCTTCCCTTACCTCAGCTTGGCCTAGAACCGTTTCGTTTCTTCTTTCTACGCCAAGCCGCACTTCACACATCATGCTCGCACCAGACTGTCGCCCGTCCCCTTTCGTCAAATGTTAAACCGGATATTGGATACACGGAATGTGATGACCCCTAGACCCGAAAAATTAAAATGACTCATAGTTTTTATTAATTTTTGTCGCCAATTAGTTTCAATATCCCTTGTTTAAAGGTCCATTTCCTTTGTTTCTTTCTCTTTACCAATGCTACCCGATGCATAATTTTTTCATCATTCCTATTCATTTGCAAAAGTCACGGGAATTGAATGCCATTGATATACATGATTTGTATAAAAAGTATCAGAAAAATTGTTTCTTGATGTTACTGTTCGTCGCAGCGCTCTGGCACTACGCAGGCTCGGATGAGAGGTCCGACCTTTAACACGCTCCAATTGGTCATTCGCTCGGGAGAGTTCGTTTAGGCTGTACCGTGTTTTCAGTGGGTCCCGTGGAGTGACTCCGTGCAACCGTAAAATGCAGCGAACGATTGAACACCGGCACGCCATCCAATTTTGTGTTGGACTGGAAAAATTGGCTACGGAGATGTTGGGCATGCTTTTCCAAGTGTTTCAGGATAAAAATATGTCAAAAACTGAAGTTTAAAGTGGCATCTTATAGGTGGCCGATAGAGTGTGGAGGACGATCTCCGCGCTGGACAGCCGTTGACGTCAAGAGTCGACGGCAACGTGTGCGTCAAGTGTTGAATTCAGACCGAGTCGGTTAAGTGTGCGCATGATTGCAGTTCGTATTGACATCGAAGTACACCAAATCACTGAAAATTTGTCAAAAAATTTGCGGAATATTTGCGGTGAACTCGTCCTTTCGAAGGTCTTGACGGACGACCAAGACCGGAGTCAAGAGTGTCTAGTTGCGAAGACCTGCAACGTCATCGCGACGATTCCCCAACCCCCTTACCTTCCCCCCAGCTTGACTTGGCACTAGCAGACTATTTCCTATTCCCTATAAAAGCAAAACCCTCCTTTGAAGGACACCACTACCATGGGACCCTAACTGCCGTCATAATAAACCTTGCACGCGTACCCTCAAGAGTACCCTTATCCGAAATCCACCTGCCAGGGTTGTAAAAGAGTCGCTGGCGAAAGTGTGTCAACACTCTAAGGATGTTTTTATTTTTTAACTATATTCTGTATTTATTTTTAATAATATTTTATAATTTTTTTATGAAAAACGTTTAGAAGAATTTTGAGGTATTGTAGCTATATCTGAAATAAATCTGTTTCCAAAACTTTTCCCGATATTTTTTATAAAAACCTTGTATGGTCACACGCTTGAGATCCGGGTTCAAATCCCGGTCAAGGCGAATAATTTTTACACTGAAATTGTTGCATTGAATTTTTTTTGCTTACTATTGAAATTTTTTCACCAAATTTGTGTACCTGCTGAGACTTCGAAAATTTTTTTCTTTCAAATATAAGCGAAAATACAAATATATAATTAATTTTCTCGAGAATCCGGTATGTGAATGATCAAGTTTAGAGATTTAAACCAAGCAGCGAGGTGATTGATTGAGCAATTAACGAGTGATTAATTTGATTAAAAATAAATTTTTAAGTCTATTACTAAATTATTTCAACACTTATGAAACCAGAGTTAAGGGCATATATGTCAGTGTTTGTTGAAATTAGACATGATACTTCCGTAGATATTTCAACTGTTGTAGCGCCCTTACTACGAACTGATGTAAACATAGGATATACCGTAAGAGGCCCAAGTTATCGAGAATAGAATCTATTGAAAAACCGAGATTCGTATAATATGCTCGGAAATATAAGACAAGGTGGCAATGAACACCATTCAATATATCTATGGTTACGTGAATGAATGGAATTTATACTCATTACTCATTCGATGGATTTAGTACTGGGTACTTATTTGCAAAATTTTAAGTGTTGAAAGTTTTAAGATTCGTATTTGGTAAGCCTTCTTCCCTTTCGATACTCTTTCTTTATCATTGTTATTTCAAATTTTATTTAATGTGTCAATAGGTGTTTATTCAGGAGGCATTTTCTGCTTAGCTAATGTATAAAATCGTGTAATATGAACGAATTACCAACTATTCTAAGAATATTTCTCTGGTACTGGTCGATTTGTGATTAGACAGTGAGAAAAAGCACATTTCCTTGCAGATATGTACAACATTGATGAAGTTTGAAATAAAATATTTGCTAATTAGAAACGTGCATTCTAAAAATAATTAAAACAGGAGTTTGGAAATAACTTTGCAGCTTCCACATAAAATAAGTTATTTATTTTCTACTAGTTTCGCTACACTGTAGCATCTTCAGGAATGTACAAAAAAACTAATAAGTTTTAAGAAAGAGAATATAAGAAAATACTAATATATACTAATAATACTAATATATACTAATATATACTAATACGAATATATACTAATAAGAAAATAAATAAGTTATTTTATGTGGAAGCTGCAAAGTTATTTCCAAACTCCTGTTTGCAATGGATTTCCACAAAGTCTCGGCCTCAACCATCAGTCACTAAAAATAATTAACTCAAAAAGTGTTAACCTCAGAGTAAAATATTTCCTATTCTTTGGTTAAATATTTTCCTATGCATATATTATAACGTGTCTTCATAAGATCTGTTATTTATCATCTTTAAAATTAACTGGAAACAAAGTATAAAAAATCGAAATGCTAAAACCTATGTTGTATAGGTTTGTGATAAGTGCATGATAGAGAATATAAAATTAAAATAAATAAGGAATAAATATTCCACTTCTTAATTAATGAATAAACTGAGGAATTTATGCAGTACGAGGCTGGAAACGAACACGACTGGGGTGCTCTTGGATAAAGCGATACACTAAGCTAAATAATTCGTTTCATAACAATTTTCACAACAATTTTCACAAAATAAGGTACTCTTACTGATTTAAACATTCATCTATAGTCTTGAGTCTCTTCCTCATCGTTTCAGGACTGAGGCTGCGGTATGCCTCTCCGGGAACCAGTCAATTCCTCAGCCTACCAATGTTTCTCTTTCCAAGGGGTCCATGCCTGACGGTTGTTAGTGGTGGCCTGTTTTATGAAATTTCAGCGTTTGCCATTAATCGTCAGCTTCGATCGTTTGTGCAAATTTCCACCCTGATTTCCTTGGCTCGGATGAGTTCTTAAAGTGCAAATAATTTTGCTGAAGCAAGCTAATACTATATGTCTGCTAGTAAGATTAGTTGGGTTGCTTTGGTGGAACTACGAGTATATCTTACTCATCTCATCGAAGAAGTTTAATTAAATCTTTTCACCTCTAAGACCGACTACCGAACAATTTGTTCACATAAATGAGTCTGCCATAGGATAAATATTCATCGTATATTTCATTTTTTGAAAATATTGGACCAGGATGATCAAATTACTTTGGACCTTGAATAGGTTTTATTAAAATGAAGGAGCGAGATATCAATGAGTATACAGAATAATACTACTTCTATTAAATTCAAATTAATTTCTTGAGGTGCTGCTACTTGGTATCAGTTGATTACGCACTATGCACTGGCGCGTATTTGGACGCCAGCGATTGGGGGTTTCAGATTGCACCAGTGGGAAGCTCTGGCAGGTTGAAATTTCACTCACCATTAAATGAGCTTTTTCTCAAAAACTCACTCCAGGAAAAGTTTACAAATGTGTCAAGTTTTTCTTCAAGACGCTGCAAGGATTTGGAATCTTATGAAATTTAAGATCTATTTTAAAAAATTAGATCTCATTAATTAGAAAGGAAATTTACTGTGAGAAATCCATTATAATAAGATTATTAGACTATCAGGTCTGACAATAATGAGTCGGCGAGACAAATACATGAAAGTTAGTGGCTCGACAAAGTTCGGTGACTTGCCTTGACTTCAAACATGAAATGAAGTTTAGGCAGCTCGTGCTCTGAAGGCAGATTGTACTAATCGGATATCACATCATCACCATCCTCTAAATGCAGAGCCTTGGCGTTGCAGCCCTCTCCTATTATCTTCTTTTCAAATTCTTATACACGTATGTCGTGACTCTCAAAATAATTTTTATGTAAACCAGAAACTTCTTTCTTTAGACTTCTTCCTTTTTTTTCCATAGTACATACTTTTCCCTCCATTACCCTTCCATACCTCCATTATACCCCAGAACAGGTCCAATATATTAAATTTTTCCATTCACCATCTCTTTTATTTAATTCCTGATTATCTCAAAATTTGTGTCTCTTTTCCTGTCTAACCACCTTGTTCTCGTTATCCTTCTCCAAAAACAAATTTCTATTGCTTCCCACTTAGACTTTTTCCATTTTTCACATACCTGTAACAATGAACCCTAAATACATTTTTTTGCAAAAGATTTTCAAATTTCATGAGTTTGTTTCCTACAAGATTATTTTTATTTACATATGCCTTCTTCAAAAAGGCTACCCTTCCTTTCATTGCAGAGGAGCATCTGTTATCTCTTGTAACCACACTCTTATGGTAGCAGGACTCTTCAACTTTGATTATTCTTGATTCCCCTGTCATTATATTTATAATAGCTTCTTTGCTGTTCATGGAAACTACCATAGTGCTTATTTCCTTTAAATTAATTTTCAATTTCCATTTTGCCAGAGCTATGGACAGGATTTTGAGTATTTAATTCATCTTCGGTTGATTCTGCCAGAGCCACAATACCATCTGAAAACCCATAGAATTTCTTTGTTCTTCCATTTACATTTATGAAATAAGTGTTCTTTTTCATTGCCTCAATAGCCTCTTCAATTTGTAAGTTAAATAAGTATGACGAAACTGGGTCTACTTGTCTTACTCCTTTTGTAATCTTTGTTTTGGTGCTATCAGAGCAGGATTATTAGTCTTTGTCTTTTTAGTCAATTCCTATTTTCCTCTTAGTTTCAAACCAAAATTTATAACCTACAAAATGGAAAGCTTCTTCCAAATCAATGAACGCAAGGAAACTCTCCTGCAAATTTCTAACTTTCCCTCTAGGATCAAGTGCAGTACAAGGATGGCGTTCGTCTTTCCTTTACATTCCTGGAAGACAATTAATCTTCTCCAACTATTTTTCTCCACTTTTGTTTGATTCTGTTCCCTACCGTATGGAAAAGGACCTTGGAAGCATGTGACAGGATAGCAATTTTTCTGTAATTCATACATTCCATTTCTTTTCCTGCCCTTAATATTTAATAGTTTGGATTTTAACAAATTTTTCAGGTACCTTCCCATTTCCATAAGATTACATACTACTTTACACCTAAGGAGTTTTTCATTAATTCTATTTCCCAGTCAATATATACCTCAGCAAGTAAATTATCTATAATCTTTGTTTTTCCAAAATTCAAAATTTTCCAATTCTTTTTCCGTGATTGAGGTACCAATTTCTTTTCCTGCTCTATCTTTACTTTCAATATTATTTCTTCCTATATAGCTATATCTTCGCCATGGCATAGCTCCCCCATGCACTCTTTCCAATGTGGACACACTTCTTCATTTTCTGCTATAAACCCTTCCCTCTTTCTTATTAGACACCGTGGACCTTATGCTTGGTTAATATTACAGAGCTTTAATTCCATAATAGATTACATCTTGTTTTCCTTCCCGGATATGAGTGAAAGCATGCACTTTGAATTTCCGCAAAATGCGGATCGCTTGCAAAAAATAATGCTGAAGACTACATCGTATGTTTACTTGGACATGCTCTTCTATTTTCCTCTCCCATTCTTATGTCCATCTGTCTTTTTTCTTTTGTCTGTCGTAATTTTTACTATCCTGTATTCATTCATATCCTTATTTGCTCTTACCTCATTCCTCTTTTCGATCAGGTTTAGGATTTCCTTTTCCATTCAAGGTTTCCGACCTTCAAGTTCGTTCCTACTTATGATTTTATCGGCAACTTACTATTCCTTGTTTCCTTTCTTTCTAATGCACACTCTTTTCCCGTTTCCTGGTAATTTCATTTGGCCTCTTTTAAAACTTCCTCCTTCAGTTCTTTGATTGATCATTTATTCTTAAGCTTTAGGTTACAATTTTTCATAACTGATTCACGATTGCTGTCAATATTCGGACCAGGGTAACTGTGGCTGGATTTTATTTGGCCCTTAACTTGTGATTTACGATCATCTGACCTGATGATTTTAATTCCTTGTTGTTTTTCAAGTGTACCTTCTTCTCAACAGTATCCACAAATTGTATTTGTGATGATCTTGTTGTGTTGGTCGCAGAATTTCAGCAGCCATCCTCCTCTATGTTTGATGTTTCTTGGACCACTTAAACTTCCACATCTTGATATCCGACAAGAGCATTATGACCTCCCATAGAAATGATATTATCTTTGTCCTTTTTCATCCTCGTAAAGTCATCAATATCCTCATAAGTTCTTACATAAACTACAACTTAATTATCTTTTATATTTGATGTTGGGATGAATACATGTATTATGCTTTTAAACAATTCTCTTATATCTCCCAACATTCTACTCTACGACAAGGATCATTTCATATCCACACACTTACTACCTTACTTCATTCCATTCAGCACCCCTATCCCCATATTCCTGCCACTTTCTCGTTTGCATAATATTCTTCCTTCTATGACAGTATTTAACATTTCATTGCCAATCAATATGATTTGCCTCCATTTCTTCGGCCTACTTAGAATTTTTCCCAACATTCCCCTCACCTCGTATATCACTTCCTTGTTGGTTTTTCTTCTGTCTACTTCACTTTCTCCACACCCACAATTCAAAATCCAACAATCTACTGCCGTCATTCTGTTTCAGTGACCACGTTTACGCGCCGTACATAACTACGCTCTGTATGGAAATTTTGACGAGTCTTTTCTTAAATATCTTTACAAAGCGCCCCTGTCATCAACTCCCTCATTCTTGTGAAAGCCTTTGGCACAATTCTTCTCTTTACGTCCCTACTAATTTGACCGTGTTGGTCTAAAACACTTCCGAGATACGTGAATTGTTCTACCTGCTATAGTTTTTGTCCTTCTATTTCATTGCTTAGCTTAGCCTTTTCGTTTCTGGAAAATTGCATAACCTTTATTTCATTAATATTGGTTTTCATCCCATATCTATCCCACTGCATTTCCAATTCACTCTGCAATGTTTGCAACCACTTAGCTGACTGACAAACTAATACTTGGTCATCAGCAAACCTAACTGATTTTATGAATTCCCATCCGACTTTCATTCCTACCTCCAGTTTTTCCCATACCTCTTTGAATATTTCATCTATATATACGTTGAACAGCACCGGTGATAAAGGGCTACTGCGTCTCGGATGGACGCAACCGAACGCAGCCCTCCAGGAAATTGCAGAAATTGCCGGCATCCCACAACTGGAGGAGGCTCTTCAGCGGCAGACTATTTCCTTTGGCGCAGCGCAGCATCATCCTCCCACAGGGAAATTCACGGTATCACGGATATCGTTGTTTTCCCGTGGGACAAACGTCCCCGTCCGCGAGCCGGCACCGGCCTTGCGGAAGACCAGCCGCCTGCAAGGTGGAGAAAGTGAAACGGCCATTTTGGAGCTAAAAGCTTCGAAATGGTACGTCACTGCCGGGGATGGCTCTAATCCCCCGGGATTGCGCCGAATGAAATACCGCTGAAGAGCAGAGATTCCGGGCAGCGGGAAATGCCGGTCACTTATCTGACCAGGCGGACACACACGGTCGATAAAGGGCAACCCTGCCTTACATCTCTTCCTAACACTGCCCATCCGGACTCTCCGTTCCCCATTCGTACCTGAGCAGTCTGAAACATGTACAGGTTGCGGATTAGTCTCATGCCCTCCAATCTATTCCTATTTTCTGCAATAAACGCATTAATTTTTCCCAATTCACTCTATCAAACGCTTTTTGGAAATCCACGATACAGGCAAAAATGTCTTGATTGTATTCTATATTACTCTCTATTATACTACTCTATTCTATGATCTCTCATAGATTAGTGATCTCATTACTGCAATGGCGTCACGCGCACCTCTCCCCTTCCTAAACCCAAACTGGTCATCCCCTAAGTAACCAATTGCCCTGCTCTCCATAGCCTTGTCGATGATCCTGAGAACCACTAGGCTTCGTGCAAAATCAAACGTATTGTTCTGTAGTCCTAAAAGTCCCCACACGCTGTATTTTTATTTATTGTAGAAGGAACTAACACTCGCAAAGTTATCTGGCCAAATATATTTCTCATAAATGCTGCAAATTAGTCCATAATAACTCTTCCTCCTATATTTTCCTAAACCTGTAAGGAATCCGCAGGAATGTTGCCCACCTCCACGGCCTTATTTGATTTCATCTCTGTTAATGCCCTTTCTCTATAACCGTCAAATAAGACAAAAAACTTAATTAATTACCGGCAATTAATATAATAAGTATCTTTTTTCGATATATATTCCTGATACATTGATACTATAGGCTATTTATTACTATTAGTTAGGAAAATTGAAAGTCTTAAATTACACATTAATAATTTTATGACATTGATTGATACTATTTGATGGGTTTAGAGACAAAATAACAAAATACCGAATTTTAAACGCAAGCTTATTTGTTTTCCTTGAGGATTTTCTATTATTAGAAAGTCTTAGTTTCCATAGTACACCTCTGCAAGAAAATATTTCCAGATGAGTTTGCATGTAACCTTGTTGTTCATTTAGGAAATAATGTTCCTTCCATCCATACATTAACCCTCCTACTATAACATGTGAAATCCAAATAATTGAACGAACGCGAATACATTATTTATGCCTTACTATAAGCTTTTGATCAATTTACTCCTTTAATGGGTGTTTACACTTCCGTGGGAATCAGTACGTGTTAACCTTGAGGGATACATGAATGCTCTGAATTTTTTATTTTTGTTATTAATTTAAAAAATTCAATCCTCAATAATGGATATCATGCAATCTCATGGAGATACTGTTGACTGCTCTCGTGAAAACTTCCGCGTGGCTTGAAATTCCACGAGGAGCCATCTCTGAGAAAAAGACATAACATCTTGGGCGCAGAGGAGACGTGGACCCTTTCATAAATATTTAATGTTTTCGGTAAACGATCGCGAAAGTTCGGTGAGGCGTGTTTTACGGAATTATAGCATTTCCTGAAGGAGCAAGGGATACATTTTAAGTGTATCCTTTCCTTTTGCGTCACTTATTGCAAATGTATTTTTGCATTCAGTTTTTGCTTCCCAGTCGTGTGGTATGGGCTATGAATTTGTGACCAGAGTTAGTCACGTTTCGGACAGAAATAACACTCGTATCGCCCAGACGGACAGATTTTCTTCACTTAGAGAGAGAGAGAGAGGTTTAGTCCTTCGCCAATATTAGGTTCAGTCACAGGGCTGTGAATCCTTGATTTTTGTACCTTATAAAGTCTGCCTTTTTTCAGTGCAGGTCCAACATGTCAACACAGGCCTATTTTTTTAAACTCTCCTTAGCAAATAGGTAATTTTAGCTCCACAGGTCCATTTTTTTTTATTTAAAACATGTAAAGAACGAATGATTACATATTTATTTAATTGGAATTTCATACAATTGGGATTTCTGAAGAAATATCTAGGGTTTAGATCACTTGATACTGATTTCCGGACGCTGTAACTACAAAATATATTCTAACGATAATTTAGAGGAAATAAGAGTGCTGATTGTCATCCACAGTTACATTATACTCACTGCATCTAATGTTTATTATTACATGTTTGGCAACATTTTACATATCTATAATTGTGCCAATGAACTTAAGTTGAAAGAAAATTCCTATAGGACAGGGAGTCTTGGCCTAATGATTTGGTGTACGCAAATCATGTCTCTGTGAACCATTTTTACAGACCTGTTACCATAATTATATTTTACATCATCTCTACGAATTACATTTACTATATATAATAAAAAATAATTTACTTTTTAATTATGTTCCTTTTTCTAAAATAAAAATAATCCATTACACTTTTAATATAAAATATCATCATTTATGGTCGCATTACAGTTTAAAGCCTAGGATTTCCTAAAAAAATATTCCTTTACATGTATTTACCTCATACTTAAATTTTGCGTAGACAGAATTAATATTTAGATTTAATCACATTTTGGCCATATTATATGCTATCAAATAAAAATTAATCTGCACATTATACTCCTTAAACCGCTTTCTTGAAAATAAATATGTACATTTCTCATCCAGACAGATGTACTCGTATGTATGACCATTTTAAGATGGAGACTCACTTCGGCTGTCTTTGATCACTCGGGTCCTTCTGGTGTTCCATTGGGTCTTCATTACATCTCATCTACATAATACCCCGCAAGCCACCACAAGGGCGTGTGGCGGGTCACTACCCAAAAAAAAAGGAAAAAAGAAAAACCGCATTCAAAACTAACACACAGATGCAAACCCAAATCCACAGTAGTGCATACATTCATAGAAACATCCTATCATGCTAAACGCATGCAAATAAACATCCACCTCCTCTCACTCCACAAGCATGCAAGTACACATGCTTAATTACAACAAACAATTGTATCTTAGGACACAGCAAGAAATCTATCCAAGAACGTGAAAGGCAGATTCAAGTAAGTAGCAAGGCGAAATACCACCACCACAAGAACGTGCAAAACAAAACGCTCTCCTACCCAAGGTGAGGAATTTGGCCCAACGCTGCAGGCAGGAAGAGGGCTCCCCCATGGAGAGGGACAAGGGATGGAAGAGAAAATTTAAGGTACCAAAAGCAGAGCAAACAATACTGTAAACAGCACCACATTACTTAATGGCATTCCAATGCGGTCATGCGAGAAGGGGTTTGACAAAATGGCACTAAAATTTCGTTTCGTTCCTCGTTTCTCCAAAATAACTCTCTCTCCTTGATCTCCGAAAACTACTATATATCACAGTCATAATTCGGAACTTGAAACACTTTGCATAATAACTAGCATGAATATTTTCCCTATACTCTACTTTTGGTTCAATTTAAATTATTTCCAATTTTATGGTTCTATGTTAAACCGTTGAAACATAGGTAATAACATGTATTTTTCTAGAGCTTCTATGGCTGCCGTTATTTATGTATGGTCAATTATGAGTTTTTTATTTCATTACGTAAGCCCAAAGTCTTTTCGGTTATATTTCTTCGTCAACTGTTGAAATATTTCATAGGAAAACCCAAATCCTCTCATTTCGTTTTTCATCGAGTTAAATTGATCGGAACCTTAAACTGATATTTGCACGTCGAATAAACTATATCTATCTCATCCAAAGTTACACTGTAAGCCTACATTTTTAATGTATCTCTTACAGACTCATCAGGAAAAAACATCCATTCTAATTCTTAAACTCTAGAAGATTATCCACAATATTAGAAGGGAAAATGTACTGTACCTTAAAACTTGATTGCTTGGTACGACCCGTCTTATTGTGACACGACTTCATAATTTCAATTAGATAATTCAATAAAATATATTAAATAAGTTGCTTAGTAATCAGTAAGCAAACTTCGTGTAAACATTTTACGTTATTCCCTCTTTTTCGTATTTAAATAAATATCACTGTCACGAATTTTAGCCTGAAATAATACATTTCTCTATCAGATGACGTTTGGTCCGCTTTGTTATAAATAAAACATACTATATTTATTAGAAAAAGTTTTTACTCGCGGTTTTGGTTTTATATAAACCTACTCTACTTGTCTACATAATTATTATCCACTTCTAATCTACCTCCGTAACGCTGGACCGGCTTCTTTAATCCCTTAGCATAAAAGCTAGCCGCCTGGGAATTGAACCAATTGGCCACGGCGATTTTGAGTTCCTCTCCGTCTTCAAAACGTTGTCCACCTCGTAACTGTTTTAAGTACAAGAATACAAAATAGCCGCTTGGTCGAGGCAATCGATAGCAGTCCAAAAACGCTCGTCCACTCAATATTCTTAGCTCTTAAATTGTTCGGTAATCATTTGACGGTACACACTTTGCAAATATTTTCTGATACGAGTGATTTTTCGTGACAATTGTGTAAATAGTGATGCGTTCAACAAAAGGGAATTAATCAGCTAGAGAACTAATCGTCAATCAGATCGCAGTTCTTGGCCCACTTGTTGAGCTACGATTCCATTGGTCTGGATACAGGGCCTAGCTTGCCACTTTTTATCATCATTCACTTTTGAGCGGCCATTTTTGAAGCCTCGACACAATTGCCTCAACACTTTTCCTGCTTTCATTACTGTCAGTCCATGACACAACTCCCCCTTAATTTGGTCAGCTGATGATCATTTTGCATGCAAAAATTAAATCGCTGCACGCACTTGGCAACTGGTGGCAGCAACAATTTTCACGTATAACGTTAACTGTACCCAGCGACAGGCAAATGACTAATAAGTCAAAACAACACGAACGATAACGATGCTCGTTACTTCATTGGCTTCGAAAACAACCGCTAGTGCGCTGCATGCGTACACCTTTGTTCTGATCCACAAATATTCAAATTAAAAAAACGGCTGTTACTGTTCGGATATGCCTCGTGTCGCGAATAATAGTTGCTATGTGGTGCATGATACAAATTGTAAAATTTTATTTGAGGAGAAATATCAAAGGCCAAATCTGAACTTTTAGGGTATGCAAACCTTAGCGAGCGAGGCAAAGAAAAGTACTGTTAAAATGGGAATTATTAGATATTTTTTCAAATACGCGAGTCTTACTCCGCTCCGTTATTCGATTTGTCGTGACATGGCGCCTGAAGATGTGAGGTGTGACCAATTCAATTTCCGCATAGCCTTGGAGAAACAATCCACTGACCTGTGTACTAACAGATACGGCTACCTCCCTTGTAATACTCATCTTGTGAATATTTGCTTTCCATGAGACAACCATTGCCGGAAAACATTCTTTGAATCTCGTATACTAGAATGCTTGGAAGAAAATTTATTGCGGAGCGCTTGATGATTGATTGACCCAGGAATGTCGCTTAATTTTAGCCAGGTCATTTTGTTATCTCGGGACAAGTCAAACATCGCTAGGGGTTGACCAGGGCTATGGTGAAAGACCACTGATCATCTCAGAGAATTAGGAAGTTAGGAATTAGGGAGAGGAGAAAGTACAGCGGGAAAATGGACTCCGAGTGGACCTATAAGGTCTGTCCCAAAAGGTGGCAGTTGGATCCCAGCCTTTGCGGAGTGCAGATCGTACCTTTTCAATACCTCTATAGCGTTACCTCGTTACGCTACGTCATGAACCGGTTCTTGAAACAGCGCTATACCATCAAATTCTGCGTGTAACTGGGTAACATCGGGAAAGTGGCTCATGACATGCTCGAGGTAGTTTGTGTTGATAACACCTTGGGTAGATCGGGTATTTTTGAGTGACTCAAGTTGTTTCGGGAGGGCAGAGAAGGTGTTGAAGGTACCAAACGTTCAGGACTTCCTTCGACCTCTTAAACGGACGAAAATCTTGTAAGACTGAAGGCGGTATTGAACAGGGGTCGCAGATTAAGTGTTCGCATGGTTTCTGATGAACTTAGCATCCCTAAAAGTGATGTGCATCGACTTGTGACCGAAAGCATGGGTATGAGAGAGGTGTGTGAGAAGTTGGTGCCGCGAGTGCTCTCGGACGAACAAAAGAAAACTCGCACACGGATCTGCTGAGAGGTTCTCGACCATGTGAGTGGGGATCCAAATTTGTTAGACAATGCCCCACAAGATTTATTCCTTTTTCCCCGCCTCAAATCCGTGCTGAATGGGCAACACCATGGTTTGGTGGAAGCGTTGAAATAGGCCGTGAGGCGGGAGCTTAGCAGCATTTTGTATAGGCGTAGGCGTGGAAAAGCCTCTGGCAGCGGTGTTTTGACGTATAAGGGTGCTACTTCGAAGACTTTCGAGTGAATATATCATTTCTGAAAATGAAATTGTTTTAATCGACTCAGTCACATTACTTTTGGGACAGGCCTTGTAAGTCGAGAAAATACGATGCGGAGGATCGCACCTGTACGGTTGTGAGTGGTAGGATGGTGCTTCCGGAATGGAACGGGTCACTCACCCTCCCACGGTGTCGTGACTCTGCGGCCCAGTGACCGCGGCGACCCGGGCTGGAGGTCCCGAAGGCGAGGTCTAGCGGCCCATTCACTGTTGGCGGGTTTCGAGCAGTTGCGCCTTTCGATCCCCGCCCTCCATCTTCAATCAGATCCGAGTATCGCCGTTGGCATGTGCCGCATCGTGTTTTGAGGCGCGGGCGGGAAGAGCGACGAGGGTCGTCTCCCGTCAACGGCGATTTGCCGGATCCAAAGGTCGGCTATCGGTCGGGCCGACGCTTTTTCTCAGCCATCGCAGTCACTCAGTGAGACCGCAAGGCGAAGCCCGGGTAAAAGGGTCACAGGGGTGGCCGGGCTGACGCGGTCACTCTATTCCTTTAAGTTCACGTAGTTGTTTTACTTTTTATTGAAGTAGCTGCCTAATTTTTTTCAGAACTAAACCGATTGTATGATTCTTTTTCCAGTGAAAATTTATATTTTAATTGCCTGGTTGACTAAAATTTTTTTTTAAATTACTGACTTTCTCTGTGATGAGATGCATGCACGTACATGAATGGGTTTTTGATATTTTCAAATGCCTGTAATACTTCGATATGCTCTCAAAGTGCCATGAAAATGCAATCAAAATAAAGAATTCTCTGCGATGGAACCAAGTCATCTTTAACCGTGTGGTATTTGCAATAATATTTTGTTTTCAATATCTCCGGAAAAATCCTCTGCCTCATTCTTCAGTCTGACCTACTTGAAGGAGTGTGTGCATCGGAGAACACGTTCTTCTTCTTTTCCGTCTCTCACCCTTCCATCGTTTCTCGCCAACACTGTGATGGGAACTCTCCCTTTACACTTTAAGTGCTAGTAGGCTAATCATGGCTGGTGAATATTTATGTAAAAAAGCAACCAAAAACGGCACAAAAGCTTTCACATTGGGTGAAATATAATATACACTAAGGAAAAGAACGAGTAAAAGCAATAAACAATTATGAATATGTTGGCATAATATGCATTAAAATGTTAATGCTGCACTAGTTTTATGCACTTATCGACTTTATTTTTTCCGGCTCTCAAAACACTTTAAAAGAGTCATTAAATGATAAAAATAACCTCATCAACATAAAACTGTAATAGTAACTTTAACGGAGGCACCCGCTATGTGTGCATTATAATGCAACCATTTCAGAGAGTAAAAATCATTCGCCTTGACCGGGATTGGAACCCGGATCCCTCGATATCCGGCCGAGTGCTTTAACCAATTAAGCTACCGAGACGTCCTCTTACACTCTGAAATTTTGAGGGCTTTAAAGGAACAAGATGTTATGACGAAATACCGTACATACAATGTCACAGGCATTCGTAGTCGTGCGCGACGCGCCACAGTCCACGATGTTAATACAGCCAATTTCAAACAC
Source organism: Hetaerina titia (assembly GCA_037158775.1). Classification (NCBI taxonomy): domain Eukaryota; kingdom Metazoa; phylum Arthropoda; class Insecta; order Odonata; family Calopterygidae; genus Hetaerina; species Hetaerina titia. Next base: position 22,028,355 of record CM073772.1, read on the forward strand.
TTAGGCTGTTCATACCTTAGACAAATTCCAAGAAACTGTAATAGTAACTTTAACGGAGGCACCCGCTATGTGTGCATTATAATGCAACCATTTCAGAGAGTAAAAATCATTCGCCTTGACCGGGATTCGAACCCGGATCCCTCGATATCCGGCCGAGTGCTTTAACCAATTAAGCTACCGAGACGTCCTCTTACACTCTGAAATTTTGAGGGCTTTAAAGGAGCAAGATGTTATGACGAAATACCGTACATACAATGTCACAGGCATTCGTAGTCGTGCGCGACGCGCCACAGTCCACGATGTGAATCCCGGTCAAGGCGAATGATTTTTACTCTCTGAAATGGTTGCATTATAATGCACACATAGCGGGTGCCTCCGTTAAAGTTACTATTACAGTTTCTTGGAATTTGTCTAAGGTATGAACAGCCTAAGTGTTTGAAATTGGCTGTATTAACATCGTGGACTGTGGCGCGTCGCGCACGACTACGAATGCCTGTGACATTGTATGTACGGTATTTCGTCATAACATCTTGCTCCTTTAAAGCCCTCAAAATTTCAGAGTGTAAGAGGACGTCTCGGTAGCTTAATTGGTTAAAGCACTCGGCCGGATATCGAGGGATCCGGGTTCCAATCCCGGTCAAGGCGAATGATTTTTACTCTCTGAAATGGTTGCATTATACTCATCAACATGTTTAATAGATATCGTATCTAAAAGTGAATTGCTAGTTTGCGTTTCTTTGTTAAGTCGCATAAAAGATTGCATATTCTAGAACGGTTTACAAAAGAAAAATATATTCTGGGTTTCCTGGTAGTTTTAATGCACCCACAAATTTGAAATGTAATTTATAAAATCCTACTAATATATTAACCGTCAGAAAAATGATAAAAAGTGTCTCAAATACTAATAATAAAGAATATGTTCCATGAACAGGAAAATAACAAAAGTCAAGGAAATATTTTTGACGGAAAATTTAGTCGGCATCAACTTGGGGAAAATGTTGAAAAAAGATTCCCTGAAATTTAGCCTTGTTAATTATTGAAGTGAATCTGCGTCTTTCAAAAGAATTTAAAATAAGTCAAATTGAGATGTTCAAAGAATTTGTATTTAATTTTCTAGCACAGTAATTATTAAAATACCAATTCAATTGGTTGAAAATTTCTGTTGGGAAATGAAGTTGTCTGACATATGACAGAACACTGAATTTTTGCTATGGGACTCCTTACTGACTTAAAACCACGTATTTTCCTTCCCTGGCAACATTATTACGTAATGTGTAATTTCCATTGGATAAACATAAATGATAAGACGATAATAAAAAACGAATAGCAGTAATTTGATGAGACAATAGGTCATTTAGTGCTCCAGCTGAACAGAGAATAGGAAATGTATCGTTGTTGAATTTCATTTAAATCAATTGTGACAATTCCGCTGTATTTCATTCATAATTGAATAGATTTCTTCAGTCTCCTTATTTTCCAATTTATAATGATTGTGAGTATATAATAACTAGTTTTTAAAAGCAATTCATTTCGTGATTTTTTTAAAGAACAAATGATCGGAATTGTAAAGAAGTGATTGAGGATCATATCAAATGCTGATGATTGATGCTAAGTCTAATTTAAGGATATTTGCTCAGGACAAAATTTTAATATGTTTCCCTGACGCAACTAAATGCTCGCATTGCTTTCAAACTGATATTTCTCTCCTATGATTTGCAATCCAAGGCTTTGATAATTTTGTAGCAATACAATGTTAATAGCGCGAATGAATCTTACAGTGATTTATCCATAGGATAAGGATTAAGTCTGGTGATCACTATAATTGAAAATGAAGGAGCGTATGATATTGTGGTTTGAACGATTTTTAGTAATTTAGTAATTACTAAATTTTTAAATCAGTGGGTTCTTTAAAAGTCTCAAAAACAAGTGTTGTACTGCAATTTGTGGGATGACCTTATGTCTATTTCTTTCAGATATGGATGAATATTTATAGCCGCTGCGAAACATTCTTCTCCACGGGAAAGAGGAAGAGTAGATGGGAGTAATTCGCTTTGGGATTCAGGACTCGACTTCTTTTCCTTGCTTCTCTTACTTATCATTCGGAAGAAACGACACAGGGCGTATTTGGAGACGTGCTTCGTTCCCCTACCCTAAGGGCCTTAGGCATCCCAAGGAATCCAGGGGTGTGATCGTGCGCAGAAATTGGAAAACAAGCCATGGTGGCAGCTGAGGGAGGGAGCATACCTCGAAGCCACTAGAAGAGACTTGGCAAGGGATGGAAATGATAAAAGCGATGGAGCAAATCCAAATATACAAATGAAGACACACACTGCTTAGACCAATTGGGCAATACAAGTATTAATTATTATTGAAAGTGAATCGTTAAAACCATTAGTTTAAATCAATAATTGAATAAAAAATAATGAATTTTTAATATTTAAAGTTATGTTAAGTTTATTAATTTAATTTAATGAGAGCGTAGTGAAGATCTACTATTTTGAATGTTGTTTATAGGAAAATGAAGGGTTGAAAGTAACAAAGAGAAGAAATTTCTTATCGTCCAGTTAAAGGCTATTCTTTTACGGCCAGGCGCTATCGTGGAATAATCATTATGATATTGCAATGACCTCCAGTAAATCTCCAGAAAATTTAAATAGAATCGTAGAATTGTCCTCTCTCGTTGGTCTAATTTGTTTCTCAATCGGATAACCTTTGTGCGCCAACGTTTTGCTGCGATTTTGTGGATTTTCTGCCTCTTGTTATGAGTCACTTATTCAGCCTTTCATCGCTTCACGCCTTTCTGTGCCGTTTTTTTTCCCGCGACAGGAATCAAACTTTTTGTGGGAACTTTGTTAGTCACTCGACTCATAACATTTCCATTCCAAAGCATTTCAATTGCTTCCACATTCTGTCTCTGCTGCCGCCGTCCACGTCCTTGCCCCACATCCGTAAGGAATTCATGTTTACTACACCTCCTCACGGATGTGGAGTATTTCCCTATTTAAGAGAGAACTTAATGAATACACAAAACACAGTAATCAACCCGAAGGTCGGTTTAGTAGGTGATGGTTGAGCTCACTCATGTACCAAGCCCAACGGCGTGTGAATATTCACACATCAGGGTAGGGGGGCCAGTTCCTTTCCCTGTGCCGGTTATGGTTTCCCAGGAAGATCTGGTACCCGAAAAATCAACTAGCTTGGGTGGAGCTGCAGGTGCCCAAAGTGCCTTACCCGGGAATCGAACCCGGGACCCTCCGGTCAGTAGTCCAACGCTCTACCCGCTTAGACCACCGCGACCCTTAATGAATACAGTAAACATTAATGAACAAATATTAAGCTGGCGAAACTATGAATAATTTGCAAAGTTCGTCCGCTTTCTATGTAAAAGCTCTTAAGTTTTACATACTTCGTGTTGCATTGGTTAAAATTTCGCTAACCAGATCGTTGTTATGTTGTTTCCATAGGGTCCTTCCATTATTTTAATTAAAACCTCATCCACTGCTAGTTGAGTGAGAAGTTATTAATACGTCAAAAAATATGAAATTGTAACGTAAAATTTTCGGTGATTCCAATTCAGTTGCCCAAATTGTGCTTCAAAAACTGTTATTCTGAGTAAGGGTAACTTTTTCTAGTCTAGTAATAAGTTACTCTAGTGAATGAAAATCTAAAATTTCATGTAGGATTACATTTACGTGTATACTGTTGAAATCTTAGCTGATGACATGTATTCGTGCCTATATGAAAATTGATGATATTAACAGACCATTTTTTAGTTTTTAACACTTCATATTTCCTCGTACTAAGAGATTACTCGGAAAATGCCCAAAAAATAAAAATATGATCAGCCTCGCGACGGATATTGAAAGACAAAGTTACATAGTTTTCCATCCCATAAAGGTTTTTCAATAATTTCTAGCTAGATTTGGTTTTTATGCGGGGGAGGACGGTCAATGACCCGGCGTGTACTCTTTCCTGCACTGAACGAATGGGTCGGGTGTGTTCTTATGTTCCCAACATGTAGTTTTGCCTCTCCTCCGACAAACTGAGTCCCACATTTTCAGGCAGCACATAATTTAGGGTGGAGATAACAATGAAAAATTCGGAAATGTCGCAATTTATACCCGACCCTCAAGGAGGGGAAAGTCAATAAAGTAGCCAACGTTCCAGTCCAATCCCCGTTTGTATTCGAATATTGTGATAAGGCACGAGTTTCATTCCGGTGTAAAGGTCGAAGCATCGACCGGAGACACATATCTCCCATGACCTTTAGAAAAAAGGTCTTGCAACACGCTTTGCGTATCGCTATTATTGGCAGACACGAAGTGCATTCGGCGTGTGAAATGGTGAGAAAGCCTCCAAACGCCAGAGGAGGAAGTGTTTGAGTTGCCCATAGATACGCAATACTTCAAAAATCTCTACAACTTTTTTCATTGAGCGTTGCAATCTCAGTTCAGCCACATCCGTCTGATGGTATATAAACTTAATGTTCTTTTGACATTCTTCTTGTAACAAAGATTAATTCCTACTTTTTTATTTCGAGAAGAATGAGTTATCTACATAAATCATTCTTCATTTTTTATTCCTTGATTGATCCTTGAACCATTCGGAAAACATTTAATTTGGCAATTGTATCTGTTTCTATTTATTTTGCATCATATTCTATTTCTTTAGTAAATAGCATTCTTTTGTAAATTGCTACAATATTTTTCTTTTCATAGGATTGCCTGCATCTCTTTTAATAAGGTCAAGCGGTCCATAGTGAACTTCCTTCAATGACTAAGTCATCAACTTTAAGTCACAGGAGATAATGAAATTAAATCATGGACTTTGTAATTCCACACACTAAAAGTGTGTGGAATTATAAAGTAAATAATTTATTTAATTGTAATATGCTATGCATATTCCATAAAGTTACGTCTTAGACAACAAAAGTCACACGCCACAGTTAAAAGTCACAAGATGTTTTTAAGACCTTAATATTTTTTGTCACCATCAACTTAAGCTTCATTGGCTTTAGCTATTCCCCTTCATTTACCAGGGTTGTCTCTTTTTCGGCGTGCTGCCGCTAGCAAGGGTGCAAATCCTTTGATAATCTCCGTTCTTGGCTTTTGCTCTCTCTTAACGTCATTTTCCCCATCGGACGCCTTAATCCCTTTCCGGTGATTTTGGTGGCGTTCAAAACAGCATTCATCAATCACGAAAGCACTTTGATTGCGTTTTTTAAGATTTAAAATGAACGAGGCATAACACTTTAGGGTGGGTGCTCTTTACGTAGTACAACCCTCAGAATTTCCCTTCTACAATTTTACTTTTCCATATTTTCACATAACCATTTTACTGTGAGGGCTGACTCAATCATAGGGAAAGAACCGAATATTAAACCCCATTTCCCATTGATGCAGTATTATGAAGTACCTGTTGTAGTACTTTCTACTTAAAAATGGTATTTTAAAATGTATAATTCGGTTAATGATTAAATACCAAATAAAAGGATTAAATTATGCCGCGGCATCTTAATTTACTGTTACATAAATTACTTTAATTTTTATGGATCCCAAAGGTAATTATTTCATTGCAAAGAGTAGACATATTTCTCACGGAGCTCCTCTGAAGCGGGGAAAATAGTTGGAATTAATCGCGGAGCACCAATGGAGAGAGGCGTGGGAATGGCTTAGGGATTTATGTAAAGGATTTAGAAGAAGATGAGCACCCTTTCTCGTAAAAAACACACTGTCGGGTCTGGCTATGCGTAAGAAATGCTGATGTTATCGTTCACAGCCGACTTTCCGTTTTTACAAATTTCGTTCACTTGGCTGAACTCGGAGTGGGACCTGCGGTGGCCGATAGCGTGATGACCGTAGGCGATGCACCCTTTTCGTAGACCAGGACCATTGGGGCGGAATCATAGCTAGACCAATAGTAACGTATTAATACAACCACGTGGTTTTCTACGGTGACCTTGTGAAAGTTCAAAATAGGAGCAACCCAGAAACTATATCCAGGAGGAATTGGTGCGCGCAGAGTTTCCAGGCTCCATTTTGAAAATCCATGTCATCCATTCAAACCTTAGAATTCCAATTTAATGCTCCAGTTAAGGAGAGCTGTCATTTTATCATAAATGTATTCTTGTGACTCAATATGCGATTCTATTGTTTGCAACCATTTAGGGGACATAATGAAGGAATTACATTAATTCGAAGCTAAGCTATTCAAACTCACTACGGGCCAATTAATACAGTCTCTTACATCTACATCTACGTAATACCCCGCAAGCCGCCGCAAGGGCGTGTGGCGGGGGGTGTTAGGTCACCACCCAAAAAAGGAAAAAAGAAATACCGCATTCAAAACCAACACACACATGCAAACCTCAATCCAGAGCAGTGCACACATTCATCGTAACATCCCATCATTCGACGCGCATGCAAACACACATCTGCCTCCCTTCACTCCACAAGCATGCAAGTACATACGCTTAACTACAACAAATAATTTTACCCTAGGATGCAGCAAGAAATTTATCACGAACGTGCAAGCTAGTTTATAGCAAGTAGCCTGGCGAAACACCACCACCACAAGAACGTCCTACACTAAACTCTCTCCCACCCAAGGTGAGGAATCTGCCCTAACGCTGCAGGTGGGAGGAGGGCACACCCACGGAGAGGGACAAGGGATGGAAGGGGAAATTTAGGGTACCAAAAGCAGAGAAAACAATACTGTAAACAGCAATACATTACTTAATGGCATTCCAATGCGGGCATGCGGGAATGGTTTTAACACAACACACAGGAGGTTAGTGAAAGTGCATGCAATTGAGTTTAACTACTTGTTACCTAGACACCGAGGGTGGCAAGAGGCAGTGGCATTTTTGTTATCTCCGAGTGTGACCCTACAGTTGTTATCCCGTATTGTCCATGGGAAGAAGGAGTCCTTGAGTCTGCTAGTCCTGGCATCTATTTCCAGAATTTTGTACACATGATCCAAGCAACCTATGTATATTGGAGCGCGAATAATTTTCGAGACCTCGGTGCTGAAATATGCGGATCCGAATTTATTTAGTAAGTTTAACCTAGCATTGAGTCGTCTTTCTTCCAATGATTCCCATCCCAACTCCATAAGCATTTCAGTGACGCTTTTTGTTTTATCGTAACAGTTTTCCACGAAACGAGCTGCCCGGCGTTGGACCTTCTCAATTCCCCGAATGAGGCCTTTTTCACACGGATCCCATACGCTAAATGCATATTCTAAATGGGGCCTTACAAGAGCGTGATAACAACGTTCCTTGACCTTGGAGTCACTTCTGCCGACAATGCGTCTAATAAATCATAATGTTTTATATGCTTGCCCGCAGACTTTACGTATATGGGTCCCCCAAGTTAAGTCTTTAGTGAATGTAACACCTAGGTATTTCACCGTATCAACTACTTCAAGGTCAACTCCAGCTTATTTGTAAACGACTTTCTTGGATCTTTAAAAGAAATTTACCACCGAACATTTATTAAGATTTAAAGACAATCCCCATTTTTAACACCATTCATTAATGCTATTTAAATCACGTGCTAGAATTAAACGATCCTCATCCCCAGATATCTCCCGATAAATCACTGTGTCATCCGCGAACATCCTTATCTTACTTTTCACTTCGCGGTTCAGATCGTTAACAAAAATCAAGAATAGTAACGGTCCGATAACACTTCCCTGAGGAACCCCCGAGGTTACTCGTACGCTGGTAGAAATAGCGCCGTCAAAAACTGGTAAAACTAGCGTCTACTCTTATCTGTCGTCTTCTGGTTTTTTGTTCAATTGTGAACAGTCGTTCGATTGAAAATGTTTTTTGGCGTTTTATTTATAACTCCTGAAACTATATAGTTCGTAAATATGGATTAAAAGTGACCATTGTCACATATTTTTTAGTCACTTCTACTTTAATCTTTAAAGATGCTAGTTAAAATGTTGTATTTACCTTGCACCAGAGGCTTCTTCACTTATCAGGACAGATAAAATTGAGGAAAAATTTTGATCTTCCATTTTCGGTTTACATATTCCTGGAATGAAAAATCAACGGCGATAACTTGTTAAATTACTTTTTTGACACCAAATCAAAAAATTGATCCCTATGAAACCTTACCCACTTTGAACTTCTCCTTTCACATATAGACGATTATAATCGAACCGCATGAGTATAAATTTAAATTACTGACATTGATAATGAAAATTTAAAGGAACAATACAAAATCGAACTTAAATTAAATAATATCAACAGAAATTATAATCAATATCAACCCAAATAAACATTTGACAAAGAGAGTAAGTTTATTATTACAAATGTTTTAAAATCGGTCATTAAGTTAATTAAACACATAATGAACTCATTGATATTGAAAACATTATACGTATACATAATGCCCCGAAACCCGCCGTGAAGGCGTGTGGCGGAGTATGTTAGGCCACCAAGCGTAAAAGAATTAAACCACACACAAAACCACAAATTTATTCAAATCTACACCCACTGAGTTGAATGCGATATTGATACGAAAACATTTTAAACTTACACGGGTAAAAATACACAGTAGTAGTAGTTTAAGGGGAGGCAACCGACAGCTAAAGTCATTTACGCGATGAAGAGGCTAGAAGGAAGGTTGGAGAGAAATCTCGCGTCGGCATTAACCTATTCTTATTGGCGAAAGGCGTCAAGGGATCACACGCAGCTTAACGTCCGATCTGATGGACGTCATACTCACATAAAGTGCTCTCTACAAAGCACCTTGAGTAGGGATTGGGATACCACTGAAAAATATCTGTTGTCGCCGGAGTTCAACCACGGGCCCTCTTGATGGGAAGCCAGTACGCTAGCAACCGCACCATCCCTGCGAATTCATATACCATCAACTAATAAATACATGCATTACGAATACACCTCATATCTATTGTAAGGCTTACTTTGGTCCTTATTGAAAGAGCGAATTTCCGTACGATTTCTTTGTGACTTTGGTATCTTACTATTATTATTCGTGATTGTTCGGGGAAAGAACGAGTATTTGTGTCTCTCTGTACTGGAATCCATCTCCCTTCTCTTATTTTTATGACCTGATCTACCCAAGTAGTGTGAGGCCATAATGATTAGCACATTAAGGATACTTACGTTTCGAGATGCATGAGATGTTGTTTTGAGGTGAATGAATAACCGAATTTTACTAAGTAGACCTCGAATGGCATCGCATTTAGCGCCGTGTAGGCAGGCAACCAGACTATGCATACGTGTAGTGCATGTTGCGGGAAAGATCGGGGCGTCGAGCTCTGCGACCAGCATCAATCATCACTTCCACGACAAGGGTCAAACGAAGCAATTTCATGCGGTTTTATTATTGCAGCTAGGGCGGTCGATTATCTCAAATATAATGCGAACCCAGGTCTTTCAAAAGCCAATACCCACGCCCGGATACTGGATACCGGACGGATACTGGACATTTGCCGTTAACTCTGACGGCGGTAAAATGGGGAAATGAATTAAAGGGAAGGAGGAGGGGCCGAGAAGATAAAAAGCGTGGGCGTGGGTGGAAGAAGAAGAGAGTTCTTGTAGATGAGGTGGCGATTTCTCTCTCTCTTTCCCTCCCGCACACATTCTCGGGGTGAAAGGGTTCTTGCATGAATGTATACCATATTTGGTTTGTGGACTATAAATTTGTGGCTTTTTTCAATCGATTATTTTCTTTCTATATTACGGGTGGTGCCCTAACACCCCCTCATACACCCTTGCGGCGGCTTGCGGGGTATTGAGTAGATGTAGATGTAGACACCCAATCTCTCCCCTTCATCAACAGGATTCCCTTTAAAATATCACTAAGTTGCCCCAAAAGGTTATTCTGCCTACTCTGTTCACGTATAAGTACGTGTTCTTCGTTTTCCTAGTAATTATTACAAGGAACTAAATGTAGCCGGATATGTAGGGCAGATTCATTTGGCTGCACACTTAAGGCGTTACGCAGATACATACTCTATCATTTTCTACCTTCAACATCGGTTCCAAATAATTCTTAATAAGACTTTCCCTTGAAATAAAACCAATAATACAAGATTTTTACGACCTCAAGTGCCACATGAATAAGTGAAAGTAATATGACAGATTGACATTATGCGAAGGCCTCGTAATTCCAAACATATTAAAGAAAAGTCAGTTTAGACCGCCAAAATGAAAAACACAAGCATTCCATAAAGGGCAACTGGAAAACATTTATTATTGTAGAATTCCCTGTATTGGCTTTTGAAAGACCTGGGTTCGCATTATATTTGAGATAATCGACCGCCCTAGCTGCAATAATAAAACCGCATGAAATTGCTTCGTTTGACCCTTGTCGTGGAAGTGATGATTAATGCTGGTCGCAGAGCTCGACGCCCCGATCTTTCCCGCAACACGCACTACAGGTATGCATAGTCTGGTTGCCTGCCTACACGGCGCTAAATGCGATGCCATTCGAGGTCTACTTAGTAAAATTCGGTTATTCATTCACCTCAAAACAACATCTCATGCATCTCGAAACGTAAGTATCCTTAATGTGCTAATCATTATGGCCTCACACTACTTGGGTAGATCAGGTCATAAAAATAAGAGAAGGGAGATGGATTCCAGTACAGAGAGACACAAATACTCGTTCTTTCCCCGAACAATCACGAATAATAATAGTAAGATACCAAAGTCACAAAGAAATCGTACGGAAATTCGCTCTTTCAATAAGGACCAAAGTAAGCCTTACAATAGATATGAGGTGTATTCGTAATGCATGTATTTATTAGTTGATGGTATATGAATTCGCAGGGGATGGTGTGGTTGCTAGCGTACTGGCTTCCCATCAAGAGGGCCCGTGGTTGAACTCCGGCGACAACAGATATTTTTCTGTGGTATCCCAATCCCTACTCAAGATGCTTTGTAGAGAGCACATTTTGCTTTGATTTTGAATTGTGCTTTGATTTATATGTGTCCTGGTAAGTGCTTGAAGTAAACGTTTACTCTGTGTCTTTTTAACTTTTGGATATTTTGAAATATGCCGTGTCGAGTAGTCGACAGAACGGTATGCCAGGGACTTCCTGGCATTGTATCTACTTCCAAATTCAATTGCCAAGAGATAGAGTGAGGGCAGAGGGCAGTGAGGGCAGGGGGGCACGCGATTTCAATGAGAGGATACGAGACGAAGCTCTCCCTGCTCTCTCTCATTTTTTATTTCCTCACGTGAAGAGTTAATGAGCTGGGCGGTTGATTAATGGTCCTTAGTTGGGTGGGGTCTGCGTTGGGCGTGAGGGAGGAAGGGCGGGCTTTGATAAGGGAATCTTGAAAATGGTGGGCAGCGAGTGAGGAAGGCAAATAGGGAGGCAAGTGAAGAGTGGTTGGAAGGGGGAACCCTATCCGCTCCCTTCCTTAACTCCAGATCCCCCGAAATTTGCGTGGAACTTGAAATATTAGTCATGTAATGATGAAGGAGCTAATGGAACCCTCCAAAATTCATTTCAAACAAAGAGATATAATGGTGGCTGAAACCGTATCATGAAATAATGGTAATTTAGATGATTCTTATTTTAAATTAGGTTGCCATATCAGATAATCATAGTTGCTGCATGGTTTTAGGGCCATCTGTGAGATATGATCTTTGTGTAGTCCAGCCAAACATTTTATAATCACATTAAATCTTTTTACTAAATGTTATTCAAATATCAAGACATACTATGATTCGACTTTTGAAAATGTGATTCCATGTTTTACAAATAACTATTAAAAACATCAAAAAATTTGTTCTTTAGTGGGTTTATTGTAGGTTTGTAGGTTTGTATTTTTGTAGATTAACTATGCCTCCCTTCATTTACATGGCCAATGTTAATGACCCTTTTTTAATTAGCCTAGTATTAAAGGAGAGGAGTTTTTTGACATTATTAGGTGAAAAATATTTTTTCTATTATATGATGAAAAGGAGAAACTTCTTTCTGTGCCTGTCCGGATATGTTATATGTGGACTAACAGAAGATATGGGAGCCAGAGAACCAATTTATAATCAACACTGGGATTTCATTCTATCATTTTAGTCTCAAGATCTCATCATGAAGAACTAGAGACGGGACTTTTGCCATTTATTTTATTTTATTATTTACCATTTATGTATTTATTTTGACAATGGTGTAAATGGCGTCACTTTAATTTAAAAAACTATTGACAGGAATATCTAAAAGATTAGCAATCAATTTATTTTAAATGTGCATCTCACAATGCAGTAAGAATTGTCCTCTTTCCTCTTATTCTAGTTTTAAAAAATAACGCGATAATTCTTCATTTTAGTCAGACATAGTTATCATAAAAATAATATTAAGAGGGAAGAGTATACTCGTGGATAAAGAACATTGTGATAGAATTTGGGCAACAAAGTGGTTATATTTATGTAATCAACCAGACATAGGAGAGCGTTGGAGTTTTAGTTTCTACTCTAAATAAAATAACAATATTTATCAATTGATTCCCATACAACCTCTGTTTTTGGAAAAAAACTCTGCCTATAACACCAAACTCTGTCAGAGTTCGCCCGAATGATTTTAATATCAAATTTTAACGCCGAAAAATACTATAGTATAAGCATTTTTTGTGGGAGTTTCCTCTTGAAATATTTTACCAACTTAAAGCTTTCATTAATATTTAAAGGATTTTTATCTTTAAAATATAAGTGGAGGAACAAAGTATTTTCTTTTCCGTTAAACAATTTTCAATTGGGAGAATTAAAGACAACACATAATGCGTACGTGAAGTTTATTGTCATAGATTACAATCCCCCACTTACTTTATTTACTTTGATAATGTTAAAATTTTAATGATAGAGAGACCATTAATATTTTTGGGTTTTTTCAACGGTCCAAAACCCTTTAGAGTTTTCGGTAAAGCATCAGCAAAATCTAAGAGGAGAAATAATTTGTAAGCTTTAATATAACATTTTTACCAGAGACAATGCATAAGCTGAAAAATGATGGGCGAGTCAAGAAACGGGCACAGGAGTGGTTCATCCTAATCTTCGAAAAAGTGATAGAAGAAAAATGCGATTTCTAAAATACTCCGGGCGATATTAAAAATCAACGAATTGTTATTTTCAGTTTGATGTCTTTTAATATATTATGGAATAAATATTACCTACAGCCCTTATCTGATGTTGAATAAACATTAAATCCTTTCACTAATTCAATTACAACTTCCTTTTCCGAGTCCTTCTGTCCTTCAGTTCGCTGAGGAGGCTGCATTGTCGCCGAAATACGCGTATCCGACGCACACTCTCGTCTTTCCCTGTTTTATGCTAATTTTGCTCATTTTGAGTAATATCCTCCCTGCAGTGAGGCCCCTTTTAGAATGTGTGATTGTTTTTTCCTGAGTGCTTGTGAGTGTGTCAGCTCTGTGCTTGTCCCTGGCCGGGAATTTATTCCCGTAGACAGTCACGGATAGTGTATATCCCTTCATGTACCCCTCAACAGAGTACCTTTAACCCTGTCAATGATCCCAATTGGGTTTGAGTGTTTGGGCCTGTAGTTGGTCGCTGGTGAGGAAGCAATATTTCCGCTAACTACTGTAGAAGAAGGTTCTGGTTGAGAGGCTCTGGATGGACAGAGTCGTGGAATTTCTTCTCCCACAAAACATGACAGAAAAAAATTTTGTTTTTATTGCGGGACGTATTGTGCTCTGTGTATTACGGCAAAGGGAGTTTTATTTTTATTTTATTAATTTACTAGGCCATAGAGCTCGTTTCCTAGATTTTAATATACCTTTCCAGTCATCTGAGTTTCCTGAATTACATCCATGGAGGTGAGCGTTACTCGGACTTAACATATAAAATTCTGCAGCAATAGTCATGATTAGACTTTCAGCGATTTTTAAGGTTTTATGCATACGATGTGTTGCTAATCGGATTATTTTCAGTTCAAACGGACAAATTTGGAATATGAAAAATAATCGTAAAACTGATTGAATGTGTTCTCATTATCAGTTGTGCGGCTATGCTTTTTAAGAAGGAATAATATTTAACAATCCGTTCAACTTTTCCCAGGGCACTTGATTTGCGTAATTAAAAAACTGGCAATGCAAAGTCCGTGATTACAAGTATGGATTTAGGGATGGCGAAAGGAGCAGATGAGGCGTTTAACGGATTTAGGAGATTGCCAGGGCCGTTGATAGAAGAAGGTGGGGGCTTCGTTAGGGCGGTGCTGTAATGGGGGAGATGAGCTTTGGCAGAAATGAGAGCGCGCGGGCGGGCGGATGTGTGTGGGTGGGGTGGGCGAGTTCGGGCGAGCGATGGTTCTTGCTTGATGCCGCCCAGCCGCTCGATAGGGGGTTGAGGGCGGTCGCGGGGGTTCGATAGGAGGTGGACGTGATTCGCGGAGGGACGGGAATGTCCTTCACGTGAGGGCACGGAAAGGATAGATAGGAGGGAGCAGGTGGTAGTATTTTCCACTGCTTCGCTGGTCTCCAGGCTAATTACGGCCACATCACGGAAATAAATCAATGATGTAGCGGGTATTTGGTGAGGGGAAAGCAAATAATCGGTGCTCGTTTCTATCTACCCAGCCAATGCAATTGTATAGTACATCATGGAGGCCAGTGCGTAAAACTGGTATTACTGTACATTTGCTTCGGTGTTAAAATGCTGGTAGATGAGCATTGGAATTTAATTTTAACATTAAACTCCCAAAGGAATGTAACTCGGTGGCTGATGAACATATAATATTATCTTTGAGACTAAAGCTATCAAATGCCATATAGATTCTTATTCCGTTTCCTATTATTTTAACATTTGATACTCCTCGAAAGCCGCGTTAAAATCATCAATATAATAATTAGCTTTTTTCACACTACAAACAGTGCAGACCAACCTCTTTCTGAGCAGGTTCACATTTTGCAGTCCACTGTTTGACTGTTATTTTGTCTCAGAAGTGTAATGGTGGATCCCAGTTTCATCCAAAATTATGAATCGAAGAATAATTTCAGACCTGCTTTGCTTAAACCGCCCAAACAGGACCTTGGAAATGTCCATAAATGCGTATTTGGTTCAAAAGTTATCAAACGCTGCACGCTATGCACGATAATTTACGTATCTCCAATTCTTCAGTCAATACATGAAAAACGCTTACTTTTTACAGTGTTGCCAATTGGGAAAGGAAATTTTCGAGACTAAGACTATGGTATGTGGCATTCCGATGGTGATCGGGCATAACATTTTTCCTTGATTATCATTATTTTTTATATACTTTGAAATCAATAAAATTATTTGGCAATGCATCTAAAACCTGATTTTGAGAAATTTTTAAGCGGTCACCTAGAAAACGGATACGGTGAACAGCTTAAACTAGATTCACAGGCTTCGATTAAATTCTTCCCCCAGGGCTGCCTCCCCCATCCCAAACTCAAACATTCCCCTTAAACCAATCCACGTTCATCATGCCATTTTATTGGCTTCAAATTTCCTTTGCTAATGCAACAAGGCGATAATTAAACAATTAAAAGGCATTTTTAAAATTATTTAGTATTTATTGTAGCGACTACCAGAGAAAAAATAATTATACAGGGGGAGAGAATATAAATATTTATTTCTGAAGTAAATTTCTGTCTAAACGTATAGCAATTTAGTCACGATAGCTGCCTCGAAATAAATATTGAGCAAAAATGTTGTTTTCATTATTTCAAGATAAATTCTACGTAACCTTAAAATGCTGATGATGCTTAAGTTCAGAATACTGTTAAAATTCTTCCGTATAGGAATCTATATCTACATAATACCCCACAAGCCGCCGCAATGGCGTGTGGCGGGGGTGTTAGGTTACCACCCGTAAATGGGAACAAATCCACAAGCAAAATCAACACATCCATGCAAACCTACACCCGCAAAGGCGAATATATTCATGCAAAAATCCTTTCATTCTACACGCATGCAAATACGTATACTATCAACTAACAAACAATTGCACTCCAGAATGCAGTATGAATTTCATCCAACAACGTACAAGCCAGAATATGAAAAGTAAGAAGGCGAAATCCCACTACCACCAGCAACTACATGCACCATGCAGCGGTCTCCTCCCCAAGGATACAGGTAGAGAATGTGACCCAACGCTGCAGGTAGCGGGAGGGACGAGGAACGGCATGGGGAATTCAAAACCTGACAAAGCAGAGCAACCATTACTGTTAAGGGCACAACATTATTTAATGGCATTCTAATGCCATCATGTGGACAGTGTTTTGACAACAACACACACGAGGTTAGTGAAAATTCATGCCATTGAGTAGACCTAATTATTACCTAGACGCTGATGTCAGGTCACGAATGAGTAATGACAATTACAATGACAAAGATAAAAACAGGAATGAAGAATAGGTCAGGAATGAATAATGACAGTAAGTGCGAAATATATTTCTAGACTTTCACATATTAGATTAGATTTACTAAGATTCACGTCTGACATACATTAAAATTGATACCTTTTATTATTATCTGTCTTCCAATTATATTGTTTGCCAATGTCAACGAAACAATTCAAGATTACTCTTAGGCTACTACTCCATTAGTCTAATGGACGGTGTCTTGGGTAGTTCCAATTGTAGGTGCTAACAAATATCGTTGCCGTAAAATAAGATATCACTTGTTAGAGGATATAAACTGCCTTCCATTTCCGCGGTCTTTCTCTTTTCCCACCGAGAAAATAAAGGTCTCTCCGTTTTTATCTCGCCGTAAAGGAGAGAGGACAATCAAGGAGGCCATTGCTGGCCCTGTTTTCCTATTCGGGGGAGGAAAGAAGTCCACACGAATGAGGTGGTAGAATGAATGGACCCCTCCCGATCTCGGCTCGATTCTCTGACGCGAAGGCCCGTTTGGAGGAGCCCGCCTCCTTTCACTTCCACGGCAAAGTGCTCCCGAATGAAAATGGAGCTCTTTCACCCATCCCTCCGATTTTCGCCCTTCACTTGTTTTCGGAGGAAGTGAAATATTCCATGAGACTTTCCAGAAGAGTGTAATGGCTGTGGTGTGGCATCCATGGAAACAAGGAGAGAGCCTGGCGATGTGGTGAGTCTAGTGCTCAGCCGTCCGTAGTACTAGAGCGGATGCTCGGGTGAAGAGGAGAGGAAAAACTTGAAAAGATGATCAGGTCCAGGATGATCGGTGGAGGGAGTGAGTCGCTGCGGGGGAATCGGTTGGGCTATTGCGGAAGTTACGGAAACAATGGAAGGAATGGTATGGTTAACGACGTGAGATGACTAAGAAATTTGTGTGAAGATAGTGTGAAACATTGTATGAGAAACGGCATGAAAAACAATATGGGAATAATGGGGCTTTCGGGCGCATTCCAAACTGTTTCCATAATACCTTTTTTACCCTTCTTTAATAAACTCTCTCTATAATTACCTGATTGGATATCCACGCATTTTCAAATTTTTTTAATTCCTTAAAAACAATTTTTCAAACCGTGTGTTAAACACATTCGGATAATAATGTTTTAAATTATTAATTTCAAAAGATTTTTGGCTTGCACAGACAAAATTTTTGTGAGTCGTTCTCCGTAACGTTATTCATTTAAAGATTTAAAATATCAAAACTTTAATTCAACATGTTTTACTTCCTTTATAAATATTTTAAACAAATTATCAACAAATTGTAAAAATTTTGTGAAAATATAATCAATATTTTTAGCATGAATATATGTTGAAAATGAAGGTTACTACATTATTTACGCATTAAAACATAATTGAAAAGGTCGGTGAAAACCTGATATAAGTAGACGCAAAGATATGGAAATAGAATTAGCGAGTAGTAATTAAATGGCATGGAAAATGTTATATGGGAGCTCGAAGACAATACTATTCTCATATCGGTTACCACACTGACTCGCAAACTGCTCCATGCACCATTTCCATGAGAAATTCTTGGTTATTCGCCAAGCTTCCCCATTTTATATTTTTTTCATTCAGAGTACTCAAGATCGAAACGAATGTGCATGAGACTCTTTTTATGGTTGTGAATTAGGGAACTGCGCACATTGGATCGTGGAATTGAGGTATTTCACCTCCACCACTTCCACTGAGTTCACTCCGGCTTGGTGGTGATTCGCTTCCTGGTAATGCCCTCCCAGTAATGCCCTCCTTCCATTCATGCCGTCGTCGCCGTGAAACGTTTCACCCATTTCAAGATTCTTGTCGTTTCTTTGCGGATTTCTTTATATTCGGCGCGGAAATAGGAGAAAGATGGACGGTATTTCGTGCCTTAAAGCCAAAATGGACTATTTTCCACGCTTCTTCTCATTTTATTTGTATCTAAAGCAGTGTCACAAAACGGCAATATCCACAGATTATTGGAGAAGGTCACTTAACTTCAGATGGTGCGTTCAATAGAACTGACGAGGTCTCTTTATACGAGGCGTGTTCAGAAAGTAAAGCCCGTTTGGTCACAGGAAAAAATATACTCATATGAAATACATTTTATTGGCACTTTTAGTTAGCTACAAACCTTCTTCACTTATCTACATAATCGCCGTTCACTTCTAAGCATTTTTCGTACCGCTGCACCAGCTTCTTTAACCCCTCTGCATTGAAACTCGCCGCCCGAGGGTTGAACCAATCAACAACGCCATTCTTGAGTTCCTCTTTAGTTAAGAAATGTTGTCCACCGAACCACTGTTTCAAGTGCAAGAAGAGGAAGTAGTCGCTGGGTGTAAGATCAGGACTGTACGGTGGGTGGTTTAAATAGTTCCCAACGACCCAAAAACTCTCGTCCAGTGGACATTCTTTGCTCTTTGTGGTGGTCGGTGAGCATTTTCGGTACCCACCTTGCACGCAATGTGTGGTATCCGAGGTTTTCCGTAACAATATTGTAGACAGTAGTGCGTCCAAGTTGAGGAAATTGTTCAGCCAGGCCAAGCCAGAAGTGATCGTCAATCGACGATCACATCGCAATTTTTGTTCCACTTGCGAAACAATTTCATCGGTCAGAATACTGAGCCTACCACTTCGCTCCTCGTCATGGACATTTGTTCGTCCATTTTTAAAATCACAGCACCATTGTCTAACCTTTCCTTCACTCATAACTGTAGGTTTATAAACTAGGCATAATTCCCGATGAATTTCAACAGCCGACAATCCTTTTGCATACAAGAATCGTATGACAGAACGCACTTCACAGCTGGCGGGATCAACGATTGTCGCGGACATTGTTGTTTGCATGCACGGACAAGCAAACAACTTCTGAAACAAAACAAATGCTGTTATAGCTTCTCAATGAATCAGTAGATGGCGCTGCAGGAGCAAAACTGTGTTCTGAAGCGCCAATATTTAAATATAAGCAAACGGTACTTACTTTAAGAATACGCATCGTATAACTTTATGTATTTTGTTTATTTTTCAACGATATCAAAGGAACACAGTGCGAGATAGCTTAGTACATAAAATAATTCGAGAGAAGGACGCAATGAAGATAATGGCGTCGGTGCTTCTTCAAGTAATTGTAAATGTAAATACCACGGCAATATTAGACAGTCATTTTCTGGATAATGCAAGTTCCCATGGACCCATTACTTCGGCGTTACTCTCCTGTAAAACCGTAGAGCATATTTTCCTCGGGTCTTTAACGGCATGCGGTGATACAATAAATTTCCAAAGTAATGAAAAGAAAGGGTTTTGAAGGAAAAGCCCTTTCTGGCGATACTCAATTTGGGCTTGTTGTGAATAAAATCTTTACAAAATCGTGGAATTTTGTAGTTAGCCTGTCATGATCTTTTTCTGATTTTATACACTCTCAAGAAAACTGCGCATTAAAGAAATTTGTGTGAAAAAAATGGATATCGATTTAAAAAATTGGCGATACAATACACGGAACGAGAAGGGAACGAAGTTCTCACACGGTAATAAATCTGATGGAATATAATTAGAGTGCAATTATCCAACAGGCCTGGCTGTTGAATAATTAATTCTGGCCTATGGCTTTATTTATTAAACTAAGAGATAAAGATTAAAATGTCTATGCTTGCATATGATATGTTTATTTGAAGGGAAATTTGTAGCAAAATGCTCATTGTTAATTGATTACGGTATTCCTATGAAAATTTATGCTAACATTTTGTGATGAGTGGTCACATTGCTGCGATTAATTATTTCGCAGTTACGATGATATGCATTCCGTTGGTCTAGGAGAGATATCATCCTGAAGTGCCGAAATTGATGTTTTAGTAAGAATGAGTTGCTCATAAACATTTCTATGGAGAGTTGATTGAAAAAGGAAGGGTTAGTTTTACAGGAAGAAACGTTTTCCCTAAAACACTTAACTACTAATTACTTTAATTTGTGTAAATTATAAAAGCACATAAGGTACGTAAAATATTGAAAAATGCCGAGACCGGAAACTTGATTTGCACTAAGTGATAAGAAAAAAGAGAAAAAAAGTTAAAAAAAATAAAAGTAAGGGAAGAAAGAGGGAATACACACTATGTCACTTGGGTGTGTTTAAGAAACAGTGACCCTCATATACCTCTATCACACACAAAAGCCAAAATAAATAATGAAAATAATAAATAATAAAACAAACGTACCCTGAAGGAGTGAGTGTGTGCAATTCACCAAGGTCCGATACACCTGAGTGATTGAGTGTTGGCGTATTTACGGAAGTCCCTTATTTTTCGTTTTGTTATTTCTGTGTCATTGGTGGGTCCCTGGCATAGGAGGAATCCTGGTAAACCCTGAACGTGTGAGTGCTTGTGAATCGCAAAGGTTCCTGTTTTCGAACACACCAGAGTGATTGAGTGAATGAGTGAGAGCATGTGTACATCCGTGTTATAAGTTTATATTCATCTGTGTGATTGATGGGTCAATGGCATAGGAGGTAAACCTTGTAAACCCTTGCCGAGTGAGTGTTTGCGATTCACAAAGGTCTAACATGTCCGAGTGATTGAGTGACTGTGTGTTTACGTAAGTCGTTTCTGTTTCGCTACATCCCTTTTATAATTTTTCATTTATTTGTGTGATTGATGGGTCACTGACAGATGAGGGATCTTTGTAAACCCTGAGTGTGTATGTGTGTGTGTGTGAATGTGATTCACGAGAGTGACTTTTATTCCTTGACACTCCCTAGTGATCGAGTGGCTGTAAGTTTGTTTTATTATATATTTTGGCTTTTGTGTGTGATTGAGGTATACGTGGGTCACTGTTTCTCAAACACACCCAAGTAACCTAGTGTGAATTCCCTATTTCTCCCCTTAATTGTATTAAAAAAATTATTTTCTTCTTTTTCTTTTTTTTTCTTATCACTTAATGCCAATCAAGTTTACGGTCTTTGCCTTTTTTGTTTACATAGATTCACGACCGTAGGTACGTTCTGGTTATATTTAGATTGTAAAAAATAGATTAAGGTACGGCTTTTGGAATGGAAAAATTGCGTCTTAATTTGGATGTATAGTATTTGCCTAGCACTAGGTCTGCTTTCTTATGCGTAAAGTAAACTATAAAACCATAAAGAACATAAAAGTTTGTAATAAGCGATCCGTCATCAATTTATTATCAACGAAAATAAGAATAACAGTGTGCAAAGATACCGGAACTCAGAGATGAGGAGACCACTAGTATAAAATGACTTGAGCAAAGGTTGTTATATGAGAAGAAAATATAATTAACAGTCTTTAATGGTTGAATCTACTTTCATCACACATCAGCTAATTGGCTCCTTGTTAATTATTGAGTGACACGAGGCTAGCATTGAGTCACTTGGATTTAATTTAATTACATACTATATGTGAATATCTATTCTGCAATCGTATAGAAGGCACATTTAATAGCCTTTGCCTCCATTTATAATTGTATAGGCACTGCAATATGAGCGAAAGCTCGAATATTGCACATTGCGGCAACCTCCCCCTACAATCTTCCTAAAGCTATGGGTCATGATTGTAAACAACGAATGATAATTAGTATTTTTAATTACAAACAATAAAATCTGATGACTAATGTATTTCTCAAAATGATATTTTATATTATTTATTACTCTTTTCAGGTACGTATCAACCAATGAAATAGGATTAAGGAAATTTTCTGCCTTCGAAATAAATTCTGACAGAGTGCAAGAAAAAGGTAACCGATAAAGCTAAATATAATACGAGGGTCATCCGGAAAGTAGTACCCGTTCGTGCCACATGAAGTGCTGACGACGCGAGTAGCCGCTGGACGAGATCAGATAGCTTCAGTGGCTTGTCTGCCTTCTCTGAGCCAAGTTGCGTGACGCTAGCATTGCCTGTGTTGTTTCTGTGATTGTTTACAATGTTTAAAAAAATTGAGAACGCCGCCAGTTGTGAAGTGAGGGCAGGGATTAAATTCCTCAATGCAAGAAACGTTCTCCCATGTGATATTCATCGCCAATTAAAGGAGGTGTATGGAGACAATGTAATGGACGAGTCGTCTGTTCGGGGGTGGTGTCGCAACTTCAACATGGGGAGGGGGAACACACACGACGATGAGCGTTCGGGGAGACCGTCTGTCATTACAGACCAACTGGTGAGCTCAGTTGACGAATTCGTGAGGAACGATCGGCGCGTCACAATTGATGACATCTGTGAGCATTTTCCCAATGTTTCTCGAACAATTGTTCATAAAATTGTTAAACACCATCTGCATTATGCAAAAATTTGTGCAAGATGGGTCCCTCGCATGCTTACAGATGAGCACAAAACCAAGCGTATGGCTGCAGCACTGACGTTTTTGGGACGTTATTCTGATGAAGGAGACTCTTTCTTGACTCGCATAATTACCGGTGACGAAACATGGGTTTGTTATGCATCACCTGAGAGTAAACGACAGTCAATGGAGTGGCATCATGCTCATTCACCAAACAAACCAAAAAAATTCAAGACAGTTCTGTCCACCAGGAAACTCATGGCAACCATTTTCTGGGATCGACGAGGTGTATTGCTTATTGATTTTATGGCCCGTGGAGACACTATTAATGCCAATGCGTATTGTGAAACATTAAAGAAATTACGGCGGGCAATACAAAATCGGCGGCGAGGTCTATTGTCTACTGGTGTCATTCTCGTTCATGACAATGCCAGGCCTCATGCAGCTGGGATAACACAAAAACTTTTGCAGCAATTCAAATGGGAAACTTTCGACCATCCACCGTATAGCCCGGACTTGGCCCCTTCAGATTTTCATCTCTTTACAAAGCTTAAAGACTTTTTGGCAGGAAAAAGATTTGACAGCGATGAAGAACTTAAAGAAGGAGTGACCCTGTATCTCAATGAGCTGGCGGCGAAGGACTATGCAGCAGGAATACAGAAACTTGTCACACGTTATGACAAATGCCTTAATTTGCTTGGAGATTATGTTGAGAAGTAGTTTAAAGTATCCTCTTTCAAATAAAATTTTTTATGTTTGTTAATATTTACTTTTGTGTCTTTATTTCACGAACGGGTACTACTTTCCGGATGACCCTCGTATTTAAGAAGCTTTTTAAATGCCCAGGTTTTAGCTGAGCTAGCACAAGTGTACTTGAAACCAAGCTTCTCTTTTTTACATTTATAAACATACATAACAGTCAGAAATGCGATCAAATCAATTTTTTACAATGTGCCTGATAATGGTTAACTTAAGAATCTTGACATTTTTTTACTATCACGCGTAATGTTATTTTCATAATACTCACATTTGATACTTTTTCCATATGGTGGAAATTTTCGTCATTTCTGGTACATTGTCTAACTTTGCCATTTTCATTCATTCTTTAAAAAACTTAAAACACTACTGAAGGATCCAATAAAATCAATTAATTTTCGAGTAGGAACAAAATTAAGCACTACAAAGATTTAATTGCAACAATTTCAGAGCTTAAAACTCATGCTTTGACCAGGATACTAACCCTGATCCCTCGATCTCCGGCCGAGTGCTTTAGCCAGTTAAGCTATCGCGGCGTCCACTTAAACTCTGAAATTTTTGTTATTGCAAAACTCTGTTTTGTCATTGCAAAGATGTTATCTGTAGATGTATGTGTATGTTAGCTGGTAGTTTGTGTGTTTGCATCTATGTGAATTTTAAGGGTTTTTGAATTAATGTATGCAATATTTTGTTTGTGGCTTTTGCATGCAGTTTATTTTTTTCTTAATTACTTGTAGTGTCCTTACACCCCCCGCCACACACCCTTGCGGGGTACTAAGAAGATGTAGAAATATAGATCCTTCATTAGATAGACGCTGAGAAAGCCATAGGGGTAATTAAAACTCCATTTTTTATCATTTTATTAAAATAGTTTCTTCAGCAAGGCTCTTTATGAAGTCGGTGGAGTGATCGCTTTTGATCCCCTTCTGTATTTTGGCCTGGCCAACGGCGAAAATTGGTGTTCATTGTTCTTTTGGGAATTTTTCTAGCGTATTCAAGAGTTAAGAGGGAATATTTAGTCTCTGAATAAACCCTTTACGCATATTTAAAATAGAATTGAGGATAAAATATGTCCTTGTCTTATTCCCTAGTTTGTTTGTTTGTTTGCATTTTTTTATTTGATTCTTTTCTAAGTCTATACATTAAAGTTGTATAATATTAAAAATGCTTAGCTCTAAAATTTTTGTGTTTTACAATACTATATGTGTCATATTTTTTGTCAGTTAATCTTGTCCAAGGAAATAGTAATATCAATTAAAGTAAGGTGTGTATTCGTGTTTAACTCTGTTTATTCCTGTATTGTTTGCTGTAGTGTAAGTATAGTGTCACTACAGATTATTCCCTTTCTAAAGCCAATTTATCCTTCAAGCAATAGAATGTTTCATTAAACATTGTGCTACACATTAAATGGCCTGTATTCGATGCATTAAAAACTATATAGTTCACACCTCTTCTTTTGCCTCCATTTTAAATTATAGATAATAATTTAGACAGTTTCTATACTTAGGATCTGATATATAACGTCTCGTACAAATTTATAAATCCAGAAGAATTTAATTAAATAAAATATCGCTGAATGAAATAAATGTTTAGTTGATTGAGATTTGTTGTTGGTTCTTATTATGCATTTTGCGGTTCCAATTCCTAAAATATCATCATTTTTGTAAATGTATTTCACTCGGGATTTAGCGATCATCTTATGGTTGTTCAAACAATTTTGCTGACGATTGTTCTTTTAAATATGCATTCAGACGTAAATATTAATCAGAAAATATGTTTGAATGCTAACATTTTTAAACAGGTGGTGAAGAATAATCTGTCGTGTATAAGTAGAGCAGAGCATCTAAATTGTATGAATTGAGATAGAAACTACTCCAAAGAGTGTCTCAATTTTATGTCACCGTTCTAATCATGGGAAATAAATGTAACCTGAGTTGAAACCCTGGGCGATGGATTAGCTTTGGAATTTCATCGAGTGACAAAATTATCTGCTGAAATGGAGAAAGCACCCGAAAAATCAAAATGTAGGCAAAAAGTTTCAAACAAAGAAATGAAGCAAGAAAAAGGTTCTTGCAAAAAATATTAAAGAGAGTTTTCACATATATAACAAAAATTCGAAATAGTAATATTGGCGTTTGATTTAGGAAATTAATGGTGGAAATAAAGCAGGAACACAGAATGTAGAATTGAATTTTAAGGTTAGCATTGATGATAATATCAACATTTTGTCAGAATAAATTAATAATTTTCATCGATGTCTTTAATACAGCATTTTCTGATACCGTTGGTACTTGGATGACACGAGAGAAAAATCTATGTCAATAACTTAACCGATCAAATACCCTGTTTTATGCCTAGCAGCTCATTTCGGAAATAATTAAAAGTGGTGAACGTTTTTGGCCGAATAAATCTCCTGCACATAATGCACAAATGCTACATTGCTGACAGATAATTGAATATATTGCTTCTGTTGGCCTAAATTTGTTAGATTTACTTCTGCGGATTTTCCTTTTACTTTTGGCAATAGGAAATGATAGTCTGCTGGTGCCAAGTCGGCGAGACTGTAAGGGGGTTGGGGAATTGTCGCGATGCCGTGGCAAACAGTCTTCGCAAGCTGACACTCGACTCTCCTCTTGGTCATCCGTCAGAATACCGATCACAGAGGAGTTTAGCGCAGATCTCTCGCCAAATCACCAAATTTACAGTGATAATGAGTTTGTACATTGTCGTCTTAACAATTCCAATAATGCGATCATGAGTAAACTTAACCAATGATCTGAATTCAGTAGTTCACCTACACATTTTAGGAAAAATCTATATCAATAATTTACATACAAACCTTTTAGGGATAACACGCAATTCCTTCGCTACATCAAGGTTGTAGTTCATGGAGAGGTGTGAGAGAAATAATGAATATTTAATAATTCCCCTTGGTATGTATTCTAAGGGTTCTTAATACCGAATAGCTACGTTGTATTCCAGAGTAGCTGTATTAAATCCAGTCTTTATCCCTCTCGCTTGCCCGTTTGTCAATGAATGAATCTTATATCATAATGCGGAGGAAACGATCTCCCGTGGTGTCTACAGCGTTGCTCCGGGTGACGAAGAATTTCCTTTGGCCTAACATCATTGGTCACGAGATGTGATAAAACATTCGCTTTAGACCTCGAGGAACAAACACACTCACTCACGCGAATACGGAAGAATTCCCATACAAAATGTGACCCAGAACCCGAACAAAAATATGCCAGTCATCCACTGCTGCCGTAGTTGAGAAGACGGTAAGAGTTGTCACTAAAACTTTGTCTAGAAACCCAAATGATGAAAGGCGAACACGGTTTCTTCGGACACAGTGTTCCATTTTAGCGCACCAAAGAAATTAAGAGTTTTAGGGAGTCGTGAAATGAACATCCATGAGGTTACGCAAGTAATGAATGGGAAAAGTGAAATAAGCAGAGGAGGATCGCGTGAACCGTTGGTGTCATGGGAGTTTGAATTCCATGCAGTAGGATCGAGAGGCCGAGGTGCTTGACGGAGTGTTTGTGAAATCTGATCTCAGTAACAAACAGAAGAGGGAGGTGAAAGGAAGCAATGCATGTCAATGTATTACTGCGTTCGTCCAGACTGCAAGAGAAAAAATAAGAAGTAATTAAGGGTGTATTAATTGACAATCTGATATATGTATGCTAAAACATTTAACAAAAATGGTTAGAATCAATGAAATGATATCGAATTATTTTGAGAGATTTTTAATACTTTTTATAATGTTAATAATTACAGAAATTTATTAAGTATAAGTAACTAAAATTATACAATAAATACGAGATTAATATAATACATGATAGATAAAAAATGAGTTTTTAATCCTCCTTATAGTAATTTCCCATTATTTGTTACAATATGGTCTTTCTATATTAATATTTAGTTTCCTTTGCCCCAATTTTCAAATACGTAGCCCTGTACATTCTTATGTGAACTTATATGGAGAGGCCTTCAACTCTATATAATCTCACTCTAATTTGCGTGCCATCTGTACACTGAATATATTCGAAATGGGGCCGAGTAACGCATCGAGGTTTCATGATTCGTGTGTCACCGCTTCCATAGTCTTTCTTGTAAACTATTAGCCCCATTGAGACTCCTCACTCGTTGGATGGTCAATGATTTCGTAATTGTCCGGTTGTGTGGAAGTGGACGAAGTGTTGGAGTGCCTCGGGAGAGGGTCCTTTAGTGAAAAGTTTTATAAATAGTATAAAAGAAGATAGTTATGGATTTAAAAATTCGCGCAGCTAAATATATTTTGTTCTAAAATTCTTTAGTCTTTTTCCAAAGAGTCAACTGTCATCTTTTCGAGAAACCCCAATAGTAAATATTTGAGTTTCAGTATTCGTTCCCTGGCAAATAAATTTTAAGGGAAGAATAATGGATGACTAAAACTAGCTATCGGAAGGTAATTTGCCGTTATATGTAAGCAGAGTAGTAACTTATCTCTGCTTTAAACTTAGATATTTGAAAACTAAACACGCTCCGACGCGGCTTGGCCTGACGACCGTAATTATAATTGACTTATAATTAAAATGCCTATTAATATTGCAATTCCTAAGGTGAAGTGCCATTTCACAATAGAAATTTTTTATATCTGCAAGTATTTTTCATGCTTAATTTCCTTCAGCATATAGTAAACATTTTGGTAGTAGGTAAGATACATAGTCTTTTATTTATTCCGGAAATTATTCTTTGAATGTTTGTGGAATACATTTATAAAATAAGTTCACTATTTTCCCAACTGGAATTCTGACTTAATATTCATCCTAAAATCCCCAATAATTACGAACAGATGCTAACGCTATTGTGAAAAATGAAGAGAGGATTCTTTTATCTTCGGTTGCCACTCAAGATAGCTTAAGATATTTCAGTTAATTTATTTCTTAAAGTAGATTGGCCTTTTACCTTAATTTCCTCATCTTCCATGCCATTTTCCTGCCTTATATAATTCTTTAAGGAAACTCTTCCGGTATTCCTTAATGATTTATTTTATCTTAGAATGTTATAATTGGCCCAGATTAGTCGATTGTGTTTGTGAGCTGGGGCACCATTTTGCGTATCGTAGCGAGGCTGACAGGGATTATGACAAAGGAATTCTGATGAAAGAGGATCCCTCCAGCTCCCTCGGCCATTCAGAGTGCTGCATCTTTTTCACAATAGAGAATTCATATGATATTCAATTGCAGAAGAGAATTAAACCTTATTTTCTAACAAAGAACTAAGCTATTTATCATTTCCAAAAAATGTGATATTATTAAAATAAAGTAAAAATAAGTATGAAGATTTGTTCCTTTGCAGCACTTAAAGCTCCCCTGTTTTCTTAGAACTATTTTCAGTTTCAAAATTTTATTATAAGTTCAAGTATTTTAACATCTGTTTGGATTTAGATACCTAAGTGATAACTTGGAATTTGCTGGGACACATTATATACATATTTTAATTTTAATCCTTTTCCATCATATTGCATTTGTTCAGAGAGGGTTTTTTATTTAAATATAACTTAGCTGAATAAAATTTTGGGTCTCAAAAAATGGGAGCCATTAAAAAGGAACAAGAATTTGAGAGTAAATTTTTTTTACTTAATCAATATCAAATGAAAAATACATGGGGATATATTCTAATCATGCATTTTATTACTAATCGTATTATGAATTCATGATCATTACACGATACTTGTTTTAGTGTATCCCATCAAAGAGATGCTACTAAATTTTCTTCGGAAATAATTATTTCATGAGTCCCATTTAACGTGCTTTTCTTTATTCTTTTTTGGGACAGTTTTAGTCCATACAGACGTACGATTATGCAATTTCACAGTGTAGGTATAACATCGTGAGAAAACAGAGATTTAGCAGCTTCATTCGCTTCTATACCTCATTTCAAGAGCGTTAACATATAACCCAGGTTGACTGACACTCGCTGGCAAACTTGGTGCAAACATTTTCGTAGAACATGCAATTTTGGTCAATATGCATCCCAATTTCGTCCCCTGGAAGGGTTTACCGAACTAAGCTGGCTAGATTGCAATAATACGCAAGAAATACGTGGTAATTCCCATTTCGGAGAAGAGTGCGGTACTCAATGCATGTAGACCACAGCGTTGCGGATAATTACATCTACATCTGCTCAATTCCCCACAAGCCGCCGCAAGGGCGTGTGGCGGAGATGTTAGGGAACCACCCGTAATTTAGAAAAAAAAACGTATGCAGAAGCCACAAACCAAACATGGTAAACTTTCATGCAAAGACCCTCTTGCCCCAACCCTTTCACACACATGCAAACCCACAAACTACCAACAAACATATACATTTACAATCTTTGAGTTTTTAATTTTGTTCCGAATTATAACTTAAATTGACTTTTAATAATCAAACCACTTATTTTTCCACATAAACTTTTTAAATAAAGTAAATAGCTTAAAAGTAAAGTGGTTTCATTATTAAAAGTCAGTTTGAAGATTTTCCACCAAGGTACGCCAGAAACTGTTTTATAACTTAAATGTTTTTAATATTTCTAAATGGAGTTCGGATTCTTACCATTATGATTTCGTATTATTCTGGGAAAGAATGAGTATTTGAATGTATCTGTATGAGAATCTATCTCCCTTATTTTATCTTTGTGGTCTACCTAAGTAGTGTTGGGCCATTATAATTCCTTTTGTGTCATCGTTAAACTCGCTGGTTCTGAATCTCTCTAAAAGTCTAAGTATCGCTTGTTTTCTTCGTATTTCAAGGGGCTCCCAGCCTAAATCTCCCAAGAGACGTGTTACACCAGTGTTCTTGTCATACATCTTTTTCGCGAATCTGGCGGATTTTCTCTGGACTTTATCTAGTTCTTTTTGCCAGATTTTCTTGAAAGGATCCCAAATACTTGCGGCATATTCTATGTGGTCTAACTAGAGCAAAATAAAACCTCTTTTTAACTTTCCCATTACATTTCCTCACCACCTGTTTAATGAAGCCCAGTTCCATTAAAGCGGATCCGCATAATGTCCTGATATGTGCTCCCCATGAAAGACGTGGTGTTAGAACTACCCCCAAATATTTTACTCGTTTAGCCGTAGTTAGTACTGAACCCTCTATTTTGTAGTTTACCTCCCGCTCGCGTTTCCTTTGTTCCAAAATTTCAAAACTGCTCATTCGTCTATATTAAGCATTAATCCCCATTTCATGCATCAATCCGAGATTGTATCTAAGTCTCTAAGAGTAGCCCGCGATCTAGTTGAGTCCTTATTTCCCTGCATATCACCGTGTCATCAGCAAATAACCTGAAATTACTACTAACGTGTGCGCTTAAATCATTAATGTAAATTAAGAATATAAGAGGCCCTATTACACTTCCCTGGGGGACGCACAAAGTTAAAATTACAATTTCACACGCCCGAAATTACAATATACGCCCTGTACCCTCCTAGCCGTCATTCGAACTTCTTACAGTCACTTCATCCATTCTATCATTCTTCCCTGATATTCTCCCAAAATTAACAAATTCATCCACTGCCTCTTTCATTGCTATAATCCTAAGAAATCAATTGATTGAAATCAATTTCAACTGTGAGCTATCTGCCGGCATTACTTTAACATCGGCATATATCAAAATGTACACATTTACGTAAATCTCAATTCTTCGATCTCCAGCCATTCTCCAAACACTGCCTCTCTCATTCTAGTATTCAAGGTCTATATAAAAAGTATCAAGAGCATTTTTTGTCTGACGTGTGTGTTAAGTGCCAAATTTAATCGTACATATGATCGCAGTTTGGCATTGATACAAGATGACTGTGCACACACCATTATCAATGTAAATTTGGCGATGCGAAATATCTGCGCTAAACTCGTCCTTCCGAAGGTCTTGAAGGATGACCAAGAGCAGAGTAGGATGTCCGATTGCGAAGACCAATGGCATCGCAATGATTCCCCAACCCCCTTTCAGTAGTACCACAGGCTATTTCCTATTCCCTATGAAAGTGAAATCCTCCATCAAAGGATCTCCATGGGATCCTAAGTGCCCTCAAAGATGCTTGCTCGCGTATCCTTAAGAGTACCCCTAACCGCAATCTGGTACCAGGGAGCCTTTGGGTCATAAAAAAGACGCTGGAAAAAGTGCGTCGAAGCTCTAGGAATGAATTTTGAAGTATATTGAGGCATTGCAGCAAATTTTGAATTAAATCTGTGTCTCCGAAACCTCTCCCGATACTTTTTATTTTAAACTTGTACATCTCTTGCTTATCCAAAAATACATTGAACAGGTACACTTACATTTCTCTCTTGCTTAAACAATTTTCACAGAATATCTTATGACGCTTGTACTAGTCTTAAAACGATTGTATAATGAAGGATCCATGCTGCTTCCGGCAATTGCTTAGGTTGATTGTTAGACAACTGTTTCGCGCCCAGTCCCGGAGGCGTCTTCGGGTCGAAGTGATCTGCGACGCAACTTGGTCGCTCTTCATAAAAGACGCTGCCTGGCTCGGAGTGCTCTTATTGCCTCTTTCTTGGCGGCGAATAGGAATTACCCTTTTTCACATCAAAGTCAGGGTGTAGGCGTCCTCACGGTTGAAATTTTGAATGCAGGAAGGACCTCCTTTGGATTTTATTTCATTAAAATATTACTAAACTTGGGTAAATTATTGAAATTAAATCTCTTTTCGTTTTTAACTTCAATAAACCCTCAAAACTTCATGAAACAATAGCCTATTTCATCGAAACCGATTGCAAGAGTTTTAAATCCAACCACATTACCTTGAAACTTGAGTTTCAATTTTATGTATCTGAATACCTCCATTAAACTTTAGAATTGCCTCCATTGAAAATTAATAAATCGAATCTGTATGAAGAAATATGTGTGCGTTTGACGGACGTGCGGAAATTTCAGCTTTGCTAGTATGACACCAGTAAAAAAGTCGGACCGGCTCATTTGGAGGCAGTCTATACTTTTTTTAATCTTGAGCGAAAAATGCTGATGGCGTGAGTTTTGGCGAGAATCAAACTTTTGTGAGGTATGCGTACCTCATATTTCCGGATGATCAAGCAACGGATCCTTGGAGACTTCCTCTTCCTTAAACTCAAGAGAGGGACCTTCCCAGGATGCATCATGCATGAAGATGTCCACCCTGCCTTTCTCCTTATTCCAATTTCCCCTCTTCCTTATCGGTCTCCGCCTCCTGGCTCTTCCTTTCTTTTGTGCTCTCTCTCCCACTCTGCTTTCAATGTCTCATGAAACATTCATTAGTTCGGCTTAAGTATCGCTCGGTCTTTGTGTCTTCCATTAATTATACGTAGATTTATATACATACATATTATAGAGGTTTTCAATGGGGTGGGACAGTTTTTCTTCCAGTCCATAGAGATATAAAAAAATGTTGAACTTTTATAGAACTTTTATGGACGAAGATATTTTCGGTGAATGAAAAATTATTCATTTTATAATACTCTTTTTCAAGTGGCTTTCCTGTTTTGTTGAATTTAATCTCAATGTCATCTTACCTCGAGAAAAACTCCCTTAAAATTTCTCAGGAACTTATTTTCCGATTCACAGTAACATGTGACAAAATATTCAAATGAAAGCTTACACATTCAGCTGTAATATGTCTGGTGATTATTCTTTTTTTTTGGAGTCGTGGGCAAAAATTCAGTGAAGGTTCAGTGAATTGTCGCTCCAAGGAAATGCCTAAATCGCGGCGAAGTCTGGATAGTAAATATGGCCACTACCTCTATTATTGGTGTTTCTAAATAGAGATCACTTCGACACTTCACAGGTGAAAGTTAAGTCATCAGACTAATTTATTGGTAATGAAAATAAAATATAGCAATCACGTTTAATGTTAAAATGCTTCCGACTTGAACGCGACGGAGGAAAAGAGTCGCACAAATGGTACTGTGTGCGAAACTCGTCCCAGGGAAAATGTAGAATTCTGATCGAGTCCCTTGACGATACATAATGAAAGGACGTACAATTAACGTGGTGTACCCTTGCGCACATGTCCTTCAGAGTTCTCAGAATCAAGGTGGATTTCCAGCAAAGTTTAATGAGAGCATTTTTCCCAGGGATTACTTTCAATAAAATTCTCACCTATTCCTCTCTAAAGAAAAGTCTCATTAGCGTTGAAAATACAGTTTCTCTGCCTTCTTGCACTCTCTCTTTCTCTCTCTTCGTCATTAGTACCTCCTCCTACCGTTACCTTGGGAGCCACTTACAAGCCGCGCACGGGCGGAGGGCCACCGGGAAAATACTTTCCCTCCTCAACGGAGCGCTCCCACCCCTCCCCCTCCCTCCCCTTCCCATCCCTCCCCTTCCCCTCCCCCTCGCTCTTCATCAGCTCTAATTCCACCAGACACTCTTTTCTCCCTTATTAATCTTCGCTTTTTATTTAAGTGTATGTGTGGGTGTGTGTACATAAAACATTTAAAGAAACTTCACCGAAATGCCGTTTGCAAAGCGTTTAAGAAACTCTCATATGGAAAAAATGCACAAGAGAAAAAACGGCTTTGTTTAAATATGTTGGTAATCCCAGTCACCTTCATCGGCGTGAGTCCCCTTCGTCGTAATTCACATTGATGAAGGTGGCCGCGACTACCAAAATATTAACAGTGAGTTTTATTGTAAATACCGCTCCACTGGCGATGAATGTATTCTGAGAGTGCCTTCTCCCATTTGGCCAATGGCTGTTGGGCAATCGGTTCATCTCGGGAGAGGGTGAGGAGCCCTCTCTCGGACTCCGGGTGACACGAGGACGAACGCCGCGGAGATGGGACGCACTGCAGTTCAATTTAATTTTCCAAGTGAGGAAATAAACTGACTGAGTAAGCATGACTTTGGGAAAGCCTACCTTTTTCAAAGTTTTATTTTTGTTCCAAAAAGTGAAAGAACGCCATACATTAAAACATGTACAGGTGGCAACATATTAATTCCATGGTAGTTGGCTCAGCTTTATGAAACTTCACGATTGTAATGTCTACTGACTTTAATGAAAGACAATTATTACGTATAAAAATATGTATTTATTTTTCAACATAGTCAACGTTAAGGCTAACACATTTCTACCAACGTGCAACAAGTTTTTCATTCCGTCACTGAGAAACGCGTTTGCGATGTTTATCGTCTGTGGCAGTGATCGGACGTCCGCTGCGTGTTTCATCAACAATTATGGCTTTTCCATGCTCGCAACCACGAAATTTTACTACCCATCGATTTACTGTAGACCTGTCAACAGCATCGTCACCATAAAATGCCTTTGAATGACGATGAATCTCAGTTCGATTAATTTATCCAGCAGTTAAAAATTCGACAATAGCACGCTGTTTAACTGGCGTTGACATTGCACTAGATCACGTCTCCATACTCTTGCTTCCCAGAATATACTCGATGAATGCAACTTCTACCCATCGTAAATGGAATGTTTTTATTATCGATTCTTAATTTCAGTGAAGTTCCATTTTTCAAATTCCTGGATTTAATACCATTCTAGGTTAGAAATGTGCATGGCTTAAGATGTTTTCATATTATTCATACTTTTTACTACCAGCAAAATTTGAATTAAATACTTACTTAATGTAACAATGGTGTTTAAGGTATATATTTTTTAAATAATATTATTTGGCCATTTGGGGAAACTCGTCTTCATTTTTACTCTTGTTACCATTTTTGATTGAGTAACAACGTTCAGTGTATTGGATAAAATAATAAAAGGGAGTTATATGGTTCAATTTTTGACCGAAAAAAATAAGTCAGTACATAGACTAACAGATATTTAAATCTATCACCTACCTATATGCATAAATGTAGCGGAAAACACGTTTTATATATTAATAAAACGATTGTAGAAGTAGACAGCTCCATTAATTAACTTGGTCGGGAATCTAATAGGTGTTGTATTTTTAATTACCCAATATTCAGATCTGGTGTCCGTGGTGAACCGTTAATTGGTTGGGTGTTGAAGGAAAAGCTTAGGATAACCGCGCTTTAGTTAACTTAGAAAATTATTCTTTTAAAAATCTTTGGTGGAGCATGGTCTTTCGTGCCGGAACCTAAGCAGACATATGGAAGATTTCTCTTGTGATTAGGTAGATACCCGTGGCATAGCTGGAAAAGGTAACGAGAAATTTAGACTTTATTATCATGGGAACAATTTTGGCAGTACACACAGGGTAATTCTTCTACTAATTCTCACTGTCATTGTTAATATTTTACCATGTTCTCACAGTGTTAGGATATCGGAGAAAGAGGATTTGAGTTTACGATAACATTCATTAGAAACGTTTTAAGTATTATTGCCAAATTAGCAAAAGCTTTCTTTAAAACTTTTATCACACATTTTATAATTATACCCTCATATTTTCATGCGTGATCGCTAAATTCGTTGGCGGAAATCTTCGGAGAGGGGTTTAGCACAGTTCAAAATAACGTTAATTCAAGCATGTTGAGGGGTACCTATGGACTCGCCAATTAGGTAGTCTTCTTATTAAATGAATATATACTCTGAGCATCAAGCAGCAATGTTTGCATAAGCACTTGCGTTGCTCTGGAAGAGAAGAAACCAATCTTTATTAGAAAACTTAATCTTATCTTGAAGAGAGGGAGCGAAAACAAAGCCTTGACTGGACAGAAGTCCTTTGAGAAGCGGCCGAAGAGAGATTAAGCTCTTGTGCTCAGGAAGTATCGCCTCGTGGTCACTTCGCCTTTCGCTCCATTCTCCTTCACCGCCACGGCGAGGGAAAGACGGCGCGCTATCCCGAAGAGCAAACGTTTCTCGTCTCCTTGGAGATGTTTGTTTATCCCTTCGATGATTCCCCGCCTACGCTCCCTGGGGTTGGTTCGTCCTTCCTCCGCCACCCTCGCGCACGCCGCTTCTCCCTCCCTCTCGGCTGGGCTATTCTTTTATTTATTGCACTGTGTGTTCTCAAGAGCCCCTCCTCCCTTGCATTTCCCATCTTGGCGATAGTTTTTTCGTCCTCGGCGGAGAGGAGGTGGAGAAAGGGGGCGGAGGAGGCGGGATGGGCTGTGGGTTGTTGAGTGAGTGAGTTGCTGGGTCCCTGGAGCACGAGCGGAGAGGAGGGGTTGGCTGGGGAGGAGGCGATGGAGAAGGAGAGGCAGAGAGGGATGCGTTGCCATTGCAGGAGAGTGAATGTGAAGGAAAAGAGAGGAGGAAAGCAAGGGAACGGAAGCAGATTGCATCGACGCCCTCTGGAACTTATAACTCGCATTCTCTTTTTTTTCTCCATCCATCTACTTCTTGGCTGCCATTTCTTTGCAAACGATTGCCGTTCATTCGAATTGATTTCGATAAACTAGCTCTGCGAATTTATTGCCGGTAGTTACAAGGTCTGTCCCAAAGGTAGTATGAATTTTTGTTGTCCTGAAAGACGGACGGACGAGCGGCGGTCTCCCTGGCTGGCTTCGAGGGAGGGGTATTTCTGGAAAGACTGGAGGCCGGTGACAGTTGGCTCCCAGCTTTTTCGGAGTGTGGATAGTTCAAATAAAAAGAGACGTTTCAGGCGTGATATGATGGAATATCATGATTAATAAAAATTGGCAATTTTCCACAAAATAAATTTTTTAATACGACCGGTTTCGATGTAACTACATCATCTTCTGGTACCAAATGATGTAGTTACATCGAAACCGGTCGTATTATCGCTACGCCATCAAAATTTGCGCGACACTGAGTAAAACCGGGGAAGGGAAAGAAACTCATGGCATGCTCAAGTCAGCCTATGGTAATACCGCCATGGGTAGAGTTTGGTAAGGTTTTTGAGTGGCAAAAATTTTTTCTGGAGGGTAGAGAAAATGTTAAAGACGCCGAACGTTCAGGACGGCCTTCGACCTCAAAAAGTAACGAAAATCTTGAAATACTGAAGGCTTTGTTGGACAGAGATTGTTAAATAAGTGTTTCCATGTTGCCAAACTTGACAACCGTTGAGGTGATGTGTATCGACTTTTGAGCGAGAACATGGGCATGAGAAAGGTGTGTGCGAAATTGGTACCGCGAAATCTCTCAGACGAACAAAAGGAAAATTCGCCCGGCGTCGTCTTTAACATCTTCTCTACCCTCCCGAAACAACTTGTGCCGTTCAAAAACACCCCATCTACCCATCGATTTGTCACCATATGCTGTCTTGAGAATGTTATGAGGTTCAGGTTCTTTCACGGTTTTGCCCAGTTTCACGCAAAATTAGATGGCGTAGTGCTATTCCAATAACCGATTCATTACGGAACCCAACGAGGTTTCGCAAACGAATGATCCAAACTTTTTAAATACTGGGAGCGAACTTCTACAGGCCTCCAGCCTTTTCTAAGACTTCTCTTACTCGAACCCAGGCAGAGAAACGGCCTCCCGTCCGTCCATCCGGGAAAAACCGGAGTCCCACTATTTTTTGGACCGACCTCGTAGCCTGAGTCCATCCAAAACATATCTCAGCTGATAAATTACCAATTTTATTATCTAATGTCAAATTATATTTAAAGGCTCATTAGAGGAAAGGCTTTATGCTCAGAGTTTTTAAAGAATATCCAAACAGCTGCAAAGACAACTTCGTTCAAGAAACAATTGGAGCGATCGATGTAACGGGATGAAGTTAAGGAGCCAATGAAAAGAGGCTTTACTCTAATCCGCACTACTAAGTGGAAATCTGGTCTGAAATAAGAATGAGAGACATTGATATAAATCGAATGATCATCGAAATATCCCGAAAAGCGTGCAAAGGGAAATCAATCGGGGTCAGCGTAAAGGACCATCAATGAATAAACAGATTGAAACAGTTAATCTGGTCAGCAGCGAGTGAATAATATGACCGTGGAATTCCAGTTTTCTTCAAATAGTCAATCGTTAAATGGCCGCCTGCTAAGTGTGGCACAAGCCAATGTTGATGCAGAAATATGAAAGTGCCTTCGATTGACGGATGACATTACAATATAAGTTGCGTGGGGGTCGAAGTGGTCCACTGGTTAGAGCGCTGGGTCAGTAACCGTAGGGCTGGGCTTCGATTACCGGGAACGCCTCAGGGCACCCTCAGCTTCACCCAGGTTGTGTTATTTTTTGGGTCCACCAGATTCTAATGGGAAACCACATCGGGGGCAAGGAAAGGAGGTGGTGGTGTAGGTGGCAACAGGTGAGGTCTACCCGTACCCGTCAGAACCAACCTTGGGATTGGTAACTGTGATTTTGTGATGCATTTTTTTCTCTGCTCCTCAGTTTTATATTTTATTCTCACTTTCAGAATCGAATCTCTCTTATACGCCATTGGAGACGATATCTAATGTTTCTATAGAATATCCGGAATATCACGTTTGTGGTTGTTTACAGAATTTCATTTTGTCAGGGAAATGGAAGTATTTGTATTTTCGGAGAGACTTATAGATAACACAGGCCTACAAAAAAAAATTTTTTTTTGGTGCCGGGAATCTTTGTGATGATTTTAACTATATTTGTAGAGATGAATCCAAATATGAAATCCGTTTTTATTTAACAGCTCTACTTTTTTAGATATGGCACATCTTACGATTAGTTGTTTTAATATTTGATATACTCCGGAAAATAATTTTCAAAGTTAAATAAATCTATAAGTATACTAATTTATAACCACTCTGCGGTGGTCCTTTTATTTTCAATAAACTGTCAATAAGTTTTATGTATATTTCTATATTGTAAGCCAATGAGATTAAAAAACAAAAATCGTTTGTATCGACTTCGGTCAAAGATTTATTGATAGCTCCAAGTGTAGTTTAAAATGTGTACTTCTTCACAATGGTAACAGGTTTGGCGCAATACCAATCGCTCATTCAACTAAAATGAAAGAAGAATACGATACAATAGCATTGGTCTTACAGAAGATAAAATACCAGGAACATCGCTGGGTAATATGATATGGGAATATTATATTAATAATTATTAATATAATATTCCCATATCATCATGTATAAGATTTTTTACGTAAGTAACAACATATCTATATTTTGAAAACTATAGCTGATAGGAAAAAACTAGTGTCATAATTGGATTCAGCACCCCAATTGTTCTTTAAATCAGCAGTAAAAGCTCCGGCACCAAAACCACTGTTGGCCTGTGTTATTAATATAATATTCCCATATCATCATGTAGAAGATTTTTTACGGTCATTGATTATAATCAATGACCGTACTGTTGGCTGGAATTTTTTCGGTTCTATTTTTTAGTTCTGTGCTAACTAAAGTTCCCATCCTAATGGCGCGAGTGATTGAAATCCGGGGCCTATATACTTTGCACGCTCTTCCGCGAAATATGTACTTTAATCACGTGGTAAATACATTGTCAGACATTTTATTGCCCGTAAATCATGGTGGCCCACCCTTTTTGGTTGGGCCCGTCCACAACGTACTTTTGTGATAGCGTATACGACCTGCTCATCGTAGTGGTGTGGGATGAGGTCAAAGAAAACTCATCACCAATACCACGAGTCGTAGAAATGGTCGCACAAAGGGTTTCAACGCCATTCTCCAGGGGAGCATGTCGTTGTTTTCAGATATTTCTGTGTTGTACTTTCCATCATTTCTGATGTATGGATCAAATTACTTTCTTTTTCTTATCATGGCTTCAAAATATTACCTACCACATTCCCTTGTACATCTTCAGGCTCCTTCAGTTGATATCAAAGCACTCATTTGACTCTCTGAAGGAGCGTTACGTCTAACCTAAAGTACCAATAAGATCAGGTATTACCGCACATAACTCCAGTTACGCAGGAACTCTTTAGGTTTCAGCTTGTAGAAGGGGGCACTCGTTGCACCTAATGCGGTCTCATTTCGCCCCAAGGATCCCGAGAGAAAGGCTTTCTCCTCGTCTCTCGCATCACAACTACACCGTCCCGCTCACTTTGCCCCCCACCCTCCTACCCCGAACGGCGATGGGTTTCAAAAGGAGGAGCATTCTCCCTCCCCTTCTCGCATTTGCATTTACACGCTTAGAGGAAGGGATTTCTCTTCCCGGACTCGTGTTCCGGGTAAGGGATCTTTCGCCGCCTACTGTGGACTTAGAGATAATCTCTCGTCCTCCGGAGTTCGTGAGCGTGTTTGTGTGTCGACCCTATGCTTTGGAGCGGAAGCTTTGGAGGGACTCATGAAAAGCCCCGAAACACGGCGATGTTCCCCATATATACACTCCGACCGACGCTGGCCTCGCGGGAAATCTCTGGCTCCCAAGGGAATGAATATAGGGCGGTGCACGAGCGCAAATGTTAATGCCGGAGTTGAAGAGTGAAACTCGTTTGTGGGGTTGGATGGGCGTCACCCCCATCCCCCTCACCTGCTTCTCCCTCTCTCTTCGCCTTTACTAGGGAATAGCATTTTCAAAGACACAGTGTGTTGATTAATTGCGCCCCCCTGGCCTCGTCCGGCGTCACATTTCTTTGAAACGACCGCGTGCCTCCTCCCTTGGTCACTTCCCATTGTGTGTCAGCTATTATTACGAGGAACACGTGACAGATGCTTTTGGCGGCCATGGTGACCAAGTCTCGGTGACAAGCTGCGAGAAGGATACTACCGACCCTAGGAATATTGTTTTCGCGTGTAAATTCCAAGGAGTAATTAGAATGTGAATTACAATTGAGAATGGCGACCATTTTTTCCTTGCAGCCTGATTGCGGTAGCAATCTTTCTGAAGCTTTACCGTTTGTGAGTACTGAATATTTATTAATGTACAATACATTGTTAATATCTTTGTATTGGATTTTTATATGTGATCACTATATATCAATAGATTTAGAGAAATTAAACAGATTGACTCAAGATATGGCATTAGATGATTTGGTCACAACTACATCAGTGTCCTCTTGGTACGTAGGATAAATTAATTGATAGCATTTATCACTCATAAATTTCAATAAATAAAAATATACAATTTAAAGGTGTAATCAATTAACAAGCCAAAAATTATTCACTGTAAGTACCCATTACTATCCTGTCTTACATTGCGAATATTGATCGCTAGTATTTTAACCATGATTAACTTAATTAATTTAGTCATCTGTTAGAAAATATGTATTTAGTATCCTTTGAAACATGAAAGCAACCACTTTATGCCTGTAGAGATTAATGACTTGAGTTCTTTTATTTGTCATCATTCATTTCCTAGGAAATATTTTCTCTTTATTAGAGACTCATTATAAAACATTGTAGCAGCTTTATTTTTGTTTATGATCACAAAGTGTGTCACTTTCTTCAAGTTATTCTTCGTTAAACTGAAGGCTCAAATAATTTAGTAACTAAATCAAAGTCCATAATTAGGAAAAAATATTATTACATCGATTGATTGTATGCTACGCGTTTAAAAGATGTCATCAGCGACATAAAAAAACTTTTCAAAGTTCATGGTGGGGCACAAATGGGGTTGTCTGGGTTCAGGGGAGATCGGAGGGAGAAGGGTGGTGGGAGGATGGATGCTATCAGCCACAGTATGCAGGGTTTGCTGTTGTCGAAATGGGGGAGACATGGAAGGTTAGAACCTATAGGAGGATGACCGACAAATGCGATATTATTTATTATTTTTCTACCTTATTCTGCTTCAACATTATCCTTTGCCCCGGTACTGTAATCTTTGGATTTCTGATAAACTTAAGAAAAATATGTAGAACGTAGGTCGAATGTAAGATATTTGTCAGACGCCTGGCATAAGTACGCTAAACTCATTTCTCGAGGATATTATTCGATTTAAGACTAGTGTCTAGGTTAAACTTCGCTTCATTCAGTAAACTTCTTTCTGCTTGACCTACGTATGACACAACAGGTATTTTATTGACATGGTTAAACACCACTATCATTGCCGACGTTAACTTTGTCTTTAGAATTACTAAGCTAAGCTCTTTTTAATGCTTGATAAGAATGTAAGAGGAAATTTTGAATTTATTTTAAGGAAAATTGTTAGCTGTTTGTTATTTTATCTTACTTAGAAACTATAGTATAAACTATTTAAATTATTTGAATATATAGTAAGGTGACGTAATTCCAGTATTGAATTTCTTCTCGGTTGAAAAACTTAGTAACCTTTAAATGAGGGAGATTCTATAGTTTTTTAGCATTCTAATAAATAAAACAGTGTCTGGCGTAACTTGTATTTTTACCTGATGATGTTATGCTATAA
Source organism: Hetaerina titia (assembly GCA_037158775.1). Lineage (NCBI taxonomy): Eukaryota > Metazoa > Arthropoda > Insecta > Odonata > Calopterygidae > Hetaerina > Hetaerina titia. The sequence goes on from CM073772.1 coordinate 22,070,912, forward strand.
CGAAACCTGGGTCGTGAAAAATAAAAAGTTATGTGGAAAAGCAAAGTGGTTTGATTTATAAAAACGTCAGCATTCTAATAAATGTTATTGCGTTAAGGTCTTCATAGGAGCATTCATGACGGGGAATCACCATTGATGTTTAGTAAGATATAGTCACTACGGATTCTTGAGGTAAGGAATCCACCTAGTCCCCTGATGTTATTTGGTCCTTGACTCTTGGTGTCTGAAGGATCACAAACTGGCATTTAGTATCTTTCAATGTGAAAGTTACCTCAAACAATAAGTGGCACTCCTTCCCTTTTCCTTCGATGTAAACTGGATGCTTTCAAGTTAGCTCTTGAGAAGTAAAGTTAATTTACTTAAATAGCAATAGCTATCTGTGCAAAACTATCAAATTCAATCAAACTATGTTTATCTTTTTAACTGTAATCTACCGGTTAAGGTAGATTTTTAACGGATGCAAGCTACCACCATTCTACCAAATGGTATAGTAATGTTTCCCTTGCCTCTTTTCCAAAGGAAAACACCAATTACTACGAAGGTTGCTATTTGTATTTGAGCTCAATCATAAGAAGACTAATTTATTGTTGAAAATGGCTTTATTGTTTTTCGATGTTTTCTCCATGATAATCAATACACTTTTGCATGCGATCAAACCAATTTTCGTAACGCTTTTTCCACTCCGATTGAGGTACTTCCAAAACATGCTCTTTGAATACATTAACGACTTCTTCAGTCGCCGAAAAAAGTTGGCCACGCAATTTTTTTCTTAATAAACGGGAATAAAAAGAAGTCATTTGGTGCTAAATCAGGGCTGTACGGAGGATGACCCATCAATTTAACGTTTTTGGCCAGTCGAAAAGGTAGTTGTTTCAGCCGAGAACTTGCATTGTCATGATGAAGAATGATCCTTCGTTGCAAATTATTTTTACGTATTTCGCCAAGACCTTGTGGCAAACAAATGCTTGTGTACCTGTCAGAACCCACGGTTGTACGGTGCTCTAATGATACGGTTGCCACATGTCCAGTTCCTATCCCGAAGAAACAGCCGATCATTTGCTTCGATGTGCTACGTGCACAAACTTAATTTATTGTCAATCCTACTTCCCATTGCAACAAGACGTGGGTTTATTTTTGGCCCGGCGGCGGCGGATAAGAGCCTCGTCTACCAATCCATGGGTCGCGGGTTCGATTCCCACCAGGTTGGGATTTTTTACAACTAGGGCTTGGGTGTTTGTATTTTTGATACTGTTGTGTTATCATTGCTGCTGATGTAAAGACCAAAAAGTGCTGTTTTCGGATCAAGAAGAATAAAAAAATAAATCAATTTTGTCGGATTTGGCTCGTCTTGGAAGAACCATACAGTAAATTACTGTTTTGTTTCGGGCTCATACGAAAAGATCTAAGATTCGTCATCTGTGCAGATGTTATACACAGCTTTTGATGCACCGCGATTTTATTTGTTGAGCATTTCTTTGCACCAATCGACACGAGCATCTTTTAATGCTTTTGTCAAATTATGTTGAATTCAATGTGAACAATTTTTTTCACTGTTAAATTTTCATACAATATCTTATTAATACTCGTCATACTAATCCTCAATGATGCCTAAATCTCACGATAGGTCACATGACGATCTTCCTTTAATTTTTCTGGCATAGCCTTCACGATTTTCGTCGCTGAGCGAACCGCTGCCATGATGTCAGTCGTTATACCAGTGTTTTACAGTGGCAAAGGATGGTGTTTCATCGCCAAAACTGGAAGAAATTTGATCGTTGCAATTCTGTCTTGATATTTCACGTCGAAATAATAGAACATCGCACGAAAGTGTACACGAGTTAACTCCATTTTTTCAATGAGACAAAATTTTTGAGTCTTTGTAAACAACATTAATCGATCTAAAAACCAAATTTCTGACGAAAACGTTAAAAGGGTAAGCTTTCAGATGGAAACGCCAGACGCCACCTAGAGCACTTAGTGTTGTTAAGACTCAAAATATAAATAGCAAACGTCGTACAACCCCTCCTTTAACCCATCCAAGTCCCTCCTCATCTCTGCGTGCTTCCTTTCTCCCTTCATCTCGTTCAATAGCCCAATCCTAGTCCTGCCTTTTCCTCGTTTGCCTAAAATCTCCTCTCTATTACAGTTTTCCCCTCCCATGGACTACGACCTTTGATTTGGTGGAAGGGCTTGTGCGTTCCAAAGACCCGTAGAGCTATGCTGGCGGGAGTAATAATAATTGTTCCTGGAAAGGTCACACAGATAGGTCGAAGGATATGAGCCAGACGAAAGGTAGTCCACACAGCGTATGTTCCTCAGTGAGGCGGCTGCAGAGGCATCTGATCCCAATTTTGGACATTGAGTGATGGTGTCATGTTAAAAACACTATTGAGGAAGGCAACGGGAAACTACCTCAACTATTATTCCCAAGCACAATGATGGACAGTATAGAGAAATTGAATCCTGTCAACAGCAGGACTCGGCACAAGGGTCCGTGTGTCGTGCCCGGCAGCGGAGGAGGCAAGGCTTCCACGGCCGTCATCACATGAAACCCATCCAGGGGAAAAATAACAGCAGCAGGACAGAAGACGCAGAGGAAGACGAAATTAGTTAGAATAGGAATATGGAACGTCAGAACAACGTTGAGGACTGGAAAATTAGAGAACATTAAGAGAGAGATGGAAAGAGGTAATACAGATATCTTAGGTCTATACGAGGTGTGATGGTAGGATAGCGGGGATTACTGGAGTGATAACTATAGAATAATATACAGCGGCGGTGACGAGAACCAACGAGGGGTTGCCGTAATATTAAATAAAGGGGTAGAAAGAGGCGTGGTCGATATAGAACAAGTAACTGATAGAATCTTACTCGTAGAGATTAAAGCAGAGCCGACGAACGTGGTCATTGTTCAGGTATACATGTCACCGTACAACCACAAGGAGGAAAACGTCGATACGATATACGATGAGTTAGACGATATAATCGCGTGTGTTATTGCAGGGAAAAATTAGATAATGATGGGGGATTGGAATGCGACGATAGGTGAAAGAAGAGATGTTGATGACGAGGGGGACAGCGGTTTAGGCACGAGGAATGACCGCGGAGCGAAAGTGGTTTTATTTTTAAAAACGTCAAAACTAAATCTTGGTCATCAGCAAAACAATATTTATATTTCATTATGAAATGCACTGAATTGATTCGTATTTTAATAGAAAATTTATTCTGCAAGAAGTGATGTGAAAAAGGTTTTAACATCGAAGGAAAATAATTCGGCTCTGGTTGGTGAGAAATTACCTGGATAATGAGGCAGCTAATTCCTTTGAATTTTCAATGCTACATATCTAGGCAAATTTACCAGTATTTCTCAAATTCGAAATGGTTCTGGAAGCTATTTTGTGAGTTGGAACTCCGTCATATGAAACCATTGAACGGATGTTGATTTTTACATTTAAGGGGGCCATTTGACCTGACTGTAAGGGAATTTCATCAAGTTAGGGAATATTATCTCAGGTGTTGACTACGCCTCAACAGGTAGTAAGCATGGGGATAGTAAAGAAACTTTACACTTCCACAATAAATACGAAATATTTCGCGATCGTGGTTTCGATGCTACTACGCATCATCATCAGGTAGTAACCATGTTTTTAATTCTGTTTTGATAATGTCGTTGAGGCTCTGTGTTAGAACTTTTTTTATCAAAGCATATACCTGTATCTTTATAAGAGATATTTTCAAGGAAATCCTCACATATTTAGTTGTAAGATATTTGAATTAGCATTACCATTACCTAATCTTTGTAACCTTTCGTGGTCACCAGATTATTACTTTAAACTCTCTTGACGACACTTTATTTGTGATCCTGTGCAAATGACTTGTTTTAAACATTTGAAAATGTTAGTGCCTGAATATGAATATTCATTATCTTTATTATTTAACCCTAAAGTTACTTAAAAGTTTACCCCCTTCAATATTATGAAGGGGCAAAGGAGAAGTGTGAGCTGGAGGAAACTTCCGAACTTTTTCAATTTCTTCTTGTTTTGGATTTTGAAAAGTCACCCTTGGGCAGATTGATCACTCCTTCTCAGAACACAGGAACGTGAATGTTTTTGGAAACGTTCGGAATGAGGTGACTTAGGGTCACTTGGGGACTTTTAACACGCGAAAAGTTTCTTCTAGATCTTCTGGAACTCTCGGGCATACGATGTCCTCCTCCAGAGATCTCACTCGAATATCGAGATCGGGTGGCTGCGAATCATGTTAATAAGGCAAGAGCTCTCTTTAGAGCAGGTGGCTGTGGTGAGAAAGGCCATCTCTCCTCCTTCTGCTACCGCCTCCTTCGCCATAGAAATATTTGGGTTGCGTTGGAAGCGCTCAAAGCTGTTGCTATCCGTAGCGAATCAATGCAAATCCCCACCTGCCGACCTTATTTTTCTCTACATGCATACTTGTGAGAAGATTTTATTATATAATTATGATGAATTGCCAGCGAAATTCGTTGTACCTAATAAATCGTCGTGGAAATTTGTAAATTTCAATGAGCCATACATTTTTATTTCCCTAAAGTGGAGGCTGCATTTACTACTCTATGCGTTATAGTTATGGAATACATTTATTTATAATTTATATAAGTTGACTTTTGCCGTAGAAGATAAATTTGGAAAGTAACTGATTACGCTTTGAGTATTTAACAGAATCACAGCTTAGGGAAGTGATGAAGCAGTTAACTGGTAAACCGCTTCTTCGACCATCAGATTGAAGTAGGCAAATGCGTCAGTGCCCATACAAGGTTGACCATCTACTCTGGTCTAATAACAAATTGGGGAAGAGTAATGTAAATGATTGCTTTCAATGGTATCTCAGTACAGCAATCCACGGGTGGATCTGCGTAAATTTGGTGGAATACAGTTCCGTTTTTCGCTCTGGTGGGTTTGTATTTAGGTTCGGAATTAATGGCGATTCCACTCTCGACGATCGAGGCGGTAAGTTCTTTTTATAAACTTGAGTTTTTTCTTTTTTGCCCGTTGCCTTGCAAGAACAGATTTCATCGCTCTTTAAACACATAATTATATATTCACTTCATTATTTTTATTGCAATAATGAAATGGGAACGGATTTCAAAGTGATCCCTTCCGATGAAATACATTAGATTTTTTAGCCACGCAGGGGTTGCGATAACGTCTTTACGTCCATCTACTCGTGCGTGAAATGAGGAATTACCTTATCTCACATATTTAGGGACACTCATCTCTAATTATCATTAGAACTCTTATGTTGAACTTAAAGTTACGTCACAAAACTGCAGTGGTACCTTTTCTTTTGCATTACGCTTGCTCTCATTTTGGACCAGGCGTTGCAAATGTGAGCATTTTTTTTCTGGATGAATAGTTTGTGTGATCAAATGGCATTAGTAAAATTCAGCTCTGTTGACGAATGACGCATTTAAAGCGAGAAGCGTTTCTGGCCTTCGAGTCGTCACAGTTTTATTTGAACCTGCTGGAGTGGGGGATGGGGGATGGAATGGAGAGGGGGTAAAGTGGAGATGGTTTGAAACGGAGGGTGGAGGGGTGAATAGGATTGGGACGACATGGAGGGGTGAAACGGAGAGAATGGGACGGAGAGGAGGTTGAATGGAGAGAGGGCGAGCGTGGTACTGCAGGGCCGGTCGATACTTAGTGGGAGGGTGCGCCCCTGTTCCTGGGAGGGGGCACTTGTGGGGTGGGTGGGCATATCATCACAGCCAGGGGAATAGTTGGTAAAAAATTGATAGCCCTTAGAAATAGTGAACAATGCGAAATCTCTCCCACGTGACCAATCTTTATTCCCGCATTTGTGGGCGGATGGATCAAACCTGATTGAGCAAACCAAAGTCTTTCGCCGATAATTCAGTCTCTCTCTCGAGGCTGAATTATCGGCGAAAATCGAGATTCCACCAAAACGAGAAAAAGGACTCTTCATTCCACGTCAAGTTACGGGCATTGCTAAACAATTTTTTGCGAACATGCTTAATGGTGTTTTGTGCGCCCTACCTACCAGAGGGAGAAGAGATGCTCTTAGGATGCCTGTGATACTATGATGGATGTCATTTATTGATAGAAAGGAGAAAAACAATCCATCTGACCACTTTAATTTTGATCATTTTTTTCCATTTCCATCCGAATAATATACATTTGCAAACATTGACCACTCACACACAGGAAAAGAGTGGCAGGCGGATTAACGCATTCCAGTCCGAATTACTCCTCAAAGTCATAAAGCATAAACTATTTTGAAGCCCGTTTTGCTATGCGCTTCTCTTTTTATTTTGTGCCCGTAATTCCTCCCGTATATTTTCCCTGACGTATACTTTCCCTCTGTTTTGCTTGCGGAAAAAGAAATGTCGTCCCCGGAGGGAAATATTTTGAAATTCCTCTCGCACGGGTTGTAAACAGAAAGGGTGCCATCCCTCGCGGACGCTGACGAAGAAGGAGATAAAAAATGCATCGCGACGTGCTCACCGGGGCGGAACGGCTTGGCGAGGGAGGGTAGGCTGTCGAATTGCGTTTGGGAGAGGGCGTGCAGCCATTACCGAAAGGGCGGGAGGGGGGTAATGCGAAAGGCAGAGCGCAGGGAGCGCCCTCCCCGTCACTCCATTAAAGCCCAACTTTATCCCAATCTGTGCAGAAGGCTTTTCCTGCCCCCTCGTCCCTCTCTCTTTCATTCCGAAACCTTTGTCTCACCTGTCCTTCGCTCCAATCAAAGGCCGACCCGCCTCTGGGGCACCGAGGCGCCATTCTCCGGCCACCCCTGTGTCGTTCCTTGCCCGCGCTCCCCTTGACGACGCCCCAGATAAAATGAAGTGAGATCTAACGGGGGTTGGCGGTGTGGGGTTCCAGTGTTGATGTGGGAGGCGAGGGAAGGGACGATGGGGGTGAGTTTGCGGTTGGTAAGGTTTTGATAATGGTGGAAAAAGGAAGAGGGAGTTTGGGGCAATGGTTTCATTGTTGCGAATTGGGCAGAGAGAGCGAGAGGGGAGGAAGGCTTGAAAGAAAACGTTCCTCTCTTCGGAATACGTACACTACGACGCGATGTGCCGAGCATCACTCAGGCAGATTTTACCCCATGTTATCGCAGAATTATAAGACAAACGAATATCTGTATTCGCAAATCTCATGCCTCATAGGAGCCGTATAATAGTAGTAGCCTTCCATTTATTTCATACCATTAGGCTTAGTGGTGTCGAATAAATGTCTTCTGTCGCATTTAGACCAAATGCTATCTTTAATTTTCCATTTGTACATTTATAAAGCTATAAATAAGAAACCAATGACCGTCATCGATCGAGAAAATAGAGACATTGGGTTTTGTGTGCTTTAAATCTTCACTCCTGACGCCCTCTTCCCTGACGACGTCTTCTAAGGTAGGGTTGTGGGAGGGGGGGAGACATTTAAACGTGTGTTTTCAATGGTAAGCATTGTTGAAAGTGCAGGCAATACGCGTCTCAAGAATTCTCTGTCCATCAGCTGTTAATGCGATGGCTATTCAGAGAGCAACCTCCCTTATTCTATTAAAAATACATTGGAATAGATATAAGACATTAATTATTTTCATCTCAAGACTTAACATCTCTCCTACTTTATACATATTTGCCAAACAGATTTTTACAATTGTCATATCTCTGAACTTGTTTAAGAATTCCGACAGCATTAAATTCTGCCGCGTGAAATCGCAGCCAAAGGATGAAGGCATCTTGGAAATTCTGGTTCTGGTGGCCACAATAGAGGTTTCAAATAGAGGATTTTTGGCTTAGATATATCGACAGTATTGTTCTTCTCTGGCCACATGGAACTGAATCCCTGAAAACTTTCATTTCCAGCCTCTATGCTTCGTCCTCTGTCTCCTTCAATTCTACGGTTTCCTCATACCAAATCACTTTCCTAGATGTGAACATATCATTAATAGACCAAAATTTCACACTTCCGTACATACTCGTATTAAACCCACCAAAAAACAATAATACTTAAATTATAACAGTTTCCACCCATATCACACCAAACGCCCCATTCCTTATCCCCTATCCAAAAGAGGACACAAATCTGCAATGACCCCGACTCCCTTGATAATTTCCTCTCAAATGTACACTATTCCCTCCTCAAACGAGGTTATCCTGAATCCCTCGTTAACGAAAGAATCCAAAGACATGCTCAAGCTCCCAAACCTTCCACCACCGTGGAAATCCACCCTCTTTTAATTTGTACCACATATCTCCCTGGCCTAGAATCTCTGCGATTAATTCTAAAAGACCCTACCCTATCCTCAAAAACAACAATTCCACCATCAATCTTGTTCCCAAATGCACCTCTGTCATTTCAAAACGCCCCGCCAATCTATCAGATCTTCTAAAATCAATCAAACCACTCCTTAAATACCTGTCCCATCCTTAAACTACTCCCATGCCCTGCAATAAACCTACATCTACATCTACTCAATACCCCGCAAGCCGCCGCAAGGGCGTGTGGTGTCTTAGGGCACCACCCGTAAATTAGGAAAAAAACCGCATGCAGAAGCCACAAATTTAGAGCCCACAAACCAAACATGGTAAATATTCATGCACGAACCCTTTCGCCTCAACCCTTTCACACACATGCAAACCCACAAACTACCAACAAACATACACATGCACAATCTTTGAATTTTTAATTTTGTTCCGACGTGTAACTACAATGTTTTTAATATTTCTAAATGGACTTCGGATTCTTACTATTATGATTTCTGATTGTTCTGAGGAAGAATGAGTATTTGAATCTATCTGTATTGGAATCTATCTCCCTTATTTTATCTTTGTGGTCTGATCTACCTGTTGTGTGTGGCCATTATTATTCCTTTAGTGTCATCGCTAAACTCGCAGGTTCTGAATCTTTCTAAAAGTTTAAATTTCGCTTATTCCCTTCGTATTTCAAGGGGCTCCCAGCCTAAATCCCCTAAGAGACCTGTTACACTTAGGTTCTTGTCATATATATTTTTCACGAATCTGGCGGATTTTCTCTGGACTTTATCTAGTTCTTTTTTCCTGATTTTCTCCCAAGGATACCAAATACTTGCGGTATATTCTAAATGTGGTCTAACTAGAGCAAAACAACACCTCTCTTTAACTTTCTCTTTACATAACCTAGATGCAAAACATCTCCTATTTTCAAAACCAGAATCCCATTCCTCTCCTACCTGCTTTTTAACTCTCTCTCACCAATTCCCTCCTCCTCATGTACCTCCATCGATGTAGTTTACCTTCTGTTGTGCCAACTTTGCCCTGCCATCTATATTGAACAGTGTACCATATCATTCAATATTAGAATTAATAACCACCGGGTCTCATGGAAGAATTCTTCCCTGATTGGTATTCTCCCAATCCCCAAACACGCCTCCGAACACAACACTCCCTTTGAAAAATGCTATAGTGTATTTATCTTAGCATCACTCCGACCCTCAGACCCTCCACTGAAACTCAATACAATAGAGCAAACGTTTATCTGGCTCCTAAATTCCTGGAATTGCCCACGTATTAATATTATACATTAATACCGATCTTCACCTATTTACATCCTCCATTCGCCCCCAATACCTTCCATATTATCGCGGCCCTTCAAAAAATCCCCCTCCCCCTCTTTCCCTTGCAAACATTTCCCCGCCTTCCCCTTAAATATAGCGTTTCCAGCCCGTTCCTTTCTTTTCCTCAGTTCCGTCCTTCTCTTCTTTGAGAAAGGTGGTATATTCCACCAAAAATTCGAAACCTCGCGAGTTTCCTTGCTTTTTTGTGTGGTTCTGTGTTTTTGTCATTGTCCACTAGTGCTAAATTAATATACATTATATTTTAATTACTAAATTAATATACATTATATATATATATACAACATCATATATATATATATATATATATATATATATATATATATATATACATTCAAACACGAAATACCGCCATATGGCGAATAAATATTCATTCAAATTGAAATAGAGATAAGGAAAATGGTAAAGGAACACATATAAAGGACAAACACAACAGAGGTGGGGATGGCGGATGTGAGCAGATCACGAATGTAAAAATATTTTCCTCGACCGGGACTTGAACACCGGATCTCTCCACTTGCCGGGCGGATGCTCTAAACCACCTGAGCTATCGAGGAAGAGTACTTTTACATTGAAATCTGCGATCTTATAAAGCGCCAAAGTGCTCCGAATCATCGCCCAGAAGATGGCGTTAGGGAGCTGTTACACCCACCAAAGGAGAAATTGACAAACAGAAGAGGAGAATGGACAGTAGGTTAGCAAGCATACAACATCATAAAGGATAGGAACGGTGCGTTTCATGGCACGCATAGCCAGAAGAAGAGACGAGCCACATTGGCCAAATACACATTCAAACACGAAATACCGCCATATGGCGAATAAATATTCATTCAAATTGAAATAGAGATAAGGAAAATGGTAAAGGAACACATATAAAGGACAAACACAACAGAGGTGGGGATGGCGGATGTGAGCAGATCACGAATGTAAAAATATTTTCCTCGACCGGGACTTGAACACCGGATCTCTCCACTTGCCGGGCGGATGCTCTAAACCACCTGAGCTATCGAGGAAGAGTACTTTTACATTGAAATCTGCGATTTCAATGTAAAAGTAAGCACGAGCGTGAGGGCAAACACACACCTCCCTTGTCAAGTGTATACTGGATATATGACGGTCAGTTTCACGCGACGTCCATAAAATAGTTGCATGATATGCTGAGAAGTTCAAAGAAGTAACTAGGGAAGCGTTTTAGGTCCTGGGAGGTTTTTGGTGGCTAAAAGATAAGCTGTGTTAAAAACTCCTAAAGTTTTTCTCATAACCAACTGCGAGATACGTAATCCTTGACACCAGCAAAATTGCGTACCATGATTTTGGAATATTTTTGCCTGGATCTTTGACGTTTTGAGGTGGGGTTGATTAAAAGAAAAACGATTAAAAGCTAGGTTAAACTTACTAAATAAAGTCAGAGCCGTATACTTCAGCACCGATGTCATTCAAATTATTCGCACTCCTACATGCATTTTTCGCTTTCATCATGTCTATAAAATTCGGGAATTAGATGCCAGGACTAGCAGACTCAAAGACTCTTTCCCACGGACAATACGGGATAGTAACTGTAGGATAGAGAAAGCAAAAATTTCATTTGTCACCCTCAACGTCTAGGGACTAAATAGTTTTTCTTTAGGTAATTACTTTATTAGCTTGTTACTTACGCTAATCTTGTGGGTTTTGTTGTTAAATCCCTTCCCTCATTATCTCATGCGACTGCCATTTAATGAACATAGTGCTCATTACAGTATTGCCTGCCCTGCTTTGTTTGTTTCCAAGCTTCTCCTTCAATCGCTCGTCTATCTCTGTGTGGGGGACGCCTCCGCTGATTGCCTGCTGCGGTGTGTCACGTTTCCTACCTGTCTTTGGGGGCAGTGACCAAGTGAATTTTGTAGTATAATACCCCCTCCTTACTTTTTAATTGTGCATGACCTGTCTCGTTATGGTAGGGGCATGTTTAATAAATGGTTTTGGTTATTTTTATTTCCTATTTTTTCTTAACAAATAACACATTTCTTGGGTGAATTAACCTTTGATTTGAATTAAGTATTCCTCCTGTATGTGTACGAATTTTAATTTTACTTGATTTTTTTACGAATATTTTTCCTCGTTCCCTTCCCTCATACCCTCCTTTATCACTCAATCTTCCTACCTGTTGTTTGCACCCCCTGTTACATACTTTTTGGTACATCGTAAGGTGCCTATATCGATGTACTAAGCTGGTCTAGTCGATACTCGATGGTCTAGGCTGAGATTATTTTCCTGAATGAAAATTTTCATTTTCGCTGAGGGCTGTTACTCGTCTTCCTTTAAGGAGATTGCTACCTAGCCATTAATGTTGTGCGTCCGATTGAGTCCTATATGGTCCCATAAAGTTTCATTTAGTTAGTTCGGGGAATCACAGAGCTTAAGGTTAATTTGTTCACCTATTTCCTTCAGACTGTTAATAATTACTGAACAGAATGCCTTGAAAATAGCGATAGGTTATTACTATTGGTGGTAAATAAATATCATTTGAGAGTGCAATGAATTGAAATCTGTTTTAAAATTCTACATGGTAAAATAATGAACTCTTTGAGAGTGTTGAGCATTGCTTTTGGTAGTAATTTTCATTTGGTTAACTACGTATCTTCTGACTACTTTAAAAGGAAAAATAATGTAAGCCAAATGAACAAAGATATTATATTCCATTGGCCGTGCAAAAGATATGCTCGATGAATGACACAAATGCAGATTCTGCCGTCAAGTTCTCAAAAATGGAAACCGAAGATAGGATTGTCACAGCACAATTAAAAATTCTGAAGGTGGAACTTCTATAAGTTCGATTTAGGTGTGGGATTTTCGACGGACATCCGGGGAAATTAACTTTATACTATGACGAGAATCATTTGAATATGTAAATTAGCGCCATTTATTACATCTTAGTTTTTACTTTGTTTATACTCGTATGAAGGAAAAGATAAGAATGGTTGGAAATTCTCGCACAAGTAATTGAATGAGACCCTTGGCGAAGGGTTGTTCGGAATGGATGTTGCCAGATGCATTTGAAGCTCTTCCGTCGAGCTGATGAGAGGTGAGCTGGTGGAATTGAGGCGGAGGGTGGAAGACGGAAGGCTTTCATCGCCCTTGATCGAGGCCTCTCGAGCGACTGGCCGTTTTCCCCCCCTCCCACCGCTTTTGAGTAAGGGTTACACCCCACTTTCACCCCTCCTCTCTTCTCCTAAACTTCCCCACCCTCTCCACGTCTAGACTCCCTTCTCATCTGCTTTGCTTATCCTTTGACGACAAAGCCCAATAAAAAGTGCTTTTGAGGTTTGTTGGTGAGGGCGGATGCTGATCACGAGAAATACCATGAGTGAGGGGTTTTTGCTGAAGTTGAAGGAAGGGAAGGGAGATATCTCGACTCATTGCCTCTCTTGACCTCCCTCCCTCATGCCATTTATGGCTTGTTAAAACCTTCCGGATAAAGAATATCCACCATACAAATATTTAATTGCTTTACATATCTTTTAACCGAATGAAGTAACTGTTTACCTCAATCGAAAATCCAAGTATGGTTTTTTCTGGTTTGCAGAGTAAACCGGTGCCTGAGAGCAAACCGTAGCAGTTTAACTGTAGCATAAAACATTGATTTTGCAAGCTTTATAATGACAATTGACTTTATTTTCATATTTTAGAAATTGCAGTATAGTATCATATTACGTTCAATCCGAATTTTTGAATTTTAACAATGAAATTTTCGTTTTCAAAATTTTTCTACATACGTCAGAGAACAACTTAATGGTTTTCAAAATAAGCCAAAAAGTCAATTTTCTTATGCCTCACACTTCGATGAGGATATTAATTTTTTTATTCATATGCAATTCAATTAAGTGACTGACTGACTGAGTTAGTGGTGTTCCATAAAAATTATTTGCGAGCATTCACCTCTAGACATTCACCATAAAAAAACCCAACTCAAGAGCCGAAATTCAATAAATTAGCATTACCTTCATCTGAAAAATAAAACAGTTTCTGGCATAATTTGGTGGAAAATCTTCATATTGGCAATTGAAAATTAAACAACTTGGCTTTTCCACTTAAAATTTTTTATTCTCAAGACCTAGGTTTCGTTATGGTATAAAATCAATGCATATATATTTTTAACATATTGCTATATAATTAAATATTATATAGTTATAATAAATTGTAAATAAATATTTTATAGTTATATGATATAAATATATATTTTACCTGATGATGTTACACCATATCGTAACCTTGGTCGTAAGAATAAAAACTTTTAAGTGGAAAAGCCAAGCTGCTTAATTTTCAAATGTTCATCTGAAAACATCACTCGCTACGACATGACGACCAAAGGAGTATATTATGAATTTCATATATTCAGAGAAAGAGCGTAAAAGAACCTAAGTGAAAATTTGCTGATGTTATGATAAAAGAAAAAGAAATTCGTTGACGTTTAAAATAAATTAAACAATAACATTATGCTTAATAGAATAAAAGCGTTTGAACTGTATATGATTCGTGAAGAGTAGTTATTATTAAATATGGCCGCTGGTTTTATTTACAATACCACAATCCTGTATCCATAGCTGCTTACAGTATTATAACTCCAATAGATATCTAATCCATAATGGTTCTAAATTGTCATATGGTTGTATATAATTCAATCAATATGAATTCTAAATACATTTTTGTTTAATTTTAACTGAGATATTATTGGTTAACTCTAAAATTTTATAAACAAGAGCATTTCATGAAAATGTTTTAAAAGTTTAATTGGCTCTTTATGAAAATTTCACAATCAAACCCTCTACATAGAAAAATGACAACTTATAGAAAGAAGCAGTGTAAGATAGAATTTCATGATATACGAGCGTAGGCTGAAAAGTAAGGCACACATGCTTGTAGGCCACAAAAAAAAAAACAAATAGGGAGATCGGGTAAACATTAAGGTACAATTCGTAAATTTCATAAATTATGTATAGATTTTTCAAATCTATACATGAAAAAAATGGCGTTATGGCTGACACATTTCTCCCAACCTGTAACAAGTTTTTTCATTCCGTCACTGGAAAACTCCTCCGAGTTTTCTCTAATCCAGGACTTGACTGCTCACTGCATCTCTTCGTCCAAGGCTTCCCTTGAGACACCCGTTAGGTGTCTCTTGAGTTGAGAAAAAATCAAATCGCGAGGCCCAAGACCGGTGGAATAAGGAGGATGTGCACTCGGTTCAAATTTCAGGTTTTGCAGAGCCTCTCTAGGTACGCGCGAGGTGTGTGGACGAGCGTGGTCATGTTGCAAGTTATTGGCGCCAGCCTGCCTTGAACACGACAAACTCGACCACGCGATACGCTTTTGAGTGATTCGCCGCGCATTTTTAATCAAATCTTCGGCGAGTTTGCGATATTTATCGTCTGTGGTAGTGATTGGACGTCCGCTGCGTGTTTCTTCAACAAATATGGCTTTTCCAGGCTCGCGACTACGAAGTTTTACTACCCATCGATTGTGTGTAAACCGATCAACAGCATTGTCACCATAAAGATCATATAAAAGATGATGAAGCTCAGTAGGAGCCAGTTTTTCATCAGTTAAAATTTCGATAACAGGACACTGTTTAACTCGCGTTGACATAGCACTAGATCACGTCTCCATACTTCCCCTTCTCAAAATACACTGAATTAATATAGTATGACGATTTCAAACCTGCGCATACAAGTTGAGGGGGAATGTTACTTCCACATGTTACTAGGAGTGTTAAGGTTATATTTTTTGTGCTACAAGCATGTGAGCATTAGTTTTCAGCCTACCCATGTGGAATAAGATGCATTCACCTAGAAAGCCACATGATGACTTGTGACAAAAGTATACTATTAGAAATACTGAGAAAAGAAAAAAAAGTATCGTCTTTTCAGTTATCACTCCTCTCAGAGAGCAGTGTAAAAATAACGATTCAAAAAAGTGAAAAAGACAAAAATAACTTTTTTAGATTTTGCTGAACATTACGGTGCGTTTGAGTGGCGCCTCACCAATTGGATAGGGTATATTAAATAGTTGGATTAACATATTGGATAGTTGGATAGGGGTTATACAAACGCTTGATGTTCTCGGGGGGAAAAGGTTGGTTGGAACAAATATCATTTCGGGTGAATTCACTCGCACGACTAGACTGTAAAATGCTATAAATGTTGCATTTGAGTCGTCACCACATCTATACCACAGTTTCAGCAACAGGAGGGGGAGGGAAGAAGACAAATACATAAGCTGATTAACCAAAAGGCAAGTCAGACGACAAACGCATGGTCGAAAAACTTAAACAAAGAATCGGCAATAAACTTGTGCGGAGAAAACTTCAAAGAGTTTGAGAGACTTTGTAAATTTGAATGCAAATCACTTGCTTATGCTATGAGGATATACCAATATTACTAATAAATTATATTCTAATAAGGTTCCATATATTGACGAAATATCATCAGAATAATGAAATATTCACGAAGAGTAACTGTTTTCCAAATCTCAAACAATATTTAAGAAGAAAATAGCAGGATAGGAATATACTGTCACAACTGATTAGTAAAACACCAAGGCTCTTTGAAAACTTAATATTTAAACATCCCCTCAATATAAACACTATGGTAATTACTATATCACAATATTTTTCTGTAACTTTTATATATTACTCTGGCAAAATTTTAATTAAAACCTTACAACTGATTTAATGTTCTTTGGCGCATTATCCAAAATGAAAGTGTTCCTTATCCCTTGCGGAGACTTCCATCATTTGGGAAATGTTTTGTAAAGCGCAGATATTAAGTGCGTTGTTTTCCCATTTCCAGACGATTTCAGTCAAGTAAGAGGCAATATCCTCTCCATTGAGGTTGTATCTATTCATTTTCGTCCATTCGCCTCGTGTCGTCCATGGCGTACTTCTCTTTTCCTCCCGGAATTCACTCCTAACAGAATTTGATATCCCCATCTCTTTCGTTTACGGTCACTACCTTCCTGAAACACTCTCTTCTCTTCCCAGCATTCCCATCGCTACTGATATGTCTTTCGCGTATCCTGAAACCGAGATATAACTTACGAGACTTCAGCAATCAATTCAAATCTCCCTTTATCCCACTGCCGCGCTCATTCCATTCAATTGGATAGTTTTTCTGATTCGACATTGCATCATGCCCCTATTCTCTACCGGACGGCATAATTATACTTTCGATCTCGCCTGTTAATTCCTCTCCTATTTGTTTACTTTCTTCTCAGACATAAGAAACATTGCGGACGAGGATAGACATACATATTATATGTGCATGTCCTGGTCACGTTCAGAATTAAACTTTAAAGGAGCACAGGTTCTGACACGAGGAGTCTCATCTTCTCTATCGCATAAAATAGAGTGCTTGGGTGTGCGTTTGTCCAAAAACCTTTAACTTCCTCGTGGTAGGCCAGTAAGAGTGTAATTTGACATATTGGTAGCTTTTACACCAAGCCAAATAGAAAAATGGCCGAACGCCACGTGGGGCCTGCCTGCACTATCCCTTCGTGTGAAGAAAAGAGTATTTGCATAGGGAGGCCTGGGATGTGCGTCGGAGAAATCCCACAATTCCGTGCAATTTATAATAACGGGGCATGCCGCGTTTCACATACTAACCACTGAGCTTCATTAAGTTCGTTAAATTTTATTTATTCCCATGTATTTCATGCTCAAACATTAGTACTTGCGCTGAAAATGTATCGGCCCAGAAATGGTATCGCCATTTGAGCACTTCGGTGCAAGGGAAACTATTTAATAGATAAAACAAATAGATTGCAGTTATGGGAATACGTGGTCTGTACAATGAATGCGCAAACTCGTGCAATATGGTGGCTATGCTCCACCCCCTATTGAGTCTCAGGCACTAGTTGCCTGAGACTCAATGAGTCGTCGGCACTTGGCGGATCGTTGAGCTGTGCGCATGGTTCCAGATATGTTAGTTTCTGTTGTCCTTGTTTTAACATTTTATCAAAAATGTAAATTGACGAACTAATGGAGCAACGAATCAGCATCAATTTATTGGTTGAAATGTTGTAAAAGTTATCAAGAAATAACTGAAATGTTGACAGCCGTTTACTATGATAATGCTGTGAAGAAAAGATCCGTTTTCAAGTGAAATAAGAATTTTAACGATGGTAGACAAGACGCCACAATTGGTTCAAGGTCGGGGCGACCTTCAACCACCTGTGTTGACGGCAACATTGATCGTGTGCGGTCCCTTGTCCTTACCAACCGCCGAAAAACTATTCGAATGATAGTTGATGAACTGAATTTAGGAAAATCAACAGTGCACACTATTTTAACCGAGCATGATGGATGGATCCTTCACCATGAAAAATGCACCTGCAGATTCAGTATTGATTGTTCGCCAGTTTATGACAAAACATTCAATCACCATCCTTGATCATCCTCCTAATTCGCCAGATCTCGCCCCTCCCGATTTTTTCCTATCCCCATAATGCAAAAATATAATCATGGGACTTCACTGGGAAGATGTGGACACAATAAAGCAAGAAACGACGAGGAAACTAAAATAACTATCTGCGGATGACTTCCAAGGGTACTTTAAACTGTGGAAAAGAAGATGGAATAAGTGCATAGCCTACGAATGGAGAATACTTTGAAGGGGACAAAATCGATGTAGACTAAATTTTGCAAAATAAAGTTTTTATGGCCTCAGTTCACGTATTTATTGGACAGACCTCGTATATGAGAATAATAGTATAATGTCATGGGAAATCCCTCAGTGAAGGAAACGTGGTATTTTTCTTCAGTATGATCTCACACTGAGTATGCGGCGATCGTTTGGGATCCATTTCTACAGAATTGGTAAGGGTACAGAGAAAGGTCGCTAGGTTCGTGAAAAACTCGTACCAAAGGACCCAAAGCTTCCCAAGTTTATTACCGAATCGGGGTTGGGAACCTTTACATATACGAAGACTAAAAGTTACCTTTAACTTATAACAAAGATATAAAGCGTGTTGTTTTCCATTCGACATTGGAGATATGAATAGTTCCCCTAATTACATTGGCAAATCCGACAATTTTCCCAAAATCAGAGAGTTAAATTGTCGAACTGATAGACTCAAGAATTCATTTTTCCCGCGCACTATTTGCGACATCAATAAAAGAAAGTACGCATAATAATAGGTACGCGCAGTCGTGAAAAGGGGTATACGGGTAGTTTGTGAATTTTATGTCCAAATGGTCTGTTAATACTCGTATTATGTGTTGGTATGTTGCATGATTGGTCGCCTCCTTTCCACGAGGTTTGTGGTGGATCGCGGGGTGCCAGGTGCATAACGAAATAGAGAGAATATGCATATGTAGAATGGCTGACGACCTACCACCTCCTACCACACGTCCTTGCGACGGCTTGTAGGGTACTGTGTTGATGTAGATCCGAGCAAATAA
The DNA here is from genome assembly GCA_037158775.1 of Hetaerina titia. NCBI lineage: Eukaryota > Metazoa > Arthropoda > Insecta > Odonata > Calopterygidae > Hetaerina > Hetaerina titia. The sequence goes on from CM073772.1 coordinate 22,089,951, forward strand.
CGGCTACCAAATCGTGTGATGATCCATTTGAACTTCCCAGGCAGGCTAATTTCATAATCATTTTGCTAACCTAAAACCATCTAAAGGTTTAATATTTGGACATTGCGTGCCACTTCAGGCTTAGGATGTCTAGAGGCTACTAAAATATCAACTAATGTTGGTGGGTATGTTGTCGAAAAAGGAGGATAATTTTAAACCTATAACGACAATCATAAAATCAGTAGAATAATTGGTCTATTTTTCAAAAGAGGATCGCTCACTGACGCAGAATTTTACGTGCCAAACCATGTATATTTGGGGAAAAACGAGAGAAGAAGTTGTATGGTGATAAAACATAAACTCATTTCGTTTGTTCAGCAGTCTTATCTGTATTTCATTCATCTACTTCTACTTTTAACTTATATATTTGGGTGACATTCACAATAATTGGCTCAGTTAGTACTCTTTCAGTATAGTTATGACTTATTTGAAATTACCGTATAACATGAGCTGCCATTCAATTCATTATGTATATTATATATACTTATATATTAAAACCACACTAATAAACGGAAATATGAATTCTTAATGAGGGGGGTATTGATTTGTTATAAAAAATTAAAACACTTCGGATGGCGCGAATGATGATGATGGGGATCTGGATGGTGCAGAGGCTAACGTACAGGCATCCCACCGCGAAGGCCCAGGTTCAAATCCTGTAGACAACAAATATTTTTCAGTGGTATCCCGATCCCTGCTTCAGGTGCTTTGTGGATAGTGAGGAGAACTTTCGAACGAACGACGTTACGTTAAACGTTGTTACGTTAAAGGACCCCTTTCGGCAAGAGAAGGCTAATGCCGACGCCGGGTTACTCTCCACTCATCCCTGCACACGCAAATGACCTTAACTGTCGGTTACCTCCCCAACAAAAGTAACTAACTAACACTAATTTACGAATCAATTTAGAATGCACCAGATTTCTATATATTTGACCAAAATGGAAAAAGAACGGACCATCCACTCTCGAGTCTTCATATTCCGTTGTATAGAGTTTTATAAAATGAATTGAAATCTTAGTAGAAACTTTTGACCGACGATTGAAGGCAACTTAAATAAGAGTTTTCCTAAATGAGGCATTATTCCTTCTTAATTAATTCAACTTATCTAGTTATTTCATACCATTTCTGTAAAAATGCATTTTTAGTTGCAGGACTTAAGTTGCACGTGTATGTCTTGTATGGCTCCATGCATTCATATCAGGCAAAATCATTTCAGATTCTTCAGAGGGGGTATCCATTTAGCGAGTCAGAATGATTCCGAAATTATCAGAATTTGAAGTTATCCTGAGATCAAACGAGGATCGCGAGTCCCTGTTGACATGTTTATGAATACACTTTTTGACGAATTGGTAGCCGGAATCCGTAAATCTAATGCTCTAAGTTTTTAGATATATCCGTGTTTTTCGGCTACTGCCTTCGCGTAGGACGCTTTCATTTAGAGGTCAACTTGATGAAACCTTGCTGCTTAATAGATTTTTTGTGTGAACCATGCATGCCACTTCCTCAAGGCGGGGATTTCAAAATTACGAGGACGAGATATTCCACCAATGATTCCATCTTTATCTCGATTGAACTTTGTTCTTTGGAGACGTCATGGAAGAGTGCTTCATCTACATCTACATAATACCCCGCAAGCCGCCGAAAAGGCATGTGGCGGGGGGTGTTGGGTCACCACCTAAAAAAAGGAATAAAGAAAAACCGCATTCAAAACTAACTCATACATGCAAACCCAAATCCACAGTAGTGCATACATTCATAGAAACATCCTATCATTCTAAACGCATGCGAACACACATCTGCCTCCCTTCACTCCACAAGCATTCAAGTACATATGCTTAACTATAACAAATAATTGTACCTTAGGATGCAGCAAGAAATCTATCCAAGAACGTGCAAGCTAGAATTTGGTAAGTTGGCAAGGCGAAATTCCACCACGAGGAGTGCTTTGGCTCAGGTGGTTGATTGAGTGGAAACCAAAGTTTGCTCGAGCACAATTCCTTATGCAAAAGGTATTGGCTTAAGCATGTGCTTTCATCATCGCCCCAAGTTCCAAAATGATCACGTTCTAGAGAGCACAGATAGGGAAGCTCCCGTTCCAGTAGCCACTTGGATTTAATGGATTGTTTCTATGAAATCCATCAGTTGACACATACGCGTAACAGACCTTCTTATATTTGTTTAACTGTTTTCTTCACTAATATTACCATAGAGATTTTCACATTGGTTTTGAGTGCATAGAGACAAATAAGAACCTCTCAATTTTTATTATTTTCCGAATTTATCTTCAGATTTGCCCTGTTTCCATCTTTCGGTTCTATAGGCGATTGTTAACGAGTCGGCTCCAGAGAGCATTCTTATCTTTAGGTGAACTCACGCTCCCACATGTAGCTTCTTTCTCCCCCCTCACACTGTTTTTATCTCTCGGATCGCCGTCTGCCGCAAATGCCTCATAAAGACCAGGCAAGAAGCAGACTCGACGTCTTTTGAAACACCATTTGCTGTGAACGCCGTTCACGTAAATGCTTCTGAAATACAGGAGTGGAGCATTAACTCCGTCATGAAATCACTCCTCAAGGTTTCCGTTCTGCTGATATCAACAAAGTGTGAACTATGTAAGCAGTTTTAAGCTTATTTCAGCGTTTTAATATATATAAAATTGAGCTTTTCGTAGTTATTTCATCAAATCATACTTAAATGAAGATTATTATTCGTTAAAATTTTTATTGATTGAAATGGATAAGGATTTATCACCGATTTCATAGTTATTGATTTTAATGTTAACATATTTGAGTCCGTAAAAAATCCATTACAAGAATCAACTTTTTTTGAAAATTCAAATAATCGCAATGAGGGTAGCGAAAAAAACTTTGTACTTTCAAATAGTGTGAAACTACATGTGGAGTGCAAAGCTTTTTTCTTTTCCACAAAGTTAAGCCTGTAGCTGTCATAGATATTCATAAATTATGTGGGCCTGAGGTAACTCTGTGCATGCATGTCCATTAAAATATCATTGTGTGGAATCACAAAGTTACCATTATTTCCTTTCCAATAGTTTTTCAAAGAAAAATTAAGAGTGACTTCCGAAGTGGAATACAGTTTAGTAATAGATGCGGTGTGGGAGATGCGCCGTTCAATTCCCATCAACTACTGACGGATTGAGCTGATGAGCATTCCGTTCCGAAGTTGGTACAATAAATCATCCAATTCGGGGTAAACCTTTCCGCAGTCGTTTTCTGAGGAAGTCCACATCGTCTCTTCTTGGGCTGCTTAAGCTGTATGCACTTGGACGAGAAATATAACAGATTTTGTACGATTATGTGATAGTACTATCTAACGAGTATTAAAAGTGGCGTTACATCGTCTAGGTCACTGAAGCAGGATGATAGAAGTTTATTGGAGGCTTTTGAAATGTGGATTTGGAGAAGAATGGAGAATTGTTGGGAGAATTCCTATGGAGGCAGGAAAAATGGATGAAAGGCGTATTGATCGGCAGTGAGATGTTGAAGACTGCGATACAAAGGGCAGTATGTTAGGCAAACGAGGGAAGGGCAGAAAAAGGATAGGGATGTTGGACGAGAAGAAAAGAGGAAGGAAATACACATAGATGAAGAAGGGCTTGATGTAGAGTAGATTGCTGGATTATGTTTTTTTAGAAGTCACAAAATATTTATTTGGTAGCTGTGTCCATCCAAACATATGGCGAATAGTTTCAGGCGTAACTTTTTGAAATTGTTCCATAATGAATATTGCCATAACAAAAATTTTGAACTCCCCATGAAAATAATCCCAATATTAATAATTATCCAGCAGTATCTTTTGGATTTACAAAGTTTTGTTTAAACATTGTCCATCCAAAAACTAACTTAACCGGTAGATTTATTAGTAACAAAATAAATATGGTTTTACATGAATACCTTTCATATTCAACCAAGATTGTTTGTGAAAGTCCTAGACATGTGCTCTTTAGATTTTGTATTTTATTTCAGAGGCACAAAGAATAATGGTGGAGACAATTCAAGGCGACAGCTCCCGATGACGAAGGAATGAGACGGCCGCTCATCAAGAAATTTCTTTTGTCCAAAAATCTTGAGGGGTAAACGTTTGTCATATTGTCACTGACCGTGCTTTTCATTATCGGAAAAGAGTGCAAAGAGGTGCCAGCTTCTTCACTTCAGAGGCGGGACACTCCCATTGTGAAGTCTTCATGCACCCTACAACATCATCCCTTGAGACCATCAGTTGGGGTACCTTCATTTTAATACGCGCTATCTATCACTCCGCTATCTCGTTCAAAGCGGGATATTTTCTTGAGTTGAAAACGGATGCTTAGATATAATTCCGTATACATCTCTAGTAAAGAAAGTCAAAGGCGACTTGGAAACCGGTTTGAAAATACTGCCAGCAGAATTACCAAATAAAATTGAGAAAAAGTCAACAGTTAACAAATTTTATTAAAATGTCTGATCCTGTTTCAGATCGTAAAACGGAGTTTGAATCATTTCATAGTTTCCAGGAAAATAAATCATGAATAGGTAGAGCCATCGTTTCCATTAATACTGTGGATCACAGAAGTGGTTGGAAGTGACAATTGGTCCGTTCAAAGCGTCTAGTTAGTAGTGTAAAACGTCTTTAAGGTAATTTGAAAAATAATTTTAAGATTTTAGCATTGAAATCTTGCAAGTGTTCGACAATTTAATAGGAAGTGAAAGATTAATTGTCACCTTAAGACTTTTTGGTTTGAAAAGGTCGAATTTAGCCTCTAGCTTTTTCTAGCACCCACAAAAAACATACTGCAAGTTGCGTCGCTAAATCTCCGAACGAAGAGAGAAAATGTTGAATATGAAGAGGAAAAAATGATAAAAGTAAAAAATTGTTGCATGCATCGTGTCTAAAGTATAAACTAAATCCTTTAACACTTTCTCTTAGCTATCGTATGAATTTCCTTATTTAGCATTTCACAATTTAACACTGTCGAATTGATATTTAATACTTATTCTTGTTATATGAATTTCCGTGTTCATATCAAATTAGTCAAAAATTAAAGGTGTTTATTTTGAGCGTAAATTTTTGCCGATTTGATGACTGATATTTACGGGTTATGGAAACTGGTAGAACGTCATTGGAGAAGTTGAAATCGTGGTTCATTGACATGGTTCTTGAAGGTTATTGAAGTTGGTATGCTTAGTATTCTCATTACCAGGGGTACCTTTTCCTGCGTAGGTTTTGCTGGCATGTTAGAATTCGTTATAATGATGGTCAAGGCTTTCGGGCATTCCTTCGCGTTGGTCTGTCTCTTGGCGACAACAGTTTCTCCAGCCATGCCGCTGGCGTCTTCAGGTCAGAAGTGACGATACGTCGATTTTGACCGTCTTATGTACGTGGGGGTCTGGGTTGCCTCTGATTAGTTGCATTTGCATGGGCCTCGGGGTGTCAACCCTGAATACTCTCTTCCAGCTATTTGGTAGCATATTACTGTCCTCTCGGTTTTAATTGTCAGATCCCATACGTAAGGAATACTTCAGATTCCTTAATTTCGGACTTTAATTGTGAACTTTTTACAATTGAATGATATTATGACAGAAATACAAAAATGGTGTTGACCAGTGTACTTTACGGTGTAGTTTGAACGTACTCGATTTAATGAAGTTTTGAATGGAGAAGTCCTTGTCGACATCAGCCCAGCCTTGGCAAATAACTATTCAGTAATCATAGCTGTGGATGCACTTACACAAGTTACGGTTCCAAAATTTTATACAGATTTTATCGATGCTTTAGATGGAGTGCATTTGCGTTAAATCAAGAAAAGGGTACGGGGTACGATGATAATCCGGACGTTTACTCGGGCAATTGTGATTCCCTGATGAGGTCCCCGCCTTCCTCCTCTCTTCTCCTCTCGATCTAATTAAGTAAGTTCCATCTCTTGATCCCCGATTCCCCGTTGGAGCATGGAGTTGGTTTACCCCCTCCCTGGGCCTGTGGGCCGTACTGCTACACCCTAACCCTCCTCCGGCGCCCACGAATTTCGCATCCAAGGAGGGTTGACTCGATCTCGATGGGGACGGGCGGCAATTAACTCGAATGACACTCAAGAAAGTGGAGCGTTGTGGGGTGAGGCAGTCGGAAGAGGGGCTCCCCTCGTCTTAGGGCCGATCAACGAGGGCGCTGCCGACCACCGCGGAGGAAGGAATTGGTCCCGGCGGGAGCGGTCCCTCCTTCCGAAGTCCCCGTTAACTCCCTCTGTCATAGTCAGGAAGATCCTTGGACGGTCCCACATGAATAAAAAAATACTAATGACGGAGATAGATTTTTATTGCCTCCACTTTTGTGGGAAATCTAGTTTTAAAATGATTAAAAAATAACAGTTCCAAAACACACCAAATGATTGAGAAAAATATTAATCTAATCAATGATGAAAATAAAGGCGTTGGTACTCGAAAATATGGTATTCACCATTGGTTCAAAATATATGCCATTGCGTCGTTCCTCAGGATTGAGTCTTTTCTAGTTGCTCAGAAATGTTTCCTTCATTCATAAGGGGTTCACGGATAAAAATGTCGGAATAGAAAGTAACCTTTTTAGGGATTGAGAAAAAAAGGAGGTTTGGATTCTACGGGATAATTTGTCATGGTGGAATTTGACTAGAAAACTTGGATAAACACATTTAAAATTTTTAAAATTATTTAATGAACATAATAATTTTCAAAAAATCAGGAAATTCGTGAGAGATTTTGTGGATTCTTCAAAACTAGCCACGCACAATCAGTAAATAGTATTAATGATTATTATCCGGGCACTAATCTTTTCAAATTTTAACCTCTTAATTATAGAATATATATCCTTCCAATTACAAATTTTTAATGAATGGATGAAAACCTCAACTTAAGTGCTTTGAGGGATTTTTTATATAAGGTACTCTACCGGTTAATGTAGATTTTTCGATGGACAATATTATCAAAAAAAAACATTTTTGTGACTCCAAACAAAACAAAATCCAGCAATCTACTCTACATCAGGTCCCTCTTCATCTCTGTGTACTTTCTTCTTCCATTGAACTTTTCAAACATCCCTATCTTGTTCCTGCCCTTTTCTCGTTTGCCTAACATTCTCCCCTCTATTATCGTGTTCAACATCCCACTGCCGCTCAATACGCCTTCATCCATTTTTCCTGTCTCCATAAGATTTCTCTCAGCAAACCCCACTCCTCACTCACCATCTCCAGTACTTCCTCATTTGTTTTCCTTTCGGTCCATTTCACCTTTTCCATTCTTCTCCACACCCACATTTCAAAAGCCTCCAATCTACGTCTGTCCTCCTGCCTCAGTGACCACGTTTCCGCGCCGTACGCCTACGCTCCATATCAAATTTTTCACGAGTCTTTTCTTAACCTCCCTACTCAACGTCCCCATCATCAACTCCCTCCTCCTTGAGAAAGCCTCCTTGTCTAGCGCAATTCTTCTCCTTACGTCCCTACTACTTTGACCGTATTGGTCCAAAACACTTCCGAGATACGTTAACTTTTCTACCTGGTGTATTTTTCCCCCTTCTATTTCAATGTTTAATATAGCCTTTTTCTTTCTAGAAAATTTGTTTTATTAATATTGATTCTCATCCCATATTTATTGCACTGCATTTCCAATGCACTCAGCAATGCTTGCAACCCATTGACTGACTGAGCAACTAATGCTTGGTCATCAGCAAACCTAACCGATTTTACGAATTCCCCTCCGACTTTCATTCCTACCTCCAGTTCTTCCCATACCTCTTTAATCATTTCTTTCACATTAACGTTGACGAGCACCGGTAATAATGGAAAACACTGGTACAGGTTGTGAATTAATCTCCTCTCTTTCCAATATATTCCTATTTTCTGCAATATACTCATTAGTTTTTCCCAATTCACTTTATCAAACGCTTTTTCGAAGTCTACGAAACAGGCAAACACGTCCTGATTGTATTCTATATTCCTTTCGATTAGTTATCTCATTATTCTCATGGTATCACACGTACCTCTCCCCTTCCTAAATCCAAACTGATCATCCCCTAAGTAACGTCTGCCCTACTCTCTATAGTTTTGTTGGTGATCCTGAGAACAACTTTAGCTGTTTGTGATATCAAACTTATTGTTCTGTAGTCCTCACATGATGTAGCCTTTACCTTTTCCGGAATTGGAACTAACACTGATCTCGAAAGGTCTTCAGGTCAGATTACTTCCTCATAGATACTACGAATCAGCCCATATAGTCTTTTTCCCACATTTTATTAAACATGTCAGTAGTTCCAAAGGAATGTTGTCTACCCCCACGGCCTTATTTGGTTCCATCTCCCTTAATGCCCTTTCTATCTCATCCTCAAGTATTCCTGGACCTAAGCTATCATCTTCTACGTCGTGTTCCTTTTCTATATCTAACTGTGCTGGCCTAGGTGTTTTACCATACTGTGCTTCTATATAATCCTTCCATCTCTCTTGGATATTTTCTGCGTAAACTATTAACTTACCCCACTTATCATCAACTGTTAGCTCAGATCTTCCGTTATTACTTCTCGATGGTGACTTAACCTTACTCCAATCAGGGAGTCTTTGAGTCGCGGAAAAACCGCTGGAAAAAGTGTGTTAATGCTCAATGGATGTAATTTGAAGAATATTGAGGCAATATTGTAGCAATATCTGAAATTAACCTTTTTCCCGATACTTTTTATACAACATCGTTGGCCAATACCGCACGCGGGAGTGGTCTTTTTGGGACGCCTTAGCATTTTTTGTGCAATGCAATTGGCGATTAGCTAAGCTATTATCCTGCTATTCGCAGCGTTTACACTTCAGCCCCATTCCCTTGGAGCACCCTTCCAATCACTCCGATCGCAGGCCTCATCAATTCAATTCGCTTGCGGTCTCAAGAGTGGCCCGGCGTTTTATGGGATTGGGAGGGCATTTAACTTGTTAATAGCCGTCGAGGCTTTTCCCATTCGCTGCCTCGCTTATCCATTGTCCGAGTGCAACTTCTGGCAATCGGTGTCTCACTTCAACCTCTATCCCGGCAGGTGGAAATACAGCTATCTTGTGGCGGTGTCTTTCTCTCATTATATTCACCCTTGCAATTTTCATTTCTTGAGTTCTTACACTCATTTTTTCACTTAATCATTGTACGAAATTCATGCAAAAATTTCATCGAAATGAATTTTGCTTAGGCTCCGTTGAAAATTGAATTTGATAAAAGTTAAATATTTCTAGGGGATTACTCTGAAAAAGCTGAGAAATTCTTATGGATATAAATATTTATTGGTGTTGGTGCAAAAATGCTCTGATTCACAAAAATGTGAACTTTAGCCAATTTTCATTTTCGTAGCTTCCTTTCTACTTGGTTTTCCCGGATCATTTTCAAATATAAACTTAATAACATACTTCTGTATAAAAGTAAAGTGTAATACTCTCTATTTTTCTTTATCAATCAGGAAGCATAATAGTAAAACATGAGTCATAATAGGATTAGCAGAGACATTCGATTTACAAGTCAGGGCAAGATTATGTGTATATTAGTTGCTAGTATATGTATTGGCATGTTTGTGAGTTAAAATGGGTTTTGTATGATGATATACGTCTCTAAGAGTGGGAATTGGCAAACATGTTTGTTATGAATGCATTTGCTTTCATTCTGCTTTACGGGTCTACCTAACATCCCTCGCCAGACACCGTTGCGAAGACTCGCGGGGTTTTGTGTGAAATTAGATGTAGATGTAGAAATCAGATGTAAATTCAGGTATGTCTGAACCAATTTCAAAACTTGTTATTAGTTCCTTCCATAGTAAAGAATAGGTTATCCTAATAGGGTTGGCGTTCTCACCTTTTCGATTATTACGCGAATGTAATCGTGACCGTATTCCTGCTCTCAAAAACTTCACAGCAATCAGTTTCGTTAATAGATAGCATTAAAAAATTATGCCTTCTGAAAGGTCCTTATTTGAAATGTGAATTTGACGAAAAAGCGGAAGTCCCTGGTTTAGATGCATTGTGACGTTGCTAGACATTCTCATCGTCTTCCAAGGTGTCCGAATTCAGCAGATCGGAGAGAGTATCTTCATGAGGCTTATGGAGATTTGCTCTGCCCCCCCATAAGAAGAAGGATCGTAGTTCTTATAGACCATCTCAAAGATAGACTCCAGGCATCAGTAAATACTTCCACTTATATATATGATTATTGCCTTGTGAATTCAGTCATTCAAAAATATGTTGACAGGTATTCAAGGTTGGTATAAAAAGTAGCGGTAATAATGTTTTCCCGACGTGTGCTTGAAATGCTGAATTCAGACCGTCGGTTAGGTGTGTACATGATCACAAATCGTATTGGAATTGATAAGATAGTGAAAGTGCAGACACCATTATCACTAAAAATTTGGTGAAGCGAAAGATCTGCCCTAAACTCGTCCTCCCGAAGGTATTTGAACGGACGACCAAGAGCAGAGTTGAGTGTCCACTTGCGAAGACCTTCTGTATCGGCAGCGCGACAATTCGCCAACCTTCTTACAGTACCCTGACTTGGCACCAGCAGACTTTTTCCTGTTCCCAAAAGTGAAATCCTCCATCAAGGGAGACCACTACCATGGTACCTTGAGTGTCGTCAAAAAAGCTTGCACGTACCCTTAAGGACTTTCAGGAATCCGCCTACCAGGGAGCCTTCGAGTCGTGGGAAGCCACTGGTAAAAGGGCGTTGACGCTCAAGAGATGTACTTGGAAGAGTTTTGATGCATTGTAGCAAGCGGATGCTGCTCTTCTTAACAGCTAAACGGTAATCTGAGTCCACATCCTCTCCCGGGAAATTGTGTGAACTGATTCTCTTTGAATCACCTGGCATTTTGCAGATATACTTACACCTTTTGTGGTGTCTAAACCAAATGTTGGTGATGAAAAGCAGCAGTCTCCTGCAGAATTAAATTGCTTCCCCCCTCGGTCTTTCCCTGTACCTAAACGGTAATCCCCCACCTCAGCACCATCTCTTCCTTCGCCTACCGTCGCATTAAAATCCCCCATCACTATCACCTGTTTCCCTGCAGGAAACTCGCGATTCCTAACTCATCGTATGTCCTATGTCCTGTCCTATGGTTGCTATGTTTGCTTTTATCTCTACTAGTAATATTTTATCCGTGGATTGCTCTTTGTTGACTACGCTGATATATATAGATAATAGGCCAGTGAGTGTGGATAACCAAAGGGAAAAATACCAAGAAAGGAAGAGGAAGTGTATGACCTTATTCTTTTGTTCAGCGTAAACCCTTTAGATGGGCTTATTTAAAATTCGGAAAATTAAATACGAAGTACAAATTAACTTCACCCAATCACCGACATATATATATATATATATATATATATATATATATATATATATATATATATATATATATATATATATATATATATATATATATATATATATATATATATATATATATATATATATATATATATATATATATATATATATATATACACACGAGGGTCATCCGGAAAGTAGTACCCGTTCGTGCCGCATGAAGTGCTGACGACGCGAGTAGCCGCTGGACGAGGTCAGATAGCTTCAGTGGCTTGTCTACCTTCTCTGAGCCAAGTTGCGTGACGGCTGCGCCATTGCCTGTGTTGTTTCTGTGATTGTTTACAATGTTTAAAAAATTGAGAACGCCGCCAGTTGTGAAGTGAGGGCAGTGATTAAATTCCTCAATGCAAGAAACGTTCGCCCATGTGATATTCATCGCCAATTAAAGGAGGTGTATGGAGACAATGTAATGGACGAGTCGTCTGTTCGGCGGTGGTGTCGCAACTTCAACATGGGGAGGGGGAACACACACGACGATGAGCGTTCGGGGAGACCGTCTGTCATTACAGACCAACTGGTGAGCTCAGTTGACGAATTCGTGAGGAACGATCGGCGCGTCACAATTGATGACATCTGTGAGCATTTTCCCAATGTTTCTCGAACAATTGTTCATGAAATTGTTAAATACCATCTGCATTATGCAAAAATTTGTGCAAGATGGGTCCCTCGCATGCTTACAGATGAGCACAAAACCAAGCGTATGGCTGCAGCACTGACGTTTTTGGGACGTTATTCTGATGAAGGAGACTCTTTCTTGACTCGCATAATTACTGGTGACGAAACATGGGTTTGTTATGCATCACCTGAGAGTAAACGACAGTCAATGGAGTGGCATCATGCTCATTCACCAAACAAACCAAAAAAATTCAAGACAGTTCTGTCCACCAGGAAACTCATGGCAACCATTTTCTGGGATCGACGAGGTGTATTGCTTATTGATTTTATGGCCCGTGGAGACACTATTAATGCCAATGGGTATTGTGAAACATTAAAGAAATTACGGCGGGCAATACAAAATCGGCGGCGAGGTCTATTGTCTACTGGTGTCATTCTCGTTCATGACAATGCCAGGCCTCATGTAGCTGGGATAACACAAAAACTTTTGCAGCAATTCAAATGGGAAACTTTCCTCCATCCACCGTATAGCCCGGACTTGGCCCCTTCAGATTTTAATCTCTTTACAAAGCTTAAAGACTTTTTGGCAGGAAAAAGATTTGACAGCGATGAAGAACTTAAAGAAGGAGTGACCCTGTATCTCAATGAGCTGGCGGCGAAGGACTATGCAGCAGGAATACAGAAACTTGTCACACGTTATGACAAATGCCTTAATTTGCTTGGAGATTATGTTGAGAAGTAGTTTAAAGTATCCTCTTTCAAATAAAATTTTTTATGTTTGTTAATATTTACTTTTGTGTCTTTATTTCACGAACGGGTACTACTTTCCGGATGACCCTCGTGTATATATATATATATATATATATATATTGGAAATAATTGGAGATGAATATGAATAGTTACAACATTTGCCTACATATTTAATACAAAGATTTTTTCTATATAGATGGAAATGAGATTCAAACAAGCATATTCACCGACTATTTTCCATTTACAATGCCAAAATTTTCACAATTGACTCTAAAGAAATCGCAAACAACTCAACATTTATTTAATTTACCGATATTTTATTTAAGTAAACACTTCTGGATTGATAAATTTGTACTGTATATCATTTAGCACACCCTAATAATAGAAACTGTCTAAAGTATAACCTATATTTGAAAATAGAGACAAAATGAGAGGTGTGAACAAAATAGGTGTTAGTGTATCAAACACAGACTAATAAATGCGCAGCACAATGTTAACTGAAACGTTCTATTGCTTAAAGGATAGAAAAGGCATAATCTGTACTGACACTATATTAACACTGCAGCAAACACTACAGGAGTGAACAGAGTTAAACACGGAAATACACCTTAATTGATATTACTATTTCCTTTGAGAAGATCAACTGACAAAATATGGCAAATATCGTAAAACAAAAACACCAAAAAAACTGTAACTATGCATTTTAATTTAATACAACATTCATTTATAGACTTGGAAAAGAAAATGAAATAAAAAAGAAAAAAAATCAAACAAAATAAATGCAAACAAACAAACTAGGGAAAACAGCAAGGACATAGTCTATCCTCAGTTCTATTTTTAGGTGAATTGAAGCAATATCTGATATAAAACTATTTTACCGAAAATATTCTCGACACTTTTAATAGAAACCATATCTGGGTCCGGTAAAATTTATAGTTTAATATACAGTAGGGTGAATGGCAGAGTCGTCATTGAGTCGGAGGAGTTTAGGGGCGTGGTCCACCTCCATTGGTGGTGGCTATTTGGTGCTTGTGTCATTTCGATCGGGCCATCATCATTTCGCTTCCTCTGAATGGGTGGATGGCCGGGAGAGGGATTCGGCACCGCCACCGCTCATCGTGGACACACGGGGCAGGGCGTGCGTCGGGGGCGGGCAGTTACCGCCCTCCTTCGCCTGCCCTGCCTCGTCGCCACCTCATCCCACCTTTCAGCCGGCCCCCGTGGAGCAGGTGGGAAGGATTCGGAAGGAGGTGGCCCTACGACCTCTCACTCAAGCAAAAACACGCACACACGGACTCCCTCGGATTCTCGGCGAGAGCGCACCTGTGTGGCCGGCCGATGATCTCGACCCCTTCTGTGCATGCGTGTGTTGCGCGCGAGGAGCCAGCAACGCCGGGCGACTCCAGCGCTCTTAATCCTCCGTGCCCAGCCCTCCCTCCCCCTCCAGCGTCCCGTTCCGACTTCTCTCGTCTTCCAGGGCCGGAGGGTCACGTGAGAAAATGTGCTCCATTAACTGAGGTTATATTGCCATAAATACATAGAGAATAAGAGTGGCAAATGGCGTGGAAGAGGGCGAAACATGTTGGATATTTAGCCCAATTTAATTGAGTAAATAGTAATACGAACATGAAATTATTTCTTCGAGGTAAAAGTTTTCTCTGAGGTTTAAGATCTATTTACAGACATGACGTCTTTCGGAACAGTTATGATCCATGAACCTCAGTGCTGTCTATTACTATTATGACAGTCAGATCATTAAATTTGTGGTGTAATATTTAGACCTGGTTTATCATATTTTATTCCCAACAGATGCAAATGCTAAACAATAGTAAATGTATTCAAGTTGGAATTACGAAAATTAATATAAGGTAATCTTTTTTATGCTGTTTTCTTCTACTTCACTTTTCCCACTTAAAGGAGATAGGGAAGTCAAATAAGTACATGCTCAAAGACATGATAATCGTAATAATTATCTGCATCGCAAATGCCATAATTTCAATTGTCATCGGATGAGACGTGGGAAAAATTTTACTTTCAAGAATATTTTGAATAAGTAATGCTTTAAGTCTATGAAATAGTGAAATTTCCTATTGAAGCTAAAAAAATTATGAACGTGTCGACTTTGCTTAAGTGATTGACACGCAGTAATACATGTAATTCTGTTAGGTACTTGTATTATTAAAAAGGAATTAATGTATTTGGTAATGTTACTAATGTAAGAAATAATTGAGAATGTATTGAATCTCGCCATGGTTTACTAACGAGATACATTGAAGCGTGTTGTAACGCGTATTTTTATCTTCTGATGTCTTCAAATTTAAGATGAACCTAACTAAGTTCAGATGCGCTCATTATCCATTATAATTTTACCAAATAACTTCGGTTTTAACTATTAAACCTGTTGTGTGAATACGTTATTAATGATTAATGTTTCTCATTAGATAGAAAATACAATTTTAATTTCTTATACGAAATAATGTTCGCTTAAATAAGACATAACCCAATACTGTGAGGTAAGCACATTGAGTTTTAAGTTAACTTTTAGCAAAAAAGTAGGCGCTGCCGCAACCCGTGAGCTCAGTACCGCCGCGTCACCCCCTCACTCCTAGGGCACCATCTCCTTCCGCACCTTCCCAGGGCGCATCATGCACACTCATCCCACTCGGCCGTGGGCGGGACGGCGTCCGTTGCCATTGGCGACGACCTCGTCCCTCGTCTCTTCATCAAATTGCGGAACGGGCTCGCATGAGGCGGAAGCGGTGGGTGGCTTGCTCGCGCGCGCCATCTTTTCCCGAGCGACGTGAGCTCGAGCGCTCTATGCTCCAATTGGCGAAAAATACCCTCCACCGGGGTGCGTCGAGGCGAGGGAGGGCTGCGACCGGGGGGCACTGCACGCGTTGCCATGAGAACGACCATTGGAAAAACTCGGACGTTGTCTTATCACGGCATCCCCATTCATGCCTCAAGACATGAAAAATATTTAGTTTTTTACCATATTCAATGATCCTCACTAATAACTTCATTCCATCAATTATTGATTCAAACTAAATACCTCAGTATCGAAATTTTTTAATCAACGCAAAAACTATTTCACAAAATACGTTCTCCTGACCATTCTTCAAAATGTGCAAAAAACATGTATTTTTAGTGTAAACAAAAAGAAGCCCAGATGGTAAATTTGATTGTCACTAAGTGATTAGAAAAAAGAAAAATAAAAGAAGGGGAAAAAATTACTTAGTGCCAATCAAGTTTACGGTCTCGGCCTTTTTTTTACATAGGTACGTTCATTGTACATTTACCATGTATTTTTAGCTTTCCCAGCACTAATCTCTTCTCTCTGCTCAAGAGTCTCCTTCTTTTCCCCTCTCCCAATGCATTTTAAGTGAGCCATTTATTTACGTTTATTTACGTTTTATTTACCTGACTTCGGAGTTTACACAGACTGTCTTGCTTAAAATTGAGTTTCTTTAATTTGTGAACCTATTACGAGTGGCACCAAAATCATATTTTATCTCTGAGATATGTTAACTCTGGGGAACAACCGGAAGTATGTTTTCTTAATGTTAACTTTGGTGATGGATATTTCTTCTTTCAGGTGGTTTGTAAAATATCACAATGTACATATCGGTTCTAATTTGGAAGCTTCTTGCTATAGTGTGTGCGTGGGTGAAAATGTATGCATACAAATACATCCCCCAAGCGACCGAGTTCTAATGCCTTAATAAAACGCTGTTTCATTTTTACGTATGTAGATATCCTACATTCCTCTGCAGAAGTTATAAATATAAAAAACGTCTTAGGTCATAAATAATTAGTATCACATTTTTAATACTAGTTCTCTACGGCTTTGGGAGTTTTCATCTTTGTTAACTACTTGTAGGCTATCTGTAATTAAGCAAATCTGATTATATACCTCTATACCTCTCTCTCATCTGATTAAATTATGAACCATGAAGACGTTACACTTCTATTAGACAGCCGTGTAATAATCATTATCATTGGTAGAGGGTAGAGCATTGCTGTACCCGGATACACGTCCGTGTTTATGAATACAAAATTAAATTTCTCGCTATTTGATTTCCTCTCCATGAACTAATATTTTGTAGCTTTTCACAGGTAGGCTTTCTCGCAACCGGCTAATCTACCATAAATGCGTGAATTCCATACCCAATGCGGTTTTTGCGTGGTGCAACCTACCGTTCTGCAACAAAACAAATCTTCATATTAATTATCCACATCACATCTACTTTGGAAAAGTGTTTTTAGGTGCTCGAAGCAACCCCGCATGATGAATGAGTCCGTGAGCTGCACATTCACAGACGTTTCCATCTATTTGTCATCTGAGAGCCACTCTTGCCTCCGTTTGTATCATTAACTACATTGAATGGCGGGAAGTGTTACTCAGTTCAATAAGTTCTGTTATTTTCTCATTTATCACTGCTCTAACAGTATCTTTACGATATATTTACATTTGGTGGCATTTCATACGGTTGGTTCCAAATCTAAGTCCCTTGGGACCTTGAGTTGAAAATCATGAAACGAGCGCCGAAAATTTGATAGTTTCTTCTGATCTACGACATTGTTTTTATTTTTATTTCTTTTAAAAAGAACGAGGAAGCCTTTAGTCATATTCGAACAGAAATAAAGATGTAATAACATCCATGTTTAGGGTACGGAATAATCCAATGGTCTATCGTCATAAAGGAGGATGAGTCGCTTGGGTGAAGTTAAGCTAAGAGATTACTAACATTCAAATGTACAGATTAAAACATTCGGAATAATGTCATCATTTTATTAGATGACCTAAAATATTGATTTCATCCATTCATGAATTTGACTCTCATTCCGAAATAAAATTCTAAATTACTTTTAAAACTTACTTTAAGCGCAAATGGAGATTAGTTAGGATAAGATAGGATGACGATAAATTCACGTAAAAACTAGAAATCTTAATACCACTACGAAATGATTAAAATATAATGTTATCGTGACCTGCTTTTTGATAATCTCTGTGAATATCCAGTTTTAATCAACACCATCGGGCGATTGGGAAATACCTTCAATATTAATTTAGTCGTACGATGGAGTAATCTCGTGCACTGGGAACCGTCATTTCGCATTTTTGAAATTCATGTTTAAAATTGAATCCAATGGTCGCAGTCCTCGGAGGGAGCACATCTTAATCCTCGAAAGGCAAATAAGGGAGATAGATTCCAATACAGATACATTCAAATACCCATTCTTCCCCAGAACAATCAGAAATCATAATAGTAAGAATCCGAAGTCCATTTAGAAATATTAAAAACATTTAAGTTACAAGTTGGAACAAAATTGAAAATTCAAAGATTGTGCATGTGTATGTTTGTTGGTAGTTTGTGGGTTTTCATGTGTGGGAAAGGGTTGGGGCGAGAGGGTTCTTGCATGAATGTTTACCATATTTGGTTTGTGGGCTATACATTTGTGGCTTATGTATGCGGTTTTTTTCTAAATTACGGGTGGTGCCCTAACACCCCCCACCAAACGACCTTGCGGCGGCTTGCGGGTTATTGAGTAGATGCAGATGAAAGGCAACGAATTAACTCCTCGAATATTTTCAGGCGTGCCTGAAAATCCATCCTGCTCGGCAGCGCCTTAATGAATTCAAAGCTCTTCTGAAACAGCCCTACATTTCAACATTCCGTTATTCATTTCCTACTCCAATAAAATCTCTGCATTTTCGCATGAATGAGGTCACCTGGAATCAAAGGCGCCATTTAAAAGGTGCACTTGAAGAGGTTTGAGAGTTGACGACGAGAAATTACTGCAACGCTCTCGTCCACGAGAATACAGGCGGCTTCAATCATATGGCGGATGACATCATTCAAATCAATTCTCACCGAACTTTTTAAATTTTGACGACTTCAACATGCTGCACAGAAAAAGCTGCCATTTTTCGCTGGACAGTTACAATCCATTATTATATCATTCTGGAAGAATGAAAGTCTTCCGGACAATTCCGGCAAAATCTCCGTTTCGAGCCGAGTCAAGTTTCGCTCGTGTCGGCAGTAAACGCCTCGGGATGGATCACGACCGGGCACGCCCCTAATGAATGGCGAGTAGAGGGGAGGGAAGGAGGTGTGGATTGAGTGCCTCCCCAAAGAGCACGGGGGCATCGTTCATATTCGCGTTGGAGGATGGGTCACGTGGTGGCTTCAATTTTTGAACTTCCTCTAGGGAAGTGGTTCGCGGACGGAGTGCTCGGCGGGCCGACTCACATTGCAAAAGTCTTTAAAGAGGACACGGACCTCCATGTAATGAAAGTAGCAACGACCCATAAACCGCGCCTTCCCTTACATATGGAATTGGAAATGTGAGTGGGGTTGGGATTTTCGAACTCTCGTTCCTTTCACGGTGGTGCTGATGTTTGGAATTCAGAAAAGAAATATTGAATGGTTTGTATAAAAAGTGTCGGGAAAAGTTTCGGAAAATAGATTTACTCCAGATCTTTCCTCAATACCTCAAAATTTCTCACAGTATCCGCTGTGCATCGACACGCTTTTGCCCTTGCGGCTTTTATACAACTAAAAGGCTCCCTGATAGGTGTATGCCGGATGAGGGAACTCTTAAGGGTACGCATGCAAATTTCTTTGACGGCATTTAGGGTTCCATGCAAGAAGACCTTTTGAGGGAGGATTTCACTTTTGGGAAGAGTAAATGGTCTGCTGGTGCCAAGTCGGTACTGTAAGGGGTTTGGGGAATCGTCGCGACGCTATTGCAGAAGGTCTTCAGAAGAGTAGACACTCGACTCTGCTTTTGATCGTTCGTCCAAAGACCAAAGTCCAAAGGAGGATGTGGTAAGGGCAGATCTTTTCCACCGCCAAATTTTTACTGATATTGCTGTACATTGTCAATGTCTTATCAATGCCAATATGATTCTCGATCATACGCGCACTTAACCGAAGGCCTGAATTCATCACTTCAGGCACTCGTCAGGAAAAATTTGTCACCGATATCAGATATACAAATCTTATAATTATATATACGACATTTATTTTGAAATTTAAGGATCTGATTCTCCTATCTCTAAAATTCATAAATATGATAAACATAATTTGCAAATTATTATTAATATCTATTATAATATTATATATTTAGTATTATTCGTGTGAATAAATTTTAATCAGCGTCAATATTATCCTAGAATATAAACGGACTATCTCTTCTCCATCTAAATACATTCCGCACTATTCACTATAAGGAGCGGTGGCTAGTTGCATTGAAGAAAACTCAGATGAAGTGATTTGATTTGAGCAACTCTTAAAGCAAAAGATATTTGTCTCAAAATGTATTGAACAAAGTAATAAATGATTAATCATGGCTTCGGTGAACCATTACTGATGCCTGGATACCAGCATATTGAGGACTACGCTTTAGGGACTGAGACATAATATTCGATTGGTGTAAAGAATGGGGATCAGTACTCAGCATAGGCAAATACGAATTTTTCAAATTGGAAAGAAAAAGGTGATGACCGGATTATAAAATATGAAATAGAGGGTTCAGAGATAACTACGACCGATCAAGGTAAATATTTGGAGGGTGTTCTAACACCACGCCCTTCATGGGGAGCACATATCAGGAAAATATGCGGATCCATTTTAAAGAAACTCGGCTTAATTAAACGAGTGTTGGGGAAGTGTACTGATGAAGTTAAAGAGAGGTGTTATTCAGTATATTTCTCTCTAGTTAGACCATATTTGGAATACTGCGAGTATTAGTGGTCCTTGGGAGTGAATTTGATAAAATATTTAGATAAAGTCCAAAAAAAGTCCGTCAGATTCGTCAAAAGTTGTTGAAGGCGAGTGTGGCAGGCCTTTTTGGAGGAATTAGGCTGGGAGCCACTTGAGATGCTAAGAGAACAAGCGAGACTTAGACTTTTAGAAAGGTTCGGAACAAACAAGTTTAACAATTAGACTCAATGAATTTATGTATATGGACCCATTTACGTATATGAACCCACTATTTAGGTTGATCAGACCATTCGGATAAGATAAGGGAGATTCAAGTACAGATATTTACAAATATGCATTGTTTCTCCGGAAAATCAGGAATCGTAATAGTGAGAAACCAAAGTCACTTTAGAAATATTAAAGACATTTAATTTAATAATCGAAACAAAGTTAAGCATTGCAAAGACATCAGGTACATTTGTAGGTGTATGTATGTTAGTTGATATATGTATTTGCATACGTGCAAGCTAAAATGGGTTTTACATGAATATACATACTATATAGGGACGTTTCTGTAGGTGTGGAAGGGAATGAATTTGTTAGTCTTGCGAGTGATTTTATTCTATATTAGTGTGATGGCGTAATTTTATCGCAATAAAATAAGCCTCAATTGAGCGTAGAAGTGGAAAAGCACACTGACCAATTATTTCGTGTGTGCTTTATTTTAAGAAGTTTTAAAATGTATATTATATAGAGACAATTTTAGAGTGTAAATATCATTCGTCTTGACTAGGATCCAGTCAAGGTGAATGATAATTACGATCTGAAATTGTTGCAATGGAATGCATGTTAGCAGATGTCTCCGTTAAAAGTTACTGTTGCGGCATCTCCCACAGTTTATTGAAATTATCTAAAGAATTTTTAAAATCTGTTAGTGATTTTTGATCTCACCCGAGTTACCAAAACATTCCTACCAAAATTGTATCAATCGAGGGATTCCTAATTATGTTACCTAACGAACAAATTTAACGTTCGTGAATAATAATGGGAATTTAGGTCACAATTAGGAGTGTGACAAAAATTACGGGGGCGCGTTGGTTGGGTAAGACGGCAACGTATCCCGAGAGACTTCTCAGTTGCAAACGCTCGGCGCAATCCATCGTTACTCATCGGAAGGCACATTGTGCGAGATATATGCTGTTGATGAGACCTGTCTTTCGGAGATAAGGAAGCAACCATTTCACGTGTTAGAATGTATGCAAAACCCTTAAAAAAAACACCCGACTTGTCTTTTGTGGTGCTGCCGCAGTTCGATTGAATGATGACTGCAACCTTGTTTCATCCGCCGGTCGCAATAATTGTTTCGCCGGAACATTTAAGTAGCTGGGCGAAATCGCTTTCCTCGGAATAACCATTAATCAAAGGCACTTTAAGAACTCGGCGCATGGCCTCCCCCCTCTCCTCCTGTCCGCCACAAAGAGAGCTTCGCTCGTCTCTGCACACCCTGCTCTATCCTCCCGGCCCCAACATCCTCGACGACAAGCGCCCAATTGCCAAGCTCGCTTATGTGGGATAGTGTCTACTCGGGATAAATTCTTACAACGTGGAGGTTGACAAGAGGAGCAATGTTTTACCCATAATTGGACATCTTTATGTATTTATTACCTCATCCATTTCTGTCGCCGGTTTGAGAGTATATTTTCGTACATCCTTGGAAATAATAGGCGGAACTGAAGTAAAAAATAATGTATCTTTCCACGAAACTAGTCGTGCCTAAAAACAATTTGGTGGGAAAGATATATTCTCTTTTTTCTTCAGTGATAATGGATTTCCAAAAAAGTTAAGCCTGAAATTATCGAATATATCAAGATCTCCTAAGTTATATAAAATATTTGGTTATAAAATGTTATAACTAGTTATAAGCTAAGTTATAAAATATTTTGAGGTAGTTCTAACACCACGCCTTTCATAAGAAGCTCATATCAGGACAATATGCGGATCCGCTTTAAAGAAACTGGGCTTCATTGAACGGGTGGTGGGGAAATGTAATGAGAAAGATAAAGAGAGGTGTCATTTTGCTACAGTTAGACCACATTTGGAATATGCCTCAAGTATTTGGGATCCTTGGTAGAAAACCTGGCAAAAAGAACTAGATAATATCCAGAGAAAATCCGCCAGATTCAGGAAAAACATATATGACGAGGACACTGGTGTAACAGGTTTCTTAGGAGATTAAGGCTGGGAGCCCCTTGAACTACGAAGAGAACAAGCAACACTTAGACTTTCGGAAAGATTCTAAACCAGCGAGTTTAACGATGACACAAAAGGAATAATAATGGCCCCACACTACTTAGGTAGATCAGACCACAAAGATAAAATAAGGGAGATTAATTCCAATACAGATAGAGTTAAATACTCATCATCCCCAGAACAATCAGAAATCATAATATTAAGAATCCGAAGTCCATTTAGAAACATTAAAAACATTTAAGTTACAAGTTGGAACAAAATTAAAAATTCAAAGATAGAGCATGTGTATGTTTCTTGGTAGTTTGTGGTTTGCATGTGTGTGAAAGGGTTCTTGCATGAATGTATCGTATACCATGTTTGGTTTGTGGACCATAAATTTTTGGGATCTGCATGGGGTTTTTCTCCTTTTAAAATGCCAGTGGTGCCCTAACACCTCCCGCCACACGCCCTTGCGGCGGCTTGCAGGGTATTGAGTAGATTTAGATACATTTGGTACGTGCGTTCATCCAAAACCTACCTTAAATTAGATTGCATAATAATTAACAATTAAAAATAAATTTAGAATATATACGTATAATTATTACTCCTATTTTTAATAATGACTTCTATTTGCTTCTCTGAAGAAACTAGAAGTACTGTTTGTTATCCTGAAGCTGAAATGCGACGATGATTGGATTTAGTGTAGACATACCACTACACGGCAAGAAAAATTGGTAAGAAATAGATGGGTATTTGGGTGGCGGGAGTTTTGAAGTGATGGGGGTATCCATCAGTTGAAGGTACAATAATTCATGTGGTGAAGGGAGGAGTGGGAGAGGAGGTGGGGTCTGGACGCGGGGTGAAGGGGCCACGCCTTGGGCTCCGTTATCGCCTTCCGCTCCGCAGGGATCGAGCCATTCCTCGGACATGGACAGGGATACTCGCATACGCTGAGGACTTCCCATTACCCATTACTTTGTCTGCGAAGTTCTGGCCCCTTGCCATTTGTAATGACTTGGTTGAACACTTCCGGTGATAAGGAGTAAGTGGTTGCACGTTGACGGCGTACGAGATGAATGAGCCTCCTTGTGGAGTCTCCTAAATACTCCTCTCTTCTTCAGTTTACCTCACGACGTGTTGACGCGCGTCAGCTGAAACGTTTATAATGTGCGAAACTCATCACACAATGATTTAGAACCATTCGTATTAATGACATACCTGATAAAATACCTTTATTTTATTGATTTAAAGTCGTACAACTCAAAAGTTTAAACTCAGAATTGAAAACAAATGGAGGATTTGGTATTTCTAATTCAGGAAAAGGTGCCTGAATTTCTCGCTAAGACTGCTAAATTTCCTTGTAATTAGTGTAATATTTACAATTCAATAAATTCAATGCATTAGTAGAAAAATGTTCAAAAGCTTTTTAAATGTTCTTGTACTGCTGGCGGTTAATATTTCATTTAATTGATATCTGCTCCCAGTTATATATTATATGACGACACTTCATTATAATGTGTTTGTATACTTGTATACAATTATTGGCAAAATAAAATTAGTATTTTCAACTACTGGACTACCCAAGTTTTGCAATTTAGGTATTTTTTAGGTTTTTATAATGAATGATTATTCCTAATTTTTAAATATCCAACATGTGGTAAATACGTAACACTAATAAAGCCGATTGAGGAAATAGCGAAGAATAGAGGTAGCGAACACTCCTTGCTTTTTCATTTTGTTTAGATTTGCATTATTTTGTGGTTGGAGTTTTTGACTTACGAAGAAAGCTATTTCGAGGAATATGACTTTCAATCCCGAGATTTCAGGGAATTTTTGCGAAGATTGCATAATATCACTCACGTTGCGGTAAATTTGACGTCATGAGGTAAAATTGAGTGATGGGAAAAATTGAAAAGTAAACTAGGAAGAAGAAGAATGAAATGATATTCGAGATATCTCGTATGCCTGGGAAATAATTAAAATGTTGTAGGCAGGGGTGACGCCAGTTTGGACGTTGTGTCACGGATAAAATTACGAAGACAATTATCAGAAGATGTTGTTATGCATGCATTTGTGTAAGGTAAAAAGAATTTAGCAGTGAATAATTGAGAAAATTAAAACATTTTAATTTCAATATGCTAATTAGAGGGTGTTATGCATTATGCATGATAATTGAGAAAGTTTCTCATTTTATGGGTATTTTGTCTTTCAAACCACGCATAAAATGAACTCAACTAATAATTCATAATATAGTATGCGTTGTAAGAATTTAAAGTAAATAGTCATAAAAAATTATTACATTTAAAAGCTCCATATGATCATTGTATTATATTTTGTGTTAGCGGTTAAAGGTTATGGAGTCGTGGTGGGTTCTTTCATTTATATATTTTTACAATCATTTAAATATGTGATCAGAGACCGAATATTATTATTATCGCCAGATAATGAGGGTCATTATGTTGTGAGTAATAAAAAATTTTAATCAATACCAAATTTATGCATCATACTTCAAGACTAAGCGAAATTCGACATGTGGCATTAATGAGTGTTTCACTGAATATATATAAACACATCTTTATGTAAATTTGGAATTTGTCATATTTTAATAATTTTTATTGATATTGCGAAGGAGTTTTGCGTATCATTTGAGAGAATATTTATGTAAAAACCTTATTTGAATGTTTCTGTCATCGTCTTAAAGTAACACTTGCAAAAATATTTGCCTCAATTGAAAACGTTTAATTTTAGAATTGCTACTGAGCCTTTTATTCGAGAGTAATTCGAAGCTAAGAGACGTTATTCATGAAGTCGTCATATACCCCGCGAATTCATATTCATCTATATCACGAATACATCATGAATATTCTTTGCTCATCAATTTAAAAAAATAGAACAAAATGTATGCATTCTTTGCAGGAAGATTAGATTACTCAGAAATACATCGAGTAGCCGTTTGCTTATGTTTGAATATGTTTGAGGTTTTTTATTTTTTTAATTTTGAAGGCCTATTTTTAGTTGAATATTCATAAAATTAAAAATAACAGCTTTTCTATTGATTTCCTCTGAAAGGATTACATTTATTTATCTCTCTTTGCATGCACGAGTATACACGTACCTCTACGGCTAATGCCGTTATATGCTTGAAAACTCTAATGTGTATTTGAAGGATTTGTGGCCATTTGTCTTTCCAACAGGTGGAGGTGGATGGCAAAAGTTTAACATTTAGCTCTTTACAATGCAAGAAGTTTAGAGTGGAAAAATCATTCCTTTTGATCGAGATTCGAACCCTGATCCCTTGATATCCGGCCGAGGGCTTAGTCAGTTAAGCCAACGACGTGTCCTCGGTGGCTTAACTGACTAAAATTGACTCAGCGGCCCCGAGATTTTGAGAGCTTTAAAGGAACAATATGTTTTGACGAAATACTGTAAATACCCTGTCAAAGGCCTTCGTAGTCATGCGCCACAGCCCACGAGGTTAAAGCCAATTTTAAACATGCTAGTGGTGTCTCTACCTTTAATAAATTCCAAGAAATTGCGGGAGAGAATGCTAAAAAAAGTTTTAACGGAGTCATCCTTTAATATGCATTGAAATACAGCAATTTCAGAGTGTACGATGTATTCGGGTACGAATTATTGTTACATTCTAAAATTGCTGTATTTCAACGCACATTTAGCCGATGTCTCCGTTAAATTTACTGTTACGACTTCCCCCGCAATTTCTTGGAATTTAGTTCTAAATTTTAATCACCATCATTGGGACACGGTGAAACATAGGACTGAGGTTTATTAACAAACTCGGAAACTTTTTCTCTTGCCCATGGTCTGTGAAATAGATTCGCGAACTGGTGATTCTGGCGGTCATGACGCGGACTATACCCCGCCCACTAGTTGCCTGAGACCCAATGAGCTGTCTGTGCTTGGAGGATCGTCGCGCCACGTGGGGCCTGCCTGAACTATCCCTTCGTGTGAAGAAAAGCCTATCTGCATAGGGAGGCCTGGGATGTGCGACGGAGAAATCCCACAATTCCGTGCAATTCATAATAACGGGGCATGCCGCGTTTCACATACTAACCACTGAGCTGCATTAAGTTCGTTACATCTTATTTATTCCCATGTATTGCATGCTCAAAAATTTGTACCTGCGCTGAAAATTTATCGGCCCAGCAATTATTGTTATTACTATAGTTATTGACGCAAGCATATGTATTTTGCAAAATATTCTCTGGTAGGTGAAATGTTACCGTT
Source organism: Hetaerina titia (assembly GCA_037158775.1). Classification (NCBI taxonomy): domain Eukaryota; kingdom Metazoa; phylum Arthropoda; class Insecta; order Odonata; family Calopterygidae; genus Hetaerina; species Hetaerina titia. The sequence goes on from CM073772.1 coordinate 22,116,901, forward strand.
CATTCATTCCACAGTTGTCACACTTTATTACTTACATTCAATACATTAATATAACAGTATTCTAAAATATCAGCTACCACTTAACTTTTCTTCATCGGAACATACAGAAATGTTTAAATTTCATTCAAATAAAGGCACAGGCCATGACCACACCATTTTAGCTCGCTGCTTTGATGGGTTCGATAGTTTTAGCAAAGGATGACCACGGAAAAATTACTTTCACAAATTAAAAAATAGATATTATATTGCTATTTCCTCTAAATTTATATCTATATGTATGCAAGTCGTCACAAGGGCATTTGGAAGGGGGTTTTAAGTCATCAGCAGGCACTCCACTCTGCCCATATACATTTACTCAATACCCCGCAAGCCGCCGCAAGGGAGTGTGGCGGGGGGAGGGGTGGTTAGGGTACCACTGGTAATTTGGAAAAAAAACCGCATTCAGAAGCCGCAAATTTATAGTCCACAAAACAAAAACATGTTATACATTCATGCAAGAACCTTTTCATCCCAAACACAAACTACCAGCATTCATCTACATTTAAACATAATATCTTTGCAATTTTTTATTTTGTTCCGCATACAGAAGCCAAAAATGTATAGTCCACAAGCCAAACATGGTAAACGATACATTCGTGCAAAAACTCTTCACTCCACAAACATGCAAACACACAAACTATCATCAAACATACACATACACAATTTGAATTTTTAAAATTTTTCCAAATTGTAACTTAAATGTTTTTAATACTTCTAAAGGGACCTCAGTATTTTACTCTGATGATTTCTGATTGTTCTGAGGAAGAATGAGTATTTGAATCTATCTGTATTGGAATCTATATCCCATATTTCAGCTTTGTGGTCTGACCTACCTAAATAGTGTGGGACAATTATAATTCCTTTAGTATCATCGTTAAACTCGCTGGTTCTGAATCTTTCTAAAAGTCTAAGTCTTGCTTGTTCTCTTCTTATTTCAAGGGGCACCCAGCCTAAATCTCGTAAGAGACCTGTTACACTTGGGTTCTTGTCGTATTATTTTTCACGAACCTGGCGGATTTTCTCTGGACTTTATCTAGTAATTTTTGCCAGATTTTCTCGAAAGGATCCCAAATACTTGTGGCATATTCTAAATGTGGTCTAACTAGAGAAAAATAACACCTCTCTTTAACCTTTTCATTACATCTCCCTACCACCCGTTTAATGGAGCCCAGTTTCTTTAAAGCAGATCCGCATAATGTGCTCCCCATGAAAGACGTGGTGTTAGATCTACCCCCAAATATTTTACTCGTTTAGCCGTAGTTCGTACTGAACCCTTTATTTTGTATTTTACCTCCCGCTTGCGTTTCCTTTGTTCCAAAATTTCAAAACTACGCATTTTACTATATTTAGCATTAATCCCTGTTTCTTGCACCAATCCGAGGTTGTGTCTAAATCTCTAGTGAGTAGCTCACGATCTACTTGGCTCCTTATTTCCCTGTTTATCACCGTGTCATCAGCAAATAACATGAGATTGCTACTAACGTGTGCGCTTAGATCATCATTTGTATATTAAGAAGAGAAGAGGCCCTATTACACTTCACTGGGGGACGCCTGAAGTTACATCTCTATCCGTTGAGCACAACCCACCGATGACTACTATTTGTTTGCGATTTGACAAGAAGTCTCTAATCTAATTAATAATTTTCTCATTGATTCCATAGTATCTAAGTATATACACATGGCACCCTGCCCTTCCAGCCAACAGAGGGCGAGGAAGGGGTGGGTACCGGATGCAGCAGCATCCCTATTGCACATTACTATTATTATACGCTTAGTGACTACTCCAGAAGCACACTACGAAGACATTTAAGGGAAATCAATAAATTAGGCGGGCTGATATGCAACACTGCCATTAATCAACTGGTGGTATTCTACTGTCGCAGGATGGACAATTGACAAATGCGTTAGCTTTTCTACTTGATTTACATAATAACACACCATCTGTCCTTCGGGTGCTTGCCGGATGTTAGGGCGCCAACCATCCAGTGATTTGAGAGCGAATGCAACCTCAATGTTCCTAACAAATTTGTGAAGTATCTTATAATAGTTAGAAATATGCCCGTGCCAAGTTTCAGCATCATGAAGTTTCAGAATTATTCATGATAACTCCCTTTTTAACAAAATACATCCTCTGTCTACATGCACTTTATTATCAATCGTTAACCTCATCGTACTGCAGTACAAGAGATCATGTTAATTCAATTGGAGATATGTAGAAGTGTAGAACGGAGAGATGTAATAAGACTTTTTTCCCACAAATGATAAGGTATCAGAATAAGTGTATCCGACCGCAAATGGAGGGAGCATATTTTTAATTCTAAGTAGCTTTATATGATGTCAGTGTTTAATCTAGTCCTAATTTTTGCCTTTGTTATGTGCATGTCTGGCGTTGAATCATCTCTTGCCATACACCCCAGCGGTGGTTTGCAGGTTATCTTTACAGATAGAAATCAATCCAAATTGTAAATTTGTTCGTTCTCTGCATTGGGTAATATTATTAGCAGTCCAACGCAATATTGTCAGTGAAACTTCACCGCCAGCTTTCCTCGGAGTGTTCCGATGAGCGATCATTTTATCTTCAGCTATTGCCACCTTGATCCCTGCTCCTCAAGCGTGGAAGCACTCTACGACAAGGTAACAATGGCCGGCACTTGAAAGGCGCCGGCAAAAAGAGGTATGAAGGAAGATAGAGGAATGTAAACTAAAAAAGGCTGAGACCGTAAACTTGATTGGCACTAAGTGATAAGAAAAAAGAAGAAGAAGAAACAAAAAAAGTTTAAAAAAATTACTAGTAATGGAGAAATAGGGAATGCACACTAGGTCACTTGGGCGTGTTTGAGAAACAGTGACCCACGTATACCTCAAACACACACAAAAGCCAAAATAAATAATAAAAATAATAAATAATAAAACAAACTTACAACTCCTCGATCACTAGGGTGGGTTAAGTAATAACTGTCACTCTCGTTAATCACATTCACACACACACTCAGGGTTTACAAGGATCCTTCCTATGTCAGTGACCCGTCATGTCACTGATTCTCGAACACGCCCAAGTGACCTAGTGTGTATTTCCTGTTTCTCCCCTTACGTTGATTCACGACCGTTGCTACGTTTCCTGTACATTTATATTAAGATAGAGGAAGTCTTCAAATGAATTTAGATAATCATGAAGCACTTTCCCGTCTTCAGAAAGCAGATCTCTTTAGGAAGTACTTCAGGTAGATTTTACTACTGTTTGTAACCTCGGTGGCCACTTTTGTGAAAGCATTCTCAACTCAGCACTGTCAACACTTCGAGAATTAAATCTGCGTTTCGTTTTGAGATCACTTAGTGCTCGCCTCTCCATGCTCTAAGCCACGCTCTAGGTTAGTTGGGTATTAAAATTATTACCTCTTCAAACTACTCTCGATTACTCAATGCATCCATATGAATTCTTAAGAAATCTTCTTTTCCTTTGCACAGAACTCCTGGAGATCGATCTCCTAACTATTATCTAAGTTGGTCATTATTAAAAAAAATCCACCTTAATTCCAAACTACGTATTAAGTTTAACCTATATGACTTAAAATAAAGTCAATAATATATCCGTTAAATCATACAAACTTGGATAATTCCACTCGCGAAACATCGTCCCCCATAGAGGTTACGAGTATTATAGATTTCTTGGCAGATATCAATTCAGACCATCGTCGCGTGCAGTATATTTTATGCTGATGATTCTGAGTTGCCGCCATGTCGTTGGAACTTTAACAATAAACGTTTAATAATAAATCCTTTGCAGGAATTCATTTGGCAGCTCATCATCTTTTGAAGAAACTAGCGTAATGGATTTTTTAACTTTTCCTTTTCTTCAAAACATTCCTCCTATTTGTAATAATAGTACAGCTAAATTGATGTTTACACTTTTAGTTTTTTTGTCTCGTTCCGATAATTTCAGTATTTTTTCACTGTGGCAGTTTATAATTATTCAGAAAATTAAATTATTTGAGCATTAAGACTATCGTTAAATTATTTTAAAGCCATTTTTCTGTTAGTAAGAGTATGAATAACTATTCATACACTTGTTTTTATCCATCCAACCTCCTAATGTTACTCCCCGTGACAAGGAATTTTCACGAATCTGAGCTTAGACAAATTCCATGACTTAAAGGCATGCGATTTAGAGGACAGACCGTATGCGTTCCGTTCCTCTCGTTCCTTTTAATTAATTGGAATGGGGAGACCTCCGAGGCCACAGAAAACGAGGTGGCTTCCTGTGAGCGACGAGGCAAGGGCGACAGTTTTCCCGGTTCGTAAGCCCTTCGTAAAAGTTTACTTGGCTGCCGTCGCTGTGACGTGAGCCCGTTTGGCGAGTGGCAAGAGAGGGTCGGGATGCGGAAGTAATCGTCTCGGATGGTTATCCCGGGCTGGGAGGTGCACGGTGACAAAGCAAACCACTCGGCCCGGATCGAAATGGGGATTTGTGGAGTGACTTCGGCGCAGCGTCACTGGGCTGCGTAGGCGTCCTCTCGAACACGCTTTTCCCACCGCGAACTTTTCCAATCCTGTCCCCTTCTTCCCTTGAATCATTCGCGCTCACACTTGCCTCGCTGGAGTGTGTCTGGATGGATGCGACCGCCAATGCCAGAGCTATTTTATATCTCCAGACACATTCCAATTTCAATTTAGGCTTAAAAGCATGATACTTTTAGTTTATTTTGCATCCCGTTTAAGCAAATTCTAATGTTCAACAAAAAATCTTACTTTGAATTTCAAAGGATTGGTGACGTTTCTTTTTTTCTATTGCGATTAGGCCTGCATTGTACTCACTTTACTGAATATCTGACAGGTAATATAACGAACTGGTAAGTTACATAGTACAACTCTTTTTTGTATTCATTTTTAAGGTACTTGTAGTGCCCCTTGCTATTTTATGGCCCTTGTTTTTTAGAGGGAAAGAGTACTCCTTACACAGGTTACTTTTGTTTAGGAATATGCCTTGATTCAAAGTTTTGGCGGATTTGAGCGTCCTGAGAGAGGAAGAATGACGGAGCGCTTTCGTCTGTACACCAGCCCGGAAGCCATCGCAAGGAGGTGTGGCAGGGGATGTTAAATCACCAACCATTCACTTTCTACTCCACCACTTCCGCAAGCACGTGGCATCCCGCAATCCACCAAAATGTTGCTTGGAAGGGACGGATACGCCATTCTTTCAACATCCGTCACACGCTGTGAAACTATTATACTATTACTGCTTACTTCACTGACTCGGCTGTTACCGACATTGTCCTCTCTCCATCCCAGTACGCCGTGCCAAAAACGCGAAACGATTTCGATGCTACACTTCTAATTCGCGAAGTTAATTTTTGGATTCTTACTTATATATTTTTCACCAATCTGGCGGATTTTCTCTGGACTTTATCTAGTTCTTTTTGCCAGATTTTCTTCCAAGGATCCCAGATACTTGCGGCATATTCCAAATGTGGTCTAACTATAGCAAAATAACACCTCTCTTAAACTTTTTCATTATATTTCCCCACCACCCGTTTAATTAAGCCCAGTTTCTTTCTTTCTTCAAAGCGGATCCGCATATTGTTCTAGAATTAGGATAAAGAATGCCACCTCACCGCCCATTCCTGTCAGTAACTCCGTCCGGTAGGGCTGCCCGCTGTCAATGCTGCTGTTTGCTTTTACCATAGACCCACTATTATGACGACTGCAGAGCAGCGGAATCGGGGTACGCCGTCACGGTGCCGTGTGCCTGGGCGTCGCATACGCTGACGACATAACCATTTTCATTGACGATGACAATTTTTTCACATTTTACTGAGGTAGAAAATACAGTTTTGCGCGGACCATTTTCATGTTTACCATTTATTTACTTTGAAAGAATGTAATAATTTCTAGTTTAAAGTTTTCTGGAGATTTTATTTCACATTCATTCGTTGCAAATGAACATTTCCTGAAAATTTCAAGCCTCTATCTCAATTGGAAAACACCGGAATATGTGTCAGTCACTCACTCTCACTTTGTAGCTTTCCGTTTGTCCCGTTTATATAAATGATATTTCAATATGAGGCGGCGTGGTGTAACATTTGTTGGAGCACTCCACTACCTTGCGGAGGATGTCTTCGGACGCGCCCACCCGAAATCCTAGCGATGCGATTGCCAAGTTAGAGGAAATTTTTGGAAAACTGAACGAAATCACATCGGGTAGGAGTTGTTGATTTCACTATTTAAATTATTTAAATTTCACTTATTATTAGACGCTCATCGAGTGGCTAATTCTTCGTAATATAATTTGGATCGATGCTTCAGTTCAGTTCATGCGAATTGATACCGTGAGCAGCGGGACTCTTTTTTTGGGTTACTCCCGGGGTCTGGCTGCGTAGGGCACCTGTGCTGCAAAACTCCTTCCTTAGGCTTAAACGTCCCGACGGAAGCAATTCCCACCGAGTGGAGGCCATAAATCTTGTCGGCCATTCCGCACGCCGCCAGGCCGGCCTCCTTATCTTCTTCTTGCCCCCGGCGGCAGAGGCCGGGGGTGGGGCGAGGGTGGGGACCGCTCTCCCCCCCCTGACCGGCTCGGCCCGCTTTGACCCGGGAACTATATTTCAACCACCAGGGGAGGAGGAAAGGTGGCGTCGGCGGTCGGACCGCGTGAGCGCTCTCCCCCGGGGGCGAAAGGGGGGAGTTGCCGGGGGCGCTCGGCAGGGGCTGGTCGAGGAGAATGAATGTTTCCGTCTCGGTTGCTTATCGCGGGAGATGGAGTGACCCACGCTGCACTTGTAGCCGAGTGTAGAACAACCGTCTTACATTTCTTGATGCCTCCGTGTTTTCAATCCCTTGTTTAATCTCGTCTTGATAAGCCCAAGGGAGTAAATTTTCGTCGGGAAACCTGACTTATGTAAGATGACATCAATTGTGTCCACCTGCTGTCACTGGTTAAGAAAAGTTTAGAGGATCATCCACCCAGTAGTTTAATATAGAGACTGAAATATAGGCTGTTAGAAGTATAACTACACAGCTCTCGTCATGACTAATGTGAACCGAAGCTACACTAGAAGGAAACTGACATACAAAAAGTCTATACTCGGCAATTTAATTTTATCCCATTTTATTGTTTTTTTACGAAAATTTAATTTTTCTATTAAGAAGCCATTCTCTTATTTATAAAATATTCCTTAAATTTTGTAACATTCACCATTATGAAATAATTGAAAACCCTACGCCTAGATTAACTGATTACAAACAGTAGCCTGTTGATCTTACATAACCATTATTTGACCGCGAATCCTGAGGAGTCACGTCAATGAATTGAAATGTGAATTAACATAATGTGATATTTAAGGGGGCCCTTTTTTCAATTAAACCACTTTTCTTTTCCACATAAAATATTTATTCCCGCGACCCAGGTTTCGTTAGAGTGTAGCATCAACAAGTGATGATGTTATACTATAACGAAACCTGGGTCGTGAGAATAAAAATTTTATGTGGAAAAGCAAAGTGGTTTAATTGAAAAAAGTTCAATATGAAGATTTTCCACCAGGTTACGCCAGAAACTGTTTTATTTAAGGGTGATTTTTCTTGGACACAAAGACGTTTCCCTTTCAGTTAACCACATTAAGGAAATAAATTGTGCAACTTGTAATGTATGTATCTAACTTGTGGAGGTGCAACTATTTAGCCGGTTGTAAAAATTTCCCTTCATTGGTGTGAAATTGAATCTATATGTGCACACCTAAGTTGTGTGTCTCAAAATCAAAATATAATTGAAAATTTCATTTGACGGTATTGGTATTCTTTTTAGCGTTCCAAAGGTGATTTTTTCTCAAAAGTCCCTTTTTGGGACTCACTCTCTTACCTTCCGTGCCTAATAAAACAATGATCGAAGGGAAAAAAATTATCACACTTTTACATATCTTAAGCTAATATTCCTCAAAATAGGATCCTTGTGAGTCGATACACTTGTTCCAGCGGCGTTCCCATTCCTGGAACGCTCCCGCGAAGGCATCATCGGGAACCTATCGAAGACACGTCGTCACGGCCTCTTTGACGGCGTCCAAAGTCCCGTATCGCGTTCCTTTCAAACTCCTCTTTATCTTCGGGAACAGAAAGAAGTCCGGTGGTGCCAAGTCCGGGCTGTAGGGCGGGTGCGGCAGCGTTGCCACGCCGTGCTTGGCCAAGAAGTCCGACACGACAAGCGCGGGGTGAGACGGCGCATTGTCGCTCAGGTTGTCAGTCATACGTTTGATCGCTGGCCGGACGCGGGCGACTCGTTTTCGAAGCCTGTCGAGTACTTGGACGTAAAATGCAGCATTTACAGTTTGTCGTTCAGGTACAAATTCGTAGTGGACGACTCCCCTTTTGTCAAAAATCCGGAAAAAATCAATACACTTATTTTCCGGACGAACCCTGTGCTTGTTCGTTCGGGCAGTCAATGAACATTTCGACGTGAAGGATACGACGGGCCGTCCTGGCACGCGGCCCCCCGCCTCCTCCGCTCGCCCTATCCCCCTCCGTCCATCCTCACCTTCCCCTCCCCCATCCACTCCCGTTCCACCGATTCGTTTTCCAGAACCCCATATCAGAATGGCAATGTCTTCATCTAATTTTGTGGTCTGACAAAAGAATGCAAGTTTGCTTCCACTCCAATCCATTATCCCCTTTCAATATAGAATAATGCTACGCCACCAAAATTTATTGTGTCCTTGGTTATATTTTTTCAATTCGCGAATTTTTCCCTTATATCCCCGCATGATTATTCCTGATTGATATTGCCCTAGCTACGACCGAGAAAAGCTTTACAGTTGACCTATGTCAATTTTAGGAACTCGAACAATTTTTACCACGCATGATTAAGTTAATTGAGAAAAATTAAAAAAAAAGAATTAAGAGTCCAAAACACCCCAAGATTGCGATAATAACACCTCACGTATTTTTCTTTTCCAATGGGAAAAACAGTCACTTTATTTATTTAATTTATTACTCTGCAAGCCACCACTGGGTCGTGTGGTAGCAAATATAGCTGTTACTTATATGTAGATACTTGCTGGTGCTAACATGCTGTCATGGCACAACCTTCATAATTCAATTTCGTTTAAAATACAGCAGGGTAAATAGGAATCAAATAAAAATAAATCCTATGATTAAACTGGTACTGAATATTCGTTTTTACGATGAGCATTGTTTGTAATTAATTAGGCATTTAGCTACGCGTTGGTTGTTTTAAAATGAAAACGAAATTGATAAATATAAGTTTAATAATATTTTTTGTGTTCCATAAACAGAATTTTTTATGCATATACATTTTACATTGTTTAGATAAATATTTAGTTTGCTTAATCTTAGTAATTTTTCGCATGCTAATGGTGATGCATGCACTCTACCGGTCACTATTTGCAAATTTACGACCCAAGCGACGCAAAAGCCGAGTTGGCTAATGCCCTAGGTCCACTCTTACCATTAAAAAGGGTCTTCATACAGATAACAGGACTAGGACCACCACCACAGCTCATCAATAGGATGGATTTCTTTTCGATATTATATCTGAAGAGGCTCTATGGTAATTATCATTGGAAAAAATAAGATTTTGCGGTCTTAGCGCTGATTGAAGTCAGAATTCGTCAAGCGATGATATTTACTGTACCTCAGAGTTATTTCTAAATTATGAAACTTACTATACATCTCTGTAATTTCCCTTCAGTTTCATGATTACTTTTCGTCTAAAATAGGTGTTATTGTGACCAAATAAATCCGATCAAAAAAGTAAAAAAAAATATCACTTCTGGTACACTATTCGTCACTACGTGATTAATGACACACGGAACCTTTTCTAAAGATTCATCATTAATTCATTTATGATTAAACGCCAAGTACTTGTAATTTTTGCACGCGGATGTATGGGCAAGGCATGCACTTCCTGTTCCACTCGCAATTACCCTTGGAAATCTATCTCGCTGAGTAGAGTGTTTAACTAGAATCCACGCCTGGACCAGCAAGTGGCCATCTCTCTCTCTGCACTTTAGCTTTGGATGGAAGGAAGAATGATAGAGGCTGTCAGCAACTGAGGCAGAAAAGTGCACGCGGCCTGCATTTTTCGCGGGAGAGGACGTGGAATTGCGGTAACTGCTTGTCGGACCCTGAGGCTGTTTTAAAATTTTCTCTCGAATCGGCGCAATTGAAAAACTTGCCTTGAATGGAAGTTTCGAGGAGTTTTATTTACTTTAAGCATGCGCATATACATGTGTCGTCTGTGTTGTAACTTACCCGGTGCAGGAATTTTTGATTGACCAGGAGTGCCTATAATTTGAGCCGGTGTCATTCGTCAATTACTTTCGTCCTTAAATTAATCCTTATTGCTCCTCGCTTAGGGCAAGGGCTAAGCCAGCGGAGGTTGAAATCTGTAGGTTTGAAGAATATTGAAATAAGGGTGGGTGAGTGAGGTAATAGGTCACTATAATATAGGATGAGTTACGGATAGCTTCTCCTTGTGATACTGCCTTATAATTGTTGCCGAAATCGACGATGGTTCCCGATGATGCGTCAGATAATAGGCGAGCAGCTGTTGGCCTCATTAAGTGAAAGTGAGTAGATTTATCGCGCGTCATTGATTCAGTTCGTGCGTGACATGACCCTCAGTGGGACTATGGCAGAGTTATCTGGCTAAGTGGGGAGAAAGAGGCGTGACCTGACAAACCGGCACGACGGGTGACATCGATGTCGGATGGAACTGTTGCGATGAGGCCAAATGAGACAAAGAAAATGGCGCCACATCGCGCGGCAATTTGCGCGACGTCAATCACATTCAAGTCATGATTTTATTTTGGTATGGAACCGTCAAGCGTCGTCCCATTTGCCGCGAAAGTGTTGCCAATCAGCATAATTGTCCTTCTTCACTTCAGCCTCCGCCAATGCGTAATTCATGGAAGATAGAGTGATCCGTTAGACGAGTCGCTGCCAAATATGGATAAAAAACTATAAAAGACTATGCACACCAAAAAATAATGAATTGAGAAGGAGTACAAGTCACTTGAAGGAAAATCTAAATTCAGACGCCAGAATGAAATATTGCTTACGTGCATAGATAGCTAAGCCCTGGAGATATAATATGTTTGCATGAGAAAACTTTTATACTTTTTGTTTATCATTTGAGACAGACCAGCTATGCTATTGAGAAAGGTGTTGAAGTACAAGATATACTTTTACTTAAGTACAACAGAACTTAAGTAATGAAAATTTTCACATTCGCCAATGGTAAGAAATAGGAAAATTTGATTTAGAAACATTTGAAAAAAACTCAGTGTAGCCTTTACCAGTTTTAAAGGCACAGGATCTTAGAGATATTAACCCTAATCGTTGCATTTGCCGACCGATAAACTGCGCATCAATACATTGCATTGCATATTAATTGCACAACACTATTTTTAGTCTCTCCTATTAAAATTCTCGATGTTTAAGAGTTAATGATTTTCACAAAATAACATAAAAAAACCCCAAAACTTTGGAGTGTAAGAGGGAGGACTTCGAGGGATCTGGGTTTGAATTCCGGTTAAGGCGAATGATGTTTACCCTTTGCAATTCCTGAATTTTAATGAATATTAACGGATGACTCCTTCAAAAGTTATTTTCGCGGCGTCTTCCGCATTTCTTGGGGTTCCTAACGGTATATTTAAATATTCTTACCATTGGTCGAAGATATCAGTTAATCGACTTGAGTAAGAAATAAATGACTTAATGGGACAATCAATGAAACAGTCAGTGGGTTAATCGCCTTAGGTAGGACAATTAGTATCAATAAATAATATTTCAATCTCAGTTTATGGAAAATATTAGGTATTTTTAAAATGTTTTGACCCTTTTTTCTTTAAGTACTTAATTACATACCTGCATTTCATACATGACAGCCTTGCGTCTAATATTAATGGAATCATCTCGTTTTCTCTGTAAATTTATTTACTGCGAAACTTATTTAATATTCTCCGTAAAGCCAGATATAATGGCTTTACCTCAATAATACTGTTGATATAGTAGAAAATGTTCCACATGTGAATTGAAAGAAACAAAAAGAGAATGTAATTGTCATTTTTTATTGCTCGGTGGACGCTGGGTAAATGAAATGGTACACATAAATAAATGTCAACGGTCTGCGATGAAATCTGCTCCTCGAAGCTAGATACCCTCTCTGGTTTATTTATTCTCGACTTTTGGAAACTATTTTGGGGGAACTATATGCCTCGTATGTATCTGCATGATTTTGAATTTAATCTCTCTTCTCGTTTACCTCTGTTTGACTCAATTCGTTCAAACTAAGAAATCAGTCATATCTGAACATAGCCGAGGAATTTCGTGTTGAGTGTTTATCAAAATTATGATAAATATTACTAACACAAGTGGTGTTATTCAGGAGAACCTGAGAGATGTCTTTATCTCTCGACATCGCTCTCATCTCGACAATATTCTGAAGAAGAGATGGTTTACAATGAAGATTAATGGTTCGAAGAACACATGGAGCCGGTGATATTAAAATAATTCTAGTGTGACGTAAACCTTTTGTTTTGTTTTGTAATTATTACTCGCTTCACATTATTTTGACAGATTTCCTGTTCAAGTATGTTTTAAGGTACTTTTAAAACATTCACGGAACATCAGGAAAAAATAGGGAATATAACAAAAATGTAGCATTTATATAAATGGTGGTAACTGTGGAATAATAATAACTGAAAAAGCTATTTTGCCTCAGATTGGTGAAAAATCATACAGTCGTACAGCTAATTTTCTCTTTTTAAAATAATTCGTATTAATACAACATTCTTTAACTTAATTTCTATCTTTTCAATTCTTGCAACTGGCAGTTAACTGAAAAAAATGTGACGCAAAAATAATCCCTCCTTGAAAGTTCTATTTTCTTACGACAATAAAATTCTTCGTAAAATATCCCTAGTCTCTTTTACACCTCTGACACTGAACCACAAATCACCACAACTCTAAATAGAGACGATGCGTTCATATCCGCTGCCGCGTGAGTAGCTCTCGGTCTAAATTGATCCGACCATTACGATGGAATGTTTTGGACAAATATAAAATTTTATGCCCGAATGAAAGTTTTCTTCTTATTTTAATTGAGCATTAAAACATTGAAGAATACTTGTCACTAAATGAACATATACTTTTGAAGTGAGCATCCTACACTTTACTCATAGCTAATGAGAAGGTGACCATATGAGAAAAATATGATGGCATTTCAACAATGAGGAAACTAGAAAAGGAATATGAAAAGTTAGGCCATAGAGTTCACCCAATATAAAACAGTAGGTTTTAGAAGAAGAAGGATCTTGAGATACAGAGCATGATTTTGGAGCCATGAAATGATTTGACACCTATATATATATATATATATATATATATATATATATATATATATATATATATATATATATATATGATTTCTTCGGAGTAACACGAAAGTGTTGAATAAAAAACTTAGACAGCAACACACAACACACGAGAACACAAAAAGAACACTCACAATAATATCTAGATAATTTCGACGGACTCGAACTCCGTCTTCTTCGGATGATAAGATATGACTGAGGTATATGGGTACGTGGTGCAGAGAGAGAAGGGGACGAGGGAGGGGGGAAAACAGGTAGCGGGGGAGGAGTGAAGGAGGGGTATGTGGAGGGGGAGAAGGCGGAGGGGAGAACATGTGGTATGGGAGGGGTGAAGGAGGGGGTTATGGAGGGGGAAAGGGGGGCCAGAGAGGAGCGGAGATGGAATAGGGAGGATGCGGAAATAGTAACAAGCGACACAGAAAACTAACATTTCATCCACAGATACCACAACACCCATGACCAAAGCGTTAACTCACAAAGTTATCAAAATGGCTCGACAAGTCAAAACCCAGGACAAGGATGACAAAATGTATGCGAATGAATAAATTGTCCCACCATCTCGCAAGAAACAAATCCACACCCATCCACCCGAGCCCCCCCCCACCCCCACACAAAAACATATATACAAATATATATAGAAAAAAATATATAAAAATATATAATATATTTATATAATTCTATACATATACTAGGAAACCATGGGTAACGGATGAGATGATTGCAAAGATGGATGAGAGAAGAAGATGGAAGAATGTAAACAAAGAGGTAGACAAAATGAAGTACAAAGAGTTAAACAATAAATTGAAAAGGGCCACAAATAGAGCAAAAGAAGAATGGTGGAAAACGCAATACGAGGATTAAGGAAGTAAGAATACGGGAAGTAAGAAGGCAAGATCTTTGCTAACAGTTAAAGATAAGTGGGGTAAGATAATATTTGAACCAGGAAAAATCCAAGAGAGATGGAAGGAATATATAGAAACACTGTATGGTAAAGAATTTAGGCCGACAAGGTTAGATATTGAAAAGGAACATGACGTAGAAGAAGATAACTTAGGTGCAGGTGTACTCGACGATGAGATAGAAAGCACGTTAAGGCACAAGAAACCAAGTAAGGCCGTGGGGGTAGACAACATTCCTTTGGAACTATTGAAATGTTTAGGAAAATGCGGGAAAAAGGCCCTATATGGAATGATTTGTAGTATCAATGAAGAAGGAATCTGGCCGGAAGATTTTGTGAGATCGGTGTTAGTTCCTATTCCAAACAAGGCAAAGGCTATATCATGTGAGGATTACAGAACAATAAGTTTGATATCCCACGCAGCTAAAGTTATTCTCAGGATGATCAACAAAAGGATAGAGAGTAAGGCAAATGATTACTTAGGGGATGATCAGTTTGGGTTTAGGAAGGGCAGAGGTACGCGTGATGCCATTGCAGTAATGAGATCACTAATCGAGAGGAATATAGAATACGATCAGGACGCGTTTGCCTGTTTTGTAGATTTCGAAAAATCGTTTGATAGAGTGAATTGGGAAAAATTAATGCGTGTATTGCAGAAAATAGGAATGGATTGGAGGGACAGGAGACTGATCCGCAACCTGTACATGTCTCAGACTGCTCAGGTGCGAGTGGGGAACGGAGAGTCCGGATGGGCAGTGTTAGGAAGAGGTGTAAGGCAGGGTTGCCCATTGTCACCGGTATTGTTCAACGTATACGTAGAGGAAATGATTAAAGAAGCATGGGAAGAACTTGAGGTACGAATGAAAGTCGCAGGGGAATTCGTAAAATCGGTTAGGTTTGCTGATGACCAAGCATTAGTTGCTCAGTCAGCCAAGGGTTTGAAAGCATTGCTGAGTGAATTGGAGGTTCAGTGCGATAAATATGGGATGAGAATCAATATTAGTAAAACAAAGGTTATGCGATTTTCCAGAAAGAAAAAGGCTAAGCTAAATATTAAAATATGCGGGGAAAAAATAGAGCAGGTAGAACAGTTTACATATCTCGGAAGTGTTTTGGACCAATACGGTCAAAGTGGTAGGGACGTAAGGTGAAGAATTGCGCTAGGCAAGGAGGCTTTCTCAAGGAGGAGGGAGTTGATGACGGGGACGTTGAGTAGGGATGTGAAGACAAGACTCGTAAAAACTCTGATATGGAGCGTAGCTATGTACGGTGCGGAAAGGTGGTCACTGAAGCAGGAGGATAGACGTAGATTGGAGGCTTTTGAAATGTGGGTGTGGAGGAGAATGGAGAACGTGCATTGGACCGAAAGGAAAACAAATGAGGAAGTACTAAAGATGGTGGGTGGGGAGAGGGGTTTGTTGAGAGAAATCCTATGGGGGCAGGAAAATGGATGAAAGGCATATTGAGCGGTAGTGGAATGTTGAAGAAGGTAATAGAGGGGAGAATGTTGGGCAAGTGAGGTAGGAAGGCAAGGGCAGGAACAAGATAGGGATGTTGGACGGGATGAAGGGAGGAAAGAAGTACACCGAGATGAAGAGGGACCTGATATAGATTAGTTTGCTAGGTGGGGAGTCACAAAATGTTTATTTGATAGTTGTGTCCATCCAAAAACCTACCTTAAACGGTAGATTACCTAATAATAATAATATTATATTATTATATATTTAAAAAATAAAAATAAAAAAAATAAAAAATATTTTTTATGGGATTCATGGTAATTAAAGACGAAATATATTAAAGAGGTTCAGAAAATTGAATTAAATAAGTAAAGTCACAATTAGAAAATTTTATTCTTTAATACAGAGCAAACAATACCAACTCGCAAACATCGTAATATATCCAATCAACATTAATTAGCATTTGGAGACCAGAAGCATAATCTTAACAATTCCAGAAATAATTCAAATAAAAGTGCGTCCCTGGAGAAAATCCAGTGGAATAAATCTCAGAGACAAAGACATAATTGAACATATCTGTCGACAAATATGCATACAGGCCACTCAAGCAAATGTGCATGACAATGAAAACCATTAAAGTGACCTGGAAATACAATACACATGAACTCTGAACGATGGCCAAGGAAGATACTGGAATGGAAACAGAGCCAAGGAAGAAAAATGAGACGACAGAAGACGGCTAGATAAGGTATATGCTGCTATGACAAAGCAGGACGTACAGGAATATGATTTGGTTGATTGCCAGATGGTGAAAACGGTTGTAATAAACCTTAAAAACCTGCTAAATAAAACAAAATAAAATTGTAGTTTTCTAGTGGTAAGCGGTTACAAGCAGCCCGTCAACCATATTTCTTAAGAATGCCAACATTATTTCGAATTCCCACCTCAAGAAAGAGTAATGTAATGAATAAACAAATTAATTTTTTTAATAAATCCAGGTATATATTCCACAAACTCAAACGACTCGGAATGGATAAAATAGGGCATTTATTTGCAATAAATAAAATTTTCAATATTATTTGCGTATTACACGGGATATTATTATTTATCTTCGAACTATTATACAAAAAGAATCTTACATACGGAGTGGCATTTTGTGATTGAGACGTTACGTTATAAAGAGTTTGTAGGAATGCACATTTCTAAATACCAGTTAAATTAAACTTATGCCAGCTAGCCCAGTCGAGACTCTTTGGGCGTAAATCACGAAGTTTAAATGCGATTTTGCACTACACGGCTCGAATTGAATAAGGATGGATTACTATATTAGCGTATGGAGTTCAAACGAGCAGGTGGAACTATTCACGTATCCCGGAAGTGTTTTGGACCAATACAGTCAAATAAGTAGGGACGTAAGGAGAAGAATAGCCTTAGGCAAATAGGCTTTCACAAGGAGCTGATTACTGGGACGTTGAGTAAGGATGTTAAGAGAAGACTCGTCAAAAGTTTGATCCGGCGCGTAGTTATGTACGACGCGGAAATAATGGTCACTAAAGCAGGAGGATAGACGTAGGTTGGTGAGTTATGAAATGTGGGTGTGGAGAAAAGTTAAGAAGGGGAAATAGACCGAAAGAAAAACAAAAGAGGAAGTCTAGGTATGGTGGGTGAGGGGAGGAGTTTGTCGGGAGGAATCCTATGGAGGCAGGAAAATTGGATGAAAGGCGTATTGATCGGCAGTGAGATGTTAGAGACTATAATAAAGGAGGAAATTTTAGGCAAGCGAGGAAAGTGCAAAACAGGAAAGGAATGTCTGACAGGGTGAAAGGAACAGGACAAATCCGCAATCTGTACATGTCTCAGATGGCTCGGGTGTGAGTGGGGAGCGGAGAGTCCGGATGGACAGTGTTAAGAAGAGTTATAAGGCAGGGTGGCCCATTATCACAAGTACTCTTCAACGTATATGTGGAGGCATGGAAAGAGTTGGAGGTGAGATTGAAAGTCAGAGGGGAGTTCGTAAAATCAGTTAGGTTTGCTGATGACCAGGCTTTGGTTTGTCAGTCGGCCAAGGGGTTGCAAGCGCTGCTGAGTGAATTGGAAATTCAATGCAAAAGATATGGGATGAGAATCAATATTAATAAAACAAAGGTTATTCGATCTTCTAGAAAGACAAGGTGAACAGTAAATAGGAGGGGAAAAATAGAGTAGGTAGAACAGTTAACGTATCTCGGAAGTGTTTTGGATCAACACGGTCAAAATAGTAGGGACGTAAAGAGAAGAATTGTGCCAGGGTAAAAGGCTTTCACAAGGAGGAGGGAGTTGACGAGGACGTTGAGTACGTAAATATGTGTATCCCCATTTATATATACATATATACAACCATAAACACAGTAATGAACCTTAAGATCTGTTTGGTAGGTGATGGTCGAGTTCACCCAGTACTAAGCCTGACGACCTGTGAAATTCAAACATCAGGGTAGGGGAGACAGTTCCTTTCCCTGTGTCTGTTCTAATTTCCCAGGATGACCTGGTACCCAAAAAATCACACGGCTTGGATGGAGCTGCACGTTCCCAGGGGAGCTTGCCTGGGAATCGAATTTGGCCCTCCGTTCAGTAGTCCTACACTCTACCCATGCACTACCGCGGCCCACACAAGCACACACGCACATGCGCTCGTGCACACGCACCCTAACGCATACGCACACACACGCACACACATATATACACCAATCTACCAAACCGACTTTGGGCTTATGACCGTGTTTGTGGTTTTATAAAAAGTTACTTTATTAGAAATACTTTTCTTTGCTGATTTACTTTGTATCTGTATAGAATAGGTATCCCTAATTTTTCAAAAAGCACGATCAAAGATTTTGGAGACGTAACTAGTATAATAAAATAGTCATTAAATGCAAAGAAGTAAGATTAGGGATTGGGCGAATTGCATGATAGAATGACGATAGTGGGCGGGATGAACGGGGACTTAGGAACAAGGAACTCTCCTTTTTGAACTACTTTAAAATTTCTCAGGTTCCCCAACCCCTGCAACCTCTCCCTCCCTCCGCAAAACGATGCCCAACCTTCGTCCGCGATAAGGTTGGGTCTCTCATTCCCGTTTCCTCCACATCCACCTTTTAGGCCGAAAAACGAAATTTCTCCAACAAGGAGCACCGGGGGAACTCTGCCAAACATGACCCCCGAAACTTCCTGTCCCCAATGCCTGGTGTAACACTCTCCGTCCCACCCCTAGGTCACCCTCCCTCACCTCTCGACACCCCCTTCCAAGAGGATATTTTCCTTATTTATTGTCCATTTTTTGCTCTTAAACTCTCTCATTCTTTCCTCCTAAGGAGTAAACTCGCCATCTTCACACCTTCTGCCTTTCTTATGGTGACCGTGGCTCCTTGTTTCCACTTTCCATGATTCCCTACGAACCTCAGAAGCACCACCTCTTATAATTCGCTCGGCCACCCTCCTAATATTTCTAATTCAATATGTTTGATATTTCACCCAGCTTAAGTTGTTGTTCTCAGGATGATCAACAAAAGGGTGGAGAGTAAGGCAGGAATACAATCAGGACGCATTTGCCTGTTTCGTAGATTTCAAAAAAGCGTTTGATAGAATAAATTAGGAAAAACTCATGTGTGTATTGCAGAATATAGGAATGGATTGGAGGGACAGGAAACTGATCCGCAACCTGTACATGTCTCAGACAGCTCTGGTGCGAGTGGGGAACGGAGAGTCCGGATGGGCAGTGTTAGGAAGAGGTGTAAGGCAGGGTTGCCCATTATCCTATGTGCTCTTCGACGTTCATGTGGAGGAAATGATTAAGGAGGCATGGGGAGATCTGGAGGTAGGAATGAAAGTCGGAGGGGTGTTCGTAAAATCACTTAGGTCTGCTGATGATCAAGCTCTAGTTTGTCAGTCAGACAAGGGGTGGCAAGTACTATTGAGTGAATCGGAAATGCAGTACGATAAATATGGGATGAGAATCAATATTAATAAAACATAGTTACGCGGTTTTCCAGAAAGAAAAGGCTAATCTAAACATTAAAATTGGAGGGGAAAAAATAGAGCAGGTAGAACAGTTTACGTATCTGGAAAGTGTTTTGGACCAACACGGGGAAAGTAGTAGGGACGTAAGGAGAAGAATTACGCTAGGCAAAGAGGCTTTCTCAAGGAGGAGGGAGTCGATGACGGGGACATTGAGTAGGAAGGTTAAGTAAAGACTCGTAAAAACTTTGATATGGAGGGTAGCGGAAACGTGGTCACTGAAGCAGGAGGATAGACATGGATTGGAGGCTTTTGAAATGTGGGTGCGGAGAAGAATGGAGAAGGTGAAATGGATTAAACGGAGAACAAATGAGGAAGTACTAGGTATGGTAGACGAGGAGAGGGGCATGATGGTAAATATCCTATGGAGGCAGGAAAAATGGATGAAAGGCGTATTGAGCGGCAGTGGGATGTTGAAGACGGTAATAGAGGGGAGAATGTTGGGAAAACGAGGGAAGGGAGGAAAAGGATACTGATGTTGGACGGGATGATGGAAGTACACAGAGATGAAGACGGACCTGATGTAGATTAGGTTGCTCGATTGTGTTTTGTTAGGAGTCATAAAATATTTATTTGGTAGTTGAGTCCATCCGTAAAACTACCTTAACTGGTCGATTACCTTAGGAATAATATAAACTGTAATAAATAACACTTGGTAGAAACATGTGTTGATTTTAAATGCCTGGTTTGTAACAACGCCCTGCCACATACCCTGGTGGTGGTTTGACAGGAGCCATGTTTAAAGGGTGACTTGAAAACCCATGTTCTATCCAAAGGTTCAGTGATTAGTGAACATAGGGCAATGTTCGTAACCCAATGCCAATAATGCCGTTCGTCCTTGGCTTGGGGTGTGTTATCCCGAAGAGGGCCTGGGATTGTTTGATTAAAGAATGGAGCATGAAGCTATGGAGCGGGTGGGGAATCTATAGGGCGTGGTTTGAAGAGCGGGGGCCGCTGTCCAAAGAAACCTCAAGAAGGGCGGAGCAAACGAGAATGTCGCGAACAAAGGAATCTGAACCACTCATCGAATCATTTGGATGAGCTTGGTGTGTGTATCCTCCCTCCGCTCTCCCTTGTCGCCTAAGCCCAACGGAGAATCATTGATCCATTGCTCTTCACACGCACTGAAATCGATGCATACTTTTATGCAGACTGCCGCAGAATCGTGTGCCGTTCAATCCATGTAATGAAATCCGTAAGGATATGGAAACATTCCATTCATTACATGGAGTGTTTTCAGTGTTTCTCAACGAATGGTTCATTTCTTCAGAATTTTTTTTGTTTCAAGATGTGACTAAATGTGACTAAATGAGGCCATTTGAGAATTTGGTTTTTTTAAGAACCTAGTCCTCAATGTCTGAGCAAGAAATAAATATTTAGTTTGAAAATTTTCGGTAAAACGTAATTAGAAATATCCTAATTTGTCAAGACTTGTCATAATGTAGGCGCATACGATTATTAGCAGCAATCATATCGATTCTGGATAAATTTTAGACGGTCCCTAGCACAACACGTTTCTGTGCCGTAAACCTTAATTAAATGCAAAATGCTTAAACTCCATTATGCACACTAGGATATCTAATATTTTTTAATAAATCTTTATTGGTCCTGCATAATTTCTACCTCCCCTATTTGCATCCAAAATGCTCATTATTTTCCCCCCATTACCCGTCTTTCCCAGCATTCTCCACACTATTATTACCCTCAGCATCACAACATCATATTGTCTCTCAGCATCTCCTCTATTAATCCTCTGGCTTTCTTATTCTACCCTATCCACAACTCTGCAGATCCACAACATCGCAATATAGTATTCTATGACCAACTTTAATACTCGAACTCAACACCAACATTTAGGCTATCATCTAGCCTCCCTGCTATAAGCCAGTTCCTTTTCTAATAGCCTGAATATGTGGAATCATCTGTCCCCTGCGAAACTGGTTGGGAGACAGAATGAAAAATTCACGGCCAAATTAATGTATACACTATACTATTTATTAGCTGGAATAAAACGCGTGTTTCTTGCATCTCGTCTTCTTCACACATAATATTTTAACAAACAGAGATGACATGCATTTTTGCTTCAAACAGCTTAAGATGTTTCATAATATTTCCAGTTTATATTTCCCACCAAAATCAGTTGCTTTAATCAATTACGTCTACTCTTTGTTTCATAAAAAAGGATAACTAATGAAGGATCGTGAAATCCCTTCCTCGACGCTCAGTGCAGCTTCACAAGGCTTTAATACACATTTAAACAGGGACGTAGTGATTACGGCGATAATGAATGCACGATAATGAAAGCTCATGTTGCGTGATTACACGGTTCGTCGCCATGCAAATATCCTTGCCTTCGTACACGGCTGGGCGCGCGTGCCCGTCCTCATTTGTCGGGAGCGGATCTAGGTGAGCGTGCGACGAGTATCGAGAGCGAACGCGGTGTGCAAGTGAGGAGTGTGCGCCAGGCATCCAAAATGATTTGTCACGAGGGGAGGGGAGGAGGAAAGGGCGGTACAACACGTCGAGGTTCCTTCGCATTATGCACCGAAAACTGTCACTTTTGTCAGAGAACGTTTCGGGAGATGTACGAGCCCAATAAGGGCCCAGGAAAAATTTAAAATAAATTCAAGAAAAATAAGTCGTAGGATTCTTTTAGAACGTGAGCGAGGAGCAAGTGTACGTTTTATTAGAAATTAATGACCGTGGAAAAAATGTTTTGTCAGATGAACAGGTTAGACGTTGAAAGGGATAAAAATGCTGTGCGCCATAGAGAGAAGTATGAGCCAGATTACATGACGATTAGAACAAAAAAGAGTGTGATTAATTTACGTGCATAGTGTCCGGTCAGTTTACGAGTAATTGGAAAACAATTTAACTCTAATTTAATCTGTCGTTAAATTGAAGGGAATCAGAAGGTGAAAAATTTTAAGAATATTGAATGCAGAACACCTTACTTAAACTAAGGAGTATCAACGAATGATGAGGTCTCAGGCGTGATGTGGTGGAAGCGTAACATATTAAAACCACAGGTATTGCAATTTTCCACTAGATATTGTGGAAAATCTAGTGGAAAATTGCAATACCTGTGGTTTTAATAAGGAGTATCAGTTGATAGAAATCTAAGAAGGTAAGGAAGAAGGTAAGAATACGGCTGCAATGGATGAGAGAAGGCAATATCTCAAATAAGTCATACAGAAAACGGCGAACGAAACAATAGGGAAAGACAAATTATGAAATGATTAATAAGCCATCAGTTACAGATGGTATGATTGGGAAGATGGGTGGCAGATGAATTGGAAGAAAATGAACACAGACGATGAACGATATAGAAAGTCTGAGACCAGGAATAATTGACCATAAATGGAACATTAAATAAAGAAAATTAAATGGAAGAAAGTTGTGGAAACAGAAAATATCTCTGCCGAATTACTGAAAAATCTGGAAAAAGGATGAGGATTGGTAATGAGCTAAGTTTTAAGATTAGTAGTGATTTTCCGTAACCATTTTACTCCGCAATGACCACCTCGGCGAGTTTTATTTTTTATCGTTTTTTCAAGTGATTTGGGTTCGTGAGTGCGGTTGGCGCGAAGTGAGTTTGGGCAGATGACTCGAATCGCGAGTACTTCGTTCCCTTTTCTGACGTTGCATGCCGACGATCTGCCATATCACACGTAATGCAGTATGATTTGGGCATAATATGATATTTCTTGGACTAAAGTACCAAACCTTTATTGAGTTGTTTTGGCAATGATTGAACCATTTTGTGTGGTCGTAAGTGGAGAAAAATGTTGCACTTTGAATCATCAATGAATCTGGTATTATTCTACCAGTATGCTAGGTCGTGGTTTTCTTCGCCCAATTTATTAACCTGCAGCTCGGCAACCATTTAGGCTTGAATCATTGCTTTTTCATTGGTCAGAACTCTCTCCCTCCCCTTGAGAAGCCTCTCCCCCCCGTAGCCTCCATTTCCTGCTCCACGTACCCGTTACTTCTATTCTAATATATTTGTCGAGGAATCTTTTTCATATTTGGCTAGCAATTTTTCAGAATTGGTTCAACCAGAGACGAGAGATTAACAATTCAGAGCGGGTAATTCGTATAAATAATATATTTAACTTATATAATGGAGTTCCACAAAGTCATTAGTATTGAAAGATTCCTATGATGCTATAGACAATTTAAAGTCTTTGCTACGCTAAGTATTTGAAATATTTTCGAAATGGAATGGAAATTAACGACTTATCTCAGTGAAACTATTTTAGTTTTCAATATAAACTTCTTGTGCACTGATGTACTTGTCCAGAGATGTTCCGATGCCTTGATCTTTTCTCGAAAATAAGATGCCTTCAGGTCTGCAAAATACCCGTCTATTTCGGCTGTTAGTTCTTCGTTTGAAGACAATCTCCGTTCAACGAGGAAAAATCTGAGGTTGGGAAGAGATGGAAATCTGATGAAGCCAAAACAGGCAAATAAGGTGGGTGTGGCGGCCATTCGCATCTGAGTTCACGATTTTTAAAATGCAAAAGACACTTGTGTGTGGTTGTGCCTTGCCTTGATGAAAGATGACTTTTTTCCTTGCCATACCTGACCTTTTTTCGTGTATATTTTGTTGTTTCTGGAGCACGAGGTTAGCGTGCTATTAGTGCAGTAGGAAGATAATCTATCAGCAGAAACCCTTTCGCATCCCAGAAAACGGAACCCATTACCTTTCTGACGGACAGTATTGCCTTTACTTTCTTTGCTGGTGGTGAATCAACATATTTCCACTCTTTTGACTGCTATTTTGTCTCTGGGGTATTTTAGTGTATTCAAGTTTAATCTGTGGTCACAAATCGGCTTTTTTATATTGTTTGTTGCTCTTAAAACGGATCAAACATAGTTTGTAAATTTCCACTGCGATGCGTTTGTAATTCTGGACCAAGAGTCGCGGCATCCATCTAGCAGATTTTTCATAGGAGTTTTTTTTATCTAATTCCACTGTTAAAATGTGATATGCCCATTCAGATGACATTCCTTCAGCTTCAGCGATTTCTCTCACCTTCAAACGGCGATCCTCCATGACCATTTTATTCACTTTTGCAATAATTTTAGGAGTATTGGTACATTTTTGCTGACCATTCTGTGGACTATCATCTAAGCTATCCCTACCAAACTTATACTCTTTTGTCCAGGTGAAAGGAGCAGAGTCCCCCGTCAGAATGTTCTGAAAGTCGGCCGCCATCCACCAAAAACCAAAGTGGAAAGGGGGCGACCGAACACCAATCATGCAACATGCCTACGTATTTTACGAGTGTTACATGGCTAGCAGCTTTTTCTATGCCTTTTCAAAGAGGACAAGAAAAACACATTAAAGGAGGCCAGGAACACATGAAATTCAGACAATTATTACCGGATATTATTATTGTACACATTCCGGACGGACAATTCACAAATACAAGTCAATAGACTATAAATATTCATCTACACCCCACCTGACTCAAGGGCGCTCGGCAGGAGGCGTTAGGACGCCAGACTTCTATGTTATCTTCTATCTACCTCTCTATCAAACTGTCAGGAATTTTTTGAATAATTAATGAACAATATGATCTTAAAATAACCCCTTGTGCCTACTTTTTAGTACTTTTTGTTATGAATTTTCAAACTAGACTCAAAATAACTTTGCCTTTTTATATATCGGGTGATTTTCACTATTGAAAATAAAATATTTCATAATTTTGCAAGCATTGGAAACTCGATGTTTATTTATTTTGATATTTTTCATGGATGTCTATTTTACCAAAAATACAATTACAAACTATGTCATATTTCTCTTGTGTGGTTATGTATCATAATTTTAAAATGCTAACGATGTTATTGTACTTGTATTGATGTTTGAAATGGCCTTTTATGGAATCAGTGTTTGTGAGAACATGTTAGAACGTGATGGCTTTGTTATAAATTTTGAAATGCCTGGTAATTTTTTGTCAATGATCAATCCTTGGGCTTGAAATTGTCCTCTAATTTGTATTTAATATTAGGCCATTTACCAGAGATTTCCTCGGTTCTATATTAAATATTGAATTGTGATAAAACAGATTTAGTATATCGATCTAAAAGTTAATTGTCATAGAGGCTCCTGTGTTGTACGAGGTATGTCTCTATTAATCTAATTGCAGTTTACCGTTCTTTGGATAAAGTCACCTTTGAATAATTATTCATTGCAATTCCATTTGCCGCACACGTTGTATGATCTTCGGGAATTTAGATGTAAACACAAACTTGATTTGTCTTAAAATTATATTAATCATTTTGCGTATGATTTTCTAGGCTTTTTATTTTATTTTTTATCATTCCCTCGTTTATATTATGTAAAGGTAAATTAAAAAAATACTCAATGTGGCCGAGGAAATTTTCGAAGACCGAAAACTTGAAATCCGCTTGAATGGTTTAAAATAGCACGAACATATCTGGAATAGGAATTATTTAGAAAATAGGATTAGTACACGAAGGATGTTTTAATGTTTCTTTAATTATTTGGCTGAATTCGCTTCGGCTAAAAAACGTGATTGTTGTCAATCATTTACATTGTGAGTTGATTTCTGTAGTTGAATGTCCATGGAAACGTTCACAAAGTGTGGCGTCTACAAAATATTCAAATGTAATATTTTCTATATCCTAATTTCAGTATGTTCAATCGGTTGAAGATTCCATTTGAAGATAATTTAACTCGATATGATATTTTTACATAGCCATTCGATTCATTTATTTCCTCTTCGACTTTGAATAACTTCTTATTTCTCTGGAGTGCCTACCTAATGGTAACATTGCAGCTTCCAACTGCAAAAAAATGTGTTAATTACTTAGATTCGGCATTATGTCAAGCAAGAGATGAGATTTGGGTTAAAAATTTGGTGAAAGATAGGAATAACTAGGAATCTACATCTACTCAATACCACGAAAGCCGCCGCAAGGGCATGTGGCGGGGGGTGTTAGGGCACCACCCGTAATTTAGAAAGAAAAAAAACCGCATGCAGAAGCCACAATATTGTAGTCCACAAACCAAGCATGGTAAACATTCATGCAAGAACCCTTTCACCCCAACCCTTTCACACACATGCAAACCCACAAACTGAATCTTTAAATTTTTAATTTGGTTCCGACTCGCAACTTCACTTCAACTTCACACCACGCATATGCAAACACACAAACTACCCACAAACATACACATGCACCTACATTTAAACCTAATATCTTTGCAAATTAAAATTTTTTTCCGACCTGCCAACTTAAATGTTTTTAATATTTCTAAATGGACTTCGATTTCTTACTATGATGATTTCTGATTGCCGAAATTCCCCAGGACATAGTTCATTACAATAAGTATTAACGTACAGGTTAGGGACTGCGCGAGGATATGTGTGTATGTATGTGTGTATATATATATATATTTTAATATATGTATATATATGTGTGCGTGTATATATATATATATGTGAATATGTATATATAGTATGTATCTATTTTTCTTACAGGTTCCCCCCACCTTTCCTCACCTAACCCCCAACCCCCTTACCCTTCCCTCATGGTGCTACACCCCCTGCCACACACCTTTTTGGTGGCTCGCAGGGTATTTATGTAGATGTAGATGAAGATTGTTCTGGGGTAGAATAAGTAATTGAATCTATCTGCATTGGAATCTATCTCCCTTATTTTATCTTTGTGGTCTGATCTACCTAAGTAGTGTGGGGCTATTATAATTCCTTTTGTGTCATCGTTAAACTCGCTGGTTCAGAATCTCTCTAAAAGTCTAAGTCTCGCTTGCTCTCTTCGAATTTCAAGGGACTCCCAGCCTAAATCTCCTAAGAGACCTGTTACCCTTGTGTTCTTGTCGCATATATTTTTCACGGATCTGGCTGATTTTCTCTGGACTTAATCTAGTTCTTCTTGCCAGATTTTCTCCCAAGGATCCCAGATAATTGCGGCACATTCCAAATGTGGTCTAATTAGAGCAAAATAACACCTCTCTTTAACTTTCTCATTACATTACCCAGCCACCCGTTTAATGAAGCCCAGTTTCTTTAAAGCGGATCCGCATATTGTCCTTCTATGTGCTCCCCATGAAAGGCGTGGTGTTAGGACTTCCCCCAAATACTTTACTTGTTTGGCCGTAGTTAGTAATGAACCCTGAAATGAAGGAGACAATCAATTTCAAATTCAGATCCACCCAGAGCTAACTGCTAGAGAGCTTCATAGTAATGTTAGACATTTTGAGAATTCCGTTAGCTGCCACTCAAAGATCCTAAACAGAAATATTACACCTGAAACAAGTTTAACGATGTTTAACAAGTTTAACGATGACACAAAAGGAATTATAATGGCCCCACACTACTTAGGTAGATCAGACCACAATGATAAAATAAGAGAATGTGGGATGAAAGGGTTCTTGCATGAATGTATACCATGTGTGGTTTGTGAACTATACATTTGTGGTTTCTGCATGTGGTTTTTTTTCTTCTTAAATTACTGGTGGTGCCCTTACACCCCCCACCACATGCTCTTGCGGCGGCTTGCGGGGTATTGAGTAGATGTAGAATTATGTTTCGAAGTCTCTCACAACCTTAAAGTTTGCCAGAGCTGTGTATTCTCGCCTAATGGTGACCTTTTACAAAAGGATAACACCACACCAATAAATACAAGAAATATTTTTAAATCTATGATACAGTAACTTTCACAACCGTTTTTATTTAGTTTACTAAAAGTTCTCTTTGGGGTAAAGCAAAGTTTTGAAAATGCAAATTCGCATGAGTTTTCTCGTTGTTTCAAATGCCTCTTTCAAGATATTTATTTCGAAGATTATTCATAGATTTTTTTCTGGGGTCAATTTATTTAACTTTGCGAAAATCTGCAAATACCATATCGCTTCTGCTGCCATCCCTAAAATGTTTATGCCGTTTCGTTAAATGCATGGTTATTTTGCGGTTTTTTCCTTCAAAGATGGAATATAATTCTCCTTATTGTGTTGATTTGTGACCCGGGTTGGTTTAAGTTTCGAAAGTGTTCTGTCACCTCTACTCATGCGAAAGTCAATGTTGAGGAAAAGCCTTGGTATGAAATCGATATATGGGAAATGGGTGTGGTTTTATCGACTGAGAAATCGACTCTACTAAGCGAAAACATAAGTTAAGTAGAAGAAGGTGGGCAGCCTTGCTTTTTCGCAAAATTCGATTTGTGAGTCCGCTCACTCTCAGTTCCTTCCTCCAGTTTGGCATCGATTCGCCTGTCGACGTGTTTACAACCTGGGATCAATGAGATTTTCTCAATTCCCACTCTCTCGCCCTGGAAGCGAAATAAAATAACCAGGCTCACGGTTGAACGGGCAACTTTACGGCTGCTCTATACAGACAGGATCATAAAATTTCAGTTCTACCCTTACTTTTCCAAATATAATCTCTAAGCCATTTTATTTTCTGAATCATAAATCCTATGACCTTTAGGTTTTAGGTTAGGTTTATTCATTTAGGTTTTATGTAAAGTATAGGAGCAGGAAATGCTCTAATGAAAATTGCCTGTGCATGAGTTTGACGTAAGTCAAACCAAAACTTATCTTAGATACATAAATCCAGATGTTATTTACACGGATCCATGCATATTCCACTGTTTAACATTTCCCCACCATCCGTCTAATGAAGCCCAGTTTTTTTAAAGCGGATCCGCATATTGTCCTGATATGTGCTCCCCATGAAAGGCATGGTGTTAGAACTACCCCCAAATATTTTACTTGTTTAGCCGTTGTTAGTACTGAACCCTCTATTTTGTAGTTTATATCCAGTTCGCCACTTTCTATGTTCCAAAAGTTCAAAACTGCGCATTTGTCTATATTAAGCATTAATCCCCATTTCTTGCACCAATTCGAGATTGTGTCTAAGTCTCTAGAGAGTGTCTCGCGATCTGGATGGCTCCTTATTTCTCTGTATACCACCGTGTCGTCCGCAAATAACCTGAGATTACTACTAACGTGTGCGTATAAGTCATTAATGTATATTAAGAATAGAAGAGGCCCTATTACACTTCCCTGGGGACGCGCGAAGTTACATCTCTTTCCTTTGAGCACAACCCATCGAAGACTACCATTTGTTTGCGATTTGACAAAAGTCTTTAATCCAACTATTAATTTTCTCATTAATTCTAGAGAGTAGATCGCCATCAAGTTGGCTCCTTATTTCCCTGTATACTACCGTATCATCAGCAAATAACCTGATATTGCAACTAATGTTTTCGCTTAAGTCATTAATGTATATTAAAAACAGAAGATGCCCTATTACACATCCCTGGGGGACGCCTGAAGTTACATCTTTATCCGTTGAGCACAACCTACTATTTCTTTGCGATTTGACAAGAAGTCCCTAATCCAACTATTCATTTTCTCATTGAATCCATAGCATCTAAGTTTGTGTCACTATTTTTTGTGTAGGACTTTATCGAAGGCTTTTTTGAAATCTAGATTGGCTATTTAATAGAGTGGTTGGGCGATTAGAGACCTACCTCGTGTCTCATCTCTTAATGAGGGAGTATTTCATGTCCGTATGTGGGACGATTGGAGGGTCGCATCTCGGGGCAAGGGGAAGGTAAAAGTTTGGACCCTTCGTAGGCAGATACCATACCAACAGGTACCAGGTGCTGACTGATGACAGTACCACCGTACCTGCAGCTCCTACCCCTACTCCGAGGGCACTGCCTAGAGTAAGACATCAGCGCTCGGGAAGAGAGGGAATCGTTATATTAGGCAGTTCTAATGTCCGGCGTATAATGCATCCGCTGCGCCGCAGGGTCCAACAGGAGGGAGGTGTTGGATTCTTGTCGCCCTGGTGTATTCTAAGCGGCGGGGTACCCCAGGCGACGCAGGCGGTGAAGGCGACCGTAAGTAATATGGGTTGCCCAAAGCTACGCATTGTGGCTCATGTGCGAACGAAAGAACGTGGAACCGAAGAGATCCTGCGCTCCTTTAAGGATATGCACTCGGAGGTGAAACGGGTTGAGATGGAGTTGAATGTCCCAATTAAATTAAGTATTTATAGTATTGTGTCACGTATTGACCGCGGAAGGCTCGTTTTGAGCCGAATAGAGGGTTTAAACGAGAGATTGTTGGGATTCTGTCGGGAAATCGGAGCGGACTTTGTTGATGTGAGGTCTGTCCTCTCATTGTCTGGGGTACCCCTAAATCGCTCCGGGGTCCAATACACTGCCGTGGCATCACAGCGTGTAAGACGTAGGTTACACGAGCACGTTTCTAGAGTTAAGCATAGTTGGGAGGCAAGAGCACAGGTCATATATTAGGATAAATAAAATAGAAACCAGCGCTTTTTGTCACTTTAAATCAGGTTAAGCCTCACAGATCCCAAAAATAATAGGACAAACAAAAACTCGCGTTAGTGAAAAATATAACCCACGCAAAGTGAATAAATATTATGCCTCGAAATACATAATAGATAGTAATGTGAGGGATTGTAACACTTCTGCCTCTGTTAACTACGAATCGTCGCGAAACAGATTTCTGAGCATACACAAAACCGCAAAAGAAAAAGTGATTAAACATTAAAATTAACATTAAACAGAAACATTAAAAAAAACATTAAATTGCTGCAGCATTAGAAAAAAAATATCAATTTTGAACATATC
Source organism: Hetaerina titia (assembly GCA_037158775.1). Taxonomy (NCBI): domain Eukaryota; kingdom Metazoa; phylum Arthropoda; class Insecta; order Odonata; family Calopterygidae; genus Hetaerina; species Hetaerina titia. The sequence goes on from CM073772.1 coordinate 22,148,376, forward strand.
TTTTTAGGTAAAAACGCAGACATAGTAGTTGGAACGGAGAGTTGGCTCACGGGAGATATAGCAAACATTGAAATTTTTTCCGAGCGGTTTCACAATTTACAGAAGGGACAGACCTTATAGATTGGGTGGGGGAGTATTCGTAGCTGTAAAGTCACATCTTAGTAGTCAAAAATACGAATTCGAAGAAAAAAGCATAGAAAACGTTTGGTGTAACATAAAGGACTACAATGACAGAAGCCTATTCGTGTGCTCATTTTATCGACCCCCAGATTCGAGTACAGATATTCTACACAACTTCGACGACCAAGTTTACACTCTAAGTAACTAGCATAGCAACAGTATTATTATAACCGCTGGTGACACAAGTCTACCGTCAATTGGCTGGGACAAGTACTTTGTAAGAAATTCAGCCAAAAAAAGAGATTCATCCGAGGAACTCTTAAATATATTTACAAAACACTCTTTAGAAGCACTTGTTAAATCGCCAACACGGGGCCACAGCATACTTGGCATCTTCGCGATTTCTACGCCCGAAATCGTAACAGACATTGAAATAAGGGACGGAATCAGTGACTTAAAGGCTATTTTTGTTGAGTTAAGAACTTTTCGTGAAAATAAACAAAGAAAAGGAAAAATAAACCTGTTCAACAAGGCGAATTTTATATTTTACGAGAATATTTTAAAAAGAGAATTGCCAGAATACAAGACAAAAACACTGACAACCGATACGTTCTGTAATACGATTCTTGTATACGAAAGGATCGTCGGCTGCCGAAATTCATCGAGAGTTATGCCAAGTTTATGAACCTACAGTTATGAGTGAAGGAAAGGTTAGACAATGGTGCCATGATTTTAAAAATGGGCGAACAAATGTCCATGACGAAGAGCGAAGTGACAGGCCCAGTATTCTGACGGATGAAATAGTTTCGCCAGTGGAACAAAAACTGCGATGTGATCGTCGATTGAAGATTAATGGCCTGGCTGAACAATTAACTCAACTTGGACGCACTTTTGTCTACATTATTGTCACGAAAAATTTCGGATACCACAATATTGTGTGCAATGTTGTACCGAAAATGCTCACCGACCACCACAAAGAGCAAAGAATACCTAGAGGACGAAAGTTTTTGGGCCGTTACCAACAAGATGGATATGATGAGACCTAATCCTTAATTCCCCCTTACACCTAATCACTAATTCCTCTTCTTGCACTTGAAACAGTAGCTCGGTGGACGTTTCCGAAACGAAGAGGAACTCAAGAACGGCAATGTCAATTGGTTGAAATCTCAGGCGGCGAGCTTCTTTGCCGAGGGGTTAAAGAAGCTGGTGCAGCGGCACAAAACATGCTTAGAAGTAAACGGTGATTATGGAGAGAAGGGAAGTAGTTTGTAGCTAACTATAGGTGCCAATAAATTCTGTTTCATATGGGTATATTTTTTACTTTGACCAAACGTCTCTTACTTAATGAGAATGCCTCTTTATATTGGTCGATTGGATCATGTATATAAAATTCGGGAAATAAATGCCAGAAGTAGCAGAATCAAGTACTTCTCCTTCCCACGGACTATACGGAATAAAAGCTTAAAGTAGTTTACCAATTATAATCATGTGCGTAGACTTAGCTAAAATAGGCCGCAATCCATTGCAAAGATTTTACGCCAGGAGTGTTAGGATATAAAATATGAAAATTAGGGTTGGGAAAGCTGTAAATGTGTAGATAAAATTCAAAGAAATCCAACGTGTATTTAAGTCTTCTCTTAGGCCCCTCTCTCTACTTCTCCTTGACCCAAATGTTCTGATTCTCTGTTGTGAATGATGTTACGGGTCAAGTATACCCTTATCGCCCTGACCTATCTGTCCTTTCACTGGACCCACAAAACTCCTCTCTCGACTACAATCCCTCCTTCGCTTTGGCCCTCTAGAGAGGGGCTTCTCCCCCCACCGCCCTCCAACCGCCTCTCGCCCCTTTCTTCTCCTCCTCAACGGCGAGCGGCCTTGAAGATACCTTTAGGAGGGCTCCGGGGGGTCGTGTGAGAGACCCTGCGTTTTACTTGTCACGAGGAGGACCAAGTGCCCTGGTCGCCCGACAGCGAGATAATATGAATTTCGCAATATACACGCGCTTTAGCATCATGTGCTCTCCGAAAAGTCTTTCAAGATTTCTCACATGATTTTTCCCTTTTCTCAGCCGCCAAAGTGAATTTATTTTTTTCAATGTTTGATGAAAATGCTGGAGGTAATTGGAGCAAAAACATTGTTATCGCTGTGGAGATTTTCTTTGCTTTGGTCTAAATAACTTTTTATCTAAACTAATAAAAGTACGTCTAGTAATTTCCAAGTAAAGAATTTTGTTCTTTCGTATTTTGTTTTCGCTTTAGGTGATATTGTTTTTAAATCTGCGGGCGCCACATCTTATCCCTCGTGAATTTTCTTACATACTTTTCATCCAATACCTTAGATACATACATTCTCCTCATTAGTAAGAGAGTGATTCTCAAATCAATACTTTCTGCTACGGATATATATCGATCCCACCATTGAGCTTTGGGCGATCAACTGTGAAACTTTATTGTGGAAATCAATATTATGTACAGGGACGCACCCAAAACTGGTAGGACTGATTTTTTACAAGAATTTTATTGACGATACACTTACATCGACTTAATAATCTCCCAAGTATGCTCCTTGAGCTGCTACACACTTAGTATAACGTTGCTCCCATTCCCCGTACGCCCACGGGAAATTTTCTTTGGGGATGCCGTTGATGACCCTCGTCGAAGCCTCTTGAACGGCCTTTATCGAGTCAAAACGTCGTCCCTTGAGCTGTCTTTTCATCCGGGGGAAGAAGAAGAACCGGTGGTGCCAGATCGGGAGAATAGGGCGGGTGCAGCAAGTATTTGGCCAGGACACTCAGAATTTTCGGCACCATCTTGGCGCACACCTTGCGCATGGCCAAATCCTGTGAAATAATGCGTTGGACGTTGGATGCAGACAGACCCAACTGGTCTGCAATTTCTTCACTGGTTAAGTGTCGGTCTGTGTTCAGCAGTCTCCTCACTCTGTCCACATTCGTGTCGGTTCATGCCGTCGACGGCCGTCCGGAGCGATGGTCTTATTCAACAAGCTTCCTACCCTCTTTAAACAACTTGTGCCCCTCAAATACTGTGGAACAGCTTAAGGCAGTGTCTCCATAAGCCTGCTTGATCATATCGAGGGTCTCAGTTGCCATCTTCCCGAGTTTGGCACAATACTTCACGGAATAACGTTGCTCTAAATTCAGATTCATTTTGTTTTTCGTCGCGGACAAAAACCTTGCTTCACTAAAACGGTGTCCTCACTCAACGACAGTCCGCAGACGACAGGTTGGTATCGGTCTGTTGCTAAGAGCCCCCTCCACCTTACCATGCTAGGCAGACCCCCCTCCACTGCGCCGTTCGCGCCAGAGAAAATCAGTTTTACCACTTTAGTGTGCGACCCTGAATAACCGACGTCATCACTAATTTCCCAAAACTGTCTTCTTTTGCTCTAACTCCTCACGCCAATTGCCATTTTTTTCACCCGTCCGGAAATCATATTGCTTTTGTTCGCATACAACTTGAAACCATGCATTAGGTATCATGCGATAACACGCTGCCATTCATTGCAATTTTTTTCATTTATTTACATTTCCATGAAAAGCCTCCTCTCCTACCAAATCGCCTGCTTGCCACTATCAGTTTCTTTTATCCATTTTGCTTTTCCTAGGGAGCCTACCTTTACTCAAGAGTAAAAAGGTTATTAATATATTCATGTTAATCATGGCTAAGTGTCATTGTATTAAAATCTTAGCTAACGAAATCGAAAGTGTTATTCCTTTAGCGCTCTTCCTTGGCACGTTAATTTTATTCTCGTATTTTATAATCACACCTGCTCTATGAAGTGGTAAAACAAGAAAAGATGCGCATATTTTGCATTCCAAACCAAAAGAATATCGCGTAGTGTGTCAATCTTGTCAAACATACAGAAGGCCTTTTGGTCTTTGAGATTGTTGTGAAGAAAAATACTCTCAGAGTTTTCATTAGCTGACAAACGACAACACAATCTGATCAGAGTTGAATTCTAAAACCGCCTTTTGCATATTATGAATATTAAAAGAAATAATTGTGTTTGCACATTTGCATGGCATTTAAGGGTTGCCTAAACTGGAATTCCGAAAAAACGTCGTTCGACACTAGTAATAATAGTTTGTAGTTCTCTAATGCATTACGTCTTTCCTTTTCCACACCTTGAATAGAATAGATTTCATGCTCAATGCAAAATGCATATCCATTGATACTTTTAATTAATGTCTAAAATCAGATGAAAGGGCTTGGATACACTACTGATAAATGAAATTGTTTCCAAAGTAAAATGATAAAAAAAATAATTAAATTATACTTGCAAATAGGTAGGGGATGAGAATAAATATTAATAAAACAAAGGTTATGCAATTTTCCAGAAAGGAAAAAGCTAAGCTAAACATTAAAATAGGAAGGGAAAAATAGAGCAGGTAGAACAGTTTACATATCTCGGAAGTGTTTTGGACCAATACGGTCAAAGTGGTAGGGACGTAAGGAGAAGGATTGCGCTAGGAAAGGAGGCTTTCTCAAGGAGGAGGGAGTTGATGACGGGGACGTTGAGTAGGGATGTTAATACAAGACTCGTAAAAACTCTGATATGGAGCAGAGCTATGTACGGCGCGGAAACGTGGTCACTGAAGCAGGAGGATAGACGTACATTAGAGGCTTTTGAAATGTGGATGTGGAAAAGAATGGAGAAGGTGAAATGGACCGAAAGGAAAACAAATGAAGTACTGGAGATGGTGGGTGAGGAGAGGGGTTTGTCGAGAGAAATCCTATGGAGGCAGGAAACATGGAGGAAAGGCGTATTGAGCGGTAATGGAATGCTGAAGAAGGTAATAGGGGGGAGAATATTGGGCAAGCGAGGAAAGGGCAGGAATAGGATAGGGATGTTGGACGGGATGAAGGGAGGAAAGAAGTACATGAAGATGAAGAGCGACCTGATGTAGAGTAGGTTGCCGGATTGGGGTTTTGTTTGGAGTTACAAATGTTTATTTGATAGTTGTGTCCATCTCAAAAACCTACCTTAACAGGAAGATTACCTAATGATGATAACTTGAAAATAATGCATAAAAATATGGGTACTAAAATATTATAGATATTTCTTTAATGTGCTTTGGAAAAATATTACTCTAGGTTTCTACAATCACCCGCCCCCTTCATTGGGGGACGGGCGATTGTAGAAATGAAAATTAAATCCTCACGAAATAAAAATGGTTTGTTTAAGTAAGTTGGTTTGGAGGAAAGTGCTCTCTCTTCCTTCAAAATGCCATTTGCCATGGAGCCTCGGTATGAGTTCCACATAGATTCTCATTTTTTCTTTTCAACTTTTTTTTGTTGCAACGCATCGAGATGCCCCCTCACTCGCTGAGAGAGAGAGCACGACTGCAATTAGACAGATAAATCGAATATCCATGAAATGGCTTAGATACCAATTGACTGATTATTTTTTCTACCATATTCATTACGAAAAAGGGAATTGGAAAGAAGACCGACCCTCTTAGAATCTCCATTCGTGTCATACATAGGCGGCAACTCGTCCCTCCTATTTTTCTGGGGGCGGACTTTTCCTTTGTAGGGATCGAGGGGCGTCGTCGTCGTCGCCCTCCCCCTGCCCCGAAATTTATATTTTTTCCCTCTGCCCGATATCTTTTCTTCAAATTTCTGGAAAATGTGGTCCCATTCATCGATTCTGGAGTAGGGGTTGTTCTTCGTGGTCCGGCCATTACGGGAAGGGCGCGGGGGTCGGAAGGGCAGCCGGAAAAGTATTGGATGGCCCTCTCTATCTCGCTCCCCCATCCTCCACCCCCTCCCTCCCTCGACCTCTCCCTCTTTTGTTGGCGAACTACGTGACGACAAAATGGTCCAAGTTTGTGGGATTCGAGCCCTATGGGAAGATGCTGCCTCAATATTATTAGGTTTTATGGGTGACACTTGACTGCTGAGGCCACTCATTTGGAATTTGCGGTTCATTAGGGGGCAGCGCAGGATATTAGGAACTGATGGGTGGATAAGAAGTTCCTTGTGCCTTTGTGCAGCGGAGTTAAAAACTTCGTAGAAGCAGCCAGCAGTTTGATTTGAAATTTTAATTTTTGTTTCCTGAGCGTGTAGTTTTTCTGGGATAGGCCCCTTATTCGGGATGGTTGGAGGAGACCTCGTGATTCGTGACTCAGGTTTATTGTCAGATACTTGAAAAATGTGTCGTTCTCATATTTTTTTCTGGCCATAACTCAATAGTGCTAATGCATAATGCACATTATTTCTGCATAGCAATGTTGAAAAATTCCATGTAATTAATTTCGTGGAGAGAAGGCAAATTTTGATGTCAAATCAAATGATTAAAATTTAAAAATAATCTAAACGATATCCTAAATGAATTGGAATTTCTTGTAATAGGGAAAACTCGGCGTATGTTGACATTTTTCTTGGAAACAAGAAATACGGATTGATAAATTAATTTTTGAAGCACCTTAAAATATTACTTAACCAGTAAGAAAAGTTAAATAATATATTTTTAAAGTTAATTAATAAAAAGTGGAATACCATAAAGGTTTTTTGGGACAGGTTTCGCGTTCCAAATGGAAAATGTTTTCTTAAATTTTCCTGTGATTTGCCGGAAGTCTAAAATATCGAGATTGTCCTTTTTCCATTTCATTATCATGACATGCGTATGGATTATGACCTCTAATCTCTGATCCAATTCGAAGGTAAAATACCGAATCACCGCATTGGAAACATGTGTGCACTCTATTATGTGCGGTATTGCATGTCTGCATCTACACAAAAATCCCGTTTCTATTAAAGGTGTGTGGCAGGGAGGGAAATGGAAAATTAGGAGAGGATATTATGTATAAGTTGTCTTGCAATTGAACTGGTTTTAATTTTCATTTATCCATCCCTTATGAATGGCACCAAAATCTATTTTTCTTGGTTTTCTAATGCAATCCAGGCTCACATATTGTTGCTTCTTAGCATTGCACATTTCTCCTAGATTTGTCAATACGTTTCAGTTTCTAATGCTCACGTAAAAAAAACCTTCAATATTTCATCTTACAGAGTTATTTGCGATGTAAGTGTTAAGTGGTGTTTCACAGGAAATTTATTCGATAAAAAATATGCATTAATTTCTTGATTATTGGATAAATTTATTTATTTGAAGCAAGAAAGTACATCGTAAATATTTATTCTGATTAGCAAATTAGCCTTTACTAGAGACTATAACTTTGATGTTCATGTGATAAGCTTCCTTGAATTTCAATTGCTACTGCTTCACCACAAAAGACACATAATGATGAACTTAACGAATCACGTATTTCACTGGCAGAGTGGATGTATTTTTTGCACCTAGGCTTCGAATCACTCAACACTGATTTACTGACTTGACTTTGATGTCAAAACATTTGTTTTTCAAAATTAGTTGCATAAGTGTGTGAATTAGTTCACCCTAGGCAATCGTAATGAGTTTTTGAAAATGGCTTTTTGAATGGAATTGAACACCGGCGGTGAGTCTCCGTTTTTGATAACTTATTTCAAATATGGGTTTAAAGTCATGAGTTGAGGTTTATTCGAGCTTAAAATTTTACTGAAACAATGGATATTAAGATTAATAAATTAAGTTAAGGCATGTTAGTTTTAAAGTAATCGCAAAGGAATTAATTTGGCTTGGTTTGACTTTAATCCCAATCCCTAAGAGTTTTTTCGAAAAAAATGTACATTTGTCGTTATTCGTAAAATCTATTGTGTCAGACGCCCCTACATTCATCTCTAGACCATGCAATAATATTGCTTATTCATAAAGGATAAATCATAGATAATTTTAGAGTGTAAACATCAACGGTTAAAAATGCCAGGTACACTATATTGTAAATCCATCAAGGACAATCTCTGCAATGAAAACACAATCTTGTCGGAAACTACGATTTATTAACATAAGTTCCCCTTCATTGTATTTTAAGCATATGCCAGCCCTCGGATTCCAAAACTTTCTGTTCCATTTTGCCTCCGAGTCTACAAAGTAATGCCGTGTCAACATCGATTGAAATTTCATAAATATTTCTTAATTACTAAAATCATTCGTCTTTACCAGGATTCGATTCCTTTTGGTTCCTCTCAATTCCGTTTTGCCCAATTGACCTACTGGGGTTTCCTCTACCTTTTAGTGGTTAAAGGCTCTAAACCAGTGGTACCCAAATTGGGAGCTACGGCCCCCCGTGGGGCGGTGATCTAGTCTATGGAGGCGAAAGAATGGGGTCAAGGGGGTGGCACGGGGGCGCTGGAGGGTCCTGATAATGTGGCATTTGTGAAGGCAGGGTAACCTTCCTTTTGTCTCCATTTTTAAGCTTCGTTTTTAAAGTTTACATTGTTTCCCACATCTGGAAGTAATTTAAGCCACCTGTGTACTTACATTTGAGAGTAGGTACGGTTGAAAAATATTTCCAAGCCATTCTCGCCTAAGGGAATCTATGAAAGGGGTTTAATCTCATTTAGTTTCTCGCTGGCACAACTTCACGACACTGAGTACTTCGGCAGTAAGGTTTAGTGTGAATAAAACGCTGCGAATCCGGGGAAGAATAAGCTCATCTGGGAATTAGATTTCTTTAAATTTTATATATACTCTGCAAGCCACCGCCAGGGTGTGTGGCAGAGGGTAAATACACCCCAGAATAATTTAACCCGAGCATGACCCTACCACGGTCGAACAATGTTAGTATGATCCCCTATCGTTCGTGGGAAATAAATGTCATCTTAAATCTATCTGGTTTACATATAATCTCTCTAATATTATAAGCACAATATCTCCTAGTATAGTACGACGGAGGTAATAATACATTCAGCATCATTGCTAAAGTGGCCTCCTAAGTTTTGTCGTTGATCCCCCCGGTCCCCTCTCGAGTCTCCCTCCTTGAGTCTCGACCCATCTCAGCCCCTCCAGGCTACAACCCTCCGGAAAACGCACCACCGATTGATTTTATAAAATACGCATTGAATCACATAGGTTCTGTTTTATCCTAATAAATTTATTGGGAATGAAATTTTTGACTATTGAGCGCGTAATCTCAAGGAAGTGATTCCACGTACCCTCAGTATTTCGTAGATTACAATCGGGTGCATCTGTAGATGCTTGTGTATGTTAGTTGGTAGTTTGTTGTTTGCATATGTGTGGGTTTTAAGGGTTTTAGCATGAAAGTATACAATGTTTCTTTTGTGGCTTGTATAAATTGAAGGCTTTTGCATGCGGTTTTATTTTTCTTTCTTAATCACGGGTGGTGCCCTAAAACCCTCCGCCTCCACCCTTGCGACGGCTTGCGGGGTATTGATTAGATATAGATGGCGACGCCGTAATTTGTGGGCATTTGGACCATCGGTTGGCGGGGCCCACTCCAGTGCATCAATTGGAAGCGACCGCGATTTGGGCAAAGGTCGATCAACCAAAGGGCGAACCGCAAATTCCCAATGCCTTCGCCTCACACGACGCGGGCCATCGGAATCAAAGTGGACTTAGGGTGGACATTCCAGGAGTGGAAGGGTGCGAGAGAGCACGAGGAGATGAAGAGGACCTCTTTTGGGACGAAGGGAAGGAAGACACTCGAATAGCCGGAATGGGTTCGGGTTGGGCCGGGTGCGGATCGGGTGGGCTCGGATGAGTGCTGTCCGACGAGGGCTGAGATCAACGGCAGCAATCAAGTTCGACATTCTATGGCTTTGAAAAGCTTACAAGTTTACAAAAGGTGCCTGGGATCGGGATTCGTCTTTGAATGGAACTGGATGGACGAGAGAAACGCGTCAGTCGATCGAAAAATAGAGGGGCTGGTTCCAATACCTGTTCGCCTGACGCAATCAGAAGAGAAATTAGGGAACTAACTGCATTGTTTGCAGGTAGGATCTACCCTGATTTAATCTTGAACTTTTGATTTCATTGTCTATGTTTGAATTCTGGAAAATATACCTGAAACATTTTATAACAGACATATATTTGTATATAAATACAAATATATATATATATATATATATATATATATATATATATATATATATATCTGTAGGCATATATATTATTTTACTGTTGCTCGATTGAATTAAAAATCTGAGAGAAATTCAGAGATTCCATTAAATCCATTCCATTAAAAATCGTTTACGTTTCACTTTCGTGAATTCAGCATCATCGTGGAATAAATATTGATGGTTGTGTATTTCATACGACTTGCATCATGTGGGAGTGCGAGCTAAATCGTTGTTCGCCAACAGGAAAAGTGTGTTCGTGAAATATTACAAATTGCGTCACTTATTCAACTCTCGGTGGGATAAGTTTTATTATTTGATTAAATTTTAATTTCTAAGATTTAGCGATACATTAATAAAAATATTTTGAGACATCTTAGTATATTAGTTATATTGTTCACTATCAGTGATGTTCATATGAGTTTCCAAAGGGATAGGATTTACAGGCGCGCTCATGTTTCAGTAAAATCTAGAACACTTTTCAAGTGCAGGATTTATTCGTGAAGGATTTATTCGTGAAGCACTTTGTGAATTCATATTCCTCCTAGTTATCAGAAAAATATTTCCTCGTTTTCATTGTTCCCATTTATTATGAAACTCAATGATTACTCGCAATAACTTTCAGCCATATATTGTTCTAATCTGTTTTCCTCTTTCTTTCCTTTTAATATAATGTTATCACATTCCAAATATATAAAACCACCCAAATCATCAAGATTCGCGTGACAAGAGTTATTAGAGCATAGACAGCAATCACTACGGCGAGTATAACATGAAGTGTGAATATCGCATTTTTAGTTCATTCCCTTTGCGAAATATCGACAAATAGCTGATGTTCCACAATTTACTTAGAGTACTCGGTGCCCTGTGATACTTCTACTTACACCCAGGTGCTTCTCTGGTTAGTGGTCGTACCATTGTTCACTAGGTGACAGCCGATCCTCATCACTGTCGTGGCAGTCAAAATTTTGTCTTGAGTTCAGACCAATCACTTTATTTTTTTCACTTTATCCCGAAATTCTCCAAATTAAAGTGTAATGTGTTGGCCTCATCTCCCTGAAAACGATATTAGGGTGTCACGTCATCTACAATATTTATTTTATTAGGAACACAATTTATTGTTGTTCTTTATTATCGTACAACTAGTTTCAACGCTTAGGCATCATCATCAGGTACAAAAATAAAACCAACTGTGGCTCATTTATATAGCATTTATGAGGGAGAGTGAAGTGGTTGAGAGAGGGGGTAAAAAAGAGGGGAAAAATCGGGTTGTGATCGGCGTAAATTGGAAGGAGGATAGGGGTGTTAAGCATCAGTAATTGGTGGGTTAACAGTGGGGGCGGGGTAGGGATGGTTGTTGTGTCTTTCGGTGAAGGAAAGGGATACTTCCAGGATTGGGGAGAGGTATTCAAACAATAATTCGTTCACCAAATGACCCGTTTTTAAATTCTTTCTAATTTCAAGCTCCTCTCACTTGTCCATCCTCATCCCTTTGTCCATCTGGTGTAAGAGTTCTGGGTTGAAATCGCTTTCATGGTTGTTTTCCCAAAGATATTTTGCGAAGTGCGATTTCATGAGGTCACAATTCCTAAAACGGCGTTTGTGCACTTCCGCCCGTATTTTAACCATCTCTCCGTTTGGCATATATCGCATTACTGTCGTAACAAATTAACCTATAAATGCCACTTTTATTCAGTTTGACTACTTTGTCTTTCGTAGGGTTTAAAAGTGATTCTAAGTTATTCCTATTATAAAAGGCTATTCGAAATTGTTCCCTTGGATAGAGATTGGCTATCTTCTGTGAAATTAAACCATAAAAAGTTAGTTTACACCATTTACATTCTTTTCCAACCACATTGATTGGTTTGTATAAAAATTCTTTGGCTTGAAAGGAACGTTTTCTTTGGAGCATTTTATCTATTAAATTGTCTTTGTAGCCATTATTCGTTGCTAATTCTTTAATTATTTTAAGTTCATGAGAAAAATTATTTTTGGACAGAGAAATGATCAACAGTCTGTTTAGTAACAAATAAAAAATTTAAAGCTTATGGGATATGTGATGGCGGGAGTTGAGGGGGATGATGTGGTCTGTAGTGGTTATTTTCCGGAATATTTCAAAATCAAAACCCCGTCCCTTTTTCGACACTAGGATATCTAGAAAATTTAACTTATTATTGAGTTCTTTTTCACAAGTGAAACTGCTTTTTTTGCATTGGGCATTTAGGGTAATCATTAAATTCTCTGTCTTTCAGTGCCTGTCTCAACAGCAAAGATATCGTCTACGTAACGAAACCAACAGTGAATATTCTTTGTAAACATTGAGGGGTTGCTGAATATTTTTCTTTCAAACTCGTCCATGTACCGGTCAGCAAGCAGTGGTAATAACGGGGGCCCCATTGCTAATCCTTCCACTTGTTTGAAGTATTCATTATTGAATTGCAAATAATTTTGCTCAACACTCAATATCAAAAGAGACATGAACTCATTGAGGAAGGGTGGTTCGACCCAGCACTAAACGCTTTTTCCGCCACTGACAATGCTTCCACAACAGGTATATTTGTAAAACGATTTTTGGCATCAAAAGACACTAGGATATGTTTTGAGGGCGGGGGACCTTTCATGGATATTTTAATTATTTTGGATGCGAAATACTTACTTCGTCATTACACATTATAAGGTACTCTACCGGTTAAGGTAGGTTTTTGGATGGACACAACTGTCACATAAAGAAGTTGCGACTCCAAACAAAACACATTCCAGCAACATAATCTACAGTGTATTGTAGTATACACTGTACTGTTACACTACATTGTAGTGTAAGAGTTTATTTCCAGTAATTACAAGATTTATTAATATTGAAATATAAACTGAATAACTGAACTAAACAATGAAATTGATTTTTGAATAAGTATTTTGGAAAAAAATCCGTTGCACCAAATATTAAGTTTAAACTAATGAGTTAAGGTAATAATGTCGTAACGTAACGAATGTAAATTATGAATTTATAATCATTAATTTCTTGCCTTACTCCCAAAAATGTGGTATTTGCTATACATATTTTATTTAAGATGATCCTATAATTCTGGCTAAAATGAAATAACGGTAAATTAATCTGAAAATATCAGCTGAATGGGTGCTAAGGGTTATTCACTCTGGTGAGTAAAATTCAAGTTCCATTCGATTACCTAGTCAATTAATGTTTGGAAGCCATTTGCAAAAAATAAAAGTGTGAAATACCTCATTTAAAAATGCGCATGAAACTGTATAGGGGCACTTTCGTGTTCTGCATTCAATTCATACGACTTAAAATATGGTCTAACTAAAAGATATGCTGCCACCCGTTCTCAGATTTATATATCGTAATAATAAATCTGTGCTAAGTTTGATCAATATAGCAGGCCTTTAATGTTCCGTTCTCGATTCAAACAAACCCAAGTTATCTATAAAATGAAAATTATCTTTATAGATACCACAACACATCTCTTCTCTGATAAAAAATGAATTATATCACTAAAGTGAAAATGATTGTTTTTTTCCAAGGAGTCGTTTACTTCTTCACATTAGTAATGATGAGATAAATTTAATTTAATAATTTCAATGAGGAGAAAAATAATCGTGTTTGGTTTTTAAATTTTTGCCGAAACAATGAATGGAAATGGAATGGAAAAATTGGGTTTAATTCCTAATAACGATGAAAAGCGCTATCTTCATCTATTCTATCGCAATAATTTACCCAGTTAAGAGAAAATTTTGCATTTCTGAGAAGCCAAGATTAGGTTGGGTGTGAAATAAGTGCGCGGCAGGAAATAAGTGGAAAAAGCAGAAATCGAATGTGACATGGACACTTTCCCGAATGGTGGTTTTTTGTAACCACTAATCACCTGTCATCAGTGCGGTACACGTCGCTGTGTAGACACCCAATATTGTTAGAAGATTAAGACTGTTGTGAAAATTTGCACAATTTAAAATGTGGTATTAATGCCAAGTATCAATAATGGATGGAAATGGTGGTAATCGCTATAATTTAGCCATTCCGATTAGTTTGATGATTGAGAATTAGGTTGAGCTGGTTTAAACGGAACTTTAAGGGAGAATATAAATGAAGCGAAAAGCAATGAACATAAACTTGAAGATTAGGAATTAATGCCATTTCCTGAATCCCTGCAGTAGGCTTAGGGATTCTGCGGGGCCATTTCCGCTGCTGCCATGTCTGGTGCAGTGTAGTGGTTGTCATTTCTGGTTGGCCATCTGAATCTGCGGTTGCCCCCCGAGGAGTGCGTGTGTTTCAATGTGCGCCTGCGAGGGTTTCCGGAAGTGGTGCAGGGTGAGAAGGATGTGGGGGCGGAGGGGATCTTTGTCCAGGAGGGCAACAAAAGTGAGTTTGAGGAAAATTGAAGAGACTCGACACGAATCATCAATCGGATTCCCCCGTCGGATGTAGCTGCCGAGAAGAGACATAACGTGACACGAATGGGTGCGAGGGAGACATTTATTCACCCATTGTGTGATTGAATTCCAAAACATTTTTTCCTCGACCACTCCACAACAGCGTCCTTCCCCGGCTAACCAATTGATATTAATATCATATGTCATCGACAACGTTTATTTGTGAGAGGATCAGCGTTAAAAATTCGCATGCTGCATGCATATCTATGGATTAAAGTCGAGAAGAGGATATATAGAGCATATTATAAGCCTTCAAAATTCTTCAATAAATTCGCTATAATTTCAATTAAAATGAGATGATGGAAAGGGAGACCTCAGAAGACAGAAGAACAACGAACATCGCGGATCTTGATGTATGCGAAAAGTCATTGTAAGCTAAATGAAACACAGCCTATGGCAAGATAAACTGTGGTAGAATACAAGGAGAAGCAGAAGAGAACATTCCATGGATCAAAAAGATAGGGAGATAGTCTGAAATGTATTGAATAGAGATCGCTTATCGTGAAATTGGAGTTTAACCATTGAATGGAGTAGAATGGAGATCTAATGTCTATGCATTATGTATCGAAAGACAGAAAATCATTTATTCCTTAGTCTATGAACCATTAAGAATCAATAATTGCGTCCCAGTGCCACGCTTCGGAGCGACTGTATACTACTTAGATTTAAAGTAATCTGAATGAAGATTTAAAAGGAAAGAAAAATCATGTAAAAATAATATAAAGTAATAATAATAATTTAATTCATTACTTAAATGAACATTTGTAATACTTCACGTGTTCCTTATGTAAAATACCTATTACTGCCTTGATTGAAAAGTATTGCCTTAAATATTGAAATGAAATACTTTACTTTGTAATTCAACACAATTTATTTAAAAAAACCCGACCCAGGTTTCGACGTTGAACGCCATTATCAGAAGAAAAGAGAATTACATCTTTCGGTGTCAATCGTTGACTTGGAAGAGTGGTAGGTCTAGGAGTGGGGAGTGGGAGGGATACAAAATTTCGTTGGCAAGTTTATCTTTACAACGGACGCATTTCAAAATTTCTAACTGCTCAAAAGCATCGAGCCTTTTACCTTTATTTTCCAAATGAATAAATTTAGTCATAAAGTAACTTTTGTGGTCAATTTCAATGAGGTGCTTTGCAAAGAGGGATGTTTTGTTCTTATTTTTACACATGTTTGGTGTTCTTTATTTCTTTTTTTAAATTTCCGTCCTGTTTGCCCAATACGCTTTTAGTTACATTTTGAGCACTTTAACTCATACACACCACTCATCTCGTTTTTGGGGACTTGGTCTTTATCGTGAGATATCAGGTTCTTAAGGCATGAGTCACCGTAAAAAGGAAATTAAATTTTTTCTTTAGGACAACTTTTAATTACTCTTTGAGAAATAGTACGTAGACCGAACATTCTAAATAAATTTTGAATTCTGAAAAAATTTTGAAAAAGACGAAATTTTGTATCCCTCACACTCCCCACTCCTAGAACCTACCACACTTCCAAGTCAACGATTGACAGCGAAAGATATAATTCTCTTTCCTTCCCGGCAACATTGTAACCTTTTACCCCTCCACCCTCCCCCTCTGAATAACCCCCCTCCCTTGATCAGAAGGTATATCAACTAAATAAATATCACTAAATAACATCCCCAGAAAGCAGACCGCAACGCACGCAAAGAAGGTTTTAGACGAGGAAATAATTTCTGTAGTAGCAGTTAACTGCCGAAGTTTAAAATATAAAATACCGGAATGTCACCATCTCATTCATAGCAAAGAGTCGGATAGCATTATAAGAACTGAAAGTTGGTTAACAGATGACATCGCAGACAGCGAAATATTTCCCAAGTCCTACGTAGTTTATAGAAAAGACAGACTGAATAGATCCGGAGGAGGAGTGTTTATTGCGGTTAAAAACTCTAGCGTCAGTAGAGCCGAGTTATTTACAGATAGCTCTATAGAAAGTGTTTGGTGCTCAGTGAAACCACCCAGAGCGAAAAGAATATATATATCTGTGCGTATTATAGACCGCCCCACGCTGGCATTAACTTTTACCAGATCTAGAAAGACAGATGCAAAGCTTTACATCCCACAACAATGAGCATAGCCTAATTATCGGAGGCGATTTAAATGTTCCCACTATAGATTGGGATTCGTACAATTTTATGAATGGAGGTAAAGACAAGGATTTATGCTAGTCCCTCTTATTTACGTGCACCTCGAATTCCCTACATTAATTAGTCACTTCACCAACAAGGGAAAAGAACATTCTTGATCTGTTAGCCACGAATATATATCTGAAAATGTCTTAAATATAGAAGTTGTTGATGGAATCAGTGATCACAGGGCTGAAAACGCTAAATTCTCTCTAAGCGTAAATAAAGATAACAAACCTAAGAGAAGGTTTATTTTTTCAATAAAGCTGACTACGATGGCTTAAAATATGAATGAAAGCGTTCCTTTTTTATATTTGACAAATTGCGTAAAACTAGTAGTGTCGAGGATACTTGGAATAATTTTCTTGCGATAACTCGTTCAGCAATACAGAGATTTATACCTAGTAAATATATAAAAGAGAATAAGGAACCCCGATGGTACAACTCTTAAGTACGAAAATCTCTAAGGTAGCAAAGGGTGCGCTATGCCAAAGTGAAAAACGCGGTGAAACATTCCTCCCCTGATAAAATCAACGAAACCATACAGAACTGCAGAGCATCTACGTCCACTGCCAAGAAGGCCTTCCGGAAGGCGCTAGCGGAATTCAAAAGGAAAAAAATTAGGCGAACATTTGAACGATAACCCAAAGATGTTTTGGTCCTACGTCAGGGAAGTGCAGGGAAAAATGTCCACCGTAAACTCCTTGAATAACGAAAAGAGAAATTTTTTCCCATGTAGTTACAAAGTGAAACAAACCAAAATCGCGAGGGTAAATTCCTTTAAATACTTGGGTGTAACAATTACTCACGATCTGTCTTGGGGAAAACACATACGGGAAATATGCGATCGTGCTGATAAAAAATTGGGATTTGTTAAAAGAGTGCTAGGTAGATGCGACGAAAAAGAGAGGGAACGATGTTTTCATGCCTTGGTCATGCCCCACCTAGAGTATGCTGCCATTATATGGGATCCTCAAAATATAAATTTGATTTCGGAATTAGATCGAGTTCAGCGGAGGGGGGCTAGATTTGTCAAACATTATTATGACCAACGCAGCAGCGTATCTACTTTTCTACACAATTTAGATTGGGATTCTCTTACGCAGCGGCGTTATTAAACTTATTAAAAACATTTTAAGATGAGCCCTTTTCCGATGGCATCGAGAATATAATACGAACCCCAACGTATAACGGTCGGAGGGATCACGAATGTAAGATTAGAGAGATAGACTGCAAGACTAAAAGGTTTAAAATGTCATTTTTTCCTAGAACAATAAGAGACCAGAATGGTTGTATTCGAAATCTCCCAGGAGTTGGTTCAGTCCAATAAGTATGAACGTACATGTTAGGGCCTGCGCGTGGATATAATCCGCCTTCCCCACCTTTCCAGTGTTCGTCTTTTATGTGTTTTCCTATCCCCTTTCCTTATATCTATTTCTATGTGTGAAGTAATATTTGTTCGCCGCATGGCGGGATTTCATGTTTGAATGTGTGTGTATATATATATAGTCACTTTCTTGGAAAAGCCACGAACGTGCACAATATAATTCACTAAATAGTCATAGCAAATACAAGGGCTTCGGGCTCTCCTCTGCCTCAGTTCTGTTCCTAATTCCTCTTGAGAAAGGTGGTTGCGCCACTGAAAATTCGAGAACTAGTGAGTCCCTCTTTTATATGTTTTAGTTTCTGTGTTTGCTATGACTATTTAGTGAATTTTATATATACGAGGGTCATCCGGAAAGTAGTACCCGTTCGTGCCGCATGAAGTGCTGACGACGCGAGTAGCCGCTGGACGAGGTCAGATAGCTTCAGTGGCTTGTCTGCCTTCTCTGAGCCAAGTTGCGTGACGCTAGCATTGCCTGTGTTGTTTCTGTGATTGTTTACAATGTTTAAAAACATTGAGAACGCCGCCAGTTGTGAAGTGAGGGCAGTGATTAAATTCCTCAATGCAAGAAACGTTCGCCCATGTGATATTCATCGCCAATTAAAGGAGGTGTATGGAGACAATGTAATGGACGAGTCGTCTGTTCGGCGGTGGTGTCGCAACTTCAACATGGGGAGGGGAAACACTCACGACGATGAGCGTTCGGGGAGACCGTCTGTCATTACAGACCAACTGGTGAGCTCAGTTGACGAATTCGTGAGGAACGATCGGCGCGTCACAATTGATGACATCTGTGAGCATTTTCCCAATGTTTCTCGAACAATTGTTCATGAAATTGTTAAATACCATCTGCATTATGCAAAAATTTGTGCAAGATGGGTCCCTCGCATGCTTACAGATGAGCACAAAACCAAGCGTATGGCTGCAGCACTGACGTTTTTGGGACGTTATTCTGATGAAGGAGACTCTTTCTTGACTCGCATAATTACTGGTGACGAAACATGGGTTTGTTATGCATCACTTGAGAGTAAACGACAGTCAATGGAGTGGCATCATGCTCATTCACCAAACAAACCAAAAAAATTCAAGACAGTTCTGTCCACCAGGAAACTCATGGCAACCATTTTCTTGGATCGACGAGGTGTATTGCTTATTGATTTTATGGCCCGTGGAGACACTATTAATGCCAATGCGTATTGTGAAACATTAAAGAAATTACGGCGGGCAATACAAAATCGGCGGCGAGGTCTATTGTCTACTGGTGTCATTCTCGTTCATGACAATGCCAGGCCTCATGCAGCTGGGATGACACAAAAACTTTTGCAGCAATTCAAATGGGAAACTTTCGACCATCCACCGTATAGCCCGGACTTGGCCCCTTCAGATTTTCATCTCTTTACAAAGCTTAAAGACTTTTTGGCAGGAAAAAGATTTGACAGCGATGAAGAACTTAAAGAAGGAGTGACCCTGTATCTCAATGAGCTGGCGGCGAAGGACTATGCAGCAGGAATACAGAAACTTGTCACACGTTATGACAAATGCCTTAATTTTCTTGGAGATTATGTTGAGAAGTAGTTTAAAGTATCCTCTTTCAAATAAAATTTTTTATGTTTGTTAATATTTACTTTTGTGTCTTTATTTCACGAACGGGTACTACTTTCCGGATGACCCTCGTGTATATATATATATATATATATATATATATATATATATATATATATATATATATATATATATATATATATATATATATATATATATATATATATATAGTATACGGGTCGCGGTGGTCTAGTGGGTAGAGCATTGGACTACTGACCGGAGGGTCCCGGGTTCGATTCCCGGGCAAGGCACTTTGGGCACCTAGCTAGTTGATATTTCGGGTACCAGATCTTCCTGGGAAACCATAACCGGCACAGGGAAAGGAACTGGCCCCCCTACCCTGATGTGTGAATATTCACACGCCGTATAGGGCTTGGTACACGGGTGAGCTCTACCATCACCTACTAAACCGACCTTCGGGTTGATTACTGTGTTTATGGTTTATATATATATATATATATATATACACATAAATATAAAAGCATGTATATATATAAACATGGAGAAAAAAAATATATACATATTTCTTACAGATTCCCCCCTTTCCCCTACCTATTTGAATGAACCGCAACCCTCTCATCCCTTACCCTTTCCTCCTGGTGCTGCACCTCACACCTTTTTTGGTGGCTCGCAGGGTATTGTAAACCAAGTGTGCTTCTAGGAGGACCACCTGATGATGACGTTCAACCTCGAAACCTGATTCGTGTTTTTTTAATAAAGTGTTTGGAATATTAAGTTAAGTAAACTATTTCATTTCAATATGCTATGCAAAATTCATAAAGTTACGCCTGAGACAACAAATTTTATTGCCTTTAAGAGTTACCTATGAGTAATATTTAAGTGTTATCACGTAATTTGTGTTAATGGAAGAAAGGGACAATAATTAATAAATACTGATTCTGTATTTAATATGGCACATTTCAGAGACAATACCTTATCTTTAGCTTTATGTACCCTAATTATTGTGCTAACACAAAAAAGAAAATATTCGTCTACTTATCGTTTAATATACCTACTTATCCATGGGTTTCAAAACTTTTCTTTTGGTATTTTAAAAGTGAATCGAACAAAAATCTTTTGATTTGCTGAGAATTCATATGCTAACAATTTACCAAGTTAGAGATATTTAAGTTTATGTGCGCATGATAGAGAAAATCATGAGGGAGATGGCTGGATGACTTGAGACTTTTTATTTTCGCTGATTTGGCAAATCCGTAGGCGTCGGGGTCTTAAAGCGACCGCTTTCCAGGGATACAAAGAGATAAGAGGAAGAAATTTGGAGTTCGAAATGCAGAGATAAGGAGGAGAGGAGAGAGAGAGTGGGGAGGGATGGAACAGAAAAGGCGACCGCTCACAGAGAAAGGGCTCAAGCTTCAGTATTTGCCTCACGTCCTGGAGGCAAATTATGTGGTAGTTTGGAGAAGAGAATAGAGGGGAGGAAGAAGGGTTTCTCGTGGCCCCCAGGGAAGTCTTTCAAAGGATTGCTGCGTAAGAAGTTGAAGTGTGATCGCTCGCACTCCCAGCGCAACTACAAGCCACCGGAATAATTATGGGAACTCCGGGAGGGAACGGAGGGAAGTAGAGCGGTTGCTAACAAAGAACTTAAAGGTGGAACTCCGCACTTTATCATCAACGGGGATCTTGGTTTTGATGCTTTGCCGCATCTTATGTGCAGTCCTGCCTGCAACTCGCCATACGTTTTAGATTTGGACTCCTCGCATCTGATTTCATATTCGTTAAGTGCACGAATGATCGTCGGTACTTAATTTCATGCATTACTGATTTCATCGACAATTATTCAACCTTAAGTGAACACGTGTTAATAATAATAAGACAGTGACGGGTCATTTTATTAAACACGAATTCTGTTCCGCCATTGTGTTTGAATGCTCAAATTTTTAATATGGAAGAAAACGTCAGGCATTATTCTACGAAGTTCTATATGCAGTGAAACGATGAGGATGAACCAAACGCTGTTTAAACTCCACAAAGTATCATGGAATGCGAGCATACGTATATGTTCATCTATATTCGAGGTTTCATTTGGGTGTCCGGCTGCCATTTGGTTGTTCATTTGGCTTGTTGGGATGCCATGATCAAAGGTCATAATTTTACATTGAATTCATGGATAGTGTCCCTTCTTGTGATCTTTTGCATGAATACCAAGATTATCTATGCACTAGTATGATTTGAATTAGGCAACTAGTATTTGTGTGTTTAATGCAAAGCGTATCTTTGCGGAATAACACACTTTCTGTGTTATGGCAATTCAATGAAGATATTTTGACCTTCTATTCACAAAGTCAAGACGGAACATTTACAATTCAAAAAAGTGAAGCTAAGGTGTAATCAGTTTTAATTTTGAAAGATATCTAAGACTTCAGAATGTTCCACAATCTCATTTTATTCTTCGATGAAGAACAATAATAAAAATAATCAACTGAGAATTAATACATATAATAAACTTAGTGTTACATTTCCAGTTTCATAAAGGTAAAATGAAAAAGTCCCCTATTTTACAACTCCGACAATGAACTGTCTTTGGCATTAATCGCGCGTGTAAATATTTGAGAGGCATAACGCAGAAGTGAATAAGAATGTTGTCTCAACAACTAGCACCTCAACTTGTCGACTGTAAAAAAGTAGCGAAGAGCATTGCGGACTTAATTAAAACGAGGCGGGGAGGTATAAATAAAATAAAGGCTCAATAGTTGGAGCAGTGTTCCCTGATCAAGTGAGCACTTCAAGAGAAGAACGAAAGGAGGAGAGGGTCGAAGGCGGAATCGAGGGAGGGAGGGAAAGGGCGGGTGGAGTAAGAAAAATAGCGGAGGAAGACGGAGAAACGGGAGGGCGGTCCTCAAGTTTTCCCCCGCGGCCAGAGTGAGTGGAATTAATCAGTTCCGATGCTCGAGAGGGATGGAGTTGTGAAGACTTTGAAGGGAATTGCGAGCGAACGTTTTTGCGACGAAGGAACTTTCACGGTGATCGAGTAGGGAAAAGTTTCCGCCAAAATTGACAACTGCGATTGGCTCGAAGGCAATGGTTATGTCGTGAAATGTAAAAATAATAATGATAATAGCACTCATTGCAGAGCATATAAGGACCTTACTTTTAGGGCTATTACGACAAATAAATCACCTCCAACTGTTAGAAAAGTTCATCTTCCAAATTTCTGCTACATTATATATTATGTCTTACTAGGTGCTCAGGATATTTTTTTCATTTATTACTTGCTAATTGACTCATCTGAAGTGCTGCTTTTTCAGTTCCACTAGCATCAAATTTTCAAGACTGGTTACGGCACTCTAAAAGTTGTCACTGTTTTTGATTATGAGAAATGAGAATATGTGTATAGGAAAATAAACTTGAAATTTAAGAAAGTCTTTCTTGAAATGCAGCGCTAGATGAAGTTTCATCGGGCTTTCATTCAATTGTGAATATACTTAACAGTTTACTCCAAGGTATCTCTCAAACATTTTAACAGTATAGATTTATGAACAATATTCCAAGGGAATAGGAATCTTACACCTGCCATCGGGTCAGAAATTTCACATTTTATATTATTTTTACGCTGTGATAATTACGATAGTTTTGGAGTAAATTAATAATTATATTAGGATAAGATTTTCCCTCGGGTAAAAAATTATACGTTTTCATATTTTTCGTGAACAAAATTGATCAGTAAAATTTCTTTAATTTATCAGATATAAAATATATTATTCTGAAATAAATTTTTTGGATTGACATGTATTCCAGTGTTTGAAACTTCTTAATAATAATTGCTACTATATCTGTTTATTTCTACGGTTCTGAGCAATAATTATCTTAATTTCTCAAGATTTTGGAATATTATTGAGGGAAAAAATTGAGGGATGGAAAAATACAATTTTGAAGCACACGGTAAATGCAGCTGATATCTCATCACCCCTGAAATGTTATCACTACGAAATCAAACACTCCAGCGTCTCTTGAATGAGTACTGCACTTCCATCAGTGAATTATTATATCAGTTTTACTGGTGAAATAGTCCCCAGCCTTCGGAACACGTTTAAAATACCCGTTTCATCAGGCTTACCTGGGGACACACGCCAAGAGCATAACGACTTCTTATTGACGAGTTATATTTACTCTGTAACGTCCGTCATTCAAAGTTGACAATGGTCGGAGGCATTCCTCGATACTCCTCTTTCAATGGAAGAGGCAGGATTGTACTGCTCTTCCGAATGAAACGCATAGGGAAGGACGAAGGGCTTTATATCCTATCAACTTACTTTTCGTCGACTTCGCATTTGAGAGTTAGAGGCAGCTGAGAGTGAACTTTATAAGTGTATTATGCGACGAGAGAAATGAAACGACCTTCACTTATTTTATTGAATCTCGGAGTGACCGATGCTGGAAACTTTTCGGAAGGATTCGGTGGTAGCGGTGGTGGTGGAGGATTCGCGAGGAAAGGGGGGAGGTCGCTGAGGGCGGGGGTCACTCCCACTTGAACCCTCTCTCGCCTAGAGAGCTGATTTTCATTCAACGCTGAATTCACATTTCTCCTCCAGGGGAGCAACCAGTGACCCTCCAACTTTCCAATAAGTGGACGGGGAACGACATTTGGAGGGTAGCAGCGTCGCTTAATGATAATATTGAGTTGTACATTTGTAATTATTGTCTTTCAGAAACATGCCATTGATGGGTAGGGCCATTTAATAATACTACTCCACTGAGTCCCATATTTATGTCTGGTAAATATTTTTGCCAGATTAACCTCTTCTGCGCATTACACTGATCCTACCATTTTGGAGATTATCTTCGCTTCAAACATTATGGCATAATGAACACATAGAATTATGGAGCAAAAAGAGTGAGTTCAGGAGTCACCATTCGAAAGGAAAGTGAAAAGAATTTAACTTTGGAATTTAAAAATACTCTTATGAGATTCCCATTATTTACTGCTGTATTAGGATTATTGAGAACCGTTAGAACCCCACCTGATTAGAAACGACCGGCATCGGCATTTCATTGGACACATTTTCTCCGGTACGTTGGCTTTTTTGGGAAAACGGTGCTGACTGTAAAAATAAATGAAGTTTGTAAGTACTTTTATGATAGACATACCAGATGCAAAAAAATGCATTACAATATCAGAGATGAAGACTTACAATTCTCCACCAAATAAAACATTAAATTTAGCCATCTGTCACTAAAAGAAACCTATATCCACCCCAACAATCTTACTCCCTCAACACATCCCCCACAACAGTTTCGATGCACTACACCAAATTACCGCTCACTCTGCAGGGTCCAATATGTGTATATATATATATATATATATATATATATATATATATATATATATATATATATATATATATATATATATATATATATATATTCAAACGTTATATCTTGATAAATTCGACGGACTCGAACTCCGTCTTCTTCGGAAGATTAGTTAGGACTAACTAGCCACGGGTATGTGGGGCTGAGAGAGAAGGAGACGAGGAAATTGGAGAAAAGGTGGTGGGGGAGGGGAGAAGAAAGGGGTTGTGGAGGGGGAGAAGGTGACGGGAGAGGGGACGAACTGGTGGTGAGGGAGGGGTGGAAGAAGGGGTTGTGGAGGGGGAAAGGGGAAGGGAGGCCAGAGGGGAGCGCAGATAGGATAGGATTGAGCGGGAGGATTTGGAAATTCTACCAAGCGACACAGAAAACCAATAGATCATCCACAGATACCACAACATCTATGACCCAGGTGTCAATTCACAAAGTCATCATCAGGGCTCGACAAGTCAAAACCCAGGCCAAGAATGGCAAAATATGTGCGGATGAACAAAATGTCATACTTTCTCCGCGCTGTGCATAGCTACGCTCCATATCAGAGTTTTTACGATACTGGTCTTAACATCCCTACTCAACGTCCCCGTCATCAACTCCCTCCCCCTTGAGAAAGCCACCTTGCCTAGCGCAATATTTCTCTTTGCTTCCCTACTACTATGACCACGTTGGTCCAAATCACTTCCGAGATATGTAAACTGTTCTACCTGCTCTATTTTTTCCCAAAGTATTTTAATGTTTAGCTTAGCGTTTTTATTTCTGGAAAATCGCTCAATGTTTGTTTTATTAATATTGATTCTCATCCCATATCTATCGCACTGAACCTCCAATTCACTCAGCAACCCCTTGGCTGACTAACAAACCAAAACCGGGCCATCAGCAAACCTAACTGATTTTACGAATTCCCCTCCGACTTTCACTCCCACCTCCACTTCTTCCCATGCCTCCATAATCATTTCCTCCACACCTACTACGTTGAACAGCAACGGAGATAATAGGCAACCCTGCCTCACACATCTTCCTAATACTGTCCATCCGGACTCTTAGTTCCCCACCCTCACCTGAGCAGTCTGAGACATGTAGAGGTTGCGGAGTAGTCTTGCGTCCCTTCAATCTATTCTCATTTTGTGCAATGCACGCTTAGTTTTTTCTCAATTCACTCTATCAAACGCTTTTTCGAAATCTAAAAAACAGGCAAACGCGTCCTGATTGTATTCTATATTCCTCTCAATTAGTGATCTCATTACTGCAATGGCATCACGCGTACCTCTTCCCTTCGTAAACTCAAACTGATCATCCCCTAAGTAAACATTTTCCCTAATATCTATCCTTTTGCTGATGATCCTGAGAATCACTTTAGCTGCGTGGGATGTCAAACTTATTTTTCTGTATTACATACATAATGTAGCCTTTACCTTTTTCGAAATAGGAGCAAATAATTATCTCACAAAGTTTTCCCACCAGATTCCTTCCTCATATATACTAAAAATACTCGAATCAGTCCATTTAGAGTCTTCTTCCCACGAAATCCTAAACATTTCAATAGTTCCGCAGGAATGTTGTCAACCCCTATGGCCTTATTTGGTTTCATCTGCCTTTATGTGCTTTCTATCTCATCGTCAAGTACACCTGCACCTAAGTTATCTTCTTCTACGTCATGTTCCTTTTCTATATCTAGCCTTGTCGGCCTAAGTTCTCTACCATACAGTGCTTCTATATGTTCCTTTCATCTCTCTTAGATCATTTCTGCGGCAACTATTATCGTACCCCACTTATCTTTGATTTTTAGCACAGACCATCCCGTCTTACTTCACGATAATAACTTAACCTTGCTGTATAGCGCACCAATTTCTCCCTTCCTCTGTAAAGTTTCCATATACTCGCATTGCGCTTTCCACGATGTTTCTTTTGCTTTATTTGTGGCCCGTCTTAATTTATTTTTTAATACTTTGAATTTCATTTTGCCTAACTCTGTGTCAAATTCTTGCGTTTTATTCTCTCATTCATTTTTGTAATCATTTCATCCGCGATCCGTGGTTTCCTTATGCTTTTCCCGTTAACGGCTCCTCTTGTGTCTTTTGCGGCTTTCGATATCACTTTCTTGATACATTCTCATTTTTCTTTGATATTACTCAGGTCTTTAACGTCATCCATTATTTTATCTACAGCCTGCTGACACTCCTTCCTTGTTAATCCATTTAATGCTTCTATATTCCATCTCCTAACCGGCCGCCCCTGCCTTATCTTTTTGAAACGGACGTTACATTTCATAACAACAATTGTGGTCTGAGTCTGCATCCGCTCCCGGGAAGCTGTGTTGATATATCATACTGTTCCCAAGCCTGTACCTAACCATAATATAATCTAACTGATACCTTTCTGAGTGGCCTGGTATTTTTCGTGTATACCTACGCCTTTTGTGATGTCTAAACCATGTTTTGGTGATAACTAACCCCTGACTCCTGAAGAACTCGTTTGCTTTCTCCTCGCGTTCATTTCTCGTGCCTAAACCGTGGTCCCCCAACTCATTACCATCTCTTTCTTCACTTACCGTCGCATTCAAATCACCCATCACTATCAAATGTTTTCCTGCAGGAACACACGCAATTATATCCTCTAACTCATCGTACATCCTGTCGACTTCTTCCTCCTTGTGGTTGCTCGGCGGCATGTATATCTGAACAATGACCAAGTTCGTCGGCTCAGCTTTAATCTCTACGAGTAAGATTATATCAGTTGCCTGCTCTGTGTTGACTACGCTTCTTCCTGCCCCTTTATTTAATATTACGGAAATCCCTCGTTGGCTATCGTCCCCGCCGCTGTATATTATTCTATAATTATCACTCCAGTAATCCCCGCTATCCTTCCATCTCACCTCGCAGAGACCTAAAACATCTACGTGTATATTACCTCTTTCCATCTCTGGCTTAATATTCTCTAAAATGCCTGTCTTCAACATTGTCCTGACGTTCCATATTCCTATTTTAACTTATTACATCTTCCTCTGCGTCTTCTGTCTGCATCTACTGTTATTTCTCCCCTGCAAGGGTTTCGTGTGATGACGACCGCGGAAGCCTTGCCTCCTCCGCTGCCGCTTGCCTCCCCCGGCGCAAGACCGCTTGGGCCGAGTCCTGCAGTTGTCAGGACTCAATTTCTGTCTTGTGTCCATCATTTTTCATGGGAATAATAAGTGAGGTATTTTCCCGTTCCTATCCTCAATAGTGTTTTTAACGTGCTAGCATCGCTTAATGACCGCCCCACTGGGGTCAGACGCCTTTGCAGCCGCCTCACTGAGGAACCGACGCATCTTGGACTACCTTTCGTGTGGCTTCTAACCTTCGCCCTTTCTGTCATGGGTAACCTTACCAGGAGCAATTATTATTACTCCCTCTAGCACAACTCTAGTGGTCATGGGAACGTACAAGCCCTTTCATCACGTCAAGGTTCCGTGTCCATGGAAGAAATATACACATATATAAACCAAAAACACAGTATTTAACCTGAAGTTGGGTTGGATAGGTGATGGCAGAGTTCACCCAGTACTAAGTAAATGGATCTCTTTCGTTGGGGGTCATCCTGGAGGCGAGAGTCGATTCACCCCGCGGTTTCCGTTAGTGGGAGGTTGGCGTCTTCCCTCGTCGGGTCGGGGTAAAGCCAAGCTGTGTGCATGGCTGGTCTCAAGAAAGTGTCTGTCCGCGGGGGGGAGGAGGGGGGGAAAGTCCGTTCTCCGTCGGGGTAAACCATGGTTGTTCAACTGTTATTCTTCGATATGACAATGTTTTGAGGGATGGGGAGGGGCAGGAAGATGAAGGAGGTGGACACAACGAAATATTTTCATTCGGGCATTTATTAGCGTTCACGCAAGCTCGTCAAAATGTCAGGGCCACGGCACGCAGTCGGCGATGGCGCGGTTTATCCCGGAATGAAGATCCCCCCTCGAATACCAGTTCACCTTAAGACTATTTTCGGATGTGTAACAATACGGAGATTCCAGGAAATGGCTTTCCGAGATATAAGTAAAAATGGGGATTTTGATGGATCGGCGCAGGTGACAGTCAAATGTTGGAGGGGATAAATAGATAGAGAAAGGACTTTATTTAGGCGAAATTGAGACCTAATGGTCACTTCCTCCGTTTAACTCATTGTCGTATAAATATTATGTAAGGGAAAAATATATATAATCCATGCATATCTACACATAAATACATATAGACAGACACAAATTCTTTTGTACAAATTTTAACACTGAAAAATAAAGGAAAAGAAATATATATACATAAATACGTTTAAATATATATTATATATATATATATATATATATATATATATATATATATATATATATATATATACATACATACATATATATTTATATATACTACCTTGATCAAAAAGTTCCCGGAATTTATTCAGAAAATTAAAAATACAAGTTTATTCATCTAAATCTATATTGTCCCCTTCAAAGTAATCCCCATCGACTGCAACACACTTATGCCAGCGCTTGATCCAATCCTCGAAACATTTTTTATATTCGGTTTTCGGTATGTCCATCAGTGCTTCCTGCGATTTTTCCATTACTTCCTCTCGGCTGCTAAAACGCGTTCCCCGTAATGGTTTTTTAACTTGATTGAACAGAAAGAAGTCACAGGGAGCCAAATCAGGTGAATTCGGTGGCTGTTGGATGGTATTTGTTGCATTTTTCGTCAAAAAATTACGAATAATGATAGCACTGTGCGACGGGCGATAAACTCATTAGTCTCATCGGACTCACTTTAACTGTGCGATTGGAACTTTAACGTCTCATAACGCCCAAATAATACTCTTTGTTTACTGTCTGGCCTTCTGGCAAAAATTCATGATGCACTACACCGTTGTAATCCATGAAAACCGTCAGCATTGCCTTCTTTTTTGACTGAAAACGACGTGGTATTTTGGTCTCGGCTCATTTGGTGAACGCCATTCACTTGCCTGATGTCTGGATTGTGTGTCGTACTCATAAACCCACGTCTCGTCTCCAGTGATGATCCTTTTGATGAATGTGGGATCGGATTCAGCCTCGCAAATCATGTCTTTTGCGACGTCAACACGGTCTCTTTTTTGCATGAAATTGAGGTCTTTTGTCACCAACTTTGATGCTACACGACGGAAACCCAAATCATTAACCACAATGTCTTGGGCGGATCCATAGGCAATGTTCAAGTCCTCCGCTATTTCTCTGATGGTCAATTTGCGGTTATTGACCAACATTTCTTTTACTTTATCAATTTTTTCACCGACTTTCGATGTCGATGGTCTGCCACTGCGTTCATCATCTTCGATTGACTCACGACCACTTCTGAACCGCTTGTGCCACTGGTAAACGACCGTTTTTTTTAGAGAATCGTTGCCGAAACACTTTTCCAACATTTCCAACGTCCGTGCGCCACTAAATCCGTTTTTACGGAAAATTAAATACAAGTTCGTTGTTGCAAATTTAAATCCATTTGTGCAATTGTAAAAAATCGCCAAAACACACAGAGATAGATGTACTCTTGGCTACGTAACTTTTGCAAATGTCAAGTTATGACACTAAGATTTAAAGGGAATATCAACAACAGATGTACCAATTTAACAAAAAAAAACAACTCAAATCGGAACGATGGGAGCGCCACACGGTGGTTATTCCGGGAACTTTTTGTTCAAGGTAGTATATATATATATACATATATACATGTATACATACATATATTAAGAGATTATTATATAGATTAAGGATACACCTACACATACACAAAGCAAAAAAAAGTGATGAGAGGGAAACACTATGATAAGAAAAGTGTAAGGAAGGAATGAGGATTATGGGAAAAGCTAGGTTGAACGTGAACATTGCTCACCTAGTAAAAACCCATGAGGGAAAACACCCACGAAGAGAAGGGGGGTGTGACAAACCCGCGAGAACCCTATTGTTAGGAAAGATACATATTAATTGTAACAATAATTTTTGTATAGTATGCATGTTATTAAATTACTGAAATTGAAATGATGAAATTAATGATATTGACAAACATTACGAGTAATGAGAAACATAGTATCAATTAAAAATAATGATGAAGATTCTACTGCTTGAGATGGCAAAACTAAAAAAAAAGAGCAGAAACCTTGATCTGGGTAGAGGCTGAGTGAAATGAGGTAGGGTGTACTGGTTAAGTTTTGCACCTGAGGAGAATGAACTTGTGAAGTGCTCTCTTTAATGTTATTGTGGATGGAGAGTTTGTTATGTCATCTGGGAGAGAGTTCCACAGACGACATGCTGTAACATGAAAAGATTTGTGATAGATTTCCGTGCGATTGTGTGGGACAAGAAGTTTATTTTTACCCCTAGTATTCCTGCTGTGGATTGAGCTGATGGGGAGGAAATTTTGTGTAAATATTTAGATGAGTGGTTAGATAATATCCTGTAGAAAATTGAAAGAATATGTAAATGTCTGCGGCCTTCTAGCTTTAACCAGGATATTCTTGTAAATGAGTCGGAGATATGATCATATTTTCGAAGAATACATTGAGGGGAGGTCGGACGGGAGGGAGAGTGAAGCTCGGCATGATGACACTCGAGATTGCGATGGTGGTTGAATGTTGTTGGGGTCGTCGTGTGTTGGAATCGGGAAAATTAGATTGCGGGCCTTTAGCGTCTGCCGTGGAGCGCCGTCTCCGAAAACCGTCTGACAGTTCGATCGCCCATATTGCGTGCGCTACAAATTTCCTGAAACAGACGGAAATAATGTTAACCAATTCATTTATTACTCAAACTCACCACCATATAAGACACCGGAGCCATCCGAAATGCTGAGATGCGGCCTTTTTGTATTTAGCATAGCAGAGCCCGTCCACTCGGGTCCCTCCGAAGTCCCAAAGGGTTCGCCCGCACCCTCTCGTGCTCAGGGAAAATACATTCAATGAAAGCATTAATACATTTGAGTGCTGAATAGCACAAAAAAAGAGAAACTGGAGAATGGCGAATGAGTTACTATGAATATGCGTGAGTACTAAGTGTGCAGAAAGATATGTAAAATTGTGGGAAAAACGTAGGGTATAAGGTTTCCATCCTTGACGAAACAGCCCACTGCAAGAAAACACCCCTACACATGAAAGGGAGCGTGAAAAACCTGCGAAAACCTATAGATAGATAATCATAATTTATTATAATAATAATAAAATAAAAATTATAATGTTATACTATTAAAATGTAAAGCGGATATTTCTGACTAATACTTGTGTGAATATGATATGATCATAGGCCACTGAAATGTGTTACTTTCAATTCTGCTGTGATTATATGAGTGTCTTATGTAAAGTTCTTTTAAGTGATGCAATTGAAGGAGCTTCCCTCAAGGCTGGACTGAGTTTGAACCACTCGAGGCAAGCAGTAATAGTAAATTGATTTATTGTAGATGACCATTCGATGCTGCGCTGTGACCAGGTTTTTATTCCCTCGTGTATTAGTTTTATGAACCTGGTCGTGTGTTTTGAAATATTCGAACAAGCAGTGGGGAGTGTTAATGTTCAGAATTTGATGAGGGGGGGGAGTGTATAACTTGACGTCTACCACTAAACGTTAACCAATATTGTTTGTCAATAAAGTCAATGATATGATCAAATACCTGTACATTAAATATGAATCTAATACTTGAATTGAGCAAACTCTAAAGTTTTAATGATAATAATCTTATAGTTATTGGTAAACTACATCGGCGTAGCCGAAAAGTGGTATGATTAGCGTGGATACTGTTTCTTTAAGGATGTGGGGATGACGTATTTGAATTTGAGTGGAGAAAATAATGATTTACGTATGTCCTGATTTGCTTATCTTTTTACGCGAGAAGACCCCAATAGATTTTTATCTATCTAAAGTAGTGACGTAGGGGAATGCCTAAAAAGCAAACAAACAGTTTCTGCTACTCGTTCGAAACTCAATTATAATAGAGATTTTGAGAGGAGCATTCTTCTCAGTGAGATGCCGCGTCAAGAAGGCCCCAAAAATCAACCTATTGGTAGTTAATAATGTACCATTATGAATTGGCTAAAATAACGAAATTCAGTTATTGTTTTGATATGAAATGAACACAGTATTCAACCCAAAGGTCGGTTTGGTAGGTGATGGTAGAGTTCACCCAGTACTAAGCCTGACGGCGTGTGAAATTCAAACATCAGGGTAGGGGGGCCAGTTTTTTTCCCTGTGCCGGTAATGGTTTCCCAGGAAGATCTGGCACCCGAAAACTTACATAGCTTGCAGGTGAGTAGAAAGGCTAGCCCGGAAATCGATCCCGGGCCCTCCGGTCGTTGGTCCAACGCTCTACCCTTGGTCCACCGCGACCCACTATTTTGATGCATGTGTATGTACGCATATTCAATATATATTCAAGCAAAAATACCAAATGGAGGAATTTGGAATTGATCAAATCTTAAGCACAAGACGGTAGTAATGTATGTAACATCTAAATTATGCCAGCTCTGGTAGGACGACTCTTGTTATGCAACACATTGCTCAGTACCCGCCAATTTCAAATTGTGCCTTTACATCTATTTCAGATTTTATAATATATTTCCTACTGAAATATCCGACTTTTTCACCCTTAGTTTTAATTATGGTTTCAAAATAATTAGAAATAAAAGATTAATTAACGAGGGTGAGAAGTTTAGGCAAGAAATTTAGGTAAGGCAAGCGAGCCTACTTAATCAGTCGCAATAT
This sequence comes from Hetaerina titia, assembly GCA_037158775.1. NCBI lineage: Eukaryota > Metazoa > Arthropoda > Insecta > Odonata > Calopterygidae > Hetaerina > Hetaerina titia. The sequence continues at coordinate 22,182,110 of CM073772.1, forward strand.
ATTAACATATACTGCAAACTCACTTGCCTTACTTCTCACCCTCGTTAATTAATCTTAATAAATATATAAAACCATAAACACAGTAATCAACCCTGAGGACGGTTTAGTAGGTGATGGTAGAGCTCACCCGTGTACCAAGCCCGACGGCGTGTGAATATTCACACATCAGGGTAGGGGGGCCAGTTCCTTTCCCTGTGCCGGTTATGGTTTCCCAGGAAGATCTTGCACCCGAAAAATCAACTAGCTTGGGTGGAGCTGCAGGTGCCCAGAGTGCCTTGCCAATCGAACCCGGGACCCTCCGGTCAGTAGTCCAACGCTCTACCCACTGGAAAACCGCGACCTGACTAATAAATAAACATATATATATATATATATATATATATATATATATATATATATATATATATATATATATGTCCTGCAACGAGACAACTAGCCTATTCTCTCTATCGATTATATTTTACTTAACGGTCTTTGACCAAAATCAGAATTTATCCACACACGGATATCGTTAGCGCATTGTTTTATGAATGTTTTTATAAAGCATTGGAAAACTACTTTATCAATTTATTGCACAACAAAGACGTTTCTTATACAAACAAACCCTACGTGTAAACGATTAGAAAGACGAATTACATCGAAAACAAGTATTTCCCCGTAGAAACTAAAAGTAAAAGGTGATATGGCCATAAAATGTATCCACTGAAAAGGTTTAGCGTATTGAATTCGCTAAAGACGATCATGCCTCCTCATGAAACAAATTACATGAGTTGAAGTACCGGGGCTTAACACATAAGGCTATCGGTGAAGCGTGAGTTTTCAAATAGAGGGGATCATTACTTTATCTTTGCCACATTAGGTAGTGGAAAAACATCCATATCCCAAATTATTTCTTTTAAGTCCCTCTTGCGCGATGAAAGAACTATGGATCCCGACTTCACCTGGGATGTGAAGCTAGTTCAATTGTTATTTAAAGTGTGGAGCGATAATATCCTTCCTTAGCCTTGGGCACCTCGAAGTCATGCCTTGAATATTTCCGTCGATAATCTGAATATCTTGACCTGGTTCATGACACGGCATCGGAGGAAGCCCATGCTCTTTTCATTCGGTAAAGGAGTCTAATACAAACAAAATTAACGGTAATCTTAGAAATTCAGATAATTCTTTTTTGCTTTATGAGCATTTCAATGGAGTGTGCAGTTTTTGTGACTCGAAGCACGAGTACGTCGGCTACTGGGGTACGAATAATGAAGAACGAACGATCTTTTAGTCCTCGTTTCTACGAAGAAAGAGGCTATTTATATGTACGTCAATCGAAACTTAAAGAGTTAATTTATTTTCTTTAGTTCATCTAAAATTTGAAATTTCAATCTTCTTTTCGGGCGAATCCATTTTTAAAGCACGAACGAAGAATCAAAAAATTCTCCCGTGGACACGCAAAGTCTTTTTGATTCGTGTATCAAAAATGGATTTCCACAAATTATCAGGTGCAACTGTCTCGCAAATAAAATACTTTATTTTAATGCTTCAAATGTTTTTTCGGTGGACGACTGGATATTAAGTTTCGGAAGCATTGTCTCAGAGAATGAATTATGGATATGAACCGCATTTGATAAGGTTAAATATTAAATTAATTTTTTAACCCTCTGTATCACGTTTTAATTTGTTGCTCAAACGTCGTCCAAGAAGAGGTCAAGCACCTCCTTTCAGCGTCAACGACTTCAAGATCCCCATGCGTCTCCAATTAAAATGAGTGGTGCGCGGATCATCGCTCCTGGGTAACCCGGAGCAAGGGTTACGAGAGCTCCAATTGGATGTGTCTAGAGACGGAGACAAATTACTGCTTACTGTGGCCTTCGCCACGCGGGGGTGACCGGCCGGCCTTCTCGGCTGGCGGACGGAAGTAGGTGGTTTGTATAAAAATTGACGGGAAAAGGTTTTGAAAAATAACATTCTTTCACATAACATATTGTATATAATGCCTCAAAATTCTTCAATTATTATATCTCTTGAGCGTCGACATGCTTTTATCCTTACGGGTTTTCCACGACTCCTTGGCAGGTGGAAGGTCTAAAAGGGTACACGTGCAACCTTCTTTGGCGGTACTTAGGGTCCCATGGTGTTGCCCTGTGAGGGAGGGAGGATTTCACTTCAGGGAATAGGAAATAGCCTGATGGTGCGAAGTCGGGGGGATTTTAATGGGGATGGGGAATCGTCGCGATTCTATTGCAGAAGATTTTAGCCAGCAGACACTCGACTCTGCTCTTAATCGTCCGACCAAAGACCTTCAGGAGGGCGAATTCAGCGCAGATCGTTCGCATTACAAAATTTTCAGTGATATAATGGCGTGCTCTGTCAATCACTATCAATGCCAATAATACGATATCTGCGATCATGCGCACACTTTACCGACGGTCAGCTGAATTCAGCACTTCGTGCACAATTGTTAGCCGTTATTTTTATAGAAACCCTGTGGGGTGAGGCAGGAGGAAGTGGGGAGATGACTACCGCAAGATCGCTTCTACTTTCACCATTGCAGATACTAGCGAGGCCCACGTCTACCTCCTCCTTCTTTGATCGATGAGTTGTTTGCCTCCTCGCCATCCGTCGATCTTCCAGGGAGAAGTGCCGACCCGCTATTGTCCCGCGAGGTGGAAGAACTGATAAATCTCTTCCGCCCAACACGGCTGCGTGCTATGATCGATCACGTGACGCACTGTGTGTTGTCGCCTTTCATAAAGTGTATTACTCTTCCTCCAATCGATTCGGCATGGAAGAATTGAGCGATTCCATTACTTCACATTACCGAGATAACTCGATTCCTTCGTCATATAATATATTTCTCTGTGCTTTTGAATGCGGAGTCTATGTATTAATTATGTAAAACGCGTACATAACTTCTAATGTCTAAGCACAACGTCATCCTCTGTAACTGAAAATAGTTCGTATTTCTTAACATGCAATTATGGGCGTTCATCACAGGTGTAAACTACCCATATATTCACGTTATATTTAGCTAGTTCTCTAAAAATCTTTAATAAAAGCCTCCAAAAAATAACAGAGGATACCTACCTATAGCAGTAGCAGATCTTAGGTATTAAATGTTATATTATCATGATATTTCAATGAATTGTCAGATGATTACTAAATCAATTTCAAGCACCGTACAAGATTTGTATAAAAAGTGTCGGTAACAATATTTCTCTAAGGTGTGCGTGAAGTGCTGAGTTCAGACCATCGTTTATGCGTGCACATGAAAGTATTGTTATTAAAAAGATGACAGTGGGCACACCTATATCACTGAAATTTTGGCGATGCGAATTATCTCCACTAAAATCGTCCTCCCAAAGGTCTTTGGACGGACGTACGACCAAAAGAGTAGAGTCAAGTGTGTCTGCTTACGAAGACCTGCTTCTGCAACGGCATCGCGACGATTAACCACCTCCTTACATTCCCAACTTGACACCAGCAGACTACTATTCCCTATTCCCAAATGTAAATTCTCCCTCCCTCAATGGACACCACAATGGGACACTAACTTCCGTCAAAGAAGCTTGCATTCGTACCCTTAAGGACCTTACGGAATCCGCCTGCCAGGGAGAGTTCGAGTAATGGAAGAGTCGCTGACAATATATAGTAAGTATGTCGACGCTCTAGGGATGTACTTTAAAGCATTTTGAGGTGTTATAGATATATTTGAAATAAACTTACTTTTTCCTTAAATTCTCCCGACACTTTTTTATACGAGCCATGTATATTAGTCAAGCCACTACTTTATTTGCATTTTTGTGTCTTTCAAATGAAAGAATTTTTACAAATTACGTTTGTTCATTAAACTATATTTTAAAGGCAATACTGGCAAATTACGACTAGGGTTTCAAATGCTTTCAAAATAGAGAAAGCAAGAAAATAAAGCATTTCTGTATTTGTAAATCTACTTTATTAAAGATTAAGGAGTGCGTGGTAGGAGAGCGGAATGTGCGTGGGTTCCATCGTGCCGTCCCGTAGCAATGAGCAGCCGTCTGAAGGCTCCTTCATGCTCGAGCCGTTCTTCTTTCAAGAGCGACAAATAATTGAGATTCTCATCAGGAATTAAATTTGTAAAATACCGTTCGCTTTTTCAACTAAGGTGGAAGTGGGTGAGTGCGCTTCTGAAAAAGAGAGACTGATCGATTGCAGTTGCAATATAAGGATGGAATGAGGTAAGATCCCAGTGGCGAATTACGTGGAAAAGTTGCTTAAGGACGTCAATTAAAGTATGAAAAATTAATGACAGAGTTGAGAGGGGAGTGGAATAATGAAATAAATAAGACACAGTTGCGAGCTAGATATAAACCACAGTCAAGAGTCCATAAAGAGTGAAGCGACGGTGAAGATTGCCGGACACTGAAACCCTTGGAAAGTCATCGTTGTTTTATGGCATCTATGAAAGCGATGCAGCAACGTTGAAACGAGTAATGAATTTAGTAAATTAACAATGAGAAATAATGAAACTTAATTTTATGGGCTACAAATTATGACATTTCATCGTTGGCTTCGATTGAATACTGAATGTCTCTGAAGAGTGATGGAATTCTTTTGCTTATGTCATTTTTAACGGAGCAGTATGTCGGAATGAGGGACGTGGATTACGACGAATTTGAGACGACCGCCCTTTTTTGATGACCCCCCCCCCTCCTCCTAATGTCCGAGGCTGGACTTTTGATGCGATGCTATATGCCTCGACCTCTCACCATCCACGTGTCTTTTGCGCGAGATAAGGCCGTCCATATAGCGTGGTCGTGCAAAGTGGACGTAAAAAGAATACTTCACTCCCACTTTCTCTCTCACCCTCCATTTTTATCTCTTTGGGCCGTATCTTCTAACGCAGTGGCGCCGCAGTGCGTGCGACCAGAGTACCCGTGCCTGCCGCTCCCTCTCCGAGGCGGCGCGGCGTCGCATCGCCAACAGGAGCTGACGACACCACACGTGTGTCTTTCAGTGCAGAGGTGGACGATTCCCATTCGAGAATCTTCCCATCTGCACTCCTCTGTGATCTAAATCTGCTCGGTACCTCGTAAGCCATCACAAGGGTCCGTGGCGGGGGCTATTAGGAACCCACATATCTATATAGAAGGCAACCACTCGCGAAACTAGCAAATTCATGCCAATTCACAGAGTCGTGTATATATATTCAAGTAAAACCCATTTTAGCTAACACGTATGCAAATACATACAACTAGTAACCAACATACACATGCACCTACGAACACACCAGTCCACGTAGAGTTTATCTTGTCCTGGCTTGTACATCGAATGTATTTAATATTTCTATACTGACTCTGGTTTCTTACTATTATGATTCCTAATTGTGACAAGGAAAGAACGAATATTTGTGTCTGTTTGTACTGAAGTCTATCTCCCTTAATTTATCTTTGTGGTTCGGATCTACCAAAATAGTGTGGGGACACAATGATTCCTTTAGTGAGTGTTAAACTCGTTTGTTCTGAACCTTTATAAAAGTCTATAGTCTCGAATATATTCAACAGATTAAGTCGAGATGTAGTGGAAGTTCAAAATTCCGAGAAAAAAAATTTCCACTTTCCATAGATTTTTGTGGAAAAATGCAAATTTTGTTTTTCGCATAATCTTAGGTCTCTCTTGTTTTCTTCCCATCTCCTATTGATTCCACTCAGAAAAGCCCACTGCGAAAAGTCCTCGTATCTCTTTCCGGTGTCGTGAAGCTATAATTACGGATCAACTTGCATTTAATGGAGAGAAACTGCAGGAAATGTCGCGAGGGTAACGTTGATGACAACTACCGATTCATGCATAGATGCGAACATTTCATGGCCAAAAGTCATTCCATTGGACGTGGATAGTGACCAATTTAGTTTAGTAATTTTCGCACTATGCCGTTCTTGCATTCAAAATCTTTTCGGCATAATCATATTATGATGGGGTGGCAATTCTGTTTCATCCAATCACTGTGGTGTTTTAGATCATAGCGGTTATGAAATCAACCTGCACGTGACACCATAGCGGATAAGTTGGATGGATCACATTCCTCGGCTGAAAGGCAATACAATCTCCAATTTAAAATATCTTTCCTCACTCACTCTCGTGGTTTGTGGTGTAGTCCTAATTACTACCAATGCAAACAATTATATACCATTTAAAGGAGTATTTTAGATGTAGGTTGACCTTGAATGCGTATTTAAAAGTGGGGACGCATTTGCGTGTTATGAAAACATGCAATACCATGTCAATTTATTTTAAGTAATATTATTATTAGGTAATCTACTGGTGAAGATATGTTTTGGATGGACAAAACTACCAAATAAATATTTTGTTTCTTTTAACAAAACACAACGCAACATCCTAATCTGCAACCAAGTCCCTCTTCATCTTCCCATACTTCCTTCCTCCCTTCATCCCGACCAACATCCCTATCCTGTTCCTGCCTTTTCCTCGTTTGCCTAACATTCTCCCCTCTATTACCTTCTTTAACATCCCACTGCCGCTCAATACGCCTTTCATCCATTTTTCCTGCCTCCATAGGATTTATCTCAACAAACCCCTCTCCTCTCCCACCTTACCTAGTACTTCCTCATTTGTTTTCCTTTCGGTCCATTTCACCTTCTCCATTCTTCTCCACGCCCACAATTCAGAAGCCTCCAATCTACGTCTATTCTCCTACTTCAATGACCACGTTTCCTCGCCGTATATATCTACATTCCATATCAAAGTTTATACAAATCTTTTCTTAACGTCCTTACTCATGTACCAATTAACTAATATGTAAAAATAAGAGCGTTATATAAACCTTGATAAAACTCTGGAAATGATAAGAGATTTATCATTATTTGCCTTTTCCACGTAAGATGGGACTCGTCTGGGATTTTACGACGGATCCGTTGGATAATGTTCTTACCACTTCCCACCATATCTCCTTGTCCTCATCTACATTTGAAATGAGTTCACTCGTCAATGACTGTCGAAAGATCAGGTATATCAAACTGTTAAACTCGTTGACCGTGATTCGAATCCGAATCCCTCGATATCCGATCGTCTTATTTAGCCGGTTAAAGCTAATAAGCCGTTCTTTTTCCCAGTGTGAATGTTGGTCAGTCGACTGTCGAGGAGGCATTCGGTTGCATTATTGAACAACGGGGATACCGTAACATCTGTACACGATGGGTACCACGCCGTCTCACAGAATGAGAACAAACAAAACCATCCTTATTGAACCGGTCTCTCCCCTTGGGATTTTTATTTTTTTTCCTCAACTTAAGAGACACTCAAAGGTAATCATTACACCTCGGACGACGAAGTGAGGGCAAAAATTCGATAACAGCACGCTATTTAACTCGCGTTGACATAGCACTAGTGACACGTCTCCATACTTCCACTTCTCAAAATACACTGGAAGATTGTAACGACCTCAAGCATGCGCATGTATGTTGAGGGGGAATATTACACCACCTGCAACCAGGAGTGCTTCTGAAGGCCATTTAGTTCGTGGTCTACAAGCATGTGTGTATTATTTTTCAGCCTACCCTCGAACGTGGCTTTTCTTGGAAATGCATGGCAACATGGAAACTTTGTTTCTTTTTTTTCCTTTTCTCATTTATTGCGACCAAACATTCATGTATGTTTTAAGTATGGTGGCAAGCTAAAACTGTAGTTTCATTGCGATGTCAATTTGCTGTCTCAGATAATGGAAAAAAAAACAAAATGATTACCATTCGTCCGTCAGAGTGACACGGTCTCATCATAATATTATCTTTGGGAGTTAAATTAAATTCCGTGCCTTTGATTGGCGATGACACTAGACCATAATGCGCCGTTCATCCCTCGTTTCAGTCTCTCGGCGCCCCCTCTCCCCCGATAATTTCTATGGCGTAATTCGTGGTCGTCCCTTGATGTCATTGTCTTGTCATAAGCATGAATGTGGAACTCTTCATTGTTCGCGAAAACCGATGAGCGATGGAGGGTGGCAGTTGACGACCCGGATTTAGGTCATTTAGAATGATTTGAGTTATTAGCGCCGACATTTTCACCAAATAAACTTCTAATTACAATACGCGACTACTTCCCACGGATTCATCTAAAACAGTTTTTAACTAGACAGAATAGCGTGTATAGTTCATATGACTTTCATTTTTTTCTCTTCTCTTACCAGTCGTTAACTCGTCTTAAAGTTTTCCGGAATGATTGAAATTTAAAAATGTATTTAAGAAGGGAATCGAAATTTAATTTTATCCAATTTCCTTGAGCGCTTGGTAAATAGTTATAGTTCTCCATGGGGTGGTATAAGGATAAGCAGTTGATTTGGGAACTTCAAAGACAGCTGTTATTTGCAAAATTAAATTATGAACTTTTCTTAATGTACACAGTTTTGCTCATCTAATGAAATTGTTTTCCAAAGTTGGAAAAGTTAAAGAGAAAATATATTACCGTAGTTGTGCTGTTTTATATCGTTAGAAGTCCTGGAATTCACCCCAAGAAGGGTTGCGTTAATGTGATTGCCAGCTCAAAAGGACTTTTCCTCGTTTTTATGAAACCCACCCTTAATGGGATAATAATTCCGGGAAGTCTTAGGTGGGGGAGTCGCGAGTGAAAGTGAGACAGTACTCAAGGGTGCGCGGCCCTTCATCTTGGAGAATAAGATTTGGCTCCAGCGATGCAGTCATCCATGAGTGCTCTCCTTCGTTCACACTCCAAGGGGTCCGCTCAAGTCCCCCCCACCTCAGCCTCCGAGAGGAACTATTACTTCCGTGTAACCTTTGTCCGACCTAACCTCTCTCTCTCTCAGTGTCCCTAGGGAGGGCGGGCGGGGGGTGGAGAGAAGATATCTCCCGTTAATCAGCACCACCCTCTGTCCCATTTCATTAAACTTCCCCATTTTATTCCCTTCTCCTACTCCTCCTCCTCACCCCGACCGACCCCAGAGGAAGTTTGGTTCTCCACCTCTCAACAATGCTTTTCCTAATTCCACGAAGATTCCAACCATTGCATGAACACATCTCCCGGCAAATGTTTTGTCCATTTTTATTTATGCTTCTAGTTTTCAAGGAGCGCAGGTGAATTCACTATTGTAGTTTTTTAATCAAATTTGTCAAATTTCTGTTTATAATGCAAAGAGAATAAATAAACCACCGAAACGGCTGGCAAGATAAGTAAGTCCCTACGGAAGGAAAACAATGGGTGACGTCATTCCTAAGTATAAGAACCGAATCCCCGACCTCACGTGCGAATGAGTGTATGAGAAGATCAAGTGCACTTGTGGAGAATCCTATATCGGCCAAAGAGGACGGTCCATCATTGGATTCAGAATTAAGGAGCGCCAAAGAGGCCAACGGACGGATGTAAAACAGTTCCGACACTGGGCAATCGCCGAACACGCGTGGACGAACCCAGGACACACGATTGAGTTCGACCAAACACAAGTGCTGGCAAGAGAGAAAATCGCTATTGCCTGAGACTCATAAGAGAAGCGGTGGAAATAATGAAACTCCCAATAATTCCAAGGGCCCTCCTAATCTTCAAGTCTTCCGTCAAATTTCCCTCTCCCCGTTATTCCCGATAAATTTCTCATTTCTTCAAAGCGCCATACTCATTCGAGGCAGGTCGGCTTCCATCCCAAATGCCCTTCTGGGAGACGGACATCGTCTTGAGAGCGACCTGGACGATTGGGGGGCTCCTTTCCTTGATTCCCTCCCTCCCTCCCCCCCCCCAGCGGACCTCCTCCTCGCTTTTGGCGACCCCCCTCCGTGCGCCGATTCCCCGCCCCTGCGCTCTCGGGCGAGGTCTCTTGCTCGCCTCAGGATGCAGCCAGAAATGATGTTTCGACATTTTTAGGTCAAGGATGCAATATCTGAAGAAATCAACATAAGAAGAGAGAGGAGATGGGTGAGAGAGAGGGAGAGAGGAGTCATCCGCGGGATCGCGGGAGTTTGGCGAATATCCTTTGAATGGCTCATAAAGCAGGACGAATTTGCGTTCTAGAAAAGCGGTCAAGTGGATTCATTTTGGAGTCAGCTGTGCTCGGGAATTAAGTGCTGATTCACGCGGCCGGGTGTAAACTCCTTTACGCCGAAGCGGTGGACTTTTTTATCCAAAGGATTGAAAGCAAAGTGTTTCAATGTCGTAAACCAGGGTGACATCGGCGAAAGTAAATGTTTTGCAAATTGGTATCCTAGTAAACACTACTACTCAAACACACTATAATATCTGCATATACTTTTTTTATATTCTTGTCAATAGTTAATGGGATATAAGAAAATGGGTTGATAAGCAGCAGTTCTCTAGGCCAATTATTTCTTAACGACATCCCGTCATCAAATCCGTCTCCATGAAAAAGGGTTTGGTTTGAGGTAAACATATTCTTCGTTTCATTTCCAATCACACCTATGCCAATCACTCTAAAACGGTATTAATATATTTTATTGTGAGATTCTCATTTGTTTCACGAGGAGTAAATCCAAATTTCTGGAGTCCTCCCACAAAGGTTTTTGATCCATATTTCTCTGAAAAGCTTTAATATGGCGATAGTCGCATGGTTGTTCAAATTATTCTATTACTTATTAGGGCTCAAATGAACGTAAAAATTACAATTTTTTCACGCAACAGGATGGAATAATAGTGACATATTTTGTTAATACATGTATATTATTATTTTTCTCATGAAAATTTCATTGTTAAATTATCATTAAAATTTCCCAAAATATGATTGTGTACTCCACATGTTGAAGTCATGGTGTTTGTTTTCCTGCGAGCCGACTTTCCGGTTCATGCCTTTGCTTGCTGGACATCCGCCAGCTTTCCCGTTTTACATCACACTCTAGCGAGAAATGATGTCAAGTGGAAACAAGCGCCGGAGAGTGTCCAATTTCAAGGAAAAGTTTCCCATGCACCATCGTGGTGGTTACATCGTCAAACTTTCGCCAATGTTCGAGTGTGCCGACCTTTGTTGTGCATAAAAATTCAAAACCCGAAACACCACGAAAAAAGTGCATCGCTTTTGAAAGGAGCATATATTAGTTCAAAGTACAAATATTGTTCATATTATACTTGTAAGTTGTTTAAATATGAATATCAAAGTCAGGCTACTCAGCTTTATATTTTTTAATTAATAGGATATTTTGTATTAAATATTCTAAGAAGCCTGCTCATGTGAGGAACAGGATAAGGTAAAAAAGCGAGATACTCGTATAGCCGTTTATGATAAGAGATATGAAAGTATATAAAAATATTGAATAAATATGAAAAAATATAAAAATATTGAAGTACATATGAAAATATTGAAAATTGTTCTCATAAAAAGTTACAATAATGGTGTAAGGTTCATAGTGTGTTTAATAATAGAAGAAGAAAAAGGTATAATAAACAAGTAAAGTATATTTTTAGAAAGTGAAGGCATTGCATTTCATGAGGCATATCCTTGTTTATTTTAGTGACGTGCTACCACATGGCTTTAATGCCTCATTTTGCAGGGAGTCAGGTGTCGGCATGAAGTTCACGTACCATTCGCCTGTGTATTAGAATTTAAAGTAAGCTCACTGTTCGCGTGTAATAGGCGATTTTTTCATCAGAGGTATTGGATGCTAAAGAAATTTGAAGTATATACTAAACGAAAAAAACATTAGTCGCTCTCCATGGTAAGAATTGTTTTCTTCAAATATAAAAAATGAACCTTTTTTATAAAGTACATTATTCACGACTTTTTTTTTCAAAATATATATATAAACAGTGTTCAAAAAGGTCAAATTTTAAGTAAAAAATTATCTCCGTCTTTCTTCTACATCTACATAACACCCCGTAAGCCGCCGCCGCGCCGCAGGGGATTGTAGCGGGGGATGTTGAAATAGGGTAAAACCACATGCAAAATCAACAAACGCATGCAAATCCACAACTACAGAGGCGAATGCGATATTCATACGAAAATCTATTTAACTTACATGCATGCAAATAGATATACCAACGACCAGCATACGCATGCGCATACAACTTTAGTAAAATTCCATCCATTAAGGTGGAAATTAGAAAGGAAAAGTAAGAGGGGGAATTTATGCTATCACTACACGGAGATGCAACTCATGGTCTCCGTTCCGTAGTAGTGGGGAATGTGACACATCACTGCGGGCAGGCAAGGGAGGCGTTACCCCATTACAAAAAGAAACGAGGGATGGAATGAGAAACTTGAAAACAAACAAAGCAGCGTAGACAATATTCTAAAGAGTTACCTTTACAAGTTGTACTGTTCCTGGGTGTTTAAAGAGTGTGCATCAATACAGTTCTCCTTTTGGTCGTAGATGGGTAAGGGGCGAAAGGCGGTGTCAAGCAGTTGATGACGCAATATACTCGAATGGAAGACGTAAGTTCGAAGCGACGGTACGTAGTTGTTGCGGGGATGAAACCAACGGTTAGACATAATGTGGGAATATATAGAGGGGCAAAATGGGGTTAACTCGATATGTTGGCAACCACGTTAAACTGGTATTGATATTGGCCCGCACACGTGGTTCAGTAGCCAATCGGGAGAGTATTCCAATGCCAGCGCCCTATCCCAATTTCACCTAATTTGTGCTCTCAACCCGATGACAGAGTGGGTAAAATGGGAAAAACACCTAACATGCCACCATCACCGAGGTTCAAATTTGTACCGTCGGCGTGGGAATCATAAATAGTTTAAATACACCAATCAGATCTTCAATAAATATTCTGGACTGCAGTTTTACGAATGTAGATTTATAAAGGAGGTTTATCTACATATTAACTCGCAAGCCGCGGAATTGGGACATGCCGGACGGTATTGAGGCATCTCCAATTTATGCAGGCGCATAAATTAATGCATACATTTTAGTATATGTATTGGTGTGTATACCTGAATACAAGTAGACTTACACACATACGTACAGTATGCAGATCGTATATGCCTCTCCACATCACTCAATGATGGTTGTGTTACAGCAAAGGTTTAATTTTTCTGCATGATTAAAATGCAGGGAAGGTTAGGCTTTATTTGGTTCATTTCGCATTAATTCGAAAACAGCACTTTGATATTTACATCGGACTTTTAATTATGATATAAAAAATATATATAAATATATACTTTTATATATACACACACACACACCCATATATATATATATATATATATATATATATATATATATATATATATATATATATATATATATATATATATATATTCAAACTTGAAAATCCCGCCATACGGCGCACAAATATTTATTCAAACAGAAATACTATAGGTATAAGGAAAGGGGATAGGAAAACACATAAAAGGCGAACACAGGACATGTGGGGAAGGCGGTTTTTGAGCAGATCACGAAAGTAAAAATATTTCCTTATCCGGGATAAGGAAATAGTTTTACTTTCGTGATCTGCTCAAAAACCGCCTTCCCCACATGTCCTGTGTTCGCCTTTTATGTGTTTTCCTATCCCCTTTCCTTATACCTATTTCTGTTTGAATGAATATATATATATATATATATATATATATATATATATATATATATATATATATATGTGTGTGTGTGTGTGTGTGTGTGTGTGTTTTGTTTATGTGTATGTATATGTATATTTATATATACATGTATATATATGCATATATTATATAACTTTGACGGAGACAAACGATATAAGAACACATTAAAGGAACACTCAGACGTTATTTCTTGATAATTTAGACGGAATTGAGCTCCGTATTCATCAGAAGATTTGCTAGGACTGCTAGGGGGACGTGAGAGGGGTAGAGGGAGAGAGAGAAGGGGACAGGGGAAGGGGAGAACGGGTGGTGGGGGAGGGGTGAAAGAAAGGGTTGTGGAAGGGGAAAGGGAGAAGGGAGGCCAGAGGGGAGCGGAGATAGGATCGGAGTGAGAGGGAGGATGTGGAAATAATTCACAAACGGAAAAGAAAACAATTAGTTTATCCACAGGTACTAGCGGTGGTCTAGCGGGTAGAGCGTTGGACTGCTGACCAGAGGGTCCCGGGTTTGATTCCCGGGCAAGGCACTTTGGGCACCTGCAGCTCCACCCAAGCTAGTTGATTTTTCGGGTACCAGATCTTCCTGGGAAACCATAACCGGCACAGGGAAAGGAACTGGCCCCCCTACCCTGATGTGTGAATATTCACACGCCGTCGGGCTTGGTACATGGGTGAGCTCTACCATCACCTACTAAACCGACCTTCGGGTTGATTACTGTGTTTTTTTTACTACAACACCCACGACCCAGGTGTCAACTTGCAAAGTCGCCATCAGGACTTAGTAATTCAAAACCCAGGACAAGAATAACACAATACATGCGGATGAAGAAATTACCTTACTATCCCGTATGATACAATTCCATACCTATCCACTTCAACGCTTTATAATTAGTAAATTATATTGAGACCCGGATGATGATAGGCTTTGCAAAGCCATATGAATGCCATTCCCATAGTGAGAGGGATTGCAGGAGGCGCGATGATTGTTTGTCCTGAGGTTCAGGGGTGTGGATCACTGCTTTGTAAAAGGCCGGCCAGAGTTTGCATGCCAGAAGATAGACTACAATCTGAGATGCGCCTAAGGAGGTGGGGAAGGGCGGGAGGCAGTTAAAAGGTGGGATGGAGAGGTGAAATTGGGACAAGTTTTGCATCTCACTCGAAATCAAGGAGGGTATTTGGAAAGAGGCTTGGTGGATCTAAGGAGATCTGATAGGTTTGCGGACCGTTTGAAGGTAAGGGAGGGGCATTTGGGAAGAAGGTTGGACGAAACGTTGTGATATTTGAGGATCGGGTACAGGCCTATGAAGATGAATTTAAAGGACTGAATGCCAGGGAAGTAGGTGGTACATATTGCGTGAGGGTGGGAATCTGTGGTTGAGGGAGGCTTGGGTGCGTAGGAATGTTTTTGGATTTTTTTGTTGAGGAGAGAATCTGGGTATCCTCGTTGGAGGAGGGAGTGTCCAACATGGTATGTTACATGGAAACCAATGTCGTACTGTGGTAGATCAGATGAAGCACCGTCGTGATTTGATAGATCTAGAGTAGAACGGATAGATTTAAAATGACGTTTTTTCGTCGTATCATTGGAGATCAAAATAGATGTGGCATTAATCACGGAAGAGAAAATTAGAATTAGAAGTGTATATGTTTTCCGATATCCTGCATATTATTTTTTTATTTAAAAGCACCATTTTTTAAATATTTGTACAGCATGATTTGAATGTACGTTTCCTTTTATTGAATATAATTTCCTTTTATTGAATATTGTGGCCTAAAGTACTTTATTTCGCGTGGTTAACATTTTTTGAGGGCAAGATAAAACAAATAATTGCGCAGAGGAGATGTGATTGGGATTGTGCATGCCTCCATGGCTGGTGACCCTCCCCCCACCCTATCCCTTCCGGGAGCTTGTGGGGTATTCTGTGGATGTGGATTGTATTGTCCTGTAGATTTCTAAAAATTTTCGTTCTTTCGGCTCCCTTCGTGACTGTATGTGTTCCCAATCTAACTCCTTCAGCCTCCTCACGTCATGCTTTCCCTGTTTTTGGAGCCTTTTTAAGCGAACCTGGGGATTTTCTCTGGATTATTTCGAACCCTTCAATTAAAATTCTCTCCTAGGAGTTCAGGGAAGTTATTCTATTCTGCCGCGTATTCCAAATGCGGACAAAATAAAAGTGCATGTA
Source organism: Hetaerina titia (assembly GCA_037158775.1). Lineage (NCBI taxonomy): Eukaryota > Metazoa > Arthropoda > Insecta > Odonata > Calopterygidae > Hetaerina > Hetaerina titia. The sequence continues at coordinate 22,197,784 of CM073772.1, forward strand.
TGATGTCTGAATTTGATAATGGTAACCCATGTATGGTGCAAGATGATTCCCTTTAGAGTGTTTGAGCACGCAATGCGCTCACCCCTCGTTTTCCTTCCCCCTCTCCTCCCCTTTCCATCCTCCTCTATCCCACTCCATCCTTTCTCTTCCTCGCGCACTCCATTCCTTCCCTCCGCCAACCCCTTTCGTCTCTCGGGCAATTTTGATGGAAATTTTCCCCAAAGTCTAGGGAGACGCATTCCTCCCTCGATAATTGGATTTTCGCTCAATTTAAAAAGCTTATGTGTGTATGTTACGGAAAAAATTCTCCCGAGGAAATAAGTAGGGGGCTACTGCGAGGGCAACGGTCCCGTTATCTGAGTAAAGCCGAGACATCTTCTATTTTGCGATCGTTCGACGTGCAACAGAGTGCTTCATAAAGGGGATGGCCCCAGTACGCGAACGTATTAATTCCTTAACTCGTTCTCGTCGAAAGTCGTCGTGAAATGTATGAAATTTAAAATGGCTTGAAATTAAATACCGTGGTTGCTTTAAGAATTTAAATAATGATAGTCTGACATATCCTTAGCATTATTCATTCTCCGTTAAGATCTCTCGAAGCAAGAAATGATTTAAAAGGTAGCTATTATTGGCAGGAAATAGGCTCAATTAAACCTGATATTATACTACATAATCAGAATTATGTTACTGAATAGGACTCGAGGTAGTACAGCGGTAGAACGTTGGACTATTGACTGGAAGGTCCGTGTTCGATTCCCTGGCAGGTCACTCTGGGCATCTGCAGGTATGTAATTTTTCGGGCACTAGATCTTCCTGGGAAACCATAATCGGCACAAAGAAAGAAACTGGCCCCCCAACCCTGAAGTGTGAATTTCACACGCCGTCGGGCTTAGTACTGGGTGAACTATCATCACCTGCCATAACGACCTTTTTACTTATGCTCTATATTGTGTTATATATCCTAAAAAATGAGTGTATTAATTTCCTTCCTTCATAAACGTTTAACACGGAATTCCATTGGGACGAAATGATAGCCTTTATTTGTACCTTGCGAACCCTTCGCGTGCGAGTCACTAATTTTATTGGCAAACCAGCTAATCTTCCGATTTCTCCATTTCCAGGGAGATCTTTGTATATTCTCTTTTACCGTTTCTACGATAATCAAGCAATTTAGCTGAAAAATTCTTTTTGAGAAAGGTTATAAGTTAGGATAATATATTGAAGTGGGAATAAAATTCATAACGGAAGTAGGTGACGAAATAGTGGATTCTGTCAGCATTAATATTTAATATAATTTGTCGATATCCTCAAGAATTGTTTTACCTTGTTGAAACGTCACGTACGTGTCAAAATTATTGCATTATTAAATGCAATAATTTTATACTTATTTTTTGTGTAATCTGTGACGACCTATTATTATCACGTGGTCATTATGAGTGAAGTAATTCCTATGTCATTTTTCATCACCCTTCTCTTCTTATCCATGAATAGAATTGTTTATCTCGTTGTATGAACTAAGTTTGTCCAAAGAGCTTGGTCCTGTAATCATTGATGCTACTATTATTGCAGAGAGGGAACAAATCATGAACAAATCATTTTATAATTGCTTTAGATGAAGGCAGAATTTAAAAGTGCACGAGAGATTTACTTTTCGTCCTAAACTTGTGCACATGTACGCATTCGTTCTGGTGATAGGAAACCTATTTATTTGATTATATTTGACAGTTTAACATTTAGCCTTAATTGTCAAATACGCTCAAATATTGATCATTAAATAATGAAAACAATTGTTAGCAGTGATGATATAAGTCCGTGTAAACGGCGGTATTGGACGTATTTCATTGAAACATGGGTGAAGTATTTTGTAGTATTCTTAATACCAACCCTCTCTTACTTTCGATCATAGCAACCTTGTATGTTGTCGTGTCTAATAGATGATAGTGAAGCATTTGCCCTTCAATGTTTACTGATCACTTATCTGTCAGGTCGTCATCTATTTCAAATTTCAAGAAACTGCGGGAGATGCCGCAACAGTAGCTTTTAACGGAGTCATCCGCTAATATGCATTTCATTGCAAGAATTTTAAAGCGTAAAAATCATTCGCCTTGACCGGGATCCCGGTCAAGGCGAATGGTTTTTACACTCTGAAATTCTTGCAATGGAAGTCATCTATTTAATTAGTTTTTTTCCCTATATTGAACCTCGTTTTGTTTTCATTTTCAGAATCGCTGTTGTACTAAGTGATAATATAGCAAAAAGAAATTTACATCCTAAGATTCTTAAGTCTCTCCAAAAACTTAGCTCAACAATTTCATTGCTTTGCAAAGCTTTTATGCGCTATACGTGATTTTCGCACTCAGAGGTTAATTGACCTTTTGTTCATTTTATTCTTCAAACATTCTCTTATTTTTTACCCCTCAATTCCATTTTTTGTGCTTCCTGCGGTGCAAAACGTGTTATTTGGCCAAATCGCCAAGTTTCGTGCCCGAAGACCGTCCGTCCCCCAGCCTCATTGGTGAGTTGAGAATCCCACGAATTGAGGGAGGCGTGATTCCCGCACCGATAAGGGGTGTCCGCCGATTGGCTCTTTCCCGGGTGCACGCGAACCCTTCTACGATCCCTTCCCAACAACGCGAATAGTATCTCCAAATCGCCACTGAAGGCTTCGCGTGCTGCGTGGAGAGAGCGCCTTTCATTTCCCAGTCCGGCGAGATTGAAATCTCTTTTTGATTCAAAATAAAAATCTGCTAAGCTACACTGAAAAAAGGCAGAGTGAAAATATGACCAAATATACAACAACAGGTTTTTGTGGATATTTCTTGCTCTCTTTCATTCCGTAAATACATCGTACTCATCCACTATTTGGGCCCATCAGTCAGCTCTTTGTTAAGGTTAAATAAGTACCGTAAATACTGGATCAATATTATTTCTAAATTGTATAAGGTACAACAAGAAGCTCAAAGTGACTACCGTAATTACAATATCACAAAGATGTTTTCTACCAGTGCTCTCTCCGTGAAAATGTTTGCTCCTCAGCTCGTGTACAGAAATCAGCCGCGTTTGTCTGCACACCTGATGTAGCGATCTTGGGGTGTTAGTTTCAACCTGTCCAAAAATCCCTTACCGATTCTTGTTTTTCAAATTTTAATATGCTATTGGAGAAACACACTTACGCATGGATACGTTATAAACATAAAATATTTGTTATGCATGTTTACATTCAAACTATTAATAATTTGAAAATGGGAAAAAAATAAAGACAGTGGAAACATAATGTTGAGGTGAACGTTTGCGCTACGTAAGTTGAAGAGAAGGGTTAATTAAGAATGCCCAAAGCTATGTTCAAAATTGAATTTGTAGCTCTAAGGTTAATGTTTGTGGAAATGACGGCGGTATTACGAGCTTTCTTGGCTGACTTTCTCGGATTTCTGACTCTGGCTTTCTTTAAGACTGTCTAGCATTATGTGGCACGCAGGAGAGGGGGAGGCGCTTCGAAGAGAGCGAAGTAGAACTAAGTCATGCCAAGGTACACGAGTAAAAACTATTGGGTACTAAAGTACCTCAATAGTTTTTATTCAAAAGTAAAAATGTATAGCGCCCCTTGGGCTCCCTACGCACGCTTACATATTTAATGGTGTGCCAGAAAGGACGTGCTAAGAACGGTGTGCGTGCGTGTCACCGAACGCAAGGAGGCCATCTTTAACATCTATAATATTTTTATATGAATAAGTCAATAAAAATTGATGTTCTCCGTGGTTTTATGCTTATGTTTTCTACTTATTTAGTGAGATACGGTTCGAAATACATTTATAGAAAATTCAGAGGAAATATGTGCCTGAAATATACCTAAAACATTAAAAATCCTCAGTTCAAAAGGTTTCATTGGCATTTGATTTCATACTACTTTTTTTTGTCATTCAGTCACACTAAAATTATCGTCTTATTGAAACACCATTTTTATTTAATTTATGCTCCAGATTTGAGATTTTGCGAACAAAAGTGTGTGCTGAGAGCCAAAAGTGGTGCCCTCATTTATGTTCAATGCATCTCCGAACGCGAGGTAAGAAATAATATCGCATTTCCTTTCGTCCTTTCTCCGGTCTCTTCTGCATATGCTGCCCAATGCTCAGAGCACAGAGCTCGAGAGAGTGAGTGGGAAGAAACATTTGCCACCATCGTCCTGTGTCAAGCAGAATGGGATTTCCCATCACTCTCAAACGAAACGAAAGGGATGCTGAATCACTGCGATGAAAAATCTTGCAAAAGCAAACAAAAGACTAGCGGCATAGGAAGCGTCTGCCCTGATCCTTCCTCCCCACATCAGGAACCAACAGATGGAGAAACTAACTCCATTTTCTCAGGGAGACAATTCCCCTTTAATCGTTAAATGCCATTAAGTAAGTTAGCGTTTTCCGAAAGTCGTTATTCGGGGATCTTATTGGAAACTCGAGAGCACGCCCAAGGCGGTGAAAAGATATCAGACGACGCTCACTTCGCGGGCGCCAGGGCTCCACTCTATCAAGGCCCACGTTCGCTAGCATCAATATCGTCAATTCTGGTCAAAATTCATTTTTCGATCTGAAATAAATGTATCCTGAACTAAACCACACTCGATGTAAAAAAGAGAAATCACCTGCAGCATTACCAGAACTCATTTTGACGGTTATACATATTTCCTTTATTCAGCATATTTTATTCATCATGGAAGGTATATTTTGGTGTTAATAAAAATCCCTCTAAATCAGGATTATATGCATGTACTGGTTCCAGAGTCCCTCGGAAGTGGTCTTGAGGATTTTTATAACAGATATGGAATAATATAAGATATGACAAAATTTTAGTTTAAAATTTAATTACTATGGTAAAATATTTAATAGGCATAGGCAATAGATAGGCAATATTTTTTGGAGGCGAAGCGACCTAAAACTTAGATCAATCGCACTAAGGTGAGGTGGGTAATGCGATGGGGGCTGGTTTTTCAGTGAATGGAGGAAGGTTGGAGAGAAATTCGTCGTCGGTTTTCGCCTAGTTTCATTTAAATACTTTAAAATGTTCACAATTTAACTAGTTAACCGACAGACGAGTATTTCGGGTGATGAACAAATGGGGATGGGGATTACTTTGATGTGTTCTGCCACCACTGCGATTGGATGGAAACAGGAATCCTGTTCGTAGGAATCATGAGGAATTGAATTTCTAATTTCAATCACTCATAATGAAACTTGCTATTTTAGTGCGGTTTTGGATTTCAACAACCTTGTGACAAGAAAAAACACGAGTTAGACGTCTTTGCAATTTGTTTTACCAAACGCTGTCTCGCCATTTGAGTCTCAACCGAGGAAATGCAGCATTGGAATACTGAGATATGTTTATGCACTGTTGGTTTTTATTAGGTTGGCCTGGATGTTTCCTTGGTTCATGTTAAAACCCTGAATTAACGTCAGATATCCTTAATGAGAGAGGCATCGCTACAAATTCTGGGAGCTGATTCAATTTGCCATCGGACAAACTAAAATGCCAATGTTTTAAGCTTATTTATTAAAACCCTAAAAACTGTTGATTTTATTTCATATTCATCGAATTTATAATAGCACGAAATAATTAATTATTACTTATTTTGTGCATTTGATTCAGGGAAAAGATTCAAGTGGTAAGAAAGATATTACGCATTATGAGAATGCATGTAATGACGGAGATGTATGATATTCAATAGTCAAATTTTTCAGCTATCAAAAAAATATAGTTGTTTTACTTGCCCGAAGTAAATGCAGAAGTTATTGAAATGGTTTCTACGGTTGAATTAATGGTCAGCAAGGGGACATATAGCCATATGCCAAATCTCCCCATCCGAGCAATAGAACCACAAAATTCAGCGTGCCAATAGTGATGAAAATATTTCAATTCGAGGTTCCAAATCAATTTATCAGAAATTAGATATGCAACATTGGAACGCATTTCTATTGTTTTAAGCTCAACTTTGTGGAAGTTCATGTTAATATTTATTTTATTAAGAACACAATGTATACATCCACTGTTATTTATTATCGTACAACTAGTTTCAATGCTTAGGCATCATCATCAGGTACCTTATTAGTAGGTATTAGGTAGTTGTACGATAATGAAGAACAGTGGATGTATACATTGAGTTCTTAATAAAATAAATATTTGAACGCATGTTTAACAGCGGTAAAATAAGCCTAACTGTATTAAAACATGAGTTATTTTGTTTAGTTAATTTATTGTTTAATTTACGCAAATTCGATCGTTTGTTTTAACATCTGGTGAAAATTTTGTTTCCTTAAAAGCACAAGTCCTTTTTAACGGAGATGCTAGCCCTTGCCTTTTACGCATTTGAATACTTCACTGAAAGTTACCGACTCTCTTAACAAGAGCACTCGTATTTCCTTTCTTTACTGACGTGCCTTCTTCGATATTCATTTTTGATTTTAAAATTTTGTCCTAGTCACTAAAATATTAATATTTACGGCTATATATAATCTATTATTGATACAAATACTAAATATTGATGTAGAAAACTTTGTTTATGAAAATGATAATAGAGTTAAAGGTATTTAGCCCGATGGAAGTGCCTACTAGCATATGGCATCCTTTTTCTAGAAAACATTGAAATCAAAGCTTGTTCCTGAGGAAACATGGAACAGTTTATTTATTCAGTAAGTGTAATACTGAACGTTTCTTTTTTCATTTCAAATTAACCATAAAACTCAGCCATTCTCACTAAACATCACAAAAGTCCTAACTTCGAGCGAAGCATATCTTTAGGATTGACTTCTCTTAATCAAGTCAAATTATGAAATAATGAGTATATGAAACTTACCCATTCGAAGGCTGGAGCACGGTAAACAGTGTCACGCCTTTCCTTTTCGATACCATTCCCGTTTATCACGATCCTACACCAAATCTGATTAAAATAGAGTGATTAATTTCCTAATTGAGTTTGAGCCTTTTGCGGATGAAATTCGTTCTCCTGTTACTTATACCATAATTGTTTTGTCAGCTTAAGTTCTCGATGTTATTGAGATGTATAAATCATGTTGATCAATCAGAGCGCTGTTTTGCATCAACTACTGCAGATTTTCTAAATCTGACAGTATATTTTCCTTCATTGTTTCTCGCATCAACTCATCCATTATTTGCTTTACATTGCTAATTCTCATTATGAACTTCTTCTCTCAAGCAATCTCTCTTTAGGACAGTTGCAATCAATAATTTCAGCAAATTATTGTGTTTTAATTGCCACTGTGCTTCAGTTTTGAGATCTACCAACAGCTTATTTCACTTTTGCGCGAAATGTATCACTGAGGGATCTCCAAAAATTTCCATGTATTGTAACCTCGTCTTCTTTGAAATATATTGAAGGGGTATAGTACTCATTAATTAAGGGAATATTTTTTCCGACGCATAAGGCAGCCTCAGGGAACAGCGTTTAAAACTAAATTATGTATAAATACTCATCTGAGGATGAAAATATAATATATATTTAAAAAAGACCATCTAAGGCCGACACTTCATTGGGTGGTGACATGCCACGCTTGTTTGCTGACTTTGTTTCTTGTAAAGGAATAACGTGGTCAATTTACAGGATTTCTTTTGTGTCAACCTTATGAAACGGCGAAAGCAGTTTAAATTTTCTCTAATATTTGTAAATTTCATGTATTGGATCTGTATTGATTCGGTAGTTGAAAGTTGTTTCCTCATGATTAATTTTACTTTAGGCAATGTGTTAAAGTAACTACTGCCTACCTCTTTACAGAGCTTCTGGTAAATTTCCTACAAACTGGCCGAGGCTTCTATCGTAAGTTGATGTATACGAAACATAACCAGTAGATGTTGTAAATACAATTAAAATTCAATGAATTTATTGATCGTAAAAGAAATAATTAGTTATTCCAGACATACATTTAATCAAACATGACCACGGTTTCGACTTACAAAGTAATCATCCAATCAAACTTTGTAACGAACGCTTTTGATACGAACACTTTGTAAGTCCAAACCGTGGTCGTGTTTAATGAAATATATGTGGAATAACTAAGTTTTTCTTTTCCAATATGAATCCCTTCCACATAGTGACGCCTGAAACCATTTTATTCGAAGTTATAAATATAAAAATTATATATATATATACATATATATACCCATTGCGCTTAAGTCATTAATGTATATTAAGAAGAGAAGAGGCCCTATTACACTTCCCTCGGGACGCCCGAAGATGCATCTCTTTCCTTTGAGCACAACCCATCGATGACTACTATTTGTTTGCGATTTGACAAGAAGCCTCTAATCCAATTAATAATTTTCTCATTGATTTCATAGCATCTAAGTTTGTGTAACAATTTATTGTGAGGGACTTTATCGAAGGCATTTTTGAAATCTAGGAATACTGCGTCAACTTGTGTGTTGTTTTCTCCCGATCTAAATATATCGTGAATGAAAAGACCTAATTGTGTTTCGCAAGATATGCTCTTCCTAAATCCGTGCTGGGTGTGGCTTAGTATTTTCCTACTATCAAGAAATCTCATTACGTTACTGACAATAATATTTTCTAATAATTCACAAAAGATCAATGTCAAAAGAATCGGTCGGTAATTGGTTGTTTATCCCCATCCCCGCCTTTATACATGTAAATGGGAGTTATATCGACTAGCTTCCATTCGCGAGGAACTGAGCCATCTTCTATCGATTTTAGGAAAAACATTTTTGTATAAACGGGGAAATGTCTTCGGCTAATTCCTTTAACAATCTAAAAGGTATTTCTTCCGGACCAGGTGCTTTGTTTGGTTTGATGCTACGTAGTAGATGTTCTCTTCCATTCTTGGTCAGTGTTATGTCGCTCATGTGTTCCCCCGGTGCGTGTGAAGGATTGTTTAGTGGGTTTCTGTCTTTATTGTAGACGCTCTAGAAAAACTTGTTTAAAATGTTTGCTTTTTTTCAGGCTCTCTGTAATAATTTCTCCGTTTTCCGTCTTCAAAGAATGTACAGTTTTGGATTTATTGGAATATAACCACGGAAGTGACTTTAAATTTGAAATTTCAAATGTAGAAAAGAAGGGACTTAAACTAGACGCTTTAGAGGTGCTTGAAATTTTAAAATGTGTACGCTCCAAAGAGAATATTGAAAATGATCTTTTGTACAACTCAAATGAGGGTAAGAATCCCTCTTCTTCCCCCACACCCTCTCTTGACCTCAGAGATATGTCAAGGGTATCGTGTTTATGTCTATGAACCGTTAAAACACTCCCACTTTCCTCCCCCAATACCAGGAATGCTCCTCATAAGAGGCCTCATACCCTTCCCTCCAACGCTCCGAACCCACCCACACTCTCACCTCCCCACCCCTACCTGAGTGTAATATATTTAATGTATAGATGTCTGTACGTGATGTCACCTGATAATGACGTTGAACGTCGAAACCCTAGTCGTCTCATAATAAATTTTCAGTGGAATCACAAATTCACTAATTTTTCATTTCCAAGTAAATGTAAAGATGATCTCCTTAAGCATATTGAATAGTTTCAGGCGCGATGTGGTGGAATTCTAGAAAACTGCTAGTATGCCTTCTTTATTATGATCTCCTTACTTATCATGCAATTATGCATGACTTCTCATTTGAATTGTAACACGTACGATTTTTCAGTACGCAACTTTGTACCCTATGTAGATGGTGATTTTTTACGATTTAGAAATCGCCCGTCGGAGATCAACTAACGCTGATCGCTACGTCTGAATGAATGAATACATTAATAAATATCTGAACATTAACTCTCCACGTGGCGGACGCTTTGGCCGGCGTCATGAGATGTCGTCCTCCATTTTAAGTCTTCATGGCGCCTAATGTTCCTAATTCCTTTCAAATATATGCAGGCAGAAGGAGGGATCTTCTTACTGCATCCTAAAGTGCAATTATTTGTTAAATGATAGCGTATGTAATTGCATGCGAGTAGAATGAAAGGAGGTAGACATGCATTTGCATTCGTGTAAAATGATAGGATTTTCGCATGAATGTGTGCACCACTGTGGGTATGGGTTTGCATGAATGTGTTGGTTTAGAATGTTGTATTTTTTCCCTCTTTTGGGTGGTGACCTAAAACCCCCCACCACACGCCCTTGTGGCGGCTTGCGGGGTATTATGTAGATATAGATATAAAAAAAGCACGTGAATGCAGGAAAGAGGACAGTGGAATTGGGTGACATTGGGAGCCTTGGTCAAACGACGCGTAACAATTTAAGCGTCCATTGGATGAGGTGCTTCTTTTATTTCGTTGCAGTGGGAGTCAAAATGAAAAACTCCAGCGCCCCCACAGCGGCGATATCACCACAAAATCTTTTTTCGCAGATTTATTTTTATTCGCGTGAATGAAAATGACAAGAACAGAACACAGAAGATGATGGAGAGGTTGTTGGCCGGGGGGAGGAGACACCGTCGCTCTTGCTTTATCCGGATGGATTTGAGAAACGCCGAGAAGGGGGAGGACGAGAGGGATTCAGGAGCGCGCTGACCACCCTCCCATCCTCCTCCCTGGACAACCACCCCCAAACTCACGGCCGTAGCGGGGGTAGGGACTCCCTCTCCAACGCCCGTGGAATGGAAATCCTGGGTGGGTGCGGTTTGTTTCTGCATCTCTCGAATGTCCGATGTCCATGAAAATGGAAATGAACCGCGCTGGGGAATGAATAATCCGGGCGAGTGGGGGAACAATTGTCACACGGACATTTTACGCGATTAGTCGTCTGAATGCCTGTATTTTCGGGTTTGACAAGAGTATAACAATGGGCAATTTACTTTTCACCGTCATAAAGCCATTGAGAGGGAAGCATATACGTAAGATTTTAATTAAAAATAATACATGAAAAATAACCAAGGGTGTGAGGTGAAAATATTCACGAAAGCGCCGGGCTTTGATTTTTCTCCTTTTGAGCTCAGGTCGTAGGCGACGAACACGATTGCATCGGGAGCAAAAATATAAAAGATTACTCGCGAGAGCAATAAAACCGATGTCTCGTAAAATATACTTATTATACAGAAACGTTTCATGCACCAATAGATTTAATACAGCAAAAGCCTATGAATTCAGGAGTAAACGAGTGAAGAGTAAAAGGAGAGAGAAGAAGAGAAGACACGCTACTTTAATTGGCTCTGTTAGCTATAATGTGGAGACTGACTCCCACAATTATGACCACAGAAAGAGTTTTAATTGAATGGCATATGTTACCATTAAATAACGTGGCAACGTCGGGGCGAAGTACTAATGTCGGATTCTATCGAGGAAGAGTTGAGACAATGGGAAGAGTTAACACCAGCCATACTCTTAAAAATGGGCAAAGGATGGGTAAGAGAAATTAGAAAATATATAAATTAGTAGAAAATAATAAAATAAATATAATAAAAGATACTAAGAAGATGAATTAAAGAGATCACGCAAACGGTTATAACCACAGTGTGTCTGGTGATTAATTTACAAGTTCTACTAATACATGTTACAATTCTTGATTTTTATTAACGATTTGAACCGCGAAGTGAAAAGGATGTTCACGGATGACACAGTGATTTATCGGGAGATATCTAGGGATGAGGATCCTTTTATCTATCAAGCGTCACTGAGGGAAATCTTTCGGCAGTTTCTTTGCAAATTCTTATAGTTATGTGATCCAGATGTAGGATTCTACGCCATTTGGCAGCAGAGTCTTGTCACGGTTGGAATTTATAAATGTTTCTGACTGCCAGTTGATTTAGCATTTTAAAAAACAATTTATCAATGTGCCGCTCATTGTATCCATAGTTTCTATCTATTGTTTTTCTTGTAATTAATTCTTTTTCGAAATTGGTTTTTGACATGAGAATTTTCACTAACCTGTGTATCATGGAGTGAGAAGCGGATAACTTTTGGGAAAAACAATGCCTTGAGTTAAAGTAAATCACTTGGTCAGTAGAAAAAGTTACGCCGGAAACCATTAATCTAGATTTGCTAATACAGATTTTTGAAATGTACAGAACAACGAGATTGAAAGGATATAAAGAAGAGAATAAACTATTCAATTGTAAAGAGCATTGAATTATTCTCATCTCCCGTTATTCGTAATTTTTGCTAACGCCAAAATATTATTGATAATCTCAAATAAGCCTTAGAGGATACCTTTCAGTTGAATGGTGTGAGTGCAAATGTGGAATACGAAGTCCATCCTTAATTACACACTCAGCATTAATACAAACGAGAAATATCTATGAGTAAATAAAAGGTGTTTATTATCATTTAACTGACATTCTTTGCTATTTCTATTTTCATTCGACTATAATTATGGGTGCCCATCCATGTTTCGTTTGTGAGAAATATCTCATATATTTTTTGGCCCATTCTCATCATTCGGATTAACTTTCAGTTGAAAGCTAATCCGACTCAATACCCCATAAGCCACCGCAAGGGCGTGTGGCGGGGGGTGTTGGGACACCATCCGTCATTTATAAAAAAACCGCATGCGGAAGCCACAAATTTAGAGCCCACAACCCAAACATGGTAAACATTCATGCTAGAATCCTTTCGCCCCAATCCTTTCACACAAATGCAAACTAACACACTACCATCAAACTTACACATGCACAATCTTTGAATTTTTAATTTTGTTCCGACTTGTAATTTAAATGTTTTTAATATTTCTAAATGGACTTCGGATTCTTACTATTATGCTTTCTGATTGTTCTGGGGAAGAATGAGTATTTGAATATATCTGTATTGGAATCTATCTCCCTTATTATATTTTTTTTAGTCTGACCTACCTAAGTAGTGTGGGGCCATTATCATTCTTTGGTGTTATCGTTAAACTCGCTGGTTTTGAATCTTTCTAAATGTCTAAGTCTCGCTTATTCTCTTCGTATTTCAAGGGACTCCCAGCCTAAATCCCCTAAGAGACCTGTTACACTTAGGTTCTTGTCATATATATTTTTCACGAATCTGGCGGATTTTCTCTGGACTTTATCTAGTTCTTTTTTCCTGATTTTCTCCCAAGGATACCAAATACTTGCGGCATATTCCAAATGTGGTCTAACTAGAGCAAATTAACGCCTATCTTTAACTTTATCATTACATTTCCCAACCACCCGTTTAATGAAGCCCAGTTTCTTTAAAGCGGATCCGCATATTGTCCAGATATGTGCTTCCCATGAAAGGCGTGGTGTTAGAACTACCCCCAAATATTTACTTATTTGGCCGTTGTTAGTACTGAATCCTCTATTTCGTAGTTTTTTGTCCTGTTCGCCACTTCCTTTGTTCTAAAATTTCAAAACTGCGCATTTGTCTATATTAAGAAAAATTCTCTTTCTTGCACCAATCCGAGATTGTGTCTAAGTCTCTACAGAGTAATAAGAAGAGTAGAGGTAACAAGGTGTTTAGAATAATTATGAATTTGATATGTCGTTAGGACATTAGAAAGAATACGCCGTAACGCTGGGAGGATTCGACCTCATGTTCACATGAATGCTAAGCTTTGTGGGAAGAGAGTCTTCAAGCCAGGAGAGAAATTTCCGCAAGGAAATATGGGAGATATGAGACGACAGAAGGGAGTCTTCGCCGCGGTTTGATAATTTTCCAAAGAATCGATGTTCCTTCACCACCCATTGTATTTGGAGTTTTGTATTTTTAGAAAAAAATGTTGGCGTTGCGAGCAACAAGCAGAACAACCGGAAATTTACTCAATAATATCAAGAATTACCAGTGAATAATTTAATTTTATGCGCCAATTGGTTCAGAATTGACTCTGATTTTGGATATAGCCGCAATATGAAACTCAATTAATGGAAACTTACACACTGTAAGATATTTCGAAATAAAATTAAACCGATGAAGTAACCAAAGCAAAGGCCTGATGAAATTTAAATTTTGAATCAAGAGATATTTTATCAAAAGAAAACAAATGCGGAAGTAGATGAAGGGATGGTGGGTGAGGAGAAGGGTTTGTTGTGAGAAATCCAATTCGCTACATGCATATTCTAAATGGGGCCTTACAAGACCGTGATAACAACATTCCTTGACCTTTGGAGTCATTTCTGCCGACAATGCGTCTAATAAATCCTAATTTTTTCTATGCTTGCCCGCAGACTTTACGCATATGGGTCTCCCAAATTAAGTCTTTAGTGAATGTAACACCTAGGTATTTCACCGTATCAAATACTTCAAGGTCAAGCACAGCTAATTTGTTAACGAATCCCGTGGATCTTTTAAAGAAAATTACCACCTAATATTTATTAAGATTTAAAGGGAATCCCCATTTTGAACACCATTCATTAATGCAATCTAAGTCACGTACTAGAAGTAAACGATCCTCATCCCTAGATATCTCCCGATAAATCACTGTGTCATCCGCGAACATCCTTTCCTTACTTTTCACTCCCAATCGCAAATCGTCAGAAAACGTTCCAAAAATTTTATTGAGTGCTATCCACACCATGGCAATAGAAACATATCTATAGAACAATTGCTCATGAGGAGTGTTAGCGCGTATCGTGATCCGAGACTTAGATTACCGACCGATGCAGGGCGTTGGCGCACAGATTTGTTCGCAGTTGATGATACAGGAAAATGTGAAGTTTTTCGAAAGTTCTCAGTGCAAATTTGAACTTGATTAAGGCATTTTTGTCCTAATTAAAAATAAGAAGGATCTTTTTTGAAATGTACGGAGCAATTCAAAACGATCGCTGCAGCTGATAAACTAAGGATCATATCATTTTTCAATATTTAGGAAATGGTGTACCAGAATGCCATAACAGGACACATAGCTGCAAATGGATCATGACACGCCAATGGTAAATATCTCATGGACGCATCATTGGAAAAATGGCACAACATCCTGTTAACTTTATTGAAAAATATTTTTAATGTGAATGTTAAAACGCCAGTGCATTGTATTCATGCTTCGTATTTATTTAAATTACGCGAACCAATATTTAACAGTTTTCAGCTTGGAAAGATTTCATTTTTTATATATTTCAATGCTTTTTAAGGTTTCCGGTGTTTGTCTCCAATTACAATTTAGAAAAAATAATTGTTGTAACAAAATGTTTTCTTCAATTAGTATCTTGAGCATCAACATAAATATATACGAATAGTTCTTCGGTGAACGTGTATAGAAAGCACCAATGACGATTTAATCCACGCAAACAGTTGAAAATTCGCCATTAATAATGTTATTCAAGGGCATATTCAAGAATATTTTGCATAATTTAAGTGAATAGATGAGACTTCTGTCATTGAGAGATATTGACAACAGAGATATTGTCATTAAGATATTCTGATATGGTAAACATTTATCCCGTGTGTTAGGAATGCGACATACGATTCGTATGTAGTGGACATGGAAAAGCGAAAGTAGAGAGATTTTGGGATGCTTTAGATATACATCGGCAGCCGATACTGTGGCCAAGATCAATAATACATGAAGAGGAAGATTGATGCACTAGAGAGAAGTGAAGCAGTCATTGGGTTATTTCATGTTTTTGGGTGTGACATAGTAGGGTTTTTGGAAAACTACTTTTTTCCAAAAATCAAATTATTCATTTAATAATGATAGGAATAACAGATTGTTAAGCGTATTTTATAATAATGACGACCATGGAGAGTGGTTAATATCAATTAACTGTTTCACAGGTGCAAGCTAATTTTCATTAATAGTGTAGTATTATATATGATCAGCCAATCTTACTTTAACTTTTCTTTCTAAATATTCAAATTCTAAAAGAAAAAAAAGAAATAGGAAGTTATAGTAACCAAGTCAAAACATTATTACAAAGGCTGAATATTTCTTAAGCATTAAAACTAAGATCCCCATTCGTCAGAGTGTTATAACATTTCATATATTCGTCGCCCTATGAAATTAGTCTACATATTTTAAGCACAAATTTATGAGCAGTGGTTAACTTAGTCCACTTTGAAGGGGAAATCAGAGAGGGGAGAGATTGATGTAGCTATGGACGTTTGTAGGTTTATCTGGGTTAGTAGTTTGTCAATTAGGGGATCTTATTGCCTTTACTATAAGATTGATAGTATGGAGTTCTGTACCATATCCCTCTGGGGAATGTGGGTTAGAGGAGAGTCGTTGTAGGATTGAAAGGATCTACGACAGTTAAGGGGTGTCGTTGAAGCAAAAGTCAATTGGATTGATAAAGTCTGAACCCGGTGACTTTCCCAAAATGGACAAACCTTTCGGTTAGATCTTCTGGAGTGCTAGAAAATATGTGAACTTTGTAGATGTGGCACTCTCCTTATAGAAAATTAATCAGAGGGCGTGAAATAAAATTATTAGTTGACCTGTTGCCAATGATTACTTAACCCCCCCTTCACTACAGTGCCTGCTACTTTTCACTTCTGAGAAAATACATCCTCAGAGCTTGGCCTTGAGAGAAGTTAGGTTGGCGGGGGACGGCGGGGGTGTGACACAAGGGTGGTATTGGGTCCACTTCCAAATCCTGGTTTAGTTCAAGGACTAATTTTTGTCCAACTCCTCTCACCTAGACGCACAGGTTTCCAATTGCTTGATGGCGAGGTTGAATAGTTTTTCCCACCAAAAGACAGCGTAGGGCCGTGGAATTCGTTACATTTCGATTATCCGCAGATCACCTTCTGTTTGAGTACAACTAGTCCACAGAAGCCTAAAATACATAAACCTTATAAGCATAAACGAAAATGCATCGTGGCGTTGTGCCAGGGTACGGTGGCGTTTTCAACCAATAGTATTTGAACGATTCATTTGACCGCTTTGAAACCATATTTCAACTGTCATAATTTTCATTAGAGGGCTTATGTGTCAAGACCAATTCATTTAAAGAGAATATGACTTCATTTGATGTTTGAGAAGATTGCCTCTACTCTCGCCGATATTCACTCTCTTTGCAGTATAATGTTTATCTGTTTTTTTCCGTCGTAGAACATGTTTATGTTGGCAAAAGAAAATGCTTAGAAAATGTTGGTCAATTCAACAAATTCATGATTTTGAATGGTTGATGGGTATGATCTTATAAAAACATTTCATTTCTTTTAAAACGTGTATCTCTTTATTTGAATTGACCTTATTTTTAATCTCTGCTATTTTTAACTACGGTTCTCGGATAAAGAGATAAATCGGAGTATAACGAAGTGGACCAGGAATTACCAATAAAAGCCGGAAAATTAGTGCCTATTCCGGTAGATATTGCGTTTCTAATCACGTAGTGTACGCACGCCATTTTCGCAGTCGTGAAATATCCATGCCTGGCGAATGATGTGGGCGAAGTCCAGAAAATTCCATAAATCTGATTTAATTTTAATCCCTTTATTTCTATCAATAATTTAATCTTAAGATTTTTCATCTAAAAAATAATTGTCTCTGATCAAGTTCATTGATCCAGATTGTATTAAATTACGTTGAAGAATAACTGTATATAGATATAGTATATATTTATATTTACTATCGAATAACAATATATATATAGTTATTCGATAGATATATAGGCAACAAATAACTATATATTTCATTATTTGTTGTTAATTGTTGTATTAATATTTAATAATTTAATATAGTGTCATTTGGAATTGATTTAAAGTAACTTAGCCGTCGAAACTGAACCAGCACCTCAAGCCAGCAGACGAAAGGCTCCATTCCTCCCTTAAGTATTCTTCCGACAACCCCTTGCCAAGGATCAAAGGGTTAAAGAGAAGCATTTGTGAGCCTGCTTCACTCCTCATATTCGATGCTCTATTCGATTCAGATGTGAATGTACGGCACCTACTTTGCAGGCCACTAATGCCACTGTATTTCCGTCCAAGGCAGGGTAAAAATATCCGTCGAATCTGTTCATTCATTAAACCTCACTCTCCGGTTTGTGTGCACTGTTCAAAGCGATTCCATCCTGCAAGACCTCCAGTAACAAATTCTCCAATTTCGGGGCTCCCAAAATCCCTTTACGACTTGTAGCTTTGCCCGTATCCCTTCGTTTCCTCGGTGGTATACAAACGTCGAGGGGCGCATTTCCACGGCCATAAATTTTCATTTCGGCGGAAGGCGACGGCCGGAATTATACCGATGGGAAAATCATGTTCCCGCGATGCATTAATTCTAATAATGGAGCGCTCGCCGCTCTCACTCTAGGCCTCTCTGCCGGTTTGGTGCGAGACAGGTGCTGTTTCATTCGGAGAGCCGTCTCCGAGGCCTCCCTTCCACGCCGCGAAGGAGTGGTGTCGTGCGTTGCCCGGCAACTTGTGACAGAGGGACGACGCGGTGAGTCGTCAACTGCTTTGGCTGCGTTGGCTAGTGGCCTCGGAGGGGATAGCAACCGTTATCGGACACTTTCTCATGTAGCCCAATTCAAGTTACGGAAAATGGAAGATATCTATAATTAACATGGTTCCCTTTTTAAAGTTACTTGTTAAACTCAATTTTTTTCTGGTATAATCATTAGCATTGCGCGTACCAGGAAAACTTCATTCGGTTTTACAATTATATATCAGTCCGTACATAGTATCAGTAATGCTCTGCATAAAAGGTATCGAGAAAAGTTTCGGAAAAATAGATTTCATTCAGATATTGCTACGATGCCTCAAGATTCTTCAAAGTGTTTGTTCCTTTGAGAGCGTCGACACACTTTTGCCCTTTCCAGCGGAGACTCGAAGGCTCCCCCAGGATTCCGGAAGGTCCTTAAGAGGAGTTTCTTTAAATGTATATAGGGTCCCATGAAGGTGGTGTCCTTTGAGGGAGAATTTCACTTCTATAGGGAATATGAAATAGTCTGCTGGTGTCAAGTCTAGGGGACTGTATGGGGGTTGGGGAATCATCGCTATGTCTTTTCAGATCTTCGCAGGCAGAAAAACTCGACTCTGCTCTTTTGGTCGTCCATCCAAAGACCTTCGGGAGAACGAGTTTAGCGCAGATCTTTCGTTTCGTATTCAGTGATAATGGTATGTGCACTGTCACTGTCTTATCAATTCCAAGATGATCTGCGATCATGGGCAACATTAACCGGCAGTCTGATTTCAGAACTTCATCTACATCTAAATAATACCCCGCAAGCCGCCGCAAGAGCACATACTACGCATGCTACTAAGCAATACTACAAACATAATACTAAGGATACTAAGCAATACTACATATACTTAATTTAATTGGGACCTTCAACTCCATCTCAACCCGTTTCACCTCCGAGTGCATCTCCTTAAAGGAGCGTAGGATCTCTTCAGATCCACGTTCTGAGACGTCGTTTGCTCCCACATGAGCCACAATGCGTAGCTTTGAGGAACCCGTACTACTGACGGGCGCCTTCACCGCCTGCGTCGCCTGGGGTACCCCGCCGCCTGGTATACACAAGGACGACAAGAATCCAACACCTCCCTCCTGTTGGACTCTGCGGGGCAGCGGATGCATTATACCCAGGACGTTAGAACTGCCAAATATAACGATTCCCTCCCTTCCCGAGCGCTGATGTCTTACTCTAGACAGAGCCATCGGAGAAGGGGTAGGAGCTGCAGGTACGGTGGTACTGTCATCCGTTAGCATCTGGTACTTGTTGGAAACGTGGATGATATCTGCCTCCGAAGAGTCCAATCCTTTAACCTTCCCCTTGCCCCGAGATGCGACCCTCCAATCGTCCGACCTACGGACATGAGACTCCCTCAGTGTGAGATGAGACACGAGGTAGGTCTCTAATCTCGCAGCCAAGTGTAGCATTCGGATGAATTCGTGCATCTCTATGGGCGTGGCGGGTTTTCGTATTCCGACCCCGAGTACCATCTCTCTCGAGGGGAGCCCTTCCGAATCTCGGCAATCTCTGAATGCAGCTCCCGCACCATCCTCTCTAACATTACGATACGAGCTCTTAGAGCTGCGCATTCGCCAGTGCCTTCGAGCCTGGCAACAGGGGACCTAGGTGAAGCCATCCTAATTAACAACCAAATGCCCAACAAAAGCTAACCTGTATACACTATGCTAAGATTTCTAAGAGGGGTTAGCTAAATTTTACTCACTCAATATGTTACACTTTGGAATGTAATATGAAGCCTAAGCGGAAATAACGATTCTTAAATATGGTCTGCTTGCCAGAGGAAAAATAAATAAGAAAGTGGAAAAAGGAAAACACTCACCGATAACCAATCAGAGTGTAGGGACAGAAACCACCACAATTCACTGAGATAAACTACTGCTGCCACACACTAAGGATAACCAACCACAAACAAAACGAAGACTACAAACGAAACTATGTATTGGTTGACTCTACACTACACTTCACCAGATGCAAAAGCAGCAGGCTGGCAGGTAGGAATCTATCCTCTGAAATAACTACAAGCCCCTAAGTATATCCACTAAAATTACCACCACACTAATCAAAACTAATAAAAAACAGCACAAATATAAATAAACTAAACTTTTTCACAAAATAAAGCTAACACCACACTACACTTCACTAGGGAAGAATATGCACAGAGGCACACAACAGCAGGCACGCAGATTAGCTCGGCTACGGTCTAACCGGTTTCAGCGAGCGAGGTCAGGCACGTCTGTTCACGGTTGAATTTTACCTATTATATTAAAAATATTTTTTTTTATTTATTTAATTTTGAACGACCAGCACAAGTTGTACCATTTTCGGCGAAAATTGGCATCATATTACGTACACTACGGCATTTTATTAATTACTTTGTCCAATTAACGGTTTAGTCACAAGAAAGGTTTTTCTTACTTAACCTCATTTGTCCAGATTTTTAAAATCACCTATAATGTGAAAGATTCTAATCTGTTATATCAATTTGCGTCTAAAATTGCATCATTATAAAGGCATTATGGCGTATTAATCAAAACTGCGTCCCATTAACTGTTTAGTCACCAGAAAAGTTCTTTTTTCCACAAAGCTGTTTTTGCAGAGTTGTTTTTTTTTCTCGTAAAATTTCAAAAACGATGCTCCCCTCTTCTACCATTTTCTGCCATAAGCTGCATAACATAACAGCCATTATAGCTAACTAATCACAGTTTCTTCCTATAAACTGTTTTACTAGCAAAAAAGTTCTTTTATCCACAAAGCCTCTCTCGTCCATATTTTTAAATTCCACGCACAATTTGAACCGTGCTACCCTGCTCCACCATTTTCTGCCAAAATGTTGCATCATTAACGTACTTTATGATGTATAAATCAAAATTTCGTCCTTTTAATTGTATAGTCACCACAATTTATCTTTTATTTCACAAATCCTTTTTTGTCCAGATTTTTTAAATCCCGGTAAAATTTAAACGATCTGCTCTTTATCTATCTTTTTTTGCCACATTTGGCAAAATTAAACATACTTAATGATATCTTAATTACAATTCCGTGCTAGAAAGAATGTGCATTGTTTTAATCGTATATCAATTTAAAAAATCATGACCAAACGACTCAGTGAAAAACTGTGAACTTTTCTGGTGACTTAACTGTTTATAGGATGAACTTGTGAAAAATACGCCAATATTGGAAAAATATATAAATGCAATAATGCAATGAATGGCTAAAACTAGTTGAACAGGTGGGCATAGTTCAAATATTACTTAAATTTTAAAAATCTTGAAAAAAGCTGGCTTGTGATAAAATATGACGTTTTCTGGAGACTAAACCGTGAATGAAACAAAGCTGTGATTCATTAATCATAATTTCGGTTATACGAAGCAAATGTTGGCAGAAAATGACAGAAAAGGATTAAAATTTAACGTGATATTTAAAAGTCAGGACAAAAGCGGATTTCTGGTTAAAAATGAACTTTCCTGGTGAGAACCAATTTAATAGGACGAACTTGTTACTAAAATACCATAAAATGCGATTAATGGTGCAACTAGTGACTAAAAAGTAGATCAGGAAAATTAAATTTTTAAGGAAATTTCAAAAATGCAGACAAAGGGGAAAATGAATGAACTTTTCTGGGTTTACAAATGCTAAAAGAGTTATAGATAAACCCACTATAATTTACGCTATGAGATTTCTGACAGAAACTGGAAGGTTGGGCGTCGTACCAAGTTTACTTGGATTTTAAGCATATTGGCAAAGGTAGTTATGCAGAAAAAAACCATTTCTGGTGACCAAAAAGATAGCAGAACGAAGTTGTGATTAATACGACAGGATGTTCTTTATATGATGCAACTTCTAGGAAAAAAATTTTGGAAAAGAGCAGACAGTTCACATTTTACGTAGAATTTAAAATGTGGAAAAAACGAACTTTTCTGGTGACTAAAGTGTTATAAGCACAATATTTTAAATAGAATACCATAATGTGCGTTTTATAATACATATTGTTTCAAATATATGTAGATCAGGAGTGAATCCTACATATTTACTGCGGCGGGAATTGGACACTGCAGCGGCAGTTTCAATCCCCGTTTCCAATAGGTACCAGGTGTTTCGGAAGAGAGTACTACCATATCTGCAGCCCCTACCCCTGCACCGAGAGTGCCGCCTATCGTAAGACGTCAGCGGGCGGGAAGGGAGGGAATGTTAGTGATAGGTAGCTCGAATGTCCGCCGTGTGATGATTCCATTGAGGGAAAGGGCGCGCCGTGTAGGCGTTGATCAACGAGTGACCGCCTGGTGTATACCAGGCGGAGGAGTTACTCAGGAGTCGAAGGCGATCGAGGCGGCGGTCAAGGGTATGAAGTGCTCTCGGATGCAGGTCGTGGCCCATGTGGGCATCAACGACGTTAAGGACTGTGGATCCGAAGAGGTCTTCCATTTCCTTAAGGAGCTGAGCTCCGAGGTGAAGCGAGTTCAGGGCGTCGAGGGTGTGCAGATGGGTTTGACGATCTGCAGTATTGTTCCGAGGGAGGATCGCGGGTCTCTGGTTTGGAGCCGAGAGGAAGGCATAAACCAGAGACTTTGGCGTTTCTGCTCGGACATAGGAGCCTCCTTCGTTGACCTAAGGACAACCCTCCGATCGTGCAGGACTCCCCTGAACCGATCTGGGATCCATTACACGGCGGAGTCGGCGAGTAAAGTAGCGGAAAGGATGCTCGACCACTGTAGGTCTTTTTTAGGATAGAGGGTAGGTCAGTTAGTGGGTCGGTAACTTCTGGGGCTAGCAAAGTTAATATAATTATTAAACATGTAAAAGTAGTAACCGACAACACAGGCATTGACATAGAAAGACATTTGACATGTACTTCCCAACAAACGCGTCCTAAATTACGGTCAGACGAAAATACGGGCGTTATTCAAGAGAAAAATAATCTAAATATACTTGTATTAAAATGCAGAAGCATCAAAAATAAAACGGGATCCCGAGCACATAATTCCATGTCAATCGGCTAATATTGTATTAGGCACAGAGGGTTGGCTGTTTAATGACATCAATGACCAAAAAATTTTCCCAAGAAATTTTACAGTTTACCGACATGATAGAGGTACTAGACCCGGAGGAGGAGTTTTCGTGGCTGTGAAAAGTAATCTTGAAAACAGACTACTTGCTTTGCAAAATAATAACATAGAAAGCCTTTGGTGTACCATACTGCCATCTAATCAACACAAAATTATTTTCTGCTCTTTCTATAGACCTCCAGACTCAAATTTTAAAACACTTCATGCCCTCAATGAACAAATAAATAAATTTAAATGCAAAAATAATAAATGTATCAACATAATTGGTGGTGATTTTAACCTCCCTGGTATCGATTAGAACAGAAATACTAGTAGCGTTGAATCTCGGACCCGTGATCACGAATCTTGCAATTTTTTATTAAAATCGGTTCAAAGAAACTCGCTCCATCAAGCAGTACGCACTCCCACCCGTGGAAAGAACATATTGGACTTATTTCTTATGAACACACCGGAACGCATTAGTAGTGTATCAACTGACGAGGGTATGAGTGACCATGAATCAGTTATTATCAACTTGAAAGTAGAAATAAAAAATAAAGTAAAGCAAAAAAAATATAATATCATAAAGCAGATTTTTAAACTTTTGCCAGCCATTTAAACTCTTTACTACACGAGTTCCAAACGCGCTTAAGTCTTGCAACGGTGGAAGAAACTTGGACACAGTTTGTCAAAATGATGTAAAAGGAATCACGGATTTCAACCCTGTTATATACGTACGTACCTGATAACAGCGGACGAGCAAGGTATTGTCAAATTGCTCTGACATTAAACCAAACAAATCCCCGGGTCCCGTAAACATACCAGCTAGGGTGATAAAATACTTAGCTCCTAACATTGCCTCGTACTTAGAATTTATATTTAACAAATCCCTCACTGAGTGCAAAGTCCCTAAGAATAGGAAAACCGCGCAAGTAACGCCTATTTTTAAAAGTGGCGACAAGGAGGACCCAAGTAATTACAGACCCATTACACTTCTATATATTGCAAAATTTTAGAGCACATAATTGCCAGTTCCATAATGAGATATCTTAATAACATTAACTTTTTAAGTGACAATCAACACGGATTCCGAAAAACCCGCTCATGCGAGACCCAATTAGGATTATTCACACTTGACTTAATTTCATCGGGTGAAAGTTGTAGGCAAGTGAATGCGATCTTTATAGATTTTCAAAATGCGTTTGATAAGGTTTCACATGGTAAACTCATCCATAAATTAAAGGGCGCAGGTTGACACAGGTGCGCAAAAAATTGGGTGGAAGACTTCCTTTCAGAGCGGGAACAGACGGTAGTCCCTGACGGCGCTAGTACCGACAGCGTACGAGTCACCACGGGGGTTCCTCAAGGAAGTGTTATCGGACGGTTACTATTCTTGATTTTGTTAACGATTTGAACCGCGAAGTGAAAAGTAAGATAAGGATGTTCGCGGATGATACAGTGATTTATCGGGAGATATCTGAGGATGAGGATCGTTTAATTTTAGCACGTGATTTAGGTTGCATTAATGAATGGTGTTCAAAATGGGGATTGCCTTTAAATCTTAATAAATGTTCGGTGGTAAGTTTCTTTAAACGAACAGCGTCACTGAAATGCTTATTGAGTCTGGATGGGAGTCATTGGAAGAAAGACGACTTAATGCTAGGTTGAACTTACTAAATAAATTCAGATCCGCAAGTTTCAGCACCGAGGTCTCGCAAACTATTCACTTTCCAACATACATTGTCGCTTGGATCATGTATACAAATTTCGGGAAATAAATGCCAGAATTAGCAGACTCAAGGACTCCTTCTTCCCACGGACAATACGGGATAACAACTGCAAGGTTATACTCGTAGATAATAAAAATTCCACTTTTCTCCCTCAGCGTCTAGGTAACAATTAGTTATGCTCAATTGTATGCACTTTCACTCACCTCATGTGTGTTGTTGTCAAAACCCTTCCCGCATGGCCACTTTGGAATGCCATTATGTAATGTAGTGCTCTTTACAGCATTGTTTGCTCGGCTAGATGCTGTGAGTTCAGATGTTTCAGGAACTTTTCAGCAACCCACCCCACTCCCCGGTTGTGGCCAACCTCTACATGGAGAGCTTCGAAAAGAAAGCACTGGAGTCCTGCGACAAGCGGCCCTCACTGTGGCTAAGATATGTCGACGAGACTTTTGTCATTTGGCCACACGGCGAGAGAGAATTAAAAAAGTTCCTGAAACATGTGAACTCACAGCATCAAGCCATCCACTTCACTATGGAGGTGGAAAAGGATCATCAACTGCCCTTCTTGGACGTCATGGTGAAGAGAAATGAAGGGAATGGGAGGCTTGGACACAGAGTATACAGGAAGCCCACTCACACCAACCGCTACCTTGATGCTACATCGCACCGCCACCCCAGTCAGAAGACCTCACTGGTAGACACACTTGTCAACCGAGCATATAAAATATGTGACTCAGATTCCATTGCCAACGAGAAGAAAAGGTTGACAACTGCCCTGCAAAGGAATGGATACAGCGCTCATATGATCCAAAAAAGGACCGAGAAGGAAGAAATGAAAAGACGAATCACCGCTGATCCTGACAGGGAGGAAGACTCCAGACCACAACCGAAGGCTTACGTCACCATCCCCTTCATCGCAAGGACTTCGGAAAGAATCGCGAGGGCTTTAAGGAAGCATGGTGTGGTCACCAGATTCAACTGCGTCACCAAGATAGCTGACACCCTACCCGGACACAAGGATGAAAATTTACCGTCACTATCAGAAGACGTGTACCAAGTGCCAAGCTTTTGCGGCAAATGGTACATCGGTGAAACATGAAGAGCGCTGAAAACACCAATGAGTGACCATCAGAGAGGAACCAAGACCAAACAGTTTAGAGCATCGGCCATCGCTGAGCACACCTGGAGTGAACCCGGACAATATTCTGTTCGACGACGCTAAAATGATAGCGAAAGAAGAAAAATACTACCCGAGAATAACTAGAGAGGCCATCTAAATCGTTAAAAGACCAGAAAACTTTAACAGAGAGGATGGATATCCACTCCACAGTGCGTGGAAAAGAATTATTCCGCGCGAATATACCTCTCAAAATTCTTCAAATTAATTCTTCCCTTGAACGTCGACATACTTTTGCCAGTGGATTTTCCACGACTCGAGGGCTCCTTCCTGGTAAGCGGATTCCGGATAAGGGTACAATTAAGGGTACGCGTGCAAGCTACTTTGACGGCACTTCGTAGGGTCCGATGGTGGTAGTGTCCTTTGAGGGATGGTGGGTTTCACTTTTTGGAGTAGAAAATAGTTTGCTGGTGCCAAGTCGGGACTGCAAGGGGGTTGAGGTATCGTTTCGATGCCGTAACAGGTCTTCTCAAACAAACACTCAAATAATAATAATACAAAAACTCTGCTCTTAGTCGTCCGTCCGAAGACCTTCGGGAGAACGAGTTAAGCACAGTTTTTTCGCATTGTTAAATTTTCAGTAATAATGATGTGGCAATCTTATCAATGCCAATATGACCTTCAATCATTCAGCACTGCACGCACACGTCAGGGAAAAAATGGAATCCTCAGGGAATTCGTCAGGGAATACACTTTAGAAGCAGTTAAAACATTTATTTTACAAGTCAGAACAAAATAAAAAATTGCAAATATATTAGGTTTAAATGTAGGTGCATGTGTATGTTTGTTGGTAGTTTGTGCTTTTGCGTGTGTGTGGTGTGAAATGGGTTTTGCATGAATGCATACCATTTTTGGTTTGTGGACTATAAATTTGTGGCTTCTGTATGCGGTTTTTTTCTTTCTAAATTACGGGTGGTGCCCTAACACCACCCGCCACACGCCCTTGCGGCGGCTTGCGGGGTATTAAGTAGATGTAGATGTAAAAATGTTTACCTTCACTTTTTATAAACAAACCTTTAATTAGAGGCAATCCCTCCTGAATAGAAAATGCATCAATTAATATCAACCACCGGATTTTATTTATTTTAGCTAATTAGACATCTCTATTATATACGAACCTGTAAGAAGTTCGTTGCGAGTCCATATCATTGATTAGTGGTCTAGTTTATTCGTAATTTTAAAGAACTAAGAACCACACTCTCAAACTCCACAGCAAAATCAACCCCTGATATGACCCCTACATTGATATGGTGTCAGCAAAATTATTTAATTATGCCAAATATAGTAGAACGGATTACTACGCCAATCAGGAGGAGACATTTGTGGCAGTATTTGTATACGCAAGGAAAGGACGTGTTATCCACTTTATCATTTTGCTATCAGTCTTTCACATTTCTACCACCCATAAACAGGATACGTTGACTTTATGAAGTACTATTGTCCCACTCGTAGGACCAGACCGCATCTGAAACCATTCACTAAAACAGAAACGTGTCTTCAGAACACCCTCTCGAGCAAAGTAAGACAAGCATCAACTCTTAACCGATTAAAATATGTATTTTTCGAACATCTCCGTTTCATTTTCAACTGAATATAATTTATTTATTTCTCGACTATTTCACATGAGCTTCCACCCTATGTTGTACCGTCCTTTTGCAAATTGCCTAGGTCCAACCGCCACTTTCCATTTACGTCTTCTTTGTGTCTATCGTCACTTCTCTGAAAGTTCGGTCGAACATTAGCACCGTGTCCATTTAAATTAGACATCATTTTTCCCTGGATCAAGGCGAATGGAAGGTAGTCCTGATCACAGATCCAGAACCAAATCAGTTTCTCCTTTAGAGCACCAGGGGGGGATCCCTCTGTGCGTCCCTCTCACCATCTCCGCCGCCTGGAGAAACTAGTGATTATATTCAGGTGAGCGTTTTGCTCAAGATATGCTAATCATGTTCGGGGAAGGGCGTCGCACCCCCTCTCCTGCCGTGCACGTCATTAGGGCCCTTCTCCAAAGAAGCCACGCCCTAAATCTCCCTTCGAACAATCCTCTCCCACTCGAGTATCTCAGGACGTGGCGCTTTGCTGTGGATGTGGGAGTGCGATTAATCACTGCTAATCAGTAATGAACTCCCGGAGGCCGTGAATCACTCCGACGTGAACCTCCATCCAGCCTCCGCCAAGGGGTTTTCCTCGCGAAGACGACGATAGAGGTGAATGCCGTTTAATTAACCCAGTTCTGCTTTGTGAATTCACGTTGCGACTATGATTAGGAGAACGGAGATTGGCGGGATGCACCTTCTGATCATGAAGATCATGTTCCGACGAATATCTCATGAGGGAAAAATGTTATTTTTTACGTACAGTTACGTTTTAATGCAGCCTCAGGGAATTAGGCTGGGAGCCACTTGAGATGCGAAGAGAACAATCGAGACTTGGACATTTAGCAAGGTTCAGAACCAGAGAGTTTAACAATTACACTAAAGGAATTAATTATGTATGGCCGCACACTTTTTAGGTAGATCAGAACACAAAGTTAAGATAAGGCAGATAGACTCAAGTGCGGTTAGATAAAAATATTCGTTCTTGCCCCGGTCAATCAGGAATCATAATAGTAAGAAACCGAAGTCATTATGGAGATAGTAATTACATAGATGTTATATGTATTTTTATCTGTGTAAGTTATAAAGTACGTATGTCGCACGAATATCACATTCGCCTCGTTGAGTGCAGATTGGCATGAATTGGTTTGTTTTTGCAGGTGGTTTGAAGAGTCTGACAGTCCCCGCCAAACACCCTTGTGGCAGCAGCTTGTGGGGTATTTGATAGTTTAGGATTAGGTTGTGCATTTATTATGTGGATGTAGATGCTCAACTCACCAAGTCCCTTTTCAGAGGAAGGCGTTAATTTTATCCCTTAATGGGTGTTGGATTCATGAGCATCCTTGGACGTGAGGTTCATTTCGTTCTCTGCGTGGCTGTACTTCGCTTCCATTTTACCACCGCGTGAAACACACGTTTTGAATTTTATGTCTAATTCAACGGTCCCATAAGAGCCAAATACGAGCTACAATATAATGATCTCGTACATTGTATTTACACCTGTTCTTACGTATCATTTTATGACAGTTTATTACACATGTACACAGACAAATAAAAATGTATATGTGTGTGCCCGTATGTTCAGGAGCTTGTTCCTGTGGGCATGTGAGTGTATACGCGTACACACATACACACAAACGTAAAACCCAGACGATATTAGGATAGGAATACCATAGAATTAAATAATAAATTGATGTGGGATATTAATAGATCAAAAGGATCACGGTAGAAGGCTCAATGGAAAGTGTACACAGGAAAGGGGAAATTGAATATGGCTCTGCAGGAAGATGAATTGGAAAACTGAAAGGAAAATGGGAAATCCGTGCAAACAATGGGAGATGCTCCTGGAAAATTATTAATTGAACCGGGGAATATTCACGATAGATGGAAGGAATGTATAGAAGAGCCATATGGTATACGAATAAAGGGGGAATATGATGTAGGTGAGGATAGTTTAGGTCCAGGTAGACATGATGGAGAAAAGAGAAAGGGCATCAAGGGAATTGATAAGGCATAAGGCGGTTGGTGTGGATAACATTCCGGCGGAACTCTTACAGCGCTTGGATTACCGTGGAAAGACGTTTTTATTGGACTGATTTGTAGCATTAATTAAGAGGGTATTTTACCGGGTGATTTTCCTTTAGGTCGTTATTAGTTACTTTTATAAAAAAGTGAGAGGTAGTCATATGTGTGGACTGCTGAAAACAAAGTTTGATATCGCACGTAGCCGGTGGTGCTTTGGATCGTCAACGAGAGGACGGCAAATGATCATTTAAGAGATGATCAGTATGAATTCAGAAAGGAAAGAAGCCTTCGTGATGCCATTGCAGTAATTATGTCACTAATAGGGAGAAACATCGAATGCATTCAGGATGTATTTCTTTATTTCGTAGATTTGGAGAAGGCGTTTGATAGATTAAATTATGTAGAATTGACCAATATCTGGAGATGATTGGAATGAATTTAAAGATATGGTATGGAAAGGATATGGAAAGTTTACAGAGGAAGGGTGAAATTGGTGCGCCATACAGCAAGGTTAAGTTATTATCGGGAAGTAAGAAGACAAAATCAGTGTAAGTTAAAGATAAGTGGGGTAAGATATAATTTGAACCTGAAAAAATGCAAGAGAGATGGAAGGAATATATAGAAACACTGTATGGTGGAGAACTTAGGCCGAAAAAGTTAGAAATAGAAATGGTATATGACGTAGAAGAAGATAGCACAGGTCCAGAAACACTCGACAATGAAATAGAAAGGGCATTAAGAAAGATGAAACGAAATAAGGCCGTGGGGGTAGAAGAAATTTCTTCAGAACTTTTGAAATGTTTAGGAAATATGTGAAGAACACACTATATGTACTGATTCGTAGTATGTATTAGGTAGGAATCAGGCCGGAATACCCCTCTCCGTGGGGAAGCCTCCTTCTACCTGCAGCGTTGGGTCAAATTCTTTACCTGTCCCCTTGGGAAGGAGAGCGTTTTATGTTGCACGTTCTTGTGGCGGTGGAGTTTTGCCTTGCTACATACCAAGTTCTAGCTCGCACGACATTGGATAGGTTTCTTACTGCATCATGAGATGCAATTATTTATTAGATGATAGCATAGATGGAAGATGGAAGGAGGTAGATATGTATTCGCATGCGTGTAGAATGATAGGATTTTTGAATGAAAGTATGCACCACTGTGGGTATGGGTTTGCATGTATGTGTTGGTTTTCAGTGCGGTGTTTTTCCCTTTTTGGGTGGCGAGCTAACACCCCCCGTCACACCCCTCTGCTGCAGCTTGGGGGGTATAATGTAGATGTAGAATTAGAGAGGATTCTACAGGGTCCATTGAATAAGTATCGGGACTTATTCCCAAATTCAAAATTTATTTTAGTTATCATTACAATTACATAATAATCTTCAAAATGCATTCCTCCTGCATCGATACATTTTTTCGGCGCGTCTGACACTCGTCAAAAGCCCGCTGGAAGTCGGTTTCCGGAATATTGTTGAGTCTTTGTCGTCGCCGCTTGAACCGCCTCGATGAAGTCGAACCGATATCCTTTGAGCTCCCTTTCTATTCATGTAAACAAGAAAATATCAGGTGGGGCCTGGTCGGCGTTGTACTGGGGATTGACAACGTTGCCTCGCCGAATTTCGTCAGCAGCGAAATTTACATCCGCGACAGTTTTTGTTTCTCACTCAAGACTTTCGGCACCAGCTTCGCGCACACTTTCCTCATCGCAAGATCCTCTGTTACAATGGTGTGGACGGTTCTGACTGAAAGGCCGGTCTCCTCACTGATAAGGGCGAAGGTTAAACGCCTGTCAAAGTCCACAACTTTTGTCACTTTGGCCACCTGAGCATCGGTTCTAGCGGTCGTCGGGCGTCCGACGCTCCGAGCTCCCGGCCTTCCTTATGCATTTTGTGCTACGCAAAAAATCTCATGCGGCTTAAGACATCATCCCCATAAGTCTGTTTAATAAGTTCAAGGGTCTCCGACGTGGATATTCCGAGTTTTACGCAAAACTTTACAGCGTAGCGTTGCTCGACGGTGCACTCCATGCTGGTGCGACGACACCACAAACAATCACACGTCACAAAAAATCCACCTCCTGTCTCAATGCATTCCCAGAGGTGACTGAACTAAAGTGTGCCTGAGTGGTGAAGGACCCCCCTACCGAGACGCCCGGTCGCACCCCTCATCCACTGCTCTAATGAGGCTACAGCGAATCAGTCCCGATACTTTTTGAATGGAACCTATATATGGAATGATTCGTAGTATCTATGAGGAAGGAATCTGGGCGGGAGACTGTGATATCAGTGTTGGTTCCTATTCCGAAATAGGTAAAGGCTACATCATGTGAGGTTTACAGAACAATAAGTTTGATATCCCACGCAGCTAAAGTTATTCTCAGGATCATCAGTAAATGGATAGAGAGTTACTTATGGTTACTTATGGGATGATGAGTTAGGGTTTAGGATGGGGAGAGGTTCGCATAATGCCATTGCAGTAGGGAAGACGTACTTTGAAGAGTTTGAGACACTGTAGCAATATCTAGCGAAAAGAAACTATTTTTCCGAAACTTTGTCTACAAGTTTTGAGTGATGATAATGGATCAAGGGACTGGCACCCTTGGTGTATCATTGGAGGACAAAGGCGGTCAATGAGAGCGAAGTGGGCGGACTACATGAGAGGAGAGTGGCCGAACGTTTTTGTCTTCATGCTTCCTATACTCCTGGCACTGAATGCCCACCAGGCGGCGTAGGCGGCCCACCAGGTAAGAGCATATACTTGCGATTGACTGGGAGTGTCTATGAGCAACCTATCAGCGTGTCCCTCATTCTGCTCCGTTTTTCTTACAGTTATTTTTCATTCCATGAAGAACGTACAATTTTATTTTATGTTGAGTATCAACGAAACGCAGTAAAATTAAACTTCTTCACGTTGTTAGTTCGGCATGGATGCAATAGTATTTTCATCGTGGTTCTTCCCTATAGTTTGGAGACGCTTGAATCACGAAATATAGTTTTGAAAAACGACTCTCGAAAGCATTATGAATACCTGAACACAGTGCAAACGGTTGAAGGTGAGCAAATATCGCATGCGAGGGATCCTTTCCCGTTCGTCTGACGCAATTTCCCTCTTTCTTGAGCGAGCGTTCTCGTCCGATTAAGGATGCTTCCGTTTGCGGAGGCCCTCCTCTAGTGGCGAATTCGCGAGAGGATGCGTGCGGCTCCGTGGCGCCGTTTGAAAATTGGTGTTCCGGTCGTGACGTGGGATAAGGGATGGTGTGGGTGAATTGGACCGCAGGGCACGAGGCAAGGGCGCTCGGTGGGAGAGGCGTGGTGGGGGTGGGAAATGGACTACGAAGCGACCTCTCCCGACGTTGGGGGGAGCGATGGGCAGGTCGTGGGAAATGAGGGCAGCTTTAAAGGGGGGTTTACAGGGAGATGGCGGTGGGAGGGGAGGTATTAGTAAGCCCTCGTGCCGTGAATATAAAGTCGATGAAATTAAATAGTTTGCTCCCTCCAATTATGAAGTGACGTAACATTGGATTTTACCCTTTTATAAGGTTTTGGGCGTCTTGCATGAAGTTTCATCATTCACACTTGCCAATTTTAGAAATGAGGAACACACTCAGGACTCAAGGACTCCTTCTTCCCACGCAAAATACCAGAGAGCTACTGTGGGGTTATAGCAAAAATGCCTCTTGCAACTCAGTGTCTAGGGAATAATTAGTTCTACTCAATTGCATACACTTTCACTGACCTCTTGTGTGTTGTTGTCAAAACCCTTCCCGCAAGACCGCATTGGAACGCCATAAAGTAATGTAGTGCTCTTTAAGGTAATGTATGTTCTACTTTTGTTTCCCTAAATTACCCCTTCCATCCATCCGTGGGGAAAGCCTCCTTCTACCTGCAGCGTTGGGTCAAATTCCTTACCTGTCCCCTTGGGAGGAGAGCGTATTGTGTTCCATGTTCTTGTGGTGGTGGAATTTCGCTATCCTACTTATCAAATTCTAGCTTGCACGAAATTGAATAATTTTTTGCATCCTAAGGTGCAATTATTTGTCAGATAATAGTACATGGTGAGTTAAAAAATAATGAGAATTTAATTTTTCGGACAATAATATTTATTTATTCTTATACATTGATGTTGTCATCTTCAAAATAGTCCCGATTGGAAATTATGCAGTTGTGCCAGTGCTTCTTCCAATCCCCAAAACACTTCTCAAACTCGATTTTTGAGATCGCCTTTAGTTCGTTCATCGATGCGCTTTTAATGTTATCCACGGCTGTAAAACGACGGCCCTTCAAGGTCCTCTTAATTTTTGGAAATAGTAAAAAGTCACATCAAGCCATATCTGGCGAATATGGAGGCTGGGGAATCGTTACAGTATTGCTTTTGGCCAAACATTCACGAACAAACAATTAAGTATGAGCTGGTGCATTATCGTGGTGCAAAGGCCATGAATTGTTTTTCCACAGATCCGGGCGTTTTTTTTCGGATCGCTTCGCGCAAACGGCGTTGAAGTTGTAGGTAGTACTTCTTATTGACCGTTTGACCTGGTGACAGGAATTCATGATGCACTATGTCATTAACATCGAAGAACACAGTGAGCATAACCTTCATGTTCGACCGCACTTGTCGAGCCTTTTTCGGTCTTGGCGAACCAGAATGCCTCCACTGGGAAGATTAAGTCTTAGTTTCAAGGTCATTTCCAAAAACCTACGTTCACTAACCTGTTATAAAACGTTTCAGTAATTCTGCATCCTCGTTTACTTCATTTAGTGACTCCTGAGCATCTTTTATTTGCCGCTCTTTTCGTTCAAAATTCAACAATTTTGGAACGAATTTTGCTACCACGCGTTTCATACCCAAAAAATTGAAAAAAATGTCATGACATGATCCAATAGATATGCCAACATCATCAGCGACCTCTCTAGTTGTAATTCGGCGATCCTTCATAACCAATTATATCACTTTTTCACGTTTTCATCGATTGTTGATGCGCTGGGGAATCCAGGGCGTTCGTCATCAATTAAGGGCATTAACGGCATTCTTGGAAACGCTTATACTACTCGTAAACTCATGATTTACTCATAGCAGACGCTTCATTGGCCTTTGTTAACACTTCAAACACTTTTTTACACCTTATTTAATTTTTTACGGAAATTTTGTTACAAATTATTTGATCCATTACTCTTAACAAACGAAAATCGCCGAGCTCTTAAAACATGTCTAACCTTAGTGGCTATCACAGACAAAGTCCACAATGAAAAAGCTGAAAGTTTTATCATACTTCAGGAGCATGTATACCAAGATAAAAAAAGTTTGACAATCGGACTCTCCAAGCCCGCGAAATGAAAAAATTCCCGTTAATTTTTGAACACACCTCGTATATATTTGCATGCGTGTAAGTTGAAAGGATTTTTGAATGGAAGTATGCGCCTTTGTGGAAAAAAGGTTCTCATGTATGTATTGATGCTGCATTTGGTTTTCTTTTTCTTTAAGGGTGGTGACCTAACACCTCCCACCATCCACATGTCCTTGGAGTGTCTTGCGGGGTATTATGTAGATGTAACGTTAAATATAAACTCTGAAGCACACACTGAAGAACTATTGTGGTAATGACGGCACTCCGCCCTACCTAAATTCGCATTGCAATTCCAAAACACCTCTACGCCTATTCAATACCCCGCAAGCCGCCGCATGGGCGTGTGGCGGGGGGTGTTAGTGCACCACCCGTAATTTAGAAAGAAAAAGAATTCTCATGCAGAAGCCACAAATTTAAAGGCCACCAACCAAACATGGTATTCATTCATGCAAGAACCCTTTCACACCACGCACATGCAAACACACAAACTACCAACAAATATACACATGCACCTGCATTTAAACCTAATATCTTTGCAAATTAAAATTTTTTCCCGACTTGCCAACTTAACTGTTTTTAATATTTCTAAATGGACTTCAGTTTCTTACTATTATGATTTCTGATTGTTATGGAGAAGAATGAATATTTGAATCTATCTGTATTGGAATCTGTCTCCCTTATTTTTTATTTTTGGTCTGACCTACCTAAGTAATGTGGGGTCATTATAATTCCTTTTGTATCATCGTTAAACTCGCTGGTTTTGAATATTCCTAAAAGTATAAGTCTCCCAGTAAGGGACTCCCAGCCTAAATCCCCTAAGAGACCTGTTATACTTGTGTCCTTGTCGTTAATATTTTTCACGAATCTGGCGCATTTTCTCTGGCCTTTATCTAATTCTCTTTGCCAGATTTTCTCCCAAGGATCCCAAGTACTTGCGGCATATTCCAAATGTGGTCTCTCTTTTATCTTTGAATAGAAATCCGTTATGACTAATTCAAATGGACGCCGACCGATCGAAATGTGCAAGAAACTGGCGTTCGATTAGCAATTTCCTCCCTTGCTAAAGAAATGGTTTCCACGTCAGTCTAAGAAGACAGCGGTCGTGGAGTGTTGACATTGTCTCTTCCTTAGACCACGCGTCACTGTTGAGTATTATTTTGTTTTTCGATAATCTTTTCCATTATATGTCGTGAAATGCCATCCTCCTTCAATTGTTAGGTCAACGAACCGGAGCATTTTAATCATCTCCGTCGGTCGACTTATTCCATCTTGAGGTGTTGCAACAATATTTGAATGAAATCTATTTTTCCAAAACTTTTTCAATTACTTTTATGCAAACTTTTATTGAGGAAGTAGATATGCGCGCAGCAAATGACGCAAAGGGCCCAAGAAAAATTAATCAGTAGAGAGAAACTGGAAAATATTCTCAAGATAATGGACATAAAAAGAGAGACCAGAGCACAGCTCTTCTTTGCCCGCTTTTTCAGCAGCGTAAAAGCTAACCAATCTTGGCTTTGAACGTAGAGTGTGCTTTCCAACTTACTGTCTTATTCCTGGAAGCAACGGAAATGGCTGCAAGCAGATGAAACGTCGCTTCCAACAATACAAATTGCGGGCTGGCGTCAAATAAACAGTGGGTAGAAATCTTTATTTTTATAAAGAAGTAGTTGACCCATCTGCCACCTATTGAAAAGTGAGGCCATTAATTTCCATTTCCTGGGGTCGTCCATTTACTCTGTCTCCGGGAGAGAAACGATCGTTTCTCATACTCTTAATATCCAATACTCTTTCGAGCGGAAAGTTGAAAATATTTTCCACCCTGCTTTCCCCAGAGTGCTAACAATCAATTTCATATTCAAACTACGACAGAGAAAGTGAAACGACGGAAAGCACACTAATGTGTGTGTCCACTTGCTCGACGATTCAGGAAAGGCCAAAAAAGCTTTTTGTTTTTAACAAATGTTTCCTATGAGTCAAATAGAAATATTTTATGAAAAAATATGTACTCTTACATGCAATAAAAAACCGAAATATAAAAATAAAAAATATAATTTCGACGATTATATATTTTCCAAAAAAAAATAATGAAAACATACCTGATCGATTACAAGAATCATTATTAAAATAGTTATTATTTATGGACAGATATTAAAAAATAGTGCATTGAATCATTACAAATATTATTACATGAAGAGAACAGTGAAATTGAATAACTTTAATGCAATTACAGCAATTCTTATTTTAGTGCC
The DNA here is from genome assembly GCA_037158775.1 of Hetaerina titia. Classification (NCBI taxonomy): domain Eukaryota; kingdom Metazoa; phylum Arthropoda; class Insecta; order Odonata; family Calopterygidae; genus Hetaerina; species Hetaerina titia. Next base: position 22,235,239 of record CM073772.1, read on the forward strand.
ATTTCCCCGCCTTCAACTCGATGCCAACTTGTCATGATCACAGACCATCAAACCTGTCATTTTTTACACTCCTCCTCTTAGGGGTTTTTCATAATGAAAATCAAACAACTGCGTCATTTCATTTTTCCAAGGCGTTGGATAGCATCAAAGTGATAAGTCGGTACTGAGAAAATGTCTATATAATCTGCGAATGAATCTATAGCATTTTCAACTATTTTTCAAGGATACGGATTTGAATCTAATGGCAAATATAGTATACCTGAAGTACCGCAGTTGATCCACATCCCTTACTATTGATGAATGTAGTGAACGAACAATTTGCTTAATATGCGACAGTTTTCGAATGCCTGCCTAAAATTTTCAAATAACAGAACGACCACGTTTTATCTAAGATAAGATGTATTTTAAGTGCGGTGATTTTATATTAACGGCATGTAAGATCAAGAACCAATGAATATCAATAATATTTGTTTCGCGAACGGTAAACCTATTTATCAAGACGTTTTATGTTACATGGAAATTAAAATAGCATTTTTAATATTAATTGAATCATAACTTAAGCATAAGAGTTATCGACTTGGCAGTTTTGAGCAAATACTAAGAAAATATTTCCATTTGACATTGCAATTAATAACTTCGTGTTTTCAAAAATAGATCGTACTTTAAGACTAACATAGAGCAGGATTCAATGCAATTCAATGATGAGTGGCAGAATACAAACTTCTACCGCCTGAGTTTGACATTTTTATCTGTGGTTCACAGTTCAGTTTTTATGTTGATTTCTTAAATAACCTAACAAAATTTATGATATTAACTACTGGAAAAGTAATCGCTTTCCCCTAATTTTTTATAGCTTTAATAATAGCTTGCTAATGAATGAAGAATCTAGTATGAAGCATCAAGGCATCACTCTTACCCATGATCTCTGATGAGGTAAGCATATTAGACATGTATCATCCCTTTCGTTATTTGCAATACCTTTACCATTCCTCTCCTCAAACCTCTTTTCTTTGAATGGCCTCCAATATTTGTGCCCCGTCTTCCATTTAATCCTCTTCTTGGAGATTTCTATCTCCAGTCACTCAAAATTGTTAAGCAATGGAATATAAAAATAGTAAACTGAACTTTACTTTTCTTTTATTGAATTAGTACTGATATAAGAGATATTTTATAGCTCAATGGAACCCGATTCAATAAATCATTTTTCACACCAAAAAATTGCAAGAATTTACAATGTTTTTTCCTCAAAGGGTGCTTGGGTTGATATGCTGTAATATATCCATAAATTGGAAACAATTTTGTAAACATTATTTATTTCAGCTATTGTTGCAGTGTCCAAAAATTCATCAAATTACTTCTTCCTTGAGCGTCGATACACTTTTGCCATCGGCTTTTCCACGACTCGATGGTTTCCTGGAAGGCGGATGTTCCTTTAGGGTACGCGTACAAGCTTCTTTGACGGACTTTGAGTCCCATGGCGGTCTCCTTCGAGGAAAGATTTCACTTTTTGCAATAGGAAGTAGTCTGCTGGTGTCAAGTCGAGACTCTATTGGGGTTCAGGAATCGTCGTGATGACGCTTTTCATGAGGTAGTTGGTTTCCTTGGAGCCTCAAGAGGTCATGACCTTCGGGACGAGCTTAAGCGTAGATTTCTCGCATCCCCAAATTTTCAGTGATATTGATGTGCTCTATTACTATCTTCTCAATGGCAATATACAATCTGCGATCATGCGCCCATTTATAGTCGGAATTCAGCACGCAGTGCACGTTGTCGTCTATTCCTGAAGTCGACCGCCGTCCATCGCGGGGCTCGTCCTCCACACTTTCGGTGCCATATTTGAAGAGTTTATGCCACTTAAAACTGCAGTTTGCGACATACTTTTATCCTTGAACACTTGATGAATCATTAGAGACTGTTTTAGCCGTTACTTTGTGGAATTTTTCCATCGTAAAGAAAGAAAGAAAACACGGCAATTCCACATTTACTCTTTTATTAGACGACCATGGTTTCACCACTGCGTGGCATCTTCAGGACCACCTGAAGATGCCACGCAGTGGTGAAACCATGGTCGTCTAATAAAGGTGTAAATGTGGAATTGCCGTGTTTTCTTTCTTTCTTTGATGAATCATGTCCAATATCTCCGTACCCGATTTCTCCAGTCAATACAAAATTTGATGCCGTACCACTGTTCAATCTTTCGCTGCATTTTGCGCTTGCACCGAGTCTCTCGACAGGGTTGTCCACTGTAAGCACGCACCAACTTATACAAACGTTCGGAGGCGATTGGCACTTAGCACGTGTTAAAGGTTAGACCTCCCACCACCGAGCTAGCGCGGTGCAACGCACAGTCACGCCAGTAAAAAATTATTTTCAAAATTTTTATTCAAATCTTTTGTTATCGGATGACTCCGTTATAGTAACTTGCGCGGCATCGCCCGCAGTTCCTACAGTATTTGCATACCTTATCATTGGAGACCATGAAAAACGTTTCCTTTTATGGTAATGCTTTGTTAACTAGTACTGTGTAGTTACTACATCTTTCAAACCAGGATCAGTTTGCTAGTAACAGGAGCTAAGAGTGTTGCTACAGCTAAGAATGGTCGTAACTTAATATCGTTACTGCAGAAGAAAATCTATTTATTTTTAGCTTTAGGCATGACAGAGGAAGTGTTTCTTAAAAATATTTTTAATGGAACACATGTTCTATGTATTTTTATTAATGAACCTATGGATTTAATATGCAGCTCTTTTTAATGTGCAATTATTTTGATGAAGACTAAATTTGAACGCGAAATACGTTTGAATTTTCATCATGACATACACCCTTGGTCTCTGAATTGTTTTCCTTATTCCTGAAAAATTATTTAAGTTTTATGCATGGACTATAATAACGCTTTGTCGGACATCAAATAATGGCTACTCTTGCATCTTATGCTAAGGGAGTCACTCATTCAAGAGGCAGGAAAACAGCTTCAGGAAAGTCAGCAATGAAGACTTCCTTTACTTAAAAATAAACTCCGTTCGCTTTATCAAGCAAGTTCCAATTTACCACAGTATCTGACTTTGTCTTGCTCTACTCTAATAGCGTGTTAGGAAAGTTTGCAAAAAGGAGAATGAAGAACGCCCAGCTTGATTGAGTTCCAACTTTGTAATAACTGAGGTAGACCGTTAATTCTGCTATCAAATTGCGTTCTTTTTTTTTTCTTTCGGGAAAATTTTCAAAATAAATGTGTGTAAATCTATTTACCGCGAGTAAATTGAATTTTGTGTAAATCTATTTATAAACGTTATTTCCGATTACCATAACCGAAAAATGAGTCTAGTTTTTCTTTATTTTATTTGGGCCACCCTATTTCTATATTTTGTATGACTGTCGAGAAGATATGACAACTTTTTATTTTATGGATTGCCTCTGCCAATCTCTCATTTAAGAGAACGTTTCTAAATAAAAAACTTTCCAATTGCTTTGTTTAAACAAATATCCCTCAAGTGAGGTAATACGCCGTCTGGCGCATCCGTATTGCAGCGAATGGTTTTCCATTTGCACAAAGTAGTTTTTCCCGGATTGCATTACGCTCTATTGGAACGAAAGGTATTTTTGAACATTTTTCCGAGCACGTGCCAAGAGAATTCTTTTTCTGTGCTAATTAATTTCCGCAAAGTCTTGGTAAGACCATCGAGGATCTCTATAGCCATGTTCGACGAGGTGGGAATAAGTGAAGTTGGGAATCGAGGTTGTCGTGGAGGGATCTCTCTTCTCCTTGTGCAGAGAGAGAGAGGGAGGGGCGGGAGGAGGAGGGGGTTGGACTTTCCCGCGAAGCAAAGCGCTGTCGCCGTTAATGGATCGGTGGCACTCGTTACCAAGGGGAGAGTTTCGCTTTTGCGTTCCACGCGGATGTGCTTCCTTTCCTGAACTATAAATATTATTCATACCGATTGTTTGCTGCGGTAGTCAGGAAATATTCGATACCGTGTGGTGCTGGGAACTTGAGGAGACAGAGAGGTTCACACAGGCACCAGCAGTCCTGAGAGAGTTCAGAGCACATCTCTCGATCTATGCATTCATAAATATCCTATTGTATTTGAGGGGGGCAGAATTCCGCTACCATGTCTGGTGCGGAGAATGTCGAGTGCCGTCGAATTGGTCGCCGCAAAGGGCGCTCTGTAAGGAAATTTGGTTGAACCGCACTCACAATTAATTAAAACCAAATAGATCGACGTGCTAATGAATCTCCCAGCAAACCTAACGGACTAGCTAGATTACCGGAATCGATTATCGAATGGATTGTAGCATGAGATATAGTGGTAATTCATTTTTGGCTTTTCGATAGCTGTATTCAAATATCCACCATTTCATTTTTCAATTGTCAGTTCTACTTATTAAACTGTTGTCGGTAAGAGAACCGCCTAAACGAAAAAATATAAATTTATTTAAATGTTCTTTTTCTTTAATTTATGGCATACTGTAGCAGTTTGCTTCCATTAGTATTGCAATCTGTTAGAAAATACATTAAAGATACATTGTAAAAGAGTTACTTACTCAGAAACTCATTTGACCATTAGGTCATACGGCCATTACGTGGTGTTAGAAAAGTATGATTAATTACCCTAATAACATATAAAAAGAAGTAGTTTGATAAATTTGAAAAATCTTCCCCTTACTAAAGAGAATCATTTTTTCTAATTTTCAAATATGCTGTCTACAAAATAAACCCTGAAACTCCACGAACCGAACAAACTTTGAAATAATAATAATTACCATTCTCTAGGGAGTCTATAAAAGATTGAATTATTTAAGTTGTTCGATACCTTCTCCTTCAACGAGAACATTTTTAAATGGTCCACCGGTTAATTAACTACTGAGCTGGGTGCCTATATTCTGGTTGAAAGGCTAGCTAACGCGTCATTAAAATCGCTTATCGCTATTATTTACTTTGTCGCTAACACATTTCTCGTAGATTAATCGCCTACTATGTCAACTAACCTCACAGAGACGAATCAGTGAAGGAAAACTTATGATGTCCTGGTTCCAAAAAGGAAAGAGTTAAAGATGCACATTTTGTCTGTCCAGTGCGATAGATAAGGGTTGAGAATTAATGTTTCTAAAAAAAGGTTAGGTGATTTTCCAGAAAGAAAGAGGCTAAGCTAAACATTAAAATAGGAGGGGAAAAATTAAAGCAGGTAGAACATTTTCCATATCTCGGAAGTGTTTTGGACGAATACAGTCGAAGTAGTAGGGACGTTAGGAGTTATACTCATTGTAGTGCTTGGGGGCCCACAATGCATTGCATGTTAGGAGAGGCTTAGAAGTGTAGTGGTGCTCCTTCTGTGTCCTCGTTGAAATTAGCCATAGTCTACAATTCTTCCCGGTCTTTTCCCTTCAAGCACTTTGTTGAATGTCATCGTGACTGAAAGTAAGTGTGATCATTTATATTATTTCTTCATTAGAATTTCCATGAGAAACTGTCAATATGATCTCTGAGGACCCTAGGATTTTATGTTCTCACTTATGATAATGGTTGAATGTTGTTCTTGAACCGTTTCAAATACCTACGTGCTCTGCTGAAAATGACATAATGCTTTAACCTTGTAGGAAAATGGACTTTTGGAGGTGCTCTGTGGCGTGCATTATCCACCGTTATTACAGAATAATTAGTTCAGTGGAATGCTATATTTCAACTCTAAAACTGTTAATATTTTTCAACCTTAATAAACCATGAAAACATGTAAATCGGATATCTCTTGCGTTGAATGTAATAATACAATTTTGTAATTTATTCATAACATTAAAACCATAAACACACTAATCAACCTGAAGGCCGGTTTCGTAAATGATGGTATTTAGCCCGACAGCGTGTGAAATTCACACATCAGGTAGGGGGGCCATTTTTAAAAATACTCATTAAAAATACGTCAAATTAAAAACTTTTCATAATTAAACTCAAAGGAAAACCTAGTTTTTTCATCGAGATTGAACGCTCATTATATAAAAGGGCTTTTCGAAACAGGGAGAAAGGGGAGGTAAGAATTCAAATACCTCGTATTGAATTTATTAAAGAATTAAAGTACCGCGTTTTGAATTCGCAATGTGTGCCAGCGATCAATCGGACGGAGGGAGAGAACTCTCGATATTTCGTTTATGAGATGGCCACGAGGAAGCCATCAGTAGAGCGGGCACCACTCTGAGGTTCTTCAAGGCGTTCTCCTGGTGCCTTATTTCTTCTCGTCACGGAAAATAGGAGCCTCCTTCCTCCCCGCCCCCCTTTGCCTCCGCCTCCTTCTCGGCGTTCGCTCCCAATCCCACGAGCGCGACGTGTCGCCGATGACGGATTGGGAGCGGAAAGGGAAGTCGCGGATGAGGGAGTTAGGCGGGCGGGGTGCGGGAGGAATCTCAACCGAACGACGGGCGGAAGAAGAGCATCTCTGCTTTTTCTCTCACTTTCGCACGGCTGATTTCACTTGTTATTTTCCTCGGAAAATGAGCGGAAATCAGCGTTCGGGACAACGGAGGAAAATATGGAAACATCTGTTGGACGATTGAATGAATCTCAACTCGGAAGGAGATATCATTCCACAGCCTTCAAAAATGAATATATGTAAATTTATATATATATATATATATATATATATATATATACACATAAATAAAAATATATATATATGAACAGACATATACGAGATCTGTCCAATAAATACACGAACTGATACCGTAAAAGATTTAGTTTGCAAATTTTAGTCGATATCGATTTTGTCCCCTTCAACGTACACTCTATTCGTTACTATGCACTTATTCCATCCTCTTTTCCACTGTTTAAAGCACCCTTGGAAGTCCTCGGAAGTTAGGCTTTTTAGTTTTCTCGTCGTTTCTTGTTTTATTGTGTCCATAGCTTTCCAGTGATGTCCCCTCATCAAATTTTTGCATTTCGGGAATAAGAAAAAGTCGCAGGGGGAGAGATCTGGCGAATAACGAGGATTATCAAGGATAGTGATTGAATTTTTTGCAAGAAACTGGCGTAAAATCAATGCTGAATATTCAGGCGCATTGTAATTGTGAAGGATCCATCCATCAAGTTCGGAAAATAATGTGAAATGTTGATTTTCCAAAATTCAGTTCATCAGCTATCATTCGAATTTTTTCATTTTTCGACGATCGGTAAGGACAAGTGACCACGCATGATCAATGTTGTCGTCAACAAGGGTGGCTGAAGGTCGTTCCGGCCTTGCTATCATCCGTGGCGTCTTGTCGACCATCTTTAAAACGCTTTATCCACTTGAAAACGGATTTTTTATTCAGAGGATTATCACAGTAAATAGCTGTCAACCTTTCAGTAATTTCTTGATAAATTTTACCGTACTTCACCAAAAACTTGATATCGATTTGTTGCACCGTGATTTCGTCAATTTCCATTTTCGACAAACAGTAAAAACAAGGAAAACAGAAACTAACATAACTTGCACCATGCGCACAGCTCGACGAACCGCCAAGCTCAGACGGCTCATTGGGTCTCAGCCAACTATTGCCGCTAGTGGGCGGAGCATGGCCACCACATTGCGCCAGTTCGCGCATTTATTGCACAGACCACGTATTTATACATACAGGTTAAATGGAACTGTCCGATTCCATGTGCATGGCCGTCCATTTTCGCCATTCCCACTTCACAAGAGAGAGCATGTGGATGAAACTAAGTCGGTTGTTCATTAAGCTTTGCTTCGAGTCCTCACCATCAGTGATGCGTGCAGTTCCCTCTTTAGACTTTGCTTATAGAGTATATAATTTTCGCTTCGTGTGCTTCGCCCCTCCGAGGGCCCCTTCGCTACGGCGATCAGATCCCGGTGATTGCTCCAACACTCTCGGGTAACTTCGGCGCCGTGCCCTCTTGTGCATGGAGAGTCGATATTCTGCTTGCTCTTCTCTCATGTGATTTGCACCTCAACCCTCTTGTTCCCCTCCTTGGAACATTTACTACCGAAACGTGAGATGCGTTGAGGTCAATCATGAGATTCTTACCTCAAATAGCACTATCTTCTTCCCAAAAACCCTACAGCAACAAAGGCAGCGAAATAGAAAGGGTATTCTCCATTAAATATTAAGGTTTTTCCATTGCCTGCATCCTCCCCTGGGTAAAATATTTATGTGGATAAGTCAGTAAAAGATGATTAATTACTAGAAGAGTTGGGGAACTGTGAAGAGCAGATTAAAGAGAAATGTCATCAGAATGTCTAAATCTACATCTACTCAATACCCCGCAAGCCGCCGCACGGGCGTGAGGCGGGGGGTGTTAGGGCACCATCAATAATTTAGAAAAAAACCACATGCAGAAGCCACAAATTTATAGCCCACAAACCAAGCATGGTAAACATTCATGCAAGAATCCTTTCGCCACAACCCTTTCACACACATGCAAACCCAATAACTACCAACAAACATACACATGCACAATCTTTGAATTTTTAATTTTGTTCCGACTTGTAACTTAAATGTTTTTAATATTTCTAAATGGACTTCGGATTCTTCCTATTATGATTTCTGATTGTTCTGGGGAAGAATAAGTATTTGAATGTATCTGTATTGGAATATATCTCCCTTATTTTATCTTTGTGGTCTGATCTACCTAAGTAGTGTGGGGCCATTATTATTCCTTTTGTGTCATCGTTTAACTCGCTGGTTCAGAATCTCTCTAAAAGTCTAAGTCTCGCTTGTTCTCTTCGAATTTCAAGGGACTCCCAGCCTAAGTCTCCTAAGAGACCTGTTACACTGAGGCGAGGTCACTGCCATCCCTGAACTCTTTTCCTTGATATACTTGAGAGTGCAATCTCGCCCTGCCGTCAATCACTGGGAGTGGGTGGGGTGAAAGAAAGTCGCTTTCCCTTCACCTCTCTCCTCATTTCCCTTCCTGACAGCATCAATCCTTTTTCTTCAACCGGACAACCTTACCACCCAAGACCGTTTCTCATCTCTTCGATGAGCAATTAGGACCCTCTATTGCAGCATTTCCTAATACTGCCACGACACCGCGACGATTCCCCAATCCCTTTATGGTCCCCTCGACTTAGGACCAGCAGACTATTTCCTATTCCCTATAAAATTGAAATCTGCCCTCTAACAACACCACAGTGGGACACTAAACCGTCAAAGTAGTTTGCACGCGTTTACTTAAAAGAGTACACATCCGGAATCCGCCCACCAGGAAGGAGCCTTCGGGTCGTGGAAATGCCGCAAGGGCAAAAAAGTGTTGACGCTCAAGGGATGTAATTTGTTCTTTGAAAATATTGAGAGCCATTGAAGCAATATATCATATAAATATATTTTTTAGAAACATTTCCTGATACTTTCCATACAACCCTCGCCTATTCGGGCACTTGTTTTCAATATACTTATGATTAGTGCAAGGGAAGAACCAGTGTCTGTGACGGTGGTTATCTCACTCATAGTATCCCAATGATCAACTCCACCAATTCTGTGCGTTACGAATGTTTTGTGAGACGACTCAGATGTCCTCTACCTTTCCGATATTCTTTGTCTCCTGTCGTCTTGAATTCGAAGGCTCCCATCCTAACTCCTCCGATATTCCCTTAGAATGCTCATCCTTTTCTCGTAGTAATTTTTAAAGAACCAAACTGATTTTCTCTTGAGATATTTCAATACCTTAATTTACTTTGATATCATATGTATGAGTCAGATTCTATTTAAAAATACTAGGTGTGTTGAGAAAATAACTTGAATTTTTAGATTTCACGGGTTTGAAGAGTCCGATTGTCAAAATTTTTTATTATGTTGAAATATAGTACATGCCCCTGAAGTATGATAAAACTTTCGGCTTTTTCATTGTGGACTTTGTCTGTGACAGCCACTAAGGTTAGACGCGTTTTATGAGTTCGGCGGTTTTCGTTTGTTAAAAGTAATGGATCAAATAATTTGTAACAAATTTTGCGCAAAAAATTAAATAAAGTGTAAAAAAGTATGTGAAATGTTAATATAGACCTATGGTGAGTTTGCTATAAGTAAATCATGAGTTTACGAGTAGTATTAGAGTTTCCAAGAAGGCCGTGAAGACCTTGAAGATGACGAACGTCCTGGACGCCGCATCACATCAACAATCGATGAAAACGTGGAAAAAGTAAAATAAATGGTTATGAATGATCGCCAATTCACAACAAGAGAGGTCGCTGATGAAGTTGGCATATCGATTGGATCATGTCATGATATTTTTTTCAATTTTTTGGGTATGAAACGCGTGGTAGCAAAATTCGTTCCAAAATTGTTGAATTTAAAAAAAAACAGCGGCGAATGGAAGTAGCTCAGGAGTCACTAAATGTCAATTATCGTCAACGACGATACAGAGCTTCTGAAACGTATTGTTAAAGTTGACGAAACATGGGTTTATGGATATGACTTCGAAGCTAAGGCTTGATTCAAATTCTGTGATCCCTTGTTTTTGACAAATAAAAATCTCCGAGCTCATAAAAACATGTCTAACCTTAGTTCCTGCAACGTACAAAGTAAAGTGTGAATATATCATACTTAAGGGGCTTGTTCAACAACACAATAAAAAAATTGCCATTTGGACTCTCTAAACCCGCGAAATATAAAAATACCCGTTAATTTATGAACACACCTCCTAATTAGGGTCCATCATAAGGTTTGCATAATCCACTACTTCTATAGCCACTTTTTGCATAGGCACTACTTCACAGCCTTAAATTAAATGGCAACAAAAAGCTCTTAAAGCATCTTGGAGTCTTTTTATTGATTACATTTTCTTGACAGTATAACGGCATTCAAATCTTGGATTCATTAGCGCAAAGCACTTAGTCTGTTGAATTGAAAGCGATGCACGTTCCTTCTTCCTGAGATTTTTAAAACCAATTCCTTAATTAGCTTATGTTTAGAAAGGTGATAAGTCTCTTTAACAGAGTTTTCCCTTGCCAATTCTCTACGCCGAATCCTTGAGTCTTGAGTTAGAATAGAGTTTGGCTATTAACCATTCCCTTGATTCTTTGAAAATAGTTATTCAATATAATCCTGGTGTTTTCAGATATATTCTCTTATCTCCATGACTTTCTTTGGTTATTCGTAAAATTAATTTACATCTGTTTTAATTAGGAGTGATACGAGGGGGACACGGGTGTCCATTGAAATATCTACACTGAATTGGTGCATGGAACGTGGCCTTGAACAAAATATTATGAAATGTACATTGATGTCATTAAGTGGAAAAAGTGATGGAAACCTCAACACCGCGTACAAAATTTACGTCGAAAAAAGAAAATTCGGAATGCGTGAGGTACTTGAGCGTCACCCTCGCCGAAAATTATCTTGGAGAGAGCGCGCTAGGAATGGCTCAACTGGTGAAGGGAATTCGAGGAGTTGTAGGGAAATGTAAGTTGAACGTAAGGGAGTGATTAAGTTTGGATAAGTACTTCGGACCCATCGGAAAACAAGTTGATTAAGGTGATAGACAAGGTGCAAAGGTCCTCTCGTTATAGGGAACGGGACGGTAGTAGACATGAGGGACTCTTCTCTTGCCTCGCGCAACTGGCGATCACAGCAAAAACTCAGCTAAGCAACGAAAAAACTACGGCCGATGAACATAGCTGTGAACCACTAACATCGACCAATAATCCATATAGTTACTGAAGGCTGGTGACCTAGCGCCCCCTGCCAGAAGCCTCTTGGGCGGCTTTCAGGATACGGCATACGTTAGAGAATACAAGGTTCGTATAAAAAGCATCGGTTACAATTTTTCCCTGACTTGTCCGTGCATTGCCGAATTTAGACCGTTGATTAAGTGTGCGAATGATCGCAGATGATATATTGGTATTGATTAGAGTGTGACAGTGCATACACCATTATATCACTGAAAATTTAGCGTTGCGAAAGATTTACGCTAAACTCGTCATCCCGAAGGCCTTTGGATGGACGAACAAGAGCAGAGTCGAGTGTTTGGTTCCGAAGACCTATTGTAACGGTATTACGACGATTCCCCAATCCACTTACAGTCCTGGCACCAGCAGACTATAATCTCCTATTCCCCAAGAAAGTGAAATCCTCCCTTTTTCAAGGAACGCCACCATGGGACCCAAAAGTGCCGTCAAAGAAGCTTGCACGGGTACCCTTATCTGGAATCCGCCTACCGGAAGGGAGCCTCCAAGTCGTGGAAAAGCCGCTCTGGCAAAAGTGTGTCGACGATCTCAAGGGAAGATGTAATTTAAAGAATTTGAGGGCATTGTAGCAGTATATATGAAAGAAATTAATTTTTTAGATTAGTTTCCCGATATTTTTAATACAAATCATGTACCTAACAAAGCACTGCATCATGGTGTATTCGTTAACAAAGTTAGATCGATTGTCAATGATCAGACGTAGTGAATGCGCATTATTCGTGTTATGTCTGATAGTCTAATGACTTGATCGACACAAATTGTGTGCATATGAAAATCTCACTAAAAATATACGCATGCTATTCATATCGTCAACTTAAGTAGGATATTGTGTTCACCTCATCGGTCGTATTTCTCGATGCGAGGAGTATTTAGGGGACATGTGAGACGGGCCGGAATAATCTCCATTCATGCCTTTTTGACGGCGACCTGGAGTGAGGAGGGACTCGCGGGCGGCGAGGGTTTCGGGGCGGAGGGCAAGTGGGGGAGCCGAAGGATTTGTTGCTCTGCCCCGCGAATCCCAACCCCCAAGGCGTATGCATTCCTACGAGAGAAGAGTCTTCTTTCGAATGGCACCGGAAAGAACCCGAGATGATATTCATACCTTTCCATGAGGATGGGAAGGAAGTGGGAACTACGAAATGGAATTTGGGAAAGATGACTCAAGGGAATATTTTATGGCAGTATGGACTTCAAGCGACCGAAATGTGAGAATGGATCAAATAAATAACAGACCGCTCTATTTTTTGGAGTTGATATTCAGATACCATGATAATCTTCGCGAAATATTCACCGGCCAGGACGCAGATGACACCACCCATGATAAATGTAAATATTCCGTAAACAAATCGAATAAAGTTATAAAACCTAGATAAAAAGGCAGAGAGTAATTCTTACGCGAAAAGTATTTTAATATATCAGAAAAATTGATCCTCCCAAAATTATTTCCAATATAAGTTATGAAAAAGGTAATTCATCGAGAAGTAGGTTTTCGTGGCAAAATTACCAATTTTTATGATATTATGTCTTCAAATTATTCTTATTAAGGCTGCTTTCTTGTTTTAATTTATTTTCCGGCGAGATTAGTCTGCCCTGTCCTTTATTTGAAAAATGGCAGACCTTCACCATTTAGCTTTTACGCCGGTGAGTTTTTAATTTAAAAATTATTAATGGTGTACTCTTTATTTCTTTTACACCATTGTGCCTATTTATAAACAATGCATAGTCTCCTGGTATTGCTGCTGCTCCTGGCTATACCTTCTTATAATTCTGCTGCTTAACATATTGTGATCATATTTTATCCACAATTAATTATTTGTATCCACAGGTAGGCTCTGACGTAATAAAAATTTCAGTGACCATCCTTGAATCGGTTTTGGCTTGTCTCGTTCATCGGTTCTTACCTCAGTTTTTTCAGCCACAAAGTATATTGACTAATTACACAGGCCTACAAAAAAAATTTTTTTTGGTGCCGGGAATCTTTGTGATGATTTTAACTATATTTGTAGAGCTGAATCCAAATATGAAATCCATTTTTATTTAACAGCTCTACTTTTTTAGATATGGCACATCTTACAATTAGTTGTTTCAATATTTGATATATTACGGAAAATAATTTTCATAGTTAAATAAATCTTTAAGTATACTAATTTATAACCACTCTGCGGTTTTCCTTTTATTTTCAATAAACTGTCAATAAGTTTTATGTATATTTATATATTGTAGGCCAATGAGATAATTATTAATATAATATTTCCATATCATCATGTAGAAGATTTTTTTACGTAAGTAACAACATATCTATATCTTGAAAACTATAGCTGATAGGAAAAAACTAGTGTCATAATTGGATTCAGAACCCCAATTGTTCTTTAAATCAACATTAAAAGCTCCGGCACCAAAAACACTGTTGGCCTGTGTTATTTTCTCCCAAATGCATTACGTTGCAAAAAAGGAAATATTAACGTCCTACTACAATTTTTAACGGGGATTTCTTTTAAATCATATTCACTTAAACTATGCTATTTAATGTTTCGCTCGCTACTTTCAATAGCAGATATTATTTTTTATTACCTCTCGTGTGTGTAAATTCATTTGGTCAACTAAAACGTATCAGATTATGCCATTTAGATATTTCATAAGTCTTCATTGGTCGCGTCTATTGAACAAACAAAGTCACCTCAATATTTATAAGTAACCAAGATTACGACTACTTCCTGGAGAATCGAGAAGTGGGGAGGGCAATTTGTTTCCTTTATCTTTATGGCCGGTGTGCCGTAGCTTCCGCTTTTTAATGGAGGAAATCAACATAAAAAAGCTGACAATAATATTTCAAGCAAGGCTTTATCAATATTTATGCACGTGGACCGTTCGTTGCCTTACGAGAAAGCAGAATAAGAGCTAATCCTCGGATGAAACAATAAGGTCGTTATATTCTGGATTTTTGGTCGGCCATTATTGTCGTAAAATATTAAATCTTTATGTGCAAGTGCAAAGTTTCTTTCTCATCGTGAAGGAATTCCACAAAGTTAAGCCTCAAACCGTTATGTCTAATTCCGTTGTACGACCAAAAACATTTATTTTTCAGGGTTTTAGGTATGGTGCCTTCAATGGTTTTGATTTTGTTGGGGAGGCGATCGACAGCTAAGGTCATTTGTGCCTCTAGGGATGGATGGGAAAGGAAGGGTGGAGAGAAACCCGGCGTCGTCATTAGCTTACTTTTGTCGAAAGGTGCCAAGGGGTCCGCAGTTTAAAGTCCAATCCGACGGACGTCGTATGGGACCAACTCAAATTGGTCTCCACAAAGGACCTCAAGTAGGGATCGGGTTACCACTTTTGTTACCTCCAGGATTTAAACCAGGGCCTTCGCGGTGGGAAGCCTGTACGTTAACCTCCACACCATCTCGATCCCCGTGCCTTCCATATCTTGGAGATCTTTTATTTTAATTTTTTATTTGTGAAACGTATAAATACTGTATGATCCTAATATTAAACTAATCTTTCCTGAATAACTCAGCGTTACAAATCCATCTCCTGGCCGACTCCTGGAGTACCCTTTGGTCTACTCTTCGGGTGGGTTTCTTCGGTACTTAATTTCTTCAGATCAAGAAGGTTGAGCGTAGGGTACTGATTCTTTAACTTCAGATGATCCAAGAAAGTGTGGTTACAACTTTTTTGGATATAGAATGGAGACTCCCAGGGAAAATATCAATTAATCCTTGCCTCAAATCAATAAGAGGCGATAAAATATTCCACTACGAATTGGTTCATTCCTGAATTGCAGTAAAATTCTTCTTCTCTGACTAGCAGTTTGGTTTATTAGTTTATGTGACATAAATAGTACACGAAGCCTCTAAATTTTCCTTAAAACGAAGCTAGAAATTTAGAGAGTTTGCGGAAAAAGCGATTAAAGCCCACATGCATTGCGTAGTGTAATAACTTTCAGTTTTAAGACCCTACTCCTCTCCCTTGGAAATAGCGTGGACTGCTCAGTAAGTATCTAATTCATCCGCGAGGCATTAATCATTGCCCAAAAATCAGAAATAAAGCCATTTGCACTTAGTTCTAGTATGTGAATCAATATACATATTCACGAGAGCTAATTTAGTGTGTCAGTGGTTACTTCCACTCTAAGAGAAGGTATCTGCCAGGTTAAATATAATATTCATAGCAATTGCTACTTTGTGTGGATCCCTTTAGAAACATGAAAGTTACTGAGGCAGCCATGGCTCCGCCCCGACCGCCGGATTTATTTGTAAAACATCCTCGCATTCGCTCCTTTGCCTGTATGTATCCCCTTTAAGGGCGAATCCCTCTCCTCCACCCCCGTTCCCCTCCCTACCATTGTTGGCGACTTATCTCCTCCTTCTCCCGACATTTCCTCCCCGCATTTCCTTGCTATACTCCATAACGCCTCTCCATTCGAAGAAGGCGGAAAATTCAAGGCACATATGAGATAATTAATGCACCCCTTCATTTTTCATGCTATTTTATACTCAGCCGGGAACGGCTTTCGATTGCCGCTCACTTTGGCTCCTTGCTATTTATTTCTTGCACCTCTACGTACACAGTTGCTAGGTCAGGATCCAGCAGTTCGCCGTCCCTCCTATATGCGTGTTATTCAACTGAGATGAAAATGAACACTGCTCAGTACGACAGGACACTACTATGGTTTATTCACCAGTATTACTTATATCTCTATAAAAATACAATAAACATGTAAATGAATGTGCTTTGCCTTGTCCAGTCTATGTCAGGAAAACAACTAAAGCTAACCAATGGCAATTCGGCGGAATTGCATTATTGTGACGAGAAATGAAAGACAAAATACTTTGGGGGGAAACCATGAAGAAGGAAAAATTACACAAGACTTTGAATTGCGACCTGTAAAAATTTTTGCAACTTCAAAAAATATTAACGAATAATGACAATATTTTGTTAGTTCACAAATGAGCACTGACAAAAAGTACCCACACCGATTTCACAGTCACAACAGGGCATATTAATGCACATATATAATATAATATATATATATATATATTATTAGGTAATCTACCGTTTAAGGTAGGTTTTTGGATACGATTTCTCTCAACAAACCCCTTTCCTCCCCCACCATTTCTAGTACTTCCTCATTTGTTTTCCTTTCGGTCCATTTCACCTTCTCCATTCTTCTCCACACACACATTTCAAAAGCCTCCAATCTACGTCTATCCTCCCGCTTCAGTGACCACGTTTCCGCGCCGTACATAGCTACGCTCCATATCAGAGTTTTTACGAGGCTTGTCTTAACATCCCTACTCAACGTCCCCGTCATCAACTGCCTCCTCCTTGTGGAAGCCTCCTTGCCTAGCGCAATTATTCTCCTTACGTCCCTACCACTTTGACCGTATTAGTCCAAAACACTTCCAAGATATGTAAACTGTTCTACCTGCACTATTCTTTCCCCGCCTATTTTAATATTTAGCTTAGCCTTTTTCTTTCTGGAAAATCGCATAACCTTTGTTATATTAATATTGATTCTCATCCCATATTTATCGCACTGAACCTCCAATTCACTCAGCAATGCTTGAAACCCCTTGGCTGACTGAGCAACTAATGCTTGGTCATCAGCAAACCTAACCGATTTTACGTATTCCCCTCCGACTTTCATTCCTACCTCCAGTTCTTCCCATGCCTCTTTAATCATTTCCTCCACATATACGTTGAACAGCACCGGTGACAATGGGCAAACCTGCCTTACATCTCTTCCTAACACTGCCCATCCGGACTCTCCATTCCCCACTAGTACCTGAGCAGTCTGAGATATGTACAGGTTGCGGATCAGTCTCCTGTCCCTCAATACATTCCTATTTTCTGCAATACACGCATTAATTTTTCCCAATTCACTCTATCAAACGCTTTTTCGAAATCTACAAAACAGGCAAAAACGTCCTGGTTGTATTCTATATTCCTCTTAATTAGTGAACTCATTACTGCATTGGCATCACGCGTACATCTTCCCTTCCTGAACCCAAACTGATCATCCCCTAAGTAATCATTTGCCTTACTCTCTATCCTTTTGTTGATGATCCTGAGAATAACTTTAGCTACGTGGGATATCAAACTTATTGTTCTGTAATCCTCACATGATATAGACTTTGCCTTTTTTGGAATAGGAACTAACACCGATCTCACAAAATCTTCCGGCCAGATTCCTTCTTCATAGATACTACGAATCAGTCCACATAGGGCCTTCTTCCCGCATTTTCCTAAACATTTCAACAGTTCTACAGGTATGTTGTCCACACCCACGGCCTTATTTGCTTTCATCTCCTTTAATGCCCTTTCTATTTCATCGTCGAGTATGCCTGGACTTAAGCTATCTTCTTCTACGTCATGTTCCTTTTCTATGTCTAACCTTGTCGGCCTAAGTTCTTTACCATACAGTGTTCTATATATTCTTTCCATCTCTCTTGGATTTTTCATGGTTCAACTATTATCTTACCCAACATATCTTTGACTGTTAGCACAGATCTTGCCTTCTTACTTCCCGATAATAACTTAACCTTGCTGTATAGAGCTCCAATTACACCCTTCTTCTGTAAACTTTCCATATCCTCGCATTGTGTTTTCCACCATTCTTCTTTTGCTTTATTTGTGGCCCTTCTCAATTTATTGTTTAACTCTTTGTACTTCATTTTGCCTAACTCTGTGTGTACATTCTTCCATCTTCTTCTCTCATCCATCTTTGCAATCATCTCATCCGTGACCCATGGTTTCCTTATTCTTTTCCCGTTAATGGTTCCTAAAGTGTCTTTTGCTTCTTCCGATATCCCTTGCTTGATAAATTCCCATTTTTCTTCGATTGTACTCAGTTCTTTACCGTCATCCATTACTTTCTCTACAGCCTGCTGATACTCCTTCCTCGTTAATCCATTTAATGCTTCTACGTTCCATTTCCTAACCCGCCGCCCTTGCCTTATCTTCTTGAAACGGTCATTGCATTTCATAACAACTAAATTGTGGTCAGAGTCCGCATCCGCTCCTGGGAAACTGTGCGAATTTATCACACTGTTCCTAAACCTGTGCCTAACCATTATATAATCTAACTGATACCATTCGGAGTCGCCTGGCATTTTCCATGTATACCTTCGCCTTTTGTGATGTCTAAACCATGTGTTGGTGATGACTAACCCCTGTCTCCTGCAGAATTCAATCGCTTTCTCCCCGCGTTCATTCCTCGTGCCTAACCCATAGTCCCCCACCTCACCACCCTCTCTTCCTTCCCCTACCGTCGCATTCCAATCCCCCATCACTATCAAATGTTTCCCCACAGGAACACTCGCGATGATATCCTCTAACTCATCATACATCCTATCGACTTCTTCCTCCTTGTGGTTGCTCGGTGGCATGTATACCTGAACAATGACCAAGTTCGTCGGCTCTGCTTTAATCTCTACGAGTAAAATTCTATCTGTCGCTTGCTCTATGTTGACTACGCTTCTTCCTACCTCTTCATTTAATATTATGGTAACCCCTCGTTGGCTCTCGTCCTCGCCGCTGTATATTATTCTATAATTGTCACTCCAGTAATCCCCGCTATCCTTCCATCTCACCTCGCAGATACCTAAAACATCAATATTACCTCTTCCATCTCTCGCTTAATATTTTCTAATTTTCCTGTCCTCAACATTGTCCTGACGTTCCATGTTCCTATTCTAACTACATTCTTCTTCTTCTGCGTCTTCTGTCCTGCTGCTGTTATTTCTTCCTTGCAAGGGTTTCGTGGGATGACGACCGCGGAAGCCTGCCTCCCCCGCTGCCGGGCACGACACACGGCCCCTTGGGCCGAGTCCCGCAGTTGCCAGGACTCAATTTCTGTTTTGCGTCCATCATTATTTTCTTGGGAATGATAATTGAGGTGGTTTCCCGTTGCCTTCCTCAATAGTGTTTTTAACGTGACACCATCACTTAATGGCCACCCCACTGGGGTCAGACGCCATTGCAGCCGCCTCACTGAGGAACAGACGCAGACGGAACCCACATTTCCAAACCCTCCAATCTACGTCTATCCTCCTGATTCAGTGACCACGTTTCCGCGCCGTACATAGCTACGCTCCATATCAGAGTTTTTACGAGTCTTGTCTTAACATCCGTACTCAACGTCCCCGTCATCAACTCCCTCCTCTTTGAGAAAGCATCCGTGCGTAGCGCAATTCTTCTCCTTACGTCCCTACTACTTTGACTGTATTGGTCCAAAACATTTCCGAGATACGTAAACTGTACTACCTGCTCTATTTTTTACCCTCCTATTTTAATGTTTAGCTTAGCCCTTTTCTTTCTGGAAAATCACGTTCCTAAACATGTGCCAAACCAGGATATAATCTAACTGATAATGTTCTGAGTACCCTGGTATTTTACATAGATACATACGCCTTTTGTGGTGTCTAAACCATGTTTTCGTGATGACTAGCTCCTGTCTCCGGCAGAATTCAATTGCTTTCTTTCTGCTTTCATTCCTCGTGCCTAAACCGTAGACCCCCACCTCATCACCATCTCTTCCTTCACCTATAGTCTTATTCCAATCCCCTATTACAATCAAATTTTTCCCTGCAGGAAAACAGGAGATTATATCCTCCAACTTATCGTATATACTCTCGACTTCTTTCTCCTAGTGGATGCTCGGTGGCTACATGCCTGAACAATGACCAAATGCATCGGTTCTCATTTTAATTCTACAAGTAATATTCTATTATTTTCTTGTTCTGTGTTGACAACGCTTCTTCCTACCCATTTATATTATATTACGGCAACCCTTCGCTGGATTTCGTCCTTGCCGCTGCATATTATGCTATAATTATCACTCCAGTAATCCACGCTATCCGTCCACCTCACCTCGCATAGACCCAAAACATCTATATTACCTCTTTCCATCTCTTGTTTAATATTGTTTAATTTGCCTGTCCTCAGCACGGTCCTGACGTTCCATGTTCCTATGACAACTTTCGTCTTCTGTCTTGCTGCTGTTATTTTTCCCCTGCAGGGGTTTCGTGGGATGACGACTGCGGAAGCCTTCCCTCCCCGCTACCGGGCACGACACACCGCCGCTTGGGCCGTGTCCCGCAGTTTCCAGGACTGTTTTTCACTTGTGTCCATCATTGTGCTTGCAAATATATTTCAGGTGGTTTCCCGTTGCCTTCCTCAATAGTGTTTTTAACGTGACACCAACACTCAATGGCCGCCCCACAGGGGTCAGACTCCTTTGCAACCGCCTCTCTTGAGGAACATATGCTGCGTTGACTACCTTTCGTCTTGCTCCTAGCCTTCGACCTATCTGGCATGGGTGACCCTACCAGGAACAATTATTATTACTCCCGCCAGCACAGCTCTAGGTTTCATGGGAACCCACAACTCTCCCACCACGTCAAGGTTGTAGTCCAATACATACGAGTATAACGTTCAATCATATGTGGTTAATCTCAGAAAATATTTATTTCAAATGCACTTGAAGTATTATGGTTTTCTAGGGGGTAGAGAGTTGGGCTACTGACCGGAGGGTCCCGGGTTCCATTCCAGGGCAAGGTACTGAGCATCTTCTGCTTCACCTATGCTATGTAATTTTTTGGGAACCAGATCTTCCTGGGAAACCATAACCGGCACAGGGAATGGAATTGGCCCTCCTACACTGATTTGGCGATTTCACACGCTGTATTGGGCTTAGTACTGGGTGAACTCTACCATCACGTGCCAAACCGATTTTTGGGTTGAATACTGTTTTTATGGTTATGGTACTCAAATCATAGAAATAACCATTAACGAAAGGGGACTAATGTGTCAAAAAAGTCATACTAGAAACCTAACGCTTAATCTGTAAAATCATATTAACATAGGAAGTCCTGAGTTTTAGGGCAAAGATCATGTAATATTTTAATAAAGCGATGAAGAAACAGTGGGGATGATGCGAGGATAAGTGTAGCCCTTTAATCCAGTTCACAATTCACCTGCTTTACACAAAGAGTGGTATACACTGAAGCATCTCAATGATGTTCAGTGGTATTCCAACGTACCCTGGTGCATGTTACGCCGGTAGCTAGCGGTTTACTATTAGTATGAAGTTAAAAGATAGGATAAATGGCCAGTCGTTTCATTCCGCCATCCCTTGCGATTGAAAACACACGAGGCTATTGTCTTAATGATTTTCCCCCAGACAAGCGAGCCACCCGCGTACACCGTTGCAGCTCGTGCAGGGGCAATTTCGAAACCCATCCCGTCGCGGCAGAAAGGAAGCCGGCGGCGGTGGACCGAGGTCAATCATTAAAATCAGAAATCAGGCGGTTCTTAAAATCCTTACTTAAATATGACCGAAGAGCTTGTAGTGGTCCGCCTCGGTCGTCAACTTCTTCATCGATAAATTCACTCAAATAACACAAATACATAAATAAGCTCAAATAAACACAATTAAAATTTGAATTTTACCAAATTAAGTATTTGCTGCGAGTGAAGTCAAAGGAAAAGCAAAATGAATCTTCGATTTAGTATTCGTCCGATTTGACCGTACAACATCGATGCATTGCCATTAAGGATTCGATGCTCAATTTGCATATCAATATTGAATGACCCGCCAGCGTTGTCTCTGATTATCTTAACAAATATTCTTTAAGCCTCAGCTTTCATTTTTCCTTTTAGGAATTGAACCGAAACACACGATTCTGTTTCCAATTGGTGAAGATATCGCGTGTTCGAATCTCTCCGAAGGCTTCCAGCCGTATCGGCCCTCCCTGGCTCATGCCTGGTTATCCGCGTTATAGGCTTCCCTTTAATTATTCATTAGATTTGCTCTCTTCCAGCCCGGAGGTGTGTGAGTGACGGATGTTGCGGGGGCAGAGCCGGAAGTTGGCCGCAAAGTGAGGAGGGAAGGCCTTGGGGGCGAGATGAATGAGGAGCGGAGAATTAGGTTGCCCGAGCACCCGCTCGAGTTGCACAGGAGGGTGCGGGGTGGGGTGCAGTGGTGCCACCGTGATGGATGACCAAACAAAGAGATGAAAAATGCATGCACTGCGAAGGGACTAACTCGATTCGCTCGCCCGCGCTTGCACACATGCAATTGCCCGCAGTTGGGCCGAGGACTGCGAGGAAGGAGATCGGACGGGTCCAAGGGGAATGCGAAGGCAATGCGAGGTGACGAGAAGAAGGGTCAAATATTGGGAACAAATCATAATATTCATCTCAAGGAAATGTGGTTTAATATTTCTGAGCAAAGTTATAACTTGTAATCAATGTATAATGAGGAATAAATTGAAGCTATCATTCTTTAAGAGAATGTAATTACTTCAGATGATCTGACATTGCATGAAATAATGTATGTATCCATCTTGCCATTTTTTGTTTTCACATTCCTTTCAGTGTCTCGGAAGCATTTTATATCCTGTTTTTTCATGGAATGGGTATCGATCGGTATAATTTAATTTTTATCAAATAAAAATAATTTTTACATTGATTACTGCATTTCATAAATTTCAGACCAATGAAATATTCAGTTTATAATAAATCATGGTGGTGCTCTCTGTTTCCTTTGTTGTTTGTCTCATAGCCATATTGTACAGCCTGATGACGTGAAACTGATGCAATCCTCAAATTGCAAATGTTAGTGTCTACCAACCCCTCAATAGCCATCGATTCACCTAGGCAATATGTATTATTGTATTTACAGTAAAAGATAAAAACTCCAACTTGAACATTTTGATATGAACATTTCCTTTGATTGAATTTGATTGATTTGAAAATTGGTATTCATCGTTAGCATGTTATCATTTTATATAAAGGTAAAAGGTCTCTTATGGGATTTTGTCTGGGAGCCCCTTGAAATACGGAGGGAACAAGCGAGACTTAAACTTTTAGAAAGATTCAGAACCAGCGAGTTAAACTATGACACAAAAGGAATAATAATGGCCCCACATTACTTAGGTAGATCAGACCACAAAGATAAAGTAAGGGAGATAGATTCCAATAGAGATAAATTCAAATACTCATTCTTCCCCAGAACAATCGGAAATCATAATAGTAAGAAACCGAAGTCCCGTTAGAAATATTAAAAACATTTAATTTGCAAGTCGGAAAAAAATTAAAAATCGCAAAGATATTTGGTTTAAATGTAGGTGTATGTGTACGTTTGTTGGTAGTTTGTGTGTTTGCATGTGTGTGTGGTGAAAGGGTTCTTGCACGAAGGTATACCATGTTTGGTTTGTGGATTGTATAAATTTTTGGCTTTTTCAAGCTGTTTTTTTCTGAATTGCGGATGGTGCCCTAACACCTCCGCCACACACCCATGCGGCGGCTTGCGGGGTATTAGGTAGATGTAGGTGTATCATCAATGCTAATTCGCTAATGTTTCTCGATACATACTTATTATATGATATAACGCCTCTGACTTTTGTTATTAATTGGTACAGGATGTATTCATGAATCAGATATTCTAAAGAATGAGTTAAACAGTGATTTGTAACGCTGTGAATCTTTACTTTCGTGAAAGTAACTTCTCTAATACATCTCTCGTCACTATTACAGTTGTTTGTGAGCGTTCTAACTCAAGTGTATTTCAAAGATTCATCAGGTGAAACATTAATTACAATCGTATATTATTCTTTTTTAAGGATTCAAAATTAGAATTTCCATTGTCAACTCTAAATTAGGTCATCATTAGTTTCTGTTTTCAACGTCAATTGAGTATAAAGAGGGACCACCGAAATACTACGTCTCTGCCACGGTATCAGTTCCAGCTCCAATCCCAAACCCCCACACATGATGTCAATTACGATCACCGGTGTTGTTTTTCGGTATTATGGAATTAATATGGTGTCCAAATTTAATTAAAAATAGGCAAATTTTCAATAACTATCTGTTGAAATGTAATCTAACATCGATGTTGTTTAATTGTTATCTGATTTCCTTGGGAATATTATTTTCCTACAACCGTCATTGAGCTTGGCAAAATTTTTTTTAACAAGTGTTGATACTTACTAGGCTAGAGAGTACACCACTGATAATGTCTGAATACTTTCATTAAAGAAGTTACCTGGATGGATTACGTCATTAGCAAGTGCATATAAAAATCAGAGTTAAAGACAATTTTACACACATTTTATTAATCATATACGTTTTGTTTGCTTAATATGTGGCCCTCCTCAAGAATTCAAACATTGCTCCATGAATAAGCACTATGGGCGAGTAAAAATTATGCATCTTAAATGGCATTCTTTATCCCCCAGGGGTTCTCATATTCACTTATTTAAAGACTCAAAAACAACAAAAACCGCAGATGCGGACTGAAATCCAAACGTAAAACTGCCTGTTAAAAATTCACTCGGCGGGAGAAGGTGCACGGCTACGAGTTCTGGAACAATACTTTAATTCCTTTCGTGTTGGAGTTCGTTTCTGTAGTTTAACATTTTTATGCAACTCGAATCATTGCATCTTAAGTTTAGGCGTTTACATTCGCCATTTATACATGGCAAGGGAATCCAGTAACTAGCGCGTTTTCCTTCGCGAATTTCTATTTTAAAATCAGAAAAGTGTCATATGAATGAAATGTGAGTGAAATTATGGCAGGTGTACGTTTTCTGAAATGGTGTGTGAAACGAATTTGAAAACTGTTGAATTATAAAAAGAATAATCCAAATGTAAGCTCCCGGCAAGGGAAGTTCCCAACATTTTTGCTTTCATCCGGTGAGAGAAGACAATTTTCTTGGCCAAGGCGAATAATTTTTACACGTTGGAAGTGTTTCATTGGAAAGCTCGTTTAGCGGATGACTCCATTAAATTTACTGTCCCGGCTTCTTCACAGTTTCTTGGAATTATCTTGGTGTTTACCGTATGAGTGTGTGGCTTGGGCTGCCATTTCTGAAGTGTAGGAATGAGCTGTTAGCATCACTGACCTAACAGAAATTCGATACACAGTCATCATATATTTGTTCACGCTCAGGAAACATGCCAACTAAGTTTGGTATAAATTCTGCAGCAACATACTTGATCTGAGGTTCACACAAAGGATGACAGAGATATGTCCTCTGAGGACTTCCGACGGAGAAAGCTCTGAAATATTCACTGTAACATTATTATGTGGCGAACTGTTACGAAGCCCGTCGGAGATGCTGCGGGATATTAATTAAACCTGGGCAGATAAAATGAGCAAAAGGGAGAGAGCGAGGGGATTAGAAGTTGAAGATGGTTACGGGAGAAAATTGCAATAGTGTAAGAGAGACGATGGGAAGAGGAGGTGTGCGAGTGGGATGCGGGTGAGTAGTCGGATGGGTGCCATGGGAACGAATGAGTCGTAAATTTGTGTTGAGGAAGGGAGATGACGTAGCAATGGTGCACAGTGGCAGTCCTATTCGGTGAATTCAATTTTTGGAGAGTGAACCGAATAGAATGTGTCGCGGCGAAATGGTCGAAGCAGATATCGAGGCTTGACTGAGGGGAGCGGGGTTTGTGCCAAGAAGGTCGCAGCCCAACATGGGCGTGAGTAGAGAGCGGATGTGGGTTGGTAAACCAGCGGAGATTACCATGAAAATTCATGAGTAGGAAATTTTTAAGAATTAAATTGGATTCCAAAGTTTCTGGTGAAAGTTTTAATTTCCTCTTCTGTTTACGCCATCCACCTTTTCTTACTCATGTGTGGGAGCCCGAAAGCGGAGAAGGTAAGAGGAAACGACTGGCTGAGAAGAATGGGGGGGCGGATCATTTCTCCCGCCCATCCGAAATTAAGGTTTCGGCGACCAAGAAGGCAATTGCACCCAAGTTGCTCTTCCCTGGGCCATTCCCCCTTTCCTCTTCCTTGCATTGTGTTGTGTGGTGAGGAGGGGAAGAATGGGAAAGGACGGAAAGTCTCCCAAGCATGGCGCACGGAGGAATCTAATCATAGTGGGTGAATCAAGTCGACTTGCAACACTCGAAATGCTATACTAACTACTATTTAAAAAAATGGGACTGCGTCATATTTCAAGGTGTACATCAACGTACGACCACGCATGCTAGTTCTTCGGTATCAATTGGAAAATTTCAAAAATAGGACAATAATAAGTTTCAGAACGTTGGCTATCACTGTTGCTGACAGACTTACCGACAAAAAAACTTGAGTAACGATACTGTAGTTTCTGTTGACTCTGTATAGTTGGTAGGCCACACAAAAGAGCAATGGTTTGCAATATACACACTAATAGAATCGGAGTCCCCTATCTTTCTGGCTGAGTTCCATTAATGATGAACACTGTCACACATTGAACACTCTCATTTAATATATTGTTGAAATCGAGGCTGTACCGCATGTTACAAGAAGTATACTGTACACATGCAGACGCCAGGTATAAATCAGTGAAATATATGTTACTCAATATAATAATGTTTAAGGCTCTTTAAAATCACTTTTTTGCCTTAGCGAATCAACTATTGATAATTAGTGGTGGCGCAAGGACTTTACTGGATTATCCCTAGCACTGAATTTCTACGTATGGGAGAGATTGACGATAATAATCGTGCAAGCATCTAACTTATATTATCAAATAGATAGAGAAAAGTTTCTTTGACAATGATAATGATACACTTTTCAAAAAAAACTAATTGTTATAGCACGTGATGACATTAGAGTATTTATTGAATAAAGCACAAGTTTTTGTTTTTTATTGATTTTTTTATTTTATTACATAAGAATATTCGGTAGAATACAAATTATTAGAATACAAATATTTTGAATTTCTCCGCATGAGGCCTGCATTGCCTTATCGCCGCATTGTGTTCTCTCCAATTTGGTATGCGTTGGCCTTTTCGGGTTCCTTCATCGCCAATTTCACACAAATCATTTCAAGAGCATCCTTTTGTAACTATTATTAACAAATGTTTACGGTATTGTTAGCTCCGCTTTCGTTTGTTTTTAAATTTCCTCTTCCATCCCTTGTCCCTCTCTGTGGGGGAGCCCTCGCGCTACCTGCAGCGTTTGGTCAGATACCCTAACTGTGTCCTTGGGAAGGTGAGCGTTTTATGTTGTATGTTCTGGTGGAAGTGGAATTTCGCCTTCCTACTTTTCAAATTCTAGCTTGCATGATATTGGATAAATTTCTTACAGCATCCTACGGTGCAATTATTTGTTAAATGATAGCATATGTAATTGCATGCCTGTAGAAGGAAAGGAGGTACATATGTATTTGCATGCATGAAAAATGATAAGACTTTTGCATGAATGTATGCACCACTGTGGGTATGGGTTTGTATGCATGTGTTGGTTTTGAATGCGGTTTTTTCTCTTTTACGGGTGGTGGCCTAACACCCCTCGCCACTAGCTCTTGCAGTGGCTTGCGGGTTTTTATGTAGATGTAGAAGAACAAATATGCTTGGTGTAGCGAGGATAGGCTATTTAAATATTTTATTACTCAAATAAGAGTTTTTCCCTATTGGTCAAATTTTAAAAGTAATGTTAAACATTTACCGCAAATTTTTACTCTTTTTGCTCAGTAAAAATTTTTCTTTGCCAATCCGTTTCAAAAATAGAGTGAGCATTACGTTTCAGATGTATTCAATGGAAAGAAGTGCTAGGATATTCAATGAAAATATTCCTTGTAATGGTATGACCTTAGAAAATTCTCACTTACACGGTTCGTCCGGAAAATAAGTGTAATAAGCTCATTGTCTCTTTTGAAAAAAGGGGAGTCGTCCACTACGAATTTGTACCTGAACGACAAACTGTAAATGCTGCATTTTACGTCCAAGTGCTCGACAGGCTTCCAAAACGAGTCGCCCGCGCCCGGCCAGCGATCAAAAACATCTGGCGGCTGCATCACGGCAATGCGCCGTCTCACACCGCGCTTGTCGTGTCGGACTTCTTGGCCAAGCACGGCGTGGCAACGCTGCCGCACCCGCCCTACCGCCCGGACTTGGCACCACCGGACTTCTTTCTGTTCCCGAAGATAAAGAGGAGTTTGAAAGGAACGCGATACGGGACCTTGGACGCCGTCAAAGAGGCCGTGACGACGTGTCTTCGAGAGGTTCCCGATGATGCCTTCGCGGGAGCGTTTCAGGAATGGGAACGCCGCTGGAACAAGTGTATCGACTCATAAGGGTCCTATTTTGAGGAATATTAGCTTAAGATATGTAAAAGTGTAATACATTTTTTTTCCTGAGCTCAGTACACTTATTTTCCGGACGAACCCTGTACCTACCTATGAACTGATATGGGGTAAGTTATACTTGTAAAAAAAGAAACAAGTGGTCCATTCTAAAAAAGTAATGAATTATGAGTATATTTTCAATCATGTGGGATATTTTATCTCAAATTAACGAGAAACAGGGCAGGTACGTAGGAAACTTGTCAATAATTGGATTTCATGAATTCTTGAATCATAACTGTGAATTTAAATAGTATCTTTAATGATTTTAAGATTGCATGGTAATAGTATCTGAATGGTGCGAATGTTCCTTTTGATCTACGTGTAATTATATGATAAGGCATTGAGAATGCTACCATAGGTAGCTGAAACATTGGTCTACTTTAACCATGAAGACATTCATTAAGACGTGTAAAATGGTAAAAAGAGGATTAAGTAAAAACCTTTTCTCTTCCGCCTCTCATATGTCACCCACGTGGCGTTCCACCTCTCCTCCATCTTTACCCTTTTTTCCACTACCCTCCCCTTACTGGCTTTTCAGCATATATAGTAGACAATGAGAAATGACTGTTACCAGAAGATGATGTAGTTACATCGAAACCGGTCGTATTAATAAAAAAATGTTATCTTGTGGAAAATTGCCAATTTTAATTAATCATGATATTTCACCATATCACGCCTGAAACGCCTCTTTTTATAGTTGAACCAAAGATAAAAATATCATAGTAGAAGCAATGGGTCAAAGAGTGTTTCTCTCCCCTTTTGAAACTCAACAAAATTGGACTGAGAAAAAAAGTGATATTGTTTTTTAAAATAATAAATGAAGAAAGTAACTGATATTTCGAGAGCCTAATGAATACGTTCTTCAGAGATTATGTTAAGAGAGATGTCAACATCAGGTTTTGATCAGAGTAATAAGTAAACTTCACTCCTGGTCACAATAGTTTAGGGAAAGAGTAATGACTGAAAGCAAATGTAAACAGAGAGCCCACGAACGAGAGCCAAAGTAGAATTTTGGGAATTGGGAGAAAAATCGGTGCAAGGGACATGAAGTAATTGAGGAGGAACACGAGGTTCACCGCCGAGAAACGAACACAGGCTGGGGGTCTCATCGCAATGGTTATACTTTTCGCTGCATTCTTTTAAAAAGGATTCGAAGTTGAAAGTTGGAGTTTTCTTTGAGAGACGACAGTTCCAAGCAGAGGAAAAAAGGTGACAATGACGGGGAAAAAAAGATGGAATGAAGTTTTGGTGGAAAGAACGAACGGTCGAGATTTTTTGCGGGTTTCTTTTCGCTTGAGAGGCGGCCAGTGTATTAGGGTCGTTAACTCCTTCCCTGGAATAGCGAGAACAGTAGGTGGCGGAGGGAGGAGGCACTTAAAAGGGGAGGATATCTCCCTCGAGGGCTTCATTTTCTTCTCGGTTATGGGAGCAATAATAACAAATATTAATGACTGCGACGGTTAAGGCGAGGGGGTGAAGCGTGCGGGGGGGTTGAACAAATCCCATTTATTACGATACCGTGGGCCCGATTGCTCTTCAGCTAAGTATAATTACAACATAAATATTAATCGGTAGAAGGTATTACTACCTCTAAGGTGGACATTCAAGAAGAAAAATTGAAATTATTTAAAGAAGTATGCTCTCAAATGAAACTATTATTCCTCTCGAGATCATTTTTGCAAGGAAAAAGTAAAATAAAAGAGAAATATGGCCAATATTTAATCATGAATACCCATCAGCTGATTTTTACGTATTTTGCGAACATGGGTTCTTCCGACGTCGTCCTCAGCAGTTAAAGTGATCGATCGGTTTGGGGTTCTAATCCTTTCCTTTCGGGGTAAAACAATCAGCGGGGGGACTCTTTATGTCGTCCAAATCCACCAGACATTCCTCCTTATGTCTTGGGCCACATCTATCCAACGCTAGGCAAGGCGCCGTAAGGGCGCGTGGCGGGGGGTGGTAGGGCACCACCCGCAATTAAGAAAAAACGCATCCAAAAGCCGCAAATTTGTACAGTCCACAGACTAAACATGGAAAACATTCATGCAAAAACCCTTACATCCCACACACTTGCAAACACACAAACAACCAACTAACGCACAGACATGCACCTTCAGATACACCTACTAACTTTGCAATGTTTAATTTTTTTCCGACTTGTAAATTAAATGTTTTTAATATTTATAGAGCGACTTTGATTTCTTAATACGAGAGTCATCCGGAAAGTAGTACCCGTTCGTGAAATAAAGACACAAAAGGAAATATTAACAAACATAAAAAATTTTATTTGAAAGAGGATACTTTAAACTACTTCTCAACATAATCTCCAAGCAAATTAAGGCATTTGTCATAACGTTTCTGTATTCCTGCTGCATAGTCCTTCGCCGCCAGCTCATTGAGATACAGGGTCACTCCTCCTTTAAGTTCTTCATCGCTGTCAAATATTTTTCCTGCCAAAAAGTCTTTAAGATTTGTAAAGAGATGAAAATCTGAAGGGGCCAAGTCCGGGCTATACGGTGGATGGTCGAAAGTTTCCCATTTGAATTGCTGCAAAAGTTTTTGTGTTATCCCAGCTGCATGAGGCCTGGCATTGTCATGAACGAGAATGACACCAGTAGACAATAGACCTCGCCGCCGATTTTGTATTGCCCGCCGTAATTTATTTAATGTTTCACAATACGCATTGGCATTAATAGTGTCTCCACGGGCCATAAAATCAATAAGTAATACACCTCGTCGATCCCAGAAAATGGTTGCCATGAGTTTCCTGGTGGACAGAACTGTCTTGAATTTTTTTGGTTTGTTTGGTGAACACCAAACAAACCAATGGTGTTTGGATGCCACTCCATTGACTGTCGTTTACTCTCAGGTGATGCATAACAAACCCATGTTTCGTCACCAGTAATTATGCGAGTCAAGAAAGAGTCTCCTTCATCAGAATAACGTCCCAAAAACGTCAGTGCTGCAGCCATACGCTTGGTTTTGTGCTCATCTGTAAGCATGCGAGGGACCCATCTTGCACAAATTTTTGCATTATGCAGATGGTGTTTAACAATTTCATGAACAATTGTTCGAGAAACATTGGGAAAATGCTCACAGATGTCATCAATTTTGATCGTTCCTCACGAATTCGTCAACTGAGCTCACCAGTTGGTCTGTAATGACAGACGGTCTCCCCGAACGCTCATCGTCGTGTGTGTTCCCCCTCCCCATGTTGAAGTTGCGACACCACCGCCGAACAGACGACTCGTCCATTACATTGTCTCCATACACCTCCTTTAATTGGCGATGAATATCACATGGGCGAACGTTTCTTACATTGAGGAATTTAATCACTGCCCTCACTTCACAACTGGCGGCGTTCTCAATTTTTTTAAACATTGTAAACAATCACAGAAACAACACAGGCAATGCTAGCGTCACGCAACTTGGCTCAGAGAAGGCAGACAAGCCACTGAAGCTATCTGACCTCGTCCAGCGGCTACTCGCGTCGTCAGCACTTCATGCGGCACGAACGGGTACTACTTTCCGGACGACCCTCGTATTATGATTTATGATTGTTCCGGGAAAGAATGAGCATTTGAATCTATCTGTATTGGAAATGTTTCTCCATTATTTCACCTTTGCTGTCTGATCTACCTAAGTAGTGTGGGGCCTTTATAATTTCTTTAGCATTTAGGGCTAAAGGGCGCCCTAATGCTAATGCTTCGAATGCTTGCACCGGAAAATCAGGTGATAAAATGAGGCATTGAGTTAAATAACTATATACCTATATAACTATAAACCTATAAAACATTTAGTGTTTCAAGCGGAAAAACCTAATCCAATGCAATATTCGGGTCCGAATTCAATGCAATCCAATGTTCGGGTGCGTAATAAATACTTCTCGTTTCATAATGTAATTATGATTTAAATGCACTTGGTTACCGCATGTATGATGTAATTGGCTTCAGACTTTTGATTTTTACGGGAAGTGTTACTAATTATGAAGAGTACTGAGAGACTTGCCGGAGCGGTATTTCGGTGAGGGGAAGTGGGCACGTCACACGGAAACAGTCCGGACGCTAAGTCTCCATTAATCGGTCAGAACATCTTCCGCATTGGCGTCGGCCATGCCTCAAAGAAACCCGCGAATGGATTAGAAGAAAAGAAATTCCTGATTTCACAGCACTCAAGAGACATATAAAACGTTTTTAATCTCTCTTAAATAAGGCTTTTTGTTAATCACCGCTCCGTTTACTAATAGCAATACGAGCATCCCCAAAAATCATTCGCGAACGCATTAAAAGGAATGTATTCCGGATTTCACTGGTCTCAGGACGTAAACAAATGGTTTGCAATCCTATAAAAAAGAAGACATTTTTTAATTATCACTCTCACTATGCATAGCATTGCAGTTCACATTGAGATCAATACGCAACAGCAGCGCAAAATAATATGTTTTGAATTTGATTACCTGGTTTTATTTACTGCTCCACGATCGTAATACATGTCTACATTGCTCCGACTTTTGTCAGCGACGATTAAAATTAAGGTGGAGTAATTGGAACTGAAACTGTGAAGGAGGCATTGGAAAACGTGCAATGAACTTATTATTGTAATGTCTGGATTAGAAGTTTGCTATTTGAACTCTAGACTGCAGGACTAATAATGTCAGGTTCATAGGTGCCCTCAAGCGTAGCTGAATATCCAGAATATGTGTGTGGCCAAAGAGAAAAGGGGCCACTGCGTCTATTGTGTCTGGGTAAGTAAGTGTAAAATCACTTGCAATAAGACATACAACTAATGATAATTCACTGGACTTGGAATCCTTGCCTAAGTGTTTAATTGCAAGTTCCTTAAATCATCTTACTTCTTACAATGAGACGCAAAGTCGTCAGGGTGAACTCAATCAATTATATTTTAAGTCACATATTATGAAGCATTTGGAAAAATATTAAAATGACCAAAATTAAAATAAGGTGCTACAAAACATATTATACATTAAGATTTTGAAAGATATAAAATAGTTATTTAAATTGTCAATTCATTTTTCATATCTTATTTGATTTCTGTGTAAATAGGTCACTCTATATTTTGTAAGGACTCAGATGAGTATTGATCAGGCGACGCAATCAGGTATAGAATATATATTTTTTTAAAGAATACCAAGGTTAATTATTCAGTGATCATGAATTTTCACAAAACAGAGCCTAAAACCATTGAATTCAAATAACTCCACAATGTGCATTGCATTCGCCATTTTGTGTTCGTGGTTAAAGTTTTGTATAAGTTTGACAATCGCGAAAGCAATTCATGCTGGTAAACTTTATCAATTTTTTACTGATGAAAATGAAAATATATTAAGCCCGCAACAAAGCTTAGATTTTATACATGTGATAAATGGAACGTAATCTTCAAACAAAGGCAGGAAATGATTAAATTTAAATTAACTAAAACAATTTCTTATCAAAGAAATTATAATAAGATCTTTTATTTAATTAAAAATATTTATTACCGACCAGTTTTCAATATAATACATCATGTAGCACATTTTATAGTCACAGAACGAGCACAAGGGCCATTCTATACACACTGGTATCCGGAAGGAGGACAGTGGGCAGGACGAAGGGAGGGACGGGGAGTGTGGCGGGAGCAGGTACGAGAGTGGGTTGAGGGAGGGAATCGCGAGGGAATGAGAAAAGTGGAAAGTTCAGAGTTAAACGGAGGCTCAAAAATAAAGTCCCTGGAGGCGCGGCGTTCCGCACCGGACACACCTTGAGTGGCTTTTGCAGCGACACCTGCACACCTTATCACGCCCTACTTTATGATTATTTACTAGTGACAAGACAAAGTTTATTATATAAATTTGAAAGGTAAATTGTAAAACTAACTTTCTACATGGTCGCCATTCAAACTAAGGCATTTATAACAATGATACAGAAGCTTATCAATTCCGTCTCTGAATAAATCTGTCGCCTACCGTCAGTTCATCAGTTACAAGGCTAAGACGATTACTAGTTCCTCGTCGTGATCATTGGTGCGCCATTTAAAAACTGAATGCATCACTGCCTCACTCCGCATTCGCTCATTATTCCTTCTCCGTACAATTCACAAAATTGTCTATGAGTTTCAATTGGCTTGAGACTTCATGCCAGTGAAAACATAATCACCGATCTTACTTCAAAACTCGTGGGATTTCATATTGCAGCGCACATTTCAACAGTTCGCAATGTAAGCAACGTATAGAGGAACCGCAGTCTGCACACACTACAACATCAGGATCAGGATCAAGTGCACTGAGTGTGGGAAAGTTTAGATACCAATGATGGTGGCTCTAGCCCTATCCACTGTGGCCACTCTAGGCCGAAACCTAAGTTACTTACTTCACAGCTCTCGTATTTCCAACGCATTGGCATTTTCAGGTCTCACCACCAATCACTATCTATTCTTTTTTTTTTATTTCTATTGGATTATAAGATCTTATCGTGCACCAGTGATACTCCTCTGTGGCCTGCAATATGCTACCTAGTTAACTGGACAATTGCAAAAGTAAATGAAAAAATATTTACAAGCACCTGAAATGAAATTTTTAAGGTATGCTTGCTATAGACGAATGGACGAAAAATAAACAATACGAGAACACGCAAATATATGGAGAGAACCTCTAGGAAGGAATAAAATGAATCAAAAGATGACTTCTTTAGAACACCTATGATGTTGATGTAGACAGGAAAAGATATTTTTTAGGGATAATTCGGAATATTTTCTTACGTGAAAGGCCTCTTTGACCAGCGAATGTATGCCTTTATTGTTGGTTTTTATAATTAATGTTCCAAAAATTAGTTAAAATTATTTTTAGGAAACATGAGTTTTATCTACGTGAGTAAAGCAAACAAAAATTTAATCTCCATTTTAAGTCATTCGGTTAGCATTAAAATAATAAATAGTAAATAGAGTTTAATCCCATCAACGTGCGGTGAATAGGCGAGGAAAGGATCTTATGGGGGTTTTCAGGTGGCTCTTCATGTAGACGGCAGTCAAGTGACTCCTTCTAGGAATGCAACAAGTGCTATTTAAAATTCTCCCCTTGCCTTGAACTCGTGCCAACATGGCACATTTTGCGGAGAAAACGTAATTAGACAAAGAGGAAGGGAATTTCCTATGTTTCCTTGTAAAATGAGACGTCTTCGTCGATCTACACTAGTTTTCCGTGCATACTATATGTTGCTTGAAATCTAATTTCAACAATATAATATTATGTCAATTTTACCAGACCATTAACCACAGGTTTCAATTCTCATATTAATCAACTAGTTCTTTATTCGTATTATCCTCACCATCGACTGACTTAACATCCTGCTTCCCTCTGTGTTTATTCCTAGAATAATTAACCCATTAGGTAAATGCGGCAAAAATGAGCTGACAGTATAGGAATGCAGTGCAGGAGAAACTACGTGGTATCTCATGAAGAGCGGATCAAATTTGATATAAAAATTCCAAAGTATTAACCAAAACCTCGAGTGTATTGCGGCATCACGTACGCCAGTATTCTCATTCCAATTATGAGGTATTGGTGGTTTTTAAGAATGGCCAAGGGTCATATTGTAGATTTGCCATCAGCAACGAGTCTACTTACGCGTATACAGTTTTACTGAAATTATCAAATGCGTTAAATTAAATCCTGGGATTATAGCAATTTGAGTAATCAATAGTATTGATAGATGAAGCGTTGACTCTTCTCACGCTTTAGAGCCAAATGAGAATTTGTGATTGAGAGCGGTCTCGATCATCTTACAAATAACGAGGGCAAGTCAATGAATAACTTGCAAAACTGAATGGAGGCAATAATGGTCAAAGTAAATTCCCAAAAATTATTTCACTTTTCTCATTCATATTCCCCATGTGCATTCGAAGACAATCATCCCACCTGTTCTAGATACGAACCGGCAGCAGAGACGTCTTTTGTTTGCTGTCGCAGCCAACCTAACAGTAAATAACCTCTACGACCTTAAACGGCATCATTGCCTTCAAACGGTCAGCCGTCCAAATGTTTTTTTAAAGGGGCCCGAACAGATGGCAGTCACTGCGGGGCTCCGAGTCGGGACTGTGTAAGTTCCAAGCGATCCCCGTGAAATGTTCCCAACAGCTCTTTGTCTCGCTGGCGTTTGGGACTTATTCATTGACTTACCCTCGAATCAGCTTTTTTCTGTTAGACAAATCCTCTATCCCTTCACTTGAGCTGTAATCTTTTGTAACCCTTTCAATTTCTGTCGTAATACCTGAAAATTCCGATATTCCGCAAGCACTCGTGCCGCTTAATCCATCCTATTTAGCACGTTGGCTAAAATGGTGTGGTTCTCCCCGTCCCGCCAATCCCGGGTCCGGAGCAGTGGGTGGGGAGGAATTCCTTCGCCGTCGGAATTCCCCGCCGGGGGAACGAGCGATCTTTTGGCGAGAGGATAAATGCGGGGACGAGGGAGTTGCAGAGACGAGGGTTGCACTCCGAGTGCAATGCCGGCGCGGATTTTCCATTCAACACCTTTAATTCTCCGCAGATGCGAGATCGGTGGCAGTCGTAAGAGTGAATGCACTGACCTCCATTAGGGGGAGACCTCTTTTATATACATAACCTGAGAGCTCTTGTTGAATGGGGGCAACTATTTTCTCTTTTGCGAAAGGGTATCCGGAACCTGTAAATACATCGACGATGCTGGTTATTCCGCCGAGTCTGCGCGCTCAATGGCTCGGAGCAGAAATTCCACGGCTTTTTGTCATTTAAACTCGCTATATGAGCACTCCAGAATGAATATAGGTATGTGAGGGCATGAGAACCAAAATATTCAAAAAGACCGAGGTGGTCAAGTCCGAAGAGTAAACATCGGAGAACATGGAATTGATTTCGCTCGGTGTGAGGTTTGCAACTCCGCAAATGAAATGTTCGCTGTTTTTTCGTGGTTGATTTTAAAAGAGCTATATTATGTCCTCAACGTTGAGTCTCTTGAAAGACGTCTATTTAGAAGCAATGGTAAACGATCGCTGAATGTGACATTCATACGGCTAAGTGTGTTTTTAAATAGGTTTGTCACGAAAAAGCATTCACGATTCCAATTATGTGCTCAAAGATTTTTGAAGGCCAAGGAGTGCATTGATTTGATAAAGTCATGGTAATGAGGTGACACCCGTTACAGTGAACTTTAAATTTGGTTGAAAACACAAATTTCTTTACATAAAATTTGACTCAGAGGCAGAAGAAAGAAGTCATTATAGAGATAGTGAACGTCATTGGTTCATAGTAATTTGTAAAAATGAAATTAAAATAGCGTCAAAGGAATGCATCAGGCTTGTTTTTGTAAGTCAGAAAGAGTTATCTCTTGTTTAAAAATTAAGAAAAACAAATCAGATTGTTAGATTACATCTACACAAATACCCCGTGAGTTCCACGACCAAATACCCCCAGTAACACGAAATAAAATTAAAAATTAGACTTACTAATGAATGAAAAAAGATCACGCACTCTCTAGCTTGGATGTACTATGCAGCATTGATCCTCACTAGTCACAAGCAATCAACCCAATCAGGACTTACGAGAGGTTTCCCCCTACGCCAGTGGTCCGACAGACACTCACTTGCTTGGGTATGCGAAGACGCCTTAACCCTTGCAAATCTCACTCACAGGTCTACAGTGGAATTTATTCCGACGTTAGTACTGTAACTCGCTCCTGTGGAAAAGGTTGGGGGGAGTGCCCAGAAACTGACACCGTTTTTCGACTGCAAAGCAGTCCTCTTCAGAGAGGGAATGATCCCGTCTCATGTGTGGTGACTTCTATATACTGTGTGTGGTGTAACGGTCAAAAAAAGGGGGGGTGGGGAAGGATATGAGGCGAAAAGTCGGTTAGCATGAGTGGGGGACTGGGGATTGGTCAATTAGGGATGGGTTGTTTTTGGTGGTCAGGGACAGGGGGGTAGGGAGGGCGTGATGTTGGTCATCAAATAAAAGTTTAAAATAGGAAACAGTTTCATTAAAAAGTGGTAAAGAACCAAGATCCTATTATAAGGATATGGAGTGATAGAAGATAGACGAATAGATTGAATTTTCCTCAGTTTGAGTCAAGATGAACTTAAGTGTGTATGTTTGTATGCATACACACAAATGTAAAACTACATGCATACTAGTGTACCAATACACACACTTGTGTACGCGTATATATATTCGCCTTTTATGTGTTTTCCTATCCCCTTTCCTTATACCTATTTCTATGTTTGAATGAATATTTGTGCGCCGTATGGCGGGATTTTCAAGTTTGAATATGTGTTTGGCCAATGTGGTTCGTCTCTTCTTCTGGCTATGCGTGCCATGAAACGCACCGTTCCTATCCTTTATAAGATCGTATGAATGCTTTTCTACTATCCTTTCCCCTTCTTGTGTCCCGTCTATTTCTCCTTTGGTGGGTGAAACAGCTCCATAACGCCATCTCTCGGGCAATATGTATCGGAGCACTTGGGCGCTTTATAAGATCGCAGATCTCAAGGTAAATTAGGTTTCCTTATTAGCTTAGGTGGTAGAGCATCCGCCCGGCAAGTGGAAGGCCCGTGGTTCAAATCCCGGATAAGGAAATATTTTTACTTTCGTGATATGCTCAAAAACCGCCTTCCCCACATGTCCTGTGTTCGCCTTTTATGTGTTTTCCTATCCCCTTTCCTTATACCTATTTCTATGTTTGAATGAATATTTGTGCGCCGTATGGCGGGTTTTCAAGTGTCGCCGTATTTTCAAGTTTGAATATATATATATATATATATATATACTACACTCATACACTCTATGAGTCATATCTTATCTTCCGAAGAAGACGGAGCTCGAGTCCGTCGAAATTATCAAGATATTATTGTGAGTGTTCTTTTTATGTGTCCTCGTGCTGTGTGTTACTGTCTAAGTTTTTTATTCAACACTTCCGTGTTACTTCGAAGAAATCATCTATATATATATATAATATATATATATATATATATATATATATATATATATATATATATATATATATATATATATATATATATATATATATATATATACGCGTACACATTCCTCGACCGGGAAAATATTTTTACATTAGTGGTCTGCCTGAATCCGCCTTCCCCATCTCATCTACACCTACTGTCTCATCAACATCTCTACTGTCTTCGTCCTTTATGTGTGTTCCTTTCCTCTTTTCTTATCTCTATTTATATGTGAATGAATATCTGTTCGCCGTATGGCGTGATTTCGTGTTTGAATTTAAGGCGGAAGATTGAACAAAACATAAAATTTGAAATTCCCTATTTCGTTTGTCTCTTAATTATTCGGATTACACAACCGCATTTTTCACATCATGTGCGAAAAGTTTTCTTCGATGCTAAAGGCCTTCTTCCTTCTGGCGAAATAGTTCTTTTGTCAACCAAAATATTTTAAAAACAAATTGTGTTATATTTTTAGTGATATGTTTCACCATCACGCCTGTTAAAATAGCTATTTTCACTTTCGTGATCATTTTCAGGCACTAGGTTTCTCATAGACTTCCTTCAAATGGCGAAAATATTTTCTCACAGATAAAGGTATAGGGAATAGGGATAAAAAGTGACATCTACATGGATATTACATGTACTTAATGTTTTTTACGCGTGCGTACGTCTGTTTGCGATAGGAAAACATGTAAGGAAATATATATGGATGAACATAAATTCATGGAATCATATTTATACACATAAATAATAACTCCTCTCACACAGATGAAGGTAAGAGATGACATGTATTTATGATGGAAGTAAAGGCCATAAGAGTCAGTAGAAGTAAAATAGAAATATAAGCACATTAATTGGAGGAGATAAGAAAGTGGAACTGCAGCGGCATGACATTAATACAGAATAAGAAGGAATCGTGGCCCGGAATGACAATCCGTTCCTCTCTGAGTGGAGGGCTCATCGCGGCCGACCACTCTTCCCCTCCTCACCATCCCTTTCTACACCCCCTCCATTTTAAACCCCCGCGACCAAGTCTTCTCCTTGAAATTTGTCAGGCACGTCATCCGGCGACTACCCTGCAGGTGGGTCGGGAGCATTAAGGAAGTGCGAATTTATTTCGACGCTCGGATGTTTAGATGGTCTTGATATAAAAAAATCGATTCCAGCTGACGTTTCAATAAGTAATTTCATTGGTTCAGACTACACATTAGCGCATGTTTTAGTTAATAAGATGTAAGGCAAATTATTAATCAAATGACATTGGTCAAAACCATTTTGGCTTTCCATTCTTAATTTTGCGTTATGAGAAAAAATTTCTAAGATAAGATGAGGAAATCTCTACGAAAATAATCTGATTGAATAAGAGTATTTTCCTAGATATCCTACACTAGGTGCACCTAATATGTTCTTATTAATAAGTGAATTTATTTAAAATTCCACGATAACATTATGTATCTAGGAAATAACTAATTTTATTCGTATACCTATTTCGCTAGGGATTCGAAGAAACCAATGTAATTTTTCTACAATTAATTAATATCACATCAACAATAACATTTATTTCACTACTATTTTACAAATTGTATTCAAAAGGTTAGCATTTTTTCTCTCTTCTATTTATGCCAAACAGCAAATAATCATTATATTCGTAAATTTAATGATAATTGAAAAAGTATATGTTGTTAAACCTGGCATGAATAATCATGTGAACTATGGAGGAAAACAATGGATAATCACAACTTTGAACAAAAGTGAAATTCCAGAAAATATTTAACGCGGTAAAACCATAATTTTTCCCGGCCCATCAAATAAGAGCTGTTTATGTAATACTTATATACACGTTGTGGAGTTTTGCAAAGGTCAAGTTTATTTCTTGTGTGATTATTAAAGGCCATTGCAACATTAAAGAGCATACATTTACTCTTATTGCTTAGTATTTATGTTATCTGATATGAATGCTTTATAATGCACAGCAACATTATATTATGTAATATTACTAGTAATATAGAACACTTTTGTGAAAGTCTCATAGGTGTGAATAATAATGTACATGAATTTAGCACCAGTGGACAAAAACACAGAAACACAAAAAAGAAACTCACTAGGTTTCGAATTTTTGGTGGTGTACACCAAAAATTCGAAACCTAGTGCTAGAACTAGAAAAAAAACACCTTTCTCAAGAAAGGGAAGAACAGAACTCTTATCAGGTCAGAATATATATATATATATATATATATATATATATATATATATTGTTTGGCCAATGTGGCTCGTCTCTTCTTCTGTCTATGCGTGCCATGAAACGCACCGTCCCTATACTTTATAAGATCGTATGAATGCTTTTCTACTAGCCTTTCCCCTTCTTGGGTCCCGTCTATTTCTCCTTTGGTGGGTGAAACAGCTCCATAACGCCATCTCTCGGGCAATATGTATCGGAGCACTTTGGCGCTTTATAAGATCGCAGATCTCAATGTAAATCAGGTTTCCTTATTAACTCAACTGGTAGAGCATCCGCCCGGAAAGTGGAAGGTCCGTGGTTCAAATCCCGGATAAGGAAATATTTTTACTTTCGTGATCTGCTCAAAAACCGCCTTCCCCACATGCCCTGTGTTCGCCTTTTATGTGTTTTCCCCTTTCCTTATACCTATTTCTATGTTTGAATGAATATTTGTACGCCGTATGGCGGGATTTTCAAGTTTGAATATATATATATATATATATATATATATATATATATATATATATATATACATGTGTGTGTGGGTGGGTCAAGATATTCCAGATGTTGGTTCGCTTCCCGGGCAAGCCTCTCTGGAAACCTGCAGCTCGAACCCAAGCTATATGATATTTCGGGTACCAGATCTTTCTGGTAAACCATAACCGGTACAGGGAAAGGAACTAGCCCCCTTTCCCCAATGTGTGAATGTCACACGCCGTCAGGCTTACTGGGTGAACTCTACAATCACCTACCGAACCGAACTACGGGTTGATTACTGTGTTTATGGTTATGCTTGTTGTTATATATGTGTGTATATATACATTTATATATCTACATAGCGTTTCAAAATTACTTATTTATTTACATTACAATGGAAAGTAAGTTTTCAGTAGGCCACCATGAGCATGACTATATCGATAGTTGCCTTTTAAAAAAATTACGTGTCTTCCGTGTAAGATCTCTTTTAGCTTGGACTATATTATGTGTTTTATTTGAAGATATATGTCTCTACTTTAGAACGCCGTACAATCCACAAGTGTTCTCCGCAAGATTTTTTAACCCAATTTTCTCTGTCCATAGCTCATTCTCTTTTCGTCATAAACTCCTTCTCACGCTAGATGTTAGTTTGATGACTTTAAGTTTTATTCCGTTCCGTTAACATATTCAAAAGAAGTGGAATTTAAAAGACAATGTACCACTGTTAATGTACCGCAACCTTTTTCCTTAATACCGTTTTCGTAAATCATATGATTTTGTATTTATTTATCTCAACCTTTATATTTTAAATATTGAAGAGTTAATCGCTTTCGATGCTTTCTGGGATTACTGTAGGTTTTCTTTTTTCTATAATCTCTAACTAGGTAGTGTAAGGTATTGAGTATTCATTATTTATTCCTCTCTTCTTTTTTACCATCTTAAAAGAAGCCTTCAGCCGAAATCTGTCCACCTCTCCTGACCCCTGCTAAAAAATAAACTTCCCCCTTCCCTGCAATTTCTTTGCAACCCACATTCTTCCAAGGTTTTCAGACAACCAAGCCATGCAACCAAATCTCCAAGCCTCCCCTCTCGTCCAGCGCCGAAGACTCCTTTTATGGAGCCCCTATACCCTTGAATGATACCTGTTCTCTCGCTCCTTGGAGAAGGGAGGCGGGG
Source organism: Hetaerina titia (assembly GCA_037158775.1). Taxonomy (NCBI): domain Eukaryota; kingdom Metazoa; phylum Arthropoda; class Insecta; order Odonata; family Calopterygidae; genus Hetaerina; species Hetaerina titia. The sequence continues at coordinate 22,278,883 of CM073772.1, forward strand.
TAGTGGGATGGGAGAGTTTTTTGATCCTCACAATAAACCCTCTCATATCCTTTTCCACACCAGCCTGGCTGGAAACCTTTCCCCGCCTCAAAGGAGGCACCATCCTTTCCAAAACTCACGACCCACCCACCTCTCTCCCTCCCCGACAGACAGACAAACCAGTCCTCTTTCTTAATCCGACTTCACAGAAGTACGCCCACCAAAAAGAAAAGCGGGGGTAGATGGAGCCAAGGGCTGGTTAGTGAGGGGGAGGTTCCCGGGCAGCCCTTCCCGCCATCCACCTCCACGTTAATTTTTCCTCAATTTATCTCCCCTGTCCAGCCCCCCTCCTTTTTACCTCCAAATCCATCCATTTTTATTGGTTGAGGATGACGGTGGGTGAAGTCGTTTTAGTGAGAACACAAAAGCAAAGATCACTGCCGACATAGTTTCTCAAAATATTTCCCGACGTGGGGTCCACCCCCTTCACGTCTTGTTTTAATCGCTCTTTCGAAAGGGAGGCTGAGATTGCTACCCATTTCTCTTCGACGATGCGGACGAACAAGAGATTTTTATGCGTTTCAGTTTCAGCCGCAATGGGAGCGAGCCATTTGAATCTCAGTCCGTACCAAACTTCTCCCATTTCACAGACGTGAATGTCACATTGGGACGCATTTAGGATTACGGACGATTTTCGTACCACGTGACGCGTCATTTGGCATTCAAAATGTTAACTGTCGTCGTGACAGGTGACACAGATTTTGGGTAATAAGTAGGAAAAAAACTCTACGTTTTACGTTAATTTGGATATTTCCATTTACTCTAAAAATAAGCATTGGTAAAGGAGGTAATTATATCTAAAATCCGATAGTTACAATTAAATTTTAAAACATTCAATTTTTATAATTAGTAAATATCTCTAAAATGAAGATTATATGCAGACATAAAATAATAAATTATTCAAAGCATAGCAAATTTCATTTGCAGGTAAATTTATATACATGAAAACTGTGGTGAGCTCATTACGAGGAAAATTCTACCTTAAAACCACAAGTGTACTAAATTAGAGAGGAACTTATTTTTAAAAATTTTGATAAGATTTACTTTAAGTTTGTACATTAAGATAAGAACTCTATTTCTGTTTTCAGCACTAATATGTTAACAAAAACGGTAATGGACCACATTAAAGTCCAGAAATTTCATGTTAAGGTAGAATTTGTGAATTCTTTCTTAATATGTATGGAGTACTACGAAAAACATAAACGTCTTCTAGTGTTTCCAGATATCATTGGCTTTTAATAGAAGATCCTGTGAAAGGCAACCAGCAAGACAGATATGTAATGTTGGTTGCGTTTGACCCCCGTAGGTGGTGATGCGGAGAATACATAAAATCACGACTATTACGTGGAATATGGAATAGAGAGCAGGAAGTAAAAAACTGATTTCGAAATTAATCGCAATCATGAGCTGAAAACTTAAGTTCACAAACCTAAGCAAAATAAATATTTTTTAAAATAAAATTCTAGTTTGTACTTTATTCGACGTTATATTCAATATAAATGTTAGAAATTATTTGAAATTGGTGGAAGTGAATATGAAGATATTTTCCCCACATAAAATTCTTTTTTAAAACAAACGAATTGGTACAAAGAGAATATTAGAGTCAACTGGAAATCAAACTTTTCTACCGGTATCTTCTTTTATTTAACGGAAACATACACCTTGAAAAGTTAGCTAAATTCATTAAAGCTTTTCATCTCATTTAGTAACGTATAAGCGCAACACAACGCGTAACATTCATAATTATAATATTTAAAAATTAGTGTTTCACTTTCTTTCGTCATTGGAACGATTTTTCGAGGGTTTGAAGGTCCACAAACCACCGAAACCCACCAGCCCTGGATACAGCGATGAACTACTTGGCGGTTTTTCGAGGACCCTGCCAAAACATCATCCATCGCTGGTGTCTAACGTGACGATTCTTTTTAGTGGAAGAGGACTTGTGTTGTCAATCACATATATACCACGAGAAGTTCCATGAATTTGCGATTGAAAGGGCCCGCAAATATACGGAACTATAAGGCTGGTATAATATGCCCACAACAGTCCACAAGGTGCTTATGCACGGCAGGGACATCTTATGAAACGTGCAGTGTTGCCCATCGGACATCTATCGAAAATATCGCAGGAGGCAACCAACAAGTACGTCAGAAATTTTTGAAAGCATTTTTCACGAGAAATCCCTCGGGAGTGCACATAAAGGAAATAGAAACAAGGGTAGAGCAACGTAAGTCTATGGGCCTGAAATTTACCGTGATTAAAACTTCCAATGGCAAAAACGGCACTAATGAATTTTAGGAAAGCTTATCCATAATTTTTATGTCATTCATTGTAATATATATTTTTTAATTAATAAAAAAGTTAGGTAATTCTCAGCATATTGCAAAAAAGCGTCAGTACATTGGCAATGATTTTTTGTACAATTGTCACTACGGATTCATAAGAAGTCTCAAAAACTATTATGTACTTTTTTAAACAAAAATATGTTCTATAATTCATTCAAATTTGCAAAAAAACGAATAAATTGGCTAATAATTATTTTTTGCAATGTTCACTACGGATTCGTGTTTAGAAACCTCAAAAACAATAGCATACCTACTTTTATAAAAATTATGGAATTATTTAATAGTATGACCAACTTTCAGGCGATATTGACCGCTGCGCGACGGTTGATTGTGGCGGTCATTGTTGTGCGTCACGGGAGTTGGGGCGTCGTCGCTCGGCGAAGGACACTATTCCTCGCCCTGGTGCCAACAGGAGGGGATTTCTCCAAAGCAAGAAGAGAGGAGACCCCATTAAAGGGAAAGGGGGTCTTTCTACCCCTCTTCCACTCTTTGAAGTAGGAGGCGTGGCTCAAAGAAGAGAGAAGAATGGGTGAGGAAGGAAGGAAGGCGGAGCGGAGGGCGCACTCCTTGGGTGCTTGCCAGATAGAGGGACAGCGACGAAGAAAGGTGGTCCGGAAGAGGGAAGGAACGTCCCCGCCACACCTTTGGGTATCCCTCCAGGAAGACTGATAAAGGCACAGGGGGGGGCAGCGCGTGGGGACGGAGAGTAGTTGAAAAGGCCCGGGGGTGCCACTCGTTACATACCAAACGTTTATTTGATTGAAATAACATTATGTGTGGTAGTAATCTCGAATTAATTATCTAGAGACTCATTAAGTGAGCATAAGAACATTTGTTGATAAATAAATTGATATAAAATTATTAAACTTAAGTAAGATTTTCAATATTTGTAATGCAAGTAAACTATACAAAACGTGTAAGTATTACAGATACCGTCCGTTGCCGTTCCTCTGATCCGTCTGAATAATTTAGTCAGAATCACAGATAAAGCATTTATGATATTAAATAAAATTAATCCGAATGAGAATGCTCCCGCAGCGTTAGTCGGCGAGAATCTAGTTTTCAGCCCTTGTCCTTATTTTCCTGAATTTTTAACTGCTCTATGAGAACAATATAGTTCTTGCTCTAGAATATTCACCCTAGTTCTATTTGGTGTTGTATTGGCGCTTATAATTTACATTATTAAAGCAACAGTAGTTTCGAAGAAAGTATGCGCACTGATGAAATTATTGGTGTAGTTCTTAAAAAAATTAAGTGAGTTGTGAGTGCATTAATCTTTACCTAAATAGTCCAACTAGTCAGTAATCATACTCTTGGTCATCGAGTCTATTCAAGAGACATTTACCAATCCATTGGCAAATGGCTCAAGATGTACGGATGGATCGGACGTTCTTTCTGGTTCCCGATACCTTAATTACATCTGAAGACCTTATACGTTGTTAATGAACCAGGATATCCCACTATGTATCTCTCACACCATTGGGACTCGAACGCTGGCTTCACGTTGTGTACATCCAATTCCACACAGTCAAGCCCGCGGACAGTTGGCAATTAGTGACCACAAAAAATTAACCATCAACTTGGAAGTAGTGAACTTTTTGGATAAAGCGATAAAAAGCCAATTTAATATTGAGGAAGACAACTTGACCTTCTTTTGAAGAGGGAATTTTGATATTTTGTGGAAAGGGGTAACAGTATACTTTGATTCAGACACCTATAGAAAATGGCAAGAAAGTCACAGAATTAGTGATGCCTCTCTAGACGAAAGATAAAACATTTACCTCACGAGCAAATCCATCACTTAGACATGTCCATAAGTGGAAGGCTTAGCTACAAAAATTAAAACTTGATCATAAACATTCGAAAAATATATCAAAAAACCATGCATGATGAAAACGGAAGAATAAATGAAGAAAGACACCAAGGTGTAGGAGTTGCATTTGGAGAGTCAATCTTGGAGAGCGAAAGCCAATCAAACTGAAATCACTGAGTTAAAGTCCTCGAGAGAAACCAATGTTGATTGATTTCAATTGATTGATTGATTCCAATGTTGTTGATGAGTAAGACAAAAAGATTGAAGATTCCGACAAATTATTGCTCAACTAGCTGCCAACGCGGAGAATTTTATATTCAAATGAAAAAACTGAACCTATTCTAAATACTCTTGTTCCAGATGGCATCTCTTCAACAGAAACTAAAGCTTTCCAAGATATAAGCCGAGATTCGAAGGCGACAAGTGGTGAAGATAACTGAAGCAGACGCAAGAACAGTGTTAGTAGTATTATTGTGTTAGTAGTATTGTAGTGCTAATACAAAGATAGCGGCACTTAGGGAGAGATTGGTGACAAATATGTCATTTTTATCTTATTCACATTAAAGAAAATTTGATTAATTTTGTTGGACAGCATGAATTGCATGTAAATAACCGCTAACATCATTGAAATAATAGGATTTACTTCGTTATCCGGAAAATAAAAAGTCAACCAAAAATTCCGAAACGGAATGAGAAATTTCGAAATGAGCCCAGCGTCAATCTTGGGATCACTGTCTTAGACTGTATGATGATGAACTTCTAAGATTGGAACTATCGGAGACCCTGATGATACTGACGATCCCGCTGAAATAGTGACCTGAAACACTAGAGTAGACAAGGGCAATTGGAACTACAAAATAATCACAAATTGCAACCAGAAGGTAAACTAAACGGGTTCTCTTACAAGTACAGCGTATCGTAAACTTTAAGTTCACTTAAAATAATCTAGATACAAACTTAGTATTTATTTTTTATTCTTAAGACTTCTCAGCATAGTCACCATCCAGAGTAATATGGGGACTAAGGTTTACATTGGTCCATCCCGGAAGTATTGAAAGAACATCAGCTGAAGCAGAGATCAATGGCAGCTTGCGAAGTTTTTAGGGTCGTTGTTGCGATAGTCTTAAGTGAAGAGAGGATTCTACTCGAGATAGAAGATGACAATGTGAAGAAATGTCCGGAAGGTATACTATATATCTTGTATGCCAAAAATGAGTAGTTATAAAGTCGAAGACCAAAATGAAATAAATTTGAGCAATGAAAGTTATGAATACCAATCAGTTATGTAAATATCCAAATGACTGTACAAATGAGTAAGTATTTATAAGTAGCAAGAAAAAGAAAGGATAATTGAGCTTCTTATGACCTCTTTTCAGACTGACTATTTTAAATAATATTTCTATAAGGCGTATTTCCTTTACGGATTAAGGAAATATTATTTAATAAAGTCAGCCTAGCAAGTAAAACTTTTACTTAGAATAAAAGAAAAAATCAGAAATCTAATTTTGTATTAATATTTTGATTAAAAGATTACTAAGGGATCCCACATTTAAGTAAAAAAGAAAAAGTTGCCCCCGGGCAACTGTTAAGTTGCCCACACGGGTTAAGTTAAAGTTAAGTTAAGTTAAACACACGGGCCGCTGCTTAACTCCATGATTTGCCATTGCGCTTCATTTGCAGGCGAGCGGAATCTCCTTTTAAGAAGTCATGTGGGAGATGAGGGCAACTGTTTGGGAGACTCGGAAGCCTCATGACCCTTTCACGAATCAAGGTGCTCTCGGCGGAGGCCGTGGTGGGAGGAGGGGTGTGGAGGGAAGAGGGGTGTGGAGGGAAGAGGGGTGTGGAGGGATGGGGGCGTGGTGGAGGGAGGAGGGGCGTGGTGGAGGGAGAGGTGCGGAGGAGGGAGGGGCGTATTTTGATGCCCATTTTGAACGCCCCATGTTTAGAGCTCAAAAAAGTCGGGCTCTGGTTTCCGTCGGTCAGGTAATTGACGTGGTAAATAGAGGCGTCGACTCTGATGGCAAGTAATTGATTTAGTTATTCATTTAACAACTTTGTTGAGGCGAGATTGAGACTTGATATTCCCTTCTTCCATCTCCTGTCAGATTCTTGAGCACACCATAATGGGGTACCTCGATAGCCAAGATTTATTGATTAATAACCAACAAGGTTTCCTTAAGGGGAGATCTTGCGCAACTCAACTCGAACTCTTTGTTCATGGCATAATGAACTCCGGTGAAAATAGTATTCCAGTGGATGCGATATTCCTAGATTTTAAAAAAGCTTTCGATAAAGTCCCTTATTGCAAGTTACTTGCAAAGTTGGAGACTTATGGAATGCACGAGAATATTTTACCCAGGATTAGACAATTCTTAAGTGATCGTGTTCAAACAGATTAGAAACAATTAAAAAAATCTAGATTAAACTTATTAAAACATTTAAAGATGGGTCCTTTTTCGTTTACATCAAGAATATAATACGAACCCCAACGTATTACGGTCGGAGGGACCACGAATGCCTGGACGGCATGTCATCCGATACTGTCAAGGTCACGTCGGGTATACCACAAGAAAGTATTATAGACCCCCACTTATTCCTTATTTACATAAATGACCTCAGTACCGTGGTGAATAGCTCCGTCTTTTCTTTTCGCCGGGGAACGTTCGAAGTCGCGAAGACAGAGAGTGTCGTGTTAGCTAACGACCTAGATGCAATTTAGAATTGGTGCGACACATGGCAATTGGAATTAAATTTGAAAAAATGCGTAGTAATATATTTTCGGGAAAGGATTAATTCCCCTCCATTTAGTTACAAAATGAAACAAACCGAAATCGCGAGGGTGGAGTCCTTTAGACACTTCACAGGGTGTAACAATTACTCACGATTTGGGAAAATATATAATTATGCGGTCGTGAGAATAAAATAAATTTAAAGATAAATATGCGGTCGTGTAAATAAAAATTGGGATTTGTGAAAAGAGTGCTAGGTAATAGCGACGAAAAAGTGAAGGAAAGATTTTTCCTTGCCTTCTTAGTCAGGCCCACCTAGAGTATGCTGCTGAGATCCTCGAAAGATACATTTGATATTGGAATTATATCGAGTTCAGCAAGACTGGCAGTTTTAAAATGTCATTTTTTCCTATAACGATAAGAGACCAGAGTGCTTGTCGTCGAAATCCCCCTGGAGTTAGTTCGACGCAAAAAATATTAACCTACAAGTTAGGGACTGCGCGTGGTTATATATAATCCCCTCATCCCTCACCCTTTTCTCCTGGCGCTGCACCCCATGCCATACCCCTTTTTGGAGGCTCGTGGGGTATTAATGCAGATGTGTTGATCAACTCCTGTACATTTCCAATTAAAAACACCCAAGCCCTAGGTGGAGGAAAAACCTACTAGGTGGGAATGGAACCGACGACCACTGGGTTGGCAGGTGAGGACGTTACCCAAACGCCACCGTGACCGCCAAAGTAATTCACAGTGAAAGTTTGAAAAATCACAGCTATGGAAATAAGCTATTTTTTGTATGAAATTCTATAAATTGTTCGTAAATTCAAGGTGAATATCATGAAGAGAAATGCATGGCATTTCCCTTTTACTCTGAGATGGTAATTATTATAAACCTCGATTGCCTGAGTACAAAAGACAAGCATAAATAGAGCCAGAATACTATTGAACAAAATGAAAATAAATGCAGGTATCAAATTAGATCTCTCTAAAAAAATGATTTTTTTTTTAATTAGAAAAGAATCTATTGCAGAGGAATTTTTATTCATTACTTTTCTTTCATAATTAGTCTTTTTCTATTTTGAAATCCTATATCGCATTATATTTATTTAATGTGTATGGCATTAAATAAGTAAACATTGTAGTGACCTTTAATATGTAAAATGCTGTAAAAATACTATCCCGATACACATGTATGTAAATAATGCTGTAAAGAATGGTGTTTAAAAACTTTCCGGTGAAAGATTATAGAAAATCTATTATTTATTACCTCGTTAATTTAATTTATAATAATAATGATTATTAATACCGCTATAAGAGCTTACCTGGGTATAACAGTGTCAATACCATGACATAAAGGACGTAAAACTTGAATATTCCTACTACGTGGGTGGCGATGCACAAGTTTTGGAAGTACTTATTTACGACGAATTATGTATTTCGGATGAAACGGTTGATTAACAGCCAGAGGAAAGGTAACTGAATTTTTCGAAAGCTGATGAGAATTAATTTTTGTTAAAATAAAATAAAACCTTTTAAACAAAATCTAATCATATTTTCAAAATGTTTTTACCACGCTTTGCCTCAGCACATTACTATTTGGTAGCATGTCTTTTAAGATTGGATTTGGATGGACACAAATGTATCATCCGTACATTTCACAGCCTCCCCTTACAAGATACAACTAAACACTCCACAGTACAATAAATAGTTCTTCAATTCCCTACATATTCTGCCTCCTATAATTCCGCTGAATATTCCTATCCCTACCTCAATTGACCAGCCTTCTCCCTTCTGTTTTCAACATCCAAATCCCTATCAATGAGTTCTACGTCCATCTTTCTCTTTCCTCTTTTGGACTTCTCCCAACAGCCCTCTTTTCTCCCGCACCACGCATAGCCCATCTCGTTTGGTTTTTTCTGCCCATTTTACCTTTCCCATCGTTCAGCGCACCCTTATCTCAAAATCCTTTAGTCTATTATCCTGTTTGAACGGTCACATCTGCGCGGTAAAAAGCAACAATCCATGTCAGAGTTTCCACTAATCATTTTTAGCGTCTACCCTCAATGTATCTGCCATTAACTCCCCTGTTGTGAATGGTTTCAAGCTTATATCAATTCTTCTCCTTATTTCCGTACTACTTTAAGCATATTAGTCCAGAATACTTCCAAGTTAGATACATTGTCTTTGTTGTTGCCGTTCTAGTTTGACGTTACATTAACTTTTCATCTTTCCCGAAAACAAAATAACCTTTCATTCAATTTTGTCCTTTTCTCGTAATTTTTCCAATAATTTACTAATGTATTTATCGATGGCTATGACCCCTGCCTGGCTTACTACATTTCCATGCAAAAAATATTCATCAAGAGCGTGTGGCGGGGTTGCTAAGGTACCAGCCAAGCATACAAAATATTTGTTCATTGGTGCGTTTGAACGTGCTTTAGCTCGTCTAGTCTCCGCTGTATATTACTCTGTTGTCGGCCCCGGTGGCGGCGAGGTAACGTTCCAATCCGCCAACCCAAGGATCGTGGGTTAGGTAGAGGAAAATTCACCCACACGGGTGAGTTTTCCCTTACCTTGGGTTTTGGTGTTCGTAATCGTGTCCATTTTTATTACTGTCGATAGTCCAATGTTAAGGGCCAAAAAGTGCTGTTTTTGAACTAAAAATAAATAAACTATCACTACAGTTATCCCCGCTATTCTTCCATCTCACTTCGCATAAATCCAAAACATCTATATCACCTCTTTCCATCTCTCGCTTAATATTCTCAAATTTGCCTGTCCTCAACTTCATCCTGACATTCCATGTTCCTATTCTAACTACTTTCGTCTTCTTCTGCGTCTTCTGTCCTGCTGCTGTTATTTCTCCCCCGCAAGGATTTCGTGGGATGACGACCGCGGAAGCCTTGCCTCCCCCGCTGCCGGGCACGACACACGGCCCCTTGGGCCGAATACCGCAGTTGCCAGGACTCAATTTCTTTTTTGCGTCCATCATTATTTGCATGGGAATAATAATTGAGGTGGTTTCCCGTTGCCTTCCTCAATAAAATTATTAACGTGACACCATTACTTCAGCCGCCTCACTGCGGAACAGACGCTGTGTGAATTACCTTTCGTCTGGCTCCTAATTTTCGACCTATGTGGCTTGGGTGACCCTACCAGGAGCAATTATTATTACTCTCGCAGCATAGCTCTAGGGGTCAATGGAACGCACAACCCCTTCCACCACGTCAAGTTTGTAGCCCATGGGAGGGCAAAGCTGTATATTATTCTATAATTATCACTCCAGTGTTCCCCGTTATCCCTCCATATCATCTCGCACAGACCTGAAATATCTATATTTACTCTTGTATATAGTATGTCAAAAGATGAAGTTAGTTGTCCATCTTTTCCTTGAAATAGTGTTTCCCTCCTATGTAAATATTTTCGTAAATGAAATAAATGGTTAATTAATGGGGTGAATTAACCCTTGTTTTGAATTAAGTATTACTCCAGCATTTATACAAATTTGGGCTTTTTTTATGGTATTTTACTTAATATATTTCCCTTTTCCTTTCCTCTCCCATATCTTTAGTTATCACTCCACCTTCCCACCCGGCGTTGCTTGCACCCGCTGCCACAAAAATTTTGCGTGGATTATACGAGGTATTTATCTCAATGTCGATTCGGTCATCCTGGGTCATTAAATTTTGGGTTATTCAAATCAGGAATATTGGTATCATTGAAGGTGGTATCAAAAGGTATGGAGAGTTGTAAGGATATAGAAAATCGGGCTTACCCTTCTGAAGCATGTGTTGCGAGAATGTCAAAAACAAAGATATTGAGTGCGCTGAATTCTGCACTTTCCGTGCCTTGACAGATAATTACGAGGAAGAATCAGCCATCGCCGGAAGTAGAACTCGGTCCCTCCTTTCGGGAAGTTGGAATAATGGCCACCGCTTCCCGGCCTCCCCTCCTCCCTTTGCCTCAGCCTTTCACTTTTCTGTTGCCTCCCCCCCACCTTCCTGTTGGGGGAGGGAGGGGGTGGCGGCTTGAATAGACTCGAGTAAGGACCACGACTCTTTTTCTTCCCGCTCTTCCCGCCCCGCCCTCCCGTCACATCCAGAGGGACACAGGCCCTGGTCCTCCAAAAGATATCCGCCCTCCACTCGCGCAATTCCACATGTCCCTCCCGCCCCACCGCCGTGCCAGTGGGTGAATACATTTTAGAGAATCCTGGTGCGTCTTTTTCAGTCGTCCGCAGTGGGCTTTTCTGGAATTTGCGTTTGGTGGCGATAAAGACTCTGCTCAGCTCCAAACACAAGGTCACTCCGCCACTTTGAGTCTTCGTCCAAATATAAACGGCTTTACAGGAGACGTCTTGATCCACCAATCACCAACTTCCTTTTTTCGAGGGTACATACTCACGCCTAAGTACACACATGTGCTGTATGCACATGTGGAAAGTGCTGCTCTCCTTTAGCGCGTTTATAACCTGTTTTGAAATTAGAAATAGATTAGTTTGTGTTTTCGAACATTATTTCACATAGCTGTCTGTACTCTTGGAAGGCGTCATCATCATCAGTATTTCAATCCTAGGATTGGTTTACTGCAGCCCTCCATTGTACTCTATTTATTGCCAATTCCTTCAATTCTTGATACCTTCTCTCTTTTATGTTCTTCTTAACATGTCCTATGTACATGTCTCTTGGTCTTCCTCGCGGAATCTTCCCTTCTATTTTTCCTTCTATTATATTCCTAATCAATACCTTGTGCCTCAATATATGTTCAGTCCGTCTATTTCTTTTTTGCCGTAGAGCTCTCCATATGGTCCTTTTCTTTTCTGCTCTTCTATATACTTCTCGTTCCTCACTTTGTCTGTCCATTTAATCTTCAGCATTCTCCTCCAGCACCATGTTTCAAAGGCTTCTATTCTTCGCTGGTCCACTTTTCCAATGTTCCAAGTCTCGGAGCCATAGAGTGTAATGCTTCACACGAAAGTCTTGACGAATTGTTTCCAGCCTTAAGTTATATGATTATAGGGGTCTTCTTCACTCTCATTTCTTCTATACTTGTATTTTCTTCTTTCGTTTATCAGACCTCTTATTTAAGATATTAGCCATTATTTCTTAGATATTTCCGCCTTACTCACAAGCAGGCCATCTGGAACATTGGGAATTATAAACTTCATTTCTTTCTATCGACCCACAGTGCCGGTCTTATCATTATTTCCTTCTATTTCCCTTTCGATAGCCGTGGTCAACGTTTCCCTTGCACTCTTTCCTTCCAGTATTTTTGTTTCCAACTGGGTCGTTGTGTCTCTTTCTTCATCTTGTTGTATCTAAGTCTGCTGTCCATGATCACCAGGTTGCGATCGCTATTTATATCTGCACCGGGGTAGCTCTAACTCCTTAACTTGGTCTGTAATTTCTTCCTGACAAGAATGTAGTCAATTTGGTGTCATACTTTATCGCCAGACGACAAAAAAGTGAAGAAAACGTGCTATTTTAACCTATCTATCCTTAGAAAGGCCGCATATTGAGTATGCATTGAGCGTTTGGGATCCATTTCGTATAACATTAATCACAGAATTAAATAGGATATAGAGAAAGGCCGCTAGGTTTGCGAAAAAACTCGTAACAAAGGAGCCAAAGCGCCCCCATGTAAAACAGAATTGGGGGTGGGAACCTTTAGATATGCAAAGACTCAGAGCTAGATTAAACTAGTCACAAAGAAATAAAACGTGTGGTTTCGCATCCGGCACAGGATAAACCCCCTAATTATCTCAAAATAAGAGAGATGAACTGTCGAATGGATAGATTTAAGCATTCGTTTATCCAGGGCACTATTCGGGGAAACAATAAAAAGGGAACACCTAAGAAAATAATAGGTATGCGCTGTCGAAAATAGGGGTATGCAAGATTAATTTTCCACAAAACATCTCCAAATCTGGCGTCCTAACGCCACCCGCCGTGCGTCATTGTGCCAGATGGAGTGTAGGTGAATGTACGATATATAAGATCTATTGCATTTGTGAATTGCCCATCCAGAATGAGTAGCATAATTACCGGTAATAAGTATCTGAATTGCGTTCCTGCACTCCGTTAATGGTTTGTTCTTGTCCTATTTGTGCTGGCATGCATCTACAAAATACCCTGCGAGCCACCAAAAAAGGTGTGTGGCAGGTGGGGGGAAAGCTGCTAACCATGTAAAATTCTTAATATACGTAGGCATGTTGCATGATTGGTGTTCGGTCGCCCCCTTTCCACGCAATTTTTGGTGGATCGCGGGGTGCCAAGTGCATGAAGAAATAGAGAGATTATATGTGGGATGGCAGGTGACCTACCATACCCTGCCATACGTCCTTGCGGCAGCTTGCGGGGTATTATATATGTATTTTAACCCATGTGTGAACTGATATTATCTGCACGTACAATTGGAACCCTAAAATCCCTCCCTGTTCGCTTTTTCAGGGAATTTCTTCTTATTTTGTAGATGAAGATGCAATTATATTCTAATAAAAGCAACATACTTGACACTATTATCTCTGGTTATCAATAGTGATTTCCATTTAGAAGCCATTATCAATTCCTCCTCGTTTGCTAATCCATGCATTGCATTCTTCCACTGCATTGGGCCTCGATGTCATCCGTCGGTTTTTTACATGAATACTTCTTTAGCCTTCCTATGTAGAATTTCTCTTATCTTGTCCTTTTTACAGTGATTTTCTGTAAGCAGCGGATAATCAAAATGATCGCAATTGCTTCCTACCTTTCTCCTCTCTTCAATCTTTAAGTTTGGCTCATCACTCCACTTTTTAAGGTGAAGTCTTCATTATCCTCGTCCCTTCCACTCAATTGTTACATTTCCACGGCTCCTGATTCCCTTTCATCTGCGGCTGCGCTCGCTCATGATTTGCCAGATGTCAATATATTCTTCCTTTTTATGTCGTCGGGGACCTCTTTTTTAAGCATTCAATAATTAATGTCTTTAAAGCCACTTGCCAGGTAATAAGGATATTCATTGTATTTTTCGAATGCAATATGTTAACGTTTTAACTTAAGTTTATTACTATAGTCTGCTATTGTTGTCTTATCCCTCAAAGGGTACTTGCATGATTAACCTCAACCTGGTGAAGTACTAACAGTATTGGTAAAATACGCATAAATTATTTCTTTTTCATAGTTAGGGAAACATGAATAGGACCTAAGAATACTTTCCCAATTGGGACAATTTTTCATAACGTTGCTGTGAATGAAAACATGTTTCCCAAATGGAAATGTGTATAAACTAAATGTATATCATTGTTACTTATTTAAAAATTACTCCCTTACAAAAATGTCTTAAGGCTGTAATTAAGTCTGAAGACTATCAGTGGTACCTAAGAGAAAATAGAATAAGAAGAAGAATATTCATATTACCGATAATATATAATTTTTCCAGAAAAAAATGAGATCTTATTGAATGAAAACGAAGAAAGTTCAATACAGTATAACTTTGTATCAAAACTTTGCGTCGGGCGAAATTTTTTTCCTGACGTGTGCGTGAAGTGCTGAATTCGGATCGTCCGTTAAGTGCGCACATCGATAAGACAATGACAGTGCACAAACACATTATCACTGTCAATTTGGTGATGCGAAAGATCAGTGCTAAAACCATCCTCCCGAAGGTCTTCGGACGGACGACCAAAAGAGCAGAGTCGAGGGTATTTGCTTGGGAAGACCTCCTGCTACGACATTGCGACGATTCCCCAACCACCTTACAGACCCGACTTGGCACCACCAGACCACTTCCTATTCAATATAAAAGTGAAATCCTCCCTCAAAGGACACCACCTCCATTGGGCCCTAACTGCCGTTAAAGAAGCGTACCCTTAAGAGTGCCTTATCCGGAATCCGCCTGCCAGGGAGCCTTCGAGTCGTGGAAAAGTCGCTGGCAAAAGTGTGTCGACGCTCTCAAAGGAAGAAACACTTTGAAGAATCTTGAGGCATTGTAGCAAAATCTGAATGAAATCTATTTTTCCGAAATTTTTAAACAAACATTGTATGCAATATAAAATGTATTCTGCAGCACAGCTTCTGCAAAGCAGGTCCGCATTAATTACGAGCACTCGACCGAGATATGTCATAGAGAATTCATTCAACTCCAACGTTAAATTCAAGACTTTCCTCCCCAAGAGTAGCATTTTCGGCGAAAAACGATTTTTTCAATATTCCGAACGCCATTCAGTTACTCAGTGAGGAGACCGATTCGGTCACAACGATCCATGGCTCGAATGGCAAGTAAAAATTCGGCTTCATTATAGAAAGGCTCAATTGAATGGAATGATCTCACCTTCCAGTTTCTGCCACCTTTTCCAATGCCCCTCTCTCCATCGTCGAGGCTATGTTATAACCCAGGACGCTCTTGAATTACATGCTCTATGTTTAAACCGAAGAAGGAGATTTACCGTCCCCAAGAAAATAGTTGAGACCAACAGGGAAGAATACCCAAACGCAGAAACAACTTCCTCCTGTAGCGCCCGACGTGCATGTCACTAAATGCATTACAAAATGGGTTTCACTCCGTCACCACGCGAGAAGGAAAAACGCCACGTCAACACAAGTTATTCTCTCCCAGGGGTACTTTTGCTCCTTTCAACAACTCGCCTTTCTCGCCCCTCCCCCTGGTGCGTCAGCCGTTCCTCGCACTCTCGTGGAAGGGCTCGGCGTTCCCCGCCCC
Source organism: Hetaerina titia (assembly GCA_037158775.1). Taxonomy (NCBI): domain Eukaryota; kingdom Metazoa; phylum Arthropoda; class Insecta; order Odonata; family Calopterygidae; genus Hetaerina; species Hetaerina titia. Next base: position 22,294,506 of record CM073772.1, read on the forward strand.
CGAGTCATCCCCATCAAAGGGCTGCTTTCGGTCTGTACGCGAAGATACCCCTCGGGTGGGGGGGGGGGCGAGAGGAAATAAGGCCATCATCCCCCCTAGCGTCTTCCTCCCCGCCGAACAAAACGGGTGCGAGGGAGGAAGCAGCGGCCGCTCCCGAAAAAGGGTATCGGTCCTCCTTTCTTTTTTTGACTCAACTTCTGCCAAAGAATCGAGATGGATCCATTTTTTTTCTGACAAGTTACTAGGGTGCGTTCGCAGGAAAACTTTCTTTCCCCTTATCGTGTGAAACTCCACTTTCTTTAAAAAGAACTCCGAAAGTCGAAGTATAATGAATCCATTTCTCCTTTTTTTATTCGACAAACCCCTACATTGTAAATGGCTGCTGGAAATAAGGCCAAAAAGTCAAGCGATTTGTGAGACCCAGGTTAATAATGCTTCCCAGTTCTAGGGAATTTGAAGGGATGCATTGCGCTGGATCTCAAGGCAGTTCAGCGGGCGAATTTCATCGTTTGTAAGTACACCTATTGCAACAAACACGAAAATAAATTGCTTTTTATAAATATTTCATAAAAAATATTAATGTTTTCATGCAGCGCTGTTCTGAATCAAATACTCTTTTTAAGTATTATAATGTGATACTTGCGGAGGAATCCATATATATAAAATTCTCATATTAAAAAAGTTGTTTTTTTAAGTCGTCGCATATTTTCTAGAGTTCCAAAGATTTAAAACATCGGATCGAACACTTCATGTTATATCGTGCGACATGCCGTTAATCCGTTTCTATAGCCAACGTGATAACACCCCAATTTTACTCTTGGATGGCTCAGAAATGTAAATGACTTTACCTCCAAAAAAGTGTCAGTCGACCAGTCTTTTTGTGGATAATGTGTCAAAAGAAATCAAATTCGCTCATTGATATCGATTCAAGTTGAACATAAGCTATACCAAAGGAGTTTGTAGGAAGACATGAAAACTGAAATTCGCATTTTACTGTTTCATTCTTACGTTATTGTACATCTCTTTGAAGTCACTTACAAATATTCTCTAAACTTTTCTCTGCTCAAAATAAACAATAATGATACAATCAAGACTTTTTTTTATATTAGGAAGTTAATATCATTTATATTTTAGGAAGTCATTATAAAGACAATATTATACATTCCAACTATCCGTTTTATTCTTTCAGTCTACTCATACTTCTGAACAACTTTCATTTATTCTTCTTGTTTATTTATTCGTCTTGGTCCGAAAACAGCACTTTTTGGCCTTTACATTGGACAAAAATGACAACAAAACAGTGAAAACAATACAAATTCCCTATGTGGAAAAAAGCCAACCAGGCGATCCTTGGATTAGCAGACGAGGAGCAGACGTTACCCCTACGCCACCGGGGCCGGCCGATAAAACATAATAAACAAAAGGATGCAACCGATACCAAGGGTGATATGAAAATTATCTAATGTTAAATGTACAAGTAAAGTATTGAAGTCGTCTTTTATTAGGATTTATGGGGCTATGGTATTGGGACTACACGTCCGGCAAAAATTCAGCAAAGAAAACAACAATAAACTTAAAAAAACATTCGAAGAAACCAATTCAGCAAAAGGTTTGGAATGTCACTCACAGTTTTACAATAAATATTGATTATATAGGGGACGTGATGGTCCCTTTCCAGCTCAATCCACCAAAGTTAAATTCAGTGGCTGAATTTTATTGAGAGAAAGGCTCACCAAAACAGTGAACAGGTTTTGAATTAGCGGAAACGCGAGTTTGTGAGCACACATTTGTGCACACTGCTGCTGAAGAGCAGTTGCTCACTCTATGCCGAAGCAAAGAGTTTTAATCTAGGTTTTTGCGCATAAGACGCATTTTACTTATACAAAACAAAAATGTTCCAATTAGTTAAAGCATAAAAAGAAGAATTTCTTCAGACTAAGAATCTTTCATAGGAGGAGGGAAATGATGATACGATAGAAACGTTGGCTAAAGATGTTAAGAAAAAGCTCGTTAGGACGGATATGGAGCATGGTTTTTTGCGGTTGCGAAAACGTGTTCATTAATGCAAGCGCTATAAGCGTGGATTGGAGGCTTATGAAATTTGGGCAAGGAGAAGGATGGAAGGCGTAAAATGGCAAGAGAGGAAAACAAAATTGGCGGTGGCAGGAAGGGCGGGGGAAAAATCCAAGCGGGGTGGAAAAGCTGGGTGCATAGAATTTTGATTAGCGATGGGATTTAGCATGTTGGGTGGAATGAAGGTAGTATTCCGAATTGAAAAAGTTTTTGTGGCGAGACATTTTGTGTGAAAGCGACAGCGAAGACTAAAATTAGAAAACTAAATTCAGTGACCATTTTGGCAGCGCGGTTAAATGTCAATTATTACTCTTTTCTGCTTCAGGAGCAAATCCACCATTAATGATATTTGGAAATGCACTGTTAACATTAAAAAATGGCTAAACCATGTTTTTTTGAAAGGTATTTATAAACTTTAAATCTTAAAATTTTACACAGTAAAAGTGAAAATCAATTAAAAAAATGAATTAAAAAAAATCAATTAAAGTAGTACAATGAAAAATGATTTTCATGGAAAAAGTGTGTATTGATGTTTTACCATTCGTTGTTAAGATACTGTTTAGATGATCACTTATATCAGTATTATCCCACATTATACTGTGGGAAATTTACAATATTAATATAGTATTAATTGCTGGATGTATTATTTAGATGTTTTACTCGGATTCGCCTCCCATGATTGGTTGCAATGCAATACACCTAACTAGTATTTCGTTTTTGTATTTGTGAGAAACGATTCCGTGCATGTATATACAGGGTTCGTCCGGAATATAAGTGTCTTGACAAATAAGTCTTTTTGGACAAAAGGGGAGTCGTCCACTACGAATTTTTGCCTGAACGACAAACTGTAAATGCTGCATTTTACGTCCAAGTGCTCGAAAGGCTTCGAAAACGAGTCGCCCGCGTCCGGCCAGCGATCAACCGTATGACTGACAACCTGAGCGACAATGCGCCGTCTCACACCGCGCTTGTCGTGTCGGACTTCTTGGCCAAGCACGGCGTGGCAACGCTGCCGCACTCGCCCTACAGCTCGGACTTGGCACCACCGGACTTCTTTCTGTTCCCGAAGATAAAGAGGAGTTTGAAAAGAACGCGATACGGGACTTTGGATACCGTCAAAAAGGCCGTGACGACGTGTCTTCGAGAGGTTCCCGATGATGCCTTCGCAAGAGCGTTCCAGGAATGGGAACGCCGCTGGAACAAGTGTATCGACTCACAAGGGTCCTATTTTGAGGAATATTAGCTTAAGATATGTATTTTCAAATAACCATTTTCTTTAGTTTAGTGATATGGTCATTTAATAGCTGATTTCATAATTAATACTTCCATTTTTATAGCCCTTTCAATTAAATTATACACATTTTAGGGTTTTCTTTCATTATATTAGGGCCGTACAAAGGTTGCTAAGAGAAGGCCTTGAAATTTTTAAACTGAGATTTCACCTGAGCAGGTGTTCATAATTTTATTTATAACATTGCATAAGGTTGATATGAATCTTTAAGCCTAATATCTTCCGTCTTTAAATGCACTATATTTCCTCGTAACGTGTATCATCTTAACTTTTCGATTTTAAAGTTTGTGTCTGTCTATGTGTATTTATCAGGTATACATGCCACCGAGCAACCACAAGGAGGAAGAAGTTGATAGGATGTACGATGATTTGGAGGATATAATCGCATGTGTTCCTGCAGGGAAACATTTGAGAGTGATGGGGGATTGAAATGCGATGACAGACGAAGGAAGAAAGGGTGGTGAGGTGGGGGACTATGGGTTAGGCACGAGGAATGAACGCGGGGAGAAAGCGATTGAATTCTGCAGGAGACAGGGGTTAGTCATCACCAACACATGGTTTACACATCAAAAAAGGCGAAGGTATACATGGAAAATGCCAGGTGACTCCGAAAGGTATCAGTTAGATTATAAAATGGTTAGGCACAGGTTTAGGAACAGTGTGATAAATTCGCACAGTTTCCCAGAAGCGCATGCGGACTCTGACCATAATTTAGTTTTTATGAAATGCAACGTCCGTTTCAAAAAGATAAGGCAAGGGCGGCGGGTTAGGAAATGGAAGTTAGAAGCATTAAATGGATTAACGAGGAAGGAGTATCAGCAGGCTGTAGAGAAAATGATGGATGACGGTAAAGAACTGAGTACTATCGAAGAAAAATGGGAATGTATCAAGAAAGTGATATCGAAAGCCGCAGAAGACACCATAGGAACCGCTGGAAAAGGATAAGGAAACCATAGGTAATGGTTGAGATGATTGCAAAGATGGATGAGAGAAGAAGATGGAAGAGTGTAAACACAGTGTTAGGCAAATGAAGTACAAAGAGTTAAACAATAAATTGAGAAAGGGCCACCAATAAAGCAAAAGAAGAATGGTGGACAACGCAATGCGAGGATATGGAAAGTTTACAGAGGAACGGTGAAATTGGAGCTCTATACAGCAAGGTTAAGTTATTATCGGGAAGCAAGAAGGCAAGATCTGTGCTAACAGTTAAAGATAAGTGGGGTAAAATAATAACTGAACCAGGAAAAATCCAAGAGAGATGGAAGGAATATATAGAAACACTGTATGGTACAGAACTTAGGCCGACAAGGTTAGACATAGAAAAGGAACATGACGTAGAAGAAGATAGCTTAGGTCCAGGCATACTCGACGATGAAATAGAAAGGGTATTGAAGGAGATGAAAGCAAATAAGGCCGTGGGGGTGGACAACATCCCTGTAAAACTGTTGAAATGTTTAGGAAAATTCGGGAAGAAGGCCCTATATGGACTGATTCGTAGTATCTATGAAGAAGGAATCTGGCCGGAAGAGTTTGTGAGATCGGTGTTAGTTCCTATTCCAAAAAAGTCAAAGTCTATATCATGTGAGGATTAAAGAACAATAAGTTTGATATCCCACGCAGCTAAAGTTATTCTCAGGATCATCAACAAAAGGATAGAGATTAAGGCAAATGATTACTTAGGGGATGATCAGTTTGGGTTTAGGAAAGGAAGAGGTACGCGTGATGCCATTGCAGTAATGAGATCACTAATCGAGAGGAATATAGAATACAATCAGGACGTTTTTGCCTGTTTTTTAGATTTCGAAAAAGCGTTTGATAGAGTGAATTGGGAAAAATTAATGCGTGTATTGCAGAAAATAGGAATGGATTGGAGGGACAGGAGACTGATCCGCAACCTGTGCACATCTAAGACCGCTCAGGTGCGAGTGGGGAACGGAGAGTCCGGATGGGCAGTGTTAGGAAAAGGTGCAAGGCAAGGTTGCCCATTGTCACCGGTGCTGTTCAACGTATATGTGGAGGAAATGATTGAAGAGGCATGGGGAGAGCTGGAGGTAGGAATGACAGTCGGAGGGGAATACGTAAAATCGGTTAGGTTTGCTGATGACCAAGCATTAGTTGCTCAGTCAGCCAAAGGGTTGCAAGCATTGCTGAGTGAATTGGAGGTTCAGTGCGATAAATATGGGATGAGAACCAATATTAATAAAACATAGCTTATGCGATTTTCCAGAAAGAAAAAGGCTAAGCTAAATATTAAAATAGGAGGGGAAAAATAGAGCAGATAGAGTAGTTTACATATCTCGGAAGTGTTTTAGACCAATACGGTCAAAGTGGTAGGGACGTAAAAACTCGTAAAACCTCTGATATGGAGCGTAGCTATGTACGGGGCGGAAACGTGGTCACTGAAGCAGGAGGATAGACGTAGATTAGAGGCTTTTGAAATGTGGGTGTGGAGAAGAATGGAGAAGGTGAAATGGACCGAAAGGAAAACAAATGCGGAAGTACTGGAGATGGTGGTTGAGGAAAGGGGTTTGTTGAAAGAAATCCTATGGAGGTAGGAGAAATGGATGAAAGGCGTATTGAGCGGTAGTGGAATGTTGAAGAAGGTAATAGAGGGGAGAATGTTGGGCAAGCGAGGAAAGTGCAGGAACAGGATAGGGATGTTGGACGGGATAAAGGGTGGAAAGAAGTACACAGAGATGAAGAGGGACCTGATATAGATTAGTTTGCTAGATGGGGAGTCACAAAATGTTTATTTGATAGTTGTGTCCATCCAAAAACCTATCTTAACCGGTAGATTACGTAATAATAATGTGTATTTATGTTTATGTATGTATGCATTTTATAAATTGTATACGTTGCATAATATGGGTATGACAATGGGTTAAATGGAAGAAGGAATCATTAGGTCTCAATTTCGCCCAAATAATGACCTTTATCTATCTATCTCTCGGTGTAATCTGGGTTCTCAATGGGTACTTAAACTTTAATAGTAACTCAGTAATTTTTTCCATTTCTCGTGTGGTATGCAATTTCTTTATGCATCTTTATTTCCGTTATTTAAATATCTCTTAAAGCTTCGTATTTCTAACACAGTAATTTTAATTTAATTTTATCGGTACACAAATTGAAGAATGTCTAAAATAGTGTTTCCGTAATTATATTGATTTTAGGAAACATATTTTTGTTTGTGTTAAAAATATTCCTAAATAAAGTCTAATTTCCGATAATATAGTTCACGGTTTCGCATCTTCCAACATCTTTGCATCCTACATCTTATCTACTTCGTTTTTATCTCGGTATCTCATTGTCGACTGTAATCTTAACTTAACCGCCACAGAAAGCAAAGGAGATTGAAACACTCTCAAACCTTCCGGAGTTACCTCGTAAGACTCCTTGAGCCTCAGCGGGGAAAGATTAGCTCTCTAAACATCCCATTACCTCCTCAAATTAAGCAACACAAATTACAGCATCGCCGCGAGGGTACTCTCACAATATCCGAGCAGTTTATTAAAACGGAAGCTGTGATGCATCAAGTAATCGTTATGAGATTATGGAAAGGCAAGAATCTGATTAGCAGCACATAAAGGCTAGAAACCTTGATTAGTACGGAGTTAACTTAGTTGAAAAATGTTAGACAAATTTGATCAATTGCTTGCTTTGTTTAGAAAATATAAATGTAAATACTCTTATAAACGTATTTTAAAATATGGGTTATCCTAACGTTTAACACTTGCTCATTATTTGAGTCTTATCGAATATGTGAAAATATAGGAAATATGTACAAACTCTACTTGCGTGCCAGTAACAAATTTATGTGAAAATAAAATAACAGCATAACGTTAAATAAGTTTTCGAAACAACTGCATTATCTTTAAAGCAATTTTCACAACTATTACACCAATCAAAACAAAATTAATCAACGATATTTCCTTCGAAATGGCTTATTGCTACTGCAGTCAGTTCAATAAGTATTCGGAATATAGTATATAGATATTATAATGACCCCCGAAAATACCCTGAACGTTACGAAAAGCTTTTGAGAGGATTATAATTACGTTCCTAGACTCTATGTACTTTGCTATGCATGAAGCTAGCAAGAAAGCATCAAGAATGAAATCAAAAAGGTAAATTTCTTGTCTCGTTTATATTTATCCTTGAAATCAGTTTCTTTGAATTGGAAAGCTCTACGTAGAACGTATCAACGGTGTACAATATGGTGGTTTCTGAGGCTAATTTGGAGGAAATCCCCATATTGATGTTTGGGTATGTATTATGGAACTTCCTAGCGTTCGGTTGAGTGTTTCTTCTGTGATAAAAGTTATGTAACTAGTCCTCGCGAAAAAAAGTAATATCATACATTAGAGAGGTTTTAGTATGCAATAGAATACGAGGCGTGTTCATAAAGTAAGGCTCGTTTGGTCACAGGAAAAAATATACTCATATGAAACACATTTTATTGGCACTTTTAGTTAGCTACAAACCTACTTCACTTATCTGCATAATCGCCGTTCACTTCTAAGCATTTTTCGTACCGCTGCACCAGCTTCTTTAACCCCTCTGCATAGAAACTCGCCGCCTGAGGGTTGAACCAATCGGCAACGCCATTCTTGAGTTTTTCTTTAGTTAAGAAACGTTGTCCACCGAACCACTGTTTCAACTGCAAAAAGAGGAAGTAGTTGGTAACGGCCCAAAAACTCTCGCCCACTGGACATTCTCTGCTCTTTGTGGTGGTCGGTGAGCATTTCCGGTACCCACCTCGCACACAATTTGTGGTATCCGAGGTTTTCCGTGACAATATTGTAGACAGTAGTGCATCCAAGTTGCGGAAATTGTTCAGCCAGGCCAAGCCAGAAGTGATCGTCAATCGACGATCACATCGCAGTTTTTGTTCCACTTGCGAAACAATTTCATCGGTCAGAATACTGAGCCTACCACTTCGCTCCTCGTCATGGACATTTGTTCGTCCATTTTTAAAATCACAGCACCATTGTCTAACCTTTCCTTCACTCATAACTGTAGGTTTATAAACTAGGCATGACTCCCGATGAATTTCAGCAGCCGACAATCCTTTTGCATACAAGAATCGTATGACAGAACGCACTTCACAGCAGGCGGGATCAACGATTGTCGCGGACATTGCTGTTTGCATGCACGGACAAGCAAACGACTTCTGAAACAAAACAAATGCTGCAATAGCTTTTCAATGAATCAGTATATGGCGCTGCAGGAGCAAAACTGTGTTCTGAAGCGCCAATATTTAAATATAAGCAAACGGTACTTACTTTAAAAATATTCTTCGTAAATAATTATTACCCCTATAAGCAATGGAACAAATGATTCGATACTCTTGCTTTTCCGGAATTCTGAAAAATAACTCTGTGTCTAATTTCACGATTCTATTCTCAAGGGTTCTTTGCCTGAAAACAATGTCTGGATGTTTGATTGACCCTAGACTTATGTGATGCTATTATCGGCTAAGCAAATTTGCTCTGTAATTTTTTAAACGAAGAAAATCCACAGCTTTTTATCATACAAGTTTTCACCGGCCGTACCTAAGATGACTTTTTTTTAGTCATGACCTTTTGAATTAAAAGGCATTTTTGCAAGCTGCATTATTTTTTTCTCAAAGGTAATGAATAACGTTAAAACAAAAATTTGTAAATTCACATGTAAAATAAACTTTAACTGCGACCCAGATTTCACAGCGGTTCAGCCTGATGATGCTTTGTTTTTCATGCAGTGTAAAAAAGTTTTATTTAGACATTGTTCATTATGGAACAATTCTACAAAATTACGACCAAAAAAATAAAATAACTTAAAGGTTATCTTTAAATTTCCGTATCTTCGATTTCCACAGAAAGCGCTGCCGTAGGGGTCTAATGCCCCCTTCCGCAAGTAGACGCTTCCACAATGACGCGTAGTTTTGGGTGGCGTATTTCTTGGTGCGGGACGAGAGTCTCGAGGGAGTGGCAGTGTTTCTAATTCACAATGCAGAGGGTGGCGGCGGCCCTCGGAGGTACTTGACACGCGGTACCGTCTCTCTTTCTGTTCAACCCCCCGCTGCTGAATGACGTGGAATGACGTGTGAATTACGTAGAATATGGCGTTTGCAGCTCTCGAGAGGTGGAGCGGCGGCTGCATGAAGCCCGCCGTGTTTGCACAGAGATTATTAACCTCCTTGTGCATCAAGGCGCGACCCTTCGCTGGATGTTCCACGTACTCTCCTTATATTCCAGTTCGGACTCAGTTGAGCAGCGGTATTGGAGAAAGAGGGGGAGAAATCCCCCATTCCCCTCCTGCAGATTGACCGCCTACCCCTCGCCCCCCAGGGACTCTCTCCCTATCTCTCCACAATTTTACGACAGCTGCCGAGTTTAATTAGCACGGAGTTTAGTTCCCTTTAAGCTCTTCTGGTGTTGCCTGCCTTGGTGACACCCTCCTCACTTCCCTGACCCCAAAACCCTACTGGATACTTTTCCTGTTTTCTCCCTCCCCTCAAAGACAATCCTAAATTGCTCGGAATGTAATGGCTATATCTTTTACATTGTAAAAATTAATGGAGTACGCTCGTGTCATCAGTTTTGATAATTTGTAAGGCGTATTATACGCATGTGTTTTCCTGACGTTCTAGCTTCATTGAGGCTGGATCAAGTAGTTTTCACGTTTGATTAAATACTGGTAATTTATTTAGAAAGGTAGATTTATAAAAATTAAGAATCAGTATCACGCAAAAGAAATCAAAAACATTCTTTTTTTTGCATCAGCAGTTTTCTATTAAGGATATTCAAGGAGGGAATAAAAACGTTCTTTGATTTTATTAAACTACTCGGCAAATTTATTAGAAGAACTTCAACGATAAAATGTATACGATAAAATCTAGAAAAGTTGAGCCACAGTGAATCCTTAAATACGAGTGTCATCCGGAAAGTAGTACCCGTTCGTGAAATAAAGACACAAAAGTAAATATTAACAAACATAAAAAATTTTATTTGAAAGAGGATACTTTAAACTACTTCTCAACATAATCTCCAAGCAAATTAAGGCATTTGTCATAACGTGTGACAAGTTTCTGTATTCCTGCTGCATAGTCCTTCGCCGCCAGCTCATTGAGATACAGGGTCACTCCTTCTTTAAGTTCTTCATCGCTGTCAAATCTTTTTCCTGCCAAAAAGTCTTTAAGCTTTGTAAAGAGATGAAAATCTGAAGGGGCCAAGTCCGGGCTATACGGTGGATGGTCGAAAGTTTCCCATTTGAATTGCTGCAAAAGTTTTTGTGTTATCCCAGCTGCATGAGGCCTGGCATTGTCATGAACGAGAATGACACCAGTAGACAATAGACCTCGCCGCCGATTTTGTATTGCCCGCCGTAATTTCTTTAATGTTTCACAATACGCATTGGCATTAATAGTGTCTCCACGGGCCATAAAATCAATAAGCAATACACCTCGTCGATCCCAGAAAATGGTTGCCATGAGTTTCCTGGTGGACAGAACTGTCTTGAATTTTTTTGGTTTGTTTGGTGAATGAGCATGATGCCACTCCATTGACTGTCGTTTACTCTCAGGTGATGCATAACAAACCCATGTTTCGTCACCAGTAATTATGCGAGTCAAGAAAGAGTCTCCTTCATCAGAATAACGTCCCAAAAACGTCAGTGCTGCAGCCATACGCTTGGTTTTGTGCTCATCTGTAAGCATGCGAGGGACCCATCTTGCACAAATTTTTGCATAATGCAGATGGTGTTTAACAATTTCATGAACAATTTTTCGAGAAACATTGGGAAAATGCTCACAGATGTCATCAATTGTGACGCGCCGATCGTTCCTCACGAATTCGTCAACTGAGCTCACCAGTTGGTCTGTAATGACAGACGGTCTCCCCGAACGCTCATCGTCGTGTGTGTTCCCCCTCCCCATGTTGAAGTTGCGACACCACCGCCGAACAGACGACTCGTCCATTACATTGTCTCCATACACCTCCTTTAATTGGCGATGAATATCACATGGGCGAACGTTTCTTGCATTGAGGAATTTAATCACTGCCCTCACTTCACAACTGGCGGCGTTCTCAATTTTTTTAAACATTGTAAACAATCACAGAAACAACACAGGCAATGCTAGCGTCACGCAACTTGGCTCAGAGAAGGCAGATAAGCCACTGAAGCTATCTGACCTCGTCCAGCGGCTACTCGCGTCGTCAGCACTTCATGCGGCACGAACGGGTATTACTTTCCGGATGACCCTCGTATATTTGATATGGTTTTTGGGCAGTTACTTAAGCGTAATTTGCATGAAATTTCGTCTTTTTCTAATGTAAAGTAAAGAAGAATACACATGTTACATGCTTTCATGCCGTTTTAACCTACTTTATTTAAGAAATGTCTTATGATGTCTCGATTCCACAACATCACGCTTGACACTTCACTTTTCCTACTTTATTAAATTATGGATTTGAACGGCGCATAAAGTTTTTAAATATCATCTAGTTCAACACACAGATGGCCAAAATTCGAATGCCAGAATTCGCCGGTTTGGAAATTATTTCACCACATTGGATTCCTTGATTGACCTCCCTAAAAAAGCAATATTCGATGTATTGCGTCTAAATTTTGGCAAATATGTATATATGCGTGTGTGTAATGGTGTATATAATGTATGTATATGTGTATATATATATATATATAAGTATATATCTTTGGAACCCTCCCATGGACTACAACCTTGTCGTGGTGGAAGGGCTTGTGTGTTCCGATGAACCCTAGAGCTGTGCTGGCGGAAGTAAATATACTATAATTGCTCCTGGTAGGGTCACCCATGCCAGATAGGTCGAAGGTTAGGAGCCAGACGAAAGGTAGTCCACGCAGCGTCTGTTCCTCAGTGAGGCGGCTGCAAAGGCGTCTGACCCCAGTGGGGCGGCCATTAAGTGATGGTGTCACGTTAAAAACACTATTGAGGAAGGCAATTATCATTCCCAAGAAAATAATGATGGACGCAAAACAAAAAAATAGTTGTGTCCATCCAAAAACCTACCTTAACTGGTAGATTACCTAATAATAGAATCTTTGGAAATGATGATCTCCGGCGACACACAGACACACAAACACTCAGATTCTGATGACGACAGTGGGGCCGTCGAAACGTCAAATATATACATACTGTGAGTGTCCTTTCTTTATGTTTCTGTGTATAGAATATTTTGTATCTGTGTATTTGTGTGTCTTTATATATATACATATGTATAAAGGTGGTCTGAAAATATTCCGGCCTCACGAAGACACTTTTTCCGAAATTTTCTGAAATTTTTGAGGTCGGAAACTTTTCAGACCACCCACGTATAGTAAATTTTTACCGAAATATGTCACTAGGTAATCTACAGGTTAAGGTCGGTTTTGAATGGAGATAACTACCACATAAAAATAGAGATATTAAAGAGAGCACCGAAGGGTAAAGTCATAATAATAATTATTCCTTCAAAATATTTCATTATGTATTTTGAAAAAATGGTGGTAAGATATTTTATTGAAATCAGCTCTTTTACATGAAAATGTTAGAAAAAACAATAGACACATATTCTTTCACTTGTTTCTTCAACTCTTTCTTAGTCCAAGCACACGAATGATTTCCTAAATCATATCCGGATATACAACCAGGTGTTAATAGGGGAGAGGACTACTTCTGTGTCTTGTAGAGTGATGATAGCCGATAGAGGCTTAACTTTGGTGTACCATTTTAACAGGAATAAATAGGAACCCCACTCTGATGTTTTTAGCAAGAAAACCTAAATTTAAAAACAACGGATCGAATGTTGCATTTTTAGGGAGTTCTCTCCTCATGGAATCCAATTTGATGAAATATTTGCCAAACCTGCAAATGGTGGCATTCAAATCTGAGCTGTCAGTGTGATGAACTAGTTGATTTTAAACACCATTAAGCACCAATCCAACCCATAATATAAAAAATTACTCCTTATAATGTAGGCTGCCCTAACAATGCCATTAGAACCGTGAAGCCTCAAGGAAGGAAACTTTTCCTTTCGCTCATTTTCCATGTCGCACAGCATCTAAGTTAATTACCTCTCATCGAGCCTTTTTATTTTTATAAAATAATATTTTCTCAGAATTGATTCCTCTTCTTCAGTTAACATCACATAAGAATATCATGGTAATGTGTTTCGTTAACTAGTTCCTTCATTTCGACATTTTTTAAACGAAGAATCGACGTGAAAAATGGTAACCACACCTTACTATAAGAATGAGTATAATCCAAGAGGAGCAATCCCTTGCTTGCTCTAAAGAAATGGCTGCGATTCTTGAGGAGCTTTGGCAGAAGCGTGTTCACATTTCTCTCCTCCGCCACAGACGAGTTGGAGGATGAAAGTTTGAACCCCCCTCCCAAAACATTTAATGTCGTCATCTCAATTCAATTAGGATGCACATTACATCCTTAGATAAATTTTCCATGGGAAATTATCGTGCAAGTACTAAGAAATGCGAGTGTAACGCGTCCAATCAAAGTAGACCCTTCGGTTACGTCTCCGAATTTGAGGAATAACTTTTTCGGCACTTTTCTTAAATTTCTCTTCATCAAGAGGTCTTCTCCTGTATGTTTTGGATTCCCCATCTTCTGATATATTTGAGTAAGGTGGCGATTAATACTAGCTTATTTGTAGGTCAATTTAGGCGCTAAAAATTAGTTAAGAAAAGTGTAAAGTTAAATTCTATTAAAGACGTTCAAAAAAATATTTTTAGAAGATTTGAATGACGGAACCGCACATTTCATTTTCGGAAACGAGTAGTAAGTAGTTTTTAGGGGAGGTGACCGACAAATAAGGTCATTTGCGGCATAGGGATGGATGGGAAAGGAAGGTTGGAGAGAAACCCGGCGTCGGCATGAGCCTACTCTTAACGAAAGGCGCCGAGGAGTCCGCAGTTTAACGTCCCATCCGACGGACGTCGTACTCACTCAAATCTCTCCCCACAAATCGCCTCAATTAGGGATCGGGATACCACTGAAAAATGTTTGCTGTCTCCTGGATTTGAACCCTGGGCTATTTGGTGGGAATCCAGTACGCTAACAATCGCACCATCCCAAGTACCTCCGTAAGTGATGCATCATATCTTCTGAGAAGGTAATTTTTTTTAAATTATCATTAAATTAAGCAGAAGACTGACTTTTCCAACAATGTTTCCATTCATGCATTTAGGTATCGCAAATGGGATATGCTTAAATATTCCAAGTGTGTACGAATATGAATATCATTTGTTTTTATTTATTATTGCTCAATATAATGGGCGCGATGCTTTTTTGTGCTGAACAATAAAATTTTGGCGTTACTTTGTCCATCTATTTGATGTCACAAATTAATGATACGATACGATAGGTGAGCATGAAAGTGATATGTGCATACTTTTAGTGCATTTTATTCCTCATTTCCATTCCAGTTCTCTCACTATTTTATTTGCTTGTACACAGTCAAGTTCTCTACACTTTGCCAAAAGCATTTTTATTTTTGTGTCCTCCCAAATTCATGGATTCCCGATATTCCCATGATATTGGTGAAGGTTTTTTTTTCGCGGAAGAAGACTCTTCACCTTTATGCAAACTTCGGTTGTCTTTGGAACAATTTTTTTGGCGTAGAGAGAAATAGAAGTAGCTTAGTAGCCGGGGAAGCTCCGAAATAAAGTTTAATCCGATGCGTTAACTTTGAAGCGAGAAAATCTGCCATTTTTAAGTAATTCTCTTCGTTGAATGGCGGAACTATGGCTGAGTTTGGTGCTTAAGAGAATCATTTTTTATTCAAAATTGTACTCAATGCCCATCCTAAATCGGAATCCAAATGTTAAACTAACAAATTAAGGTTTTATAATTTGTATATGGCGACCTCAACGAGGAATAATAGAGTGAATGTCATAAACCTTCAACGGCGTCCTTTGCCTTCTCGGTTTGCGCATGCGCTCGCTGTTTCGATGCAGCATGTTTACCTCCGCTCGTAATTTGTTCACAAAAGTAAATGCGTGCAACAAAGAAAAACAAGAATGAGCTTGAGGGAAGAGTGAAAATACTGACAAGTGAAGGATGTTTCGTCAAATTCAAAGATTTTTTTTAGAAAATGAAGCGATATTTCTTTACCTACAATTTATTTCCTTTCCTTGTGATCTAATTGTGTTTCCTTGCGATACTAGTTCAACTACGTGCTATGCGATTGTTATACTCGTATTTTTGGAGTGATTTCCCAATTTGAGTTGCATAATGATTTCAGTGATAATGGACTTAAATAAGTGAATAAACCAGAAAATCTCTTATTTTCGGGCGATAGAATACACTAATAAAATGTCCATTATATTCCATAAAACGTTCTCGTCAATTTTTATTAAATATTTGCATCTAAATATGATATCTCATTCCCTTCTTTAAATTAACAAAAAGGAAAATATTACCGTAAAATAATATTTGATCCCGTGCAAACTTTTACGACATTTGAAAACAAATATTTCGTTTTCAAGCGTTAATGCCGAATGAGAATTGGCTCAGTTGTGTGATTTCGATAATCATGAGCTGTCCAATTTCATCAGTGAGGTTGCCAAAACAGTGAGTACAACTTGTCAATATTCATACTGAGGTTCGAGGTACTGCGCTGGCAATTATAAACTTGGCGACCACACACGAATATACGCACTTCAACCTGCTAACCATTGTCTCATTAATATCTCGAAGGTGAGTTTCTTCATGCCAAGGAACTCTGGTACTATGTCTGGTATATTTAACATCTCACTAATTCATCCTGAATCACACAGTAATTTTCTCGTGAATTAAAAACTGAATAGCAGCAGAGGTAACAGAGGGAAAATCGGGAAGGCCGGTGGTAGGGGGGGGGTGAGGCAGGTTTAACCGTTATCGCCGGTGTATTCCAGCGTACAGGGTTTGTATTTCGGTAGCAATTTTTTCCAGACGTGTGCGTGAAGTGCTGGATTCAGACCGTCGGTTACGTGAGCGGAGGATCGCAGATAGTATTGTCATTGAAAAGAGAGTTACAGTGTACACACCATTATCACTAAAAATTTGGCGAGGGGAAAGATCTGCGGTGAACTCATCCTCCCGAAGGTCTTACGGACGGACGACCAAGAGCAGAATCCAGAGTATCTGCTTGCAAAGACCTTCTGCAATGACATCGCGACGATTCCCCAACTCCCTTACAGCCCCGACTTGGTACCACCAGACTGTTTTCCATTACCGTAAGTGATATCTAATCATCCCTCAAATAGCACCACCATGGGACGTCAGTCAGACTAAATCAGGCCGTCAAAGAAGCTTGCACGCGTACCCTTAAGAGTACCCTTATCCGGAATCCGCCTACCAGGGAGGAGCCTTCAAGTCGCGGAAAAGCCGCTCCGGCAAAAGTATTCGCGTGTCGACGCTCTCAATAGATTTACTGTATGAAGAATATTGAGACATTTTAGCAATATTTGTGTCTATGCAAAATAAATATTTAAGGATAGTTTGGGAAGGCTATGAGCTGGGAATATAAGTGGACGGCGAGATGATTAAGTCAGACTAAACTTAATCTGCCTCCCTTGTGTTTGTGTGTGGAATGAGTACTTCGTCTATTAGGACACTTAAATCAGTTCCATGTGAAAGCGAGGAAT
Organism: Hetaerina titia; assembly: GCA_037158775.1. NCBI lineage: Eukaryota > Metazoa > Arthropoda > Insecta > Odonata > Calopterygidae > Hetaerina > Hetaerina titia. Next base: position 22,311,511 of record CM073772.1, read on the forward strand.
ACTGATGACTTTTGTGAAACTCACGGAGGTTTTGGGGCGAGGAAGCGGCTTCAACCCTGCATCAGCAAAATAGGAATTGTTACATTGTGGATTATTCACGAAGGGTGAAGGTGGATTTTGGGCGTTGGGAGAGGTGAAAAATGCGAGAGCTTCAAACGCGGGCACAGGTTACGTTGTATGTGGTAGGTGTACAGCTTTTATTGAAGTGAAGTGCAATTGAACTGAAAATGAGTGGGTTTGGGAAGTTGGAATTGGAGATGGGCGGGTAAGAGGGAGGGCCTGGTCCAAGGAAGGGATGAGAGTGAAGCAGCTCCGTGGGGGGGGGGGTTGAGTGTGGCGGTGGTGGCGGAGAATATTGTGGAGATCATAGGGCGAGATGACTAGGTCAGACAATCAGATCATGAAGAAATTTTGAGTCAGACAGCCAAAAAGATTGCAGTTAATATTGAATACGTTACAGGAAAAATGAATAATAGTGTTCTAAATAAGAAGGAACGATAGGTTACAAAATTAATTAGGAGGGAATGAACCAAAGAAGGTACACTATTCACCTTTACGCAAACGCCGGTTGTCAGTTGAAGCAATAACTTTTTGGCGCAGAGAAAAAGAGAAATAATATGGAATCCGGTGAAGCTCCGAAATAAAGTTTAATCCGACGTAACTTTGAAGGAGTTCGTGCATTTGGGGACGAAGGGCTACAGAAATAGGGGGCTCTGGGGCAAGAGTTCCATTAGCGAAAGAGACACTTGCGAAAAAAAAGTGAATTGACAACGGGTTCGCCGAGTATATATGTGATGGAAATATTAGTATAATTTTAATATGGAGTGCCGTGCATTAAGAATGTTACCAAGTATAATGAAAACTTTGTTGCAATTTTCCACTGTTAACAGTGGAAAATTGCAACAAAGTTTTCATTATGTCTCGATTCCACAATATCACGCCTGATTCTTCATTTTTCGTTACCAAGTATTTTAGGCAGAAAGATAAGCATACATACGTTGGAGCCCATAGTGACGTGGGAGTGGTGGGCATAAGAAGGACGGAAAGAAAGACAAACGCTGATGTTTTTAAGTGGGTGGGGTGTGCGAAGAGAAGAAGTAGATGTGGAAGTCTGAAAGAGGAAGAGAAAGTGGGCGGGGGAAAAATGAAATGTATGTCGAAGACCACGGTGGAAGGGATCACGTAGGACAAGCGGAGACGAGGGAAGGGAGAGAGAGCGGAGTGAATGCTGGCATTAGATACGAAAAAGTGGGGATATAAATCAAGCAAAGAACAGGGAAGAGCACACGATAGATGGAAGAGAACAGTCGAAAGGGACTGCTCTAAAACTTTGAAATGAAAAATACCTTGAATTATTGAATTTGTATCTTAGCGCAAGCTATCGTTGCCGAGGTTTAATTCTCAAATCTACGAATCTTATTATTTATCTCCCTAAAGCAGTTTATTTTGAAGATTTTAAGTAAATATATTTTTCCTTGTTTAATTGTAAGTAATACTATATTTCATAAATAAAATTTCAAATATACTTTTCGAAGTTTTCTTGTTACGGCAACGTGTGTTTGATGATTGACTAGATGTTCCATTCCAAATGGTGGAAATTCGAATATCACTTTGCGCTTTAACTGCTTGAAAGTAGCAACCTATGTACGAATGAAAATTTCATATTCGGGGACAATCTATAAATACAATTCCAAAAATTTATTTTGTCTCCACAGCCTAGCGAATCTGAAACTTATCTCTGAGAAATTAAAGTTTAATTATGCCATCTATTTATAATTCTGAAAATCTTCATTGGATCGCTGAAACACGAATATAAATTTAATGATTCAAATCGGAATTCGATAGCCTTTTATTTTCATTCTGAATGGGACTCCGGTACTCTTTTTCCATTCTGTCGATATTTCCCCGATAACTCCTTTTAAACCTCATCCATTAACCTGAAGTATCGGCGTTTCACGTTTTAATTTCAAAATTCAAACATTTTCTTGCATCTGGTTTAACCGCCTGTTCTACGGAAAATCGCAAAACTATAGATCTCAAGGTGTCTGCCGAAATCCATATAAAAACCTGATTTAGACATACAGGTGCCTTCCAGGTAGACATACGTGATTGCCTTCACATGGCGTTTCACACATTTCCTGTCCCTAATTTTTCTCCCGAGAGATGTCCGTTTTACTTTCTACACAATATACTCAATTTCCGAATTGCAGTTTGTATTTTCCGGGGGCTTTTACTGGCAGTGTTTACCGGAAACAAAAAACGCTCTGGGTTTGTCAAAAAAAATCACATTTCTCCAGCGAAATGATAGTATGTGATGAAAATAAAGAGGATTTTTTCATTTCCAATGTTCGTTTTCCGTCTGCTGCTCGATTTGATAAGGATCTCAAATGGAAGCTGCAGAGAGTGAGAAGATGAACAATAGGCACGCCGCCACAACGTAATGCCTCTGAAAATCAAGGGGGCGCGGGGGTCGTTGGCGAACGCTTTGGGAACGCAATGCTTTCGAGACTAATCACTCACCATAAAAAGGGAGTCATTGCTCTGAAGTTCGAATATATATTGTGATTTGTCTTCCATCCCTCGTGAAATTTTAGTCTCGAAAACTTCCACCCGACAAACGAAACAATTCAATTTCAAAAAAACTCTTCACATTTTCCCGAAGGATTGTAAATGAATTTTGCACGTAATTGACGATATTGAATCAATACCAGAATCGAAGTGAATGATAGCTAAAAATGACTGCCGTAGGTTATGAACATTTTAGAAATTGAAAAAATAGTTTAGAAAATATTTGTGCAAGATATATTATTAGTCATGTTACTAGTTTTTCTTGAAATAAAATTGTTGATACCATTTTAAACCAATGTACAAATACTTGAATCTTTAACTAAACTCGACCAAAATTGGACTAGGACATAGTACGGATATATCTTAAAATATTATACGATAGTTTCAAGTCTTGTGAGGGATTTCAAATCATGAAAATTGCGAGTGGCGAAAACAAATCCTAGAGAATATTTTCGCTAGAAAACACTGATACATTACATTTGGCGTGACTTGAGGAAAACCTGAGAGAAAACTGAATCTTAAACATTTTTGCAAATTGTCCTTTTACGTGTTTTTCATTCATATTTTTCTGTGCTATTGTATCATCCAATCGCAGGCCATGCTTTATATTATCTTCAATAAATAAATGTATTTAAATAACAAAATAAATATAAAAATAATTAATAAAAATAAATGCATATATATATATACATACATATATATATATAAGTATGTATATATGTATATGTATATATGTATATGTATATATATATATATATGTATATATATATATGTATATATATGCATATATATGTATATATATATGTGTGTATATATATATATATACATATATATACATATATATATATATACACACACACATTCAAATACGAAGTCCCGCCATATGGCGCACAAATATTCATTCAAACATAGAAATAGGTATAAGGAAAAGGGATGGAAAACACATAAAAGGCGAACACAGGACATGTGGGGAAGGCGGTTTTTGAGCAGATCACTAAAGTAAAAATATTTCCTTAACCGGGATTTGGACACCGGACCTTCCACTTAAATTACCTTATAAAATAATACGTGTGTATATATATATATATATATATATATATATATATATATATATATATATATATATATATATATATATATATATATATATATACACGAGGGTCATCCGGAAAGTAGTACCCGTTCGTGCCGCATGAAGTGCTGACGACGCGAGTAGCCGCTGGACGAGGTCAGATAGCTTCAGTGGCTTGTCTGCCTTCTCTGAGCCAAGTTGCGTGACGCTAGCATTGCCTGTGTTGTTTCTGTGATTGTTTACAATGTTTAAAAAAATTGAGAACGCCGCCAGTTGTGAAGTGAGGGCAGTGATTAAATTCCTCAATGCAAGAAACGTTCGCCCATGTGATATTCATCGCCAATTAAAGGAGGTGTATGGAGACAATGTAATGGACGAGTCGTCTGTTCGGCGGTGGTGTCGCAACTTCAACATGGGGAGGGGGAACACACACGACGATGAGCGTTCGGGGAGACCGTCTGTCATTACAGACCAACTGGTGAGCTCAGTTGACGAATTCGTGAGGAACGATCGGCGCGTCACAATTGATGACATCTGTGAGCATTTTCCCAATGTTTCTCGAAACATTGTTCATGAAATTGTTAAACACCATCTGCATTATGCAAAAATTTATGCAAGATGGGTCCCTCGCATACTTACAGATGAGCACAAAACCAAGCGTATGGCTGCAGCACTGACGTTTTTGGGACGTTATTCTGTTGAGGGAGACTCTTTCTTGACTCGCATAATTACTGGTGACGAAACATGGGTTTGTTATGCATCACCTGAGAGTAAACGACAGTCAATGGAGTGGCATCATGCTCATTCACCAAACAAACCAAAAAAATTCAAGACAGTTCTGTCCACCAGGAAACTCATGGCAACCATTTTCTGGGATCGACGAGGTGTATTGCTTATTGATTTTATGGCCCGTGGAGACATTATTAATGCCAATGCGTATTGTGAAACATTAAAGAAATTACGGCGGGCAATACAAAATCGGCGGCGAGGTCTATTGTCTACTGGTGTCATTCTCGTTCATGACAATGCCAGGTCTCATGCAGCTGGGATAACACAAAAGCTTTTGCAGCAATTCAAATGGGAAACTTTCGACCATCCACCGTATAGCCCGGACTTGGCCCCTTCAGATTTTCATCTCTTTACAAAGTTTAAAGACTTTTTGGCAGGAAAAAGATTTGACAGCGATGAAGAACTTAAAGAAGGAGTGACCCTGTATCTCAATGAGCTGGCGGCGAAGGACTATGCAGCAGGAATACAGAAACTTGTCACACGTTATGACAAATGCCTTAATTTGCTTGGAGATTATGTTGAGAAGTAGTTTAAAGTATCCTCTTTCAAATAAAATTTTTTATGTTTGTTAATATTTACTTTTGTGCCTTTATTTCACGAACGGGTACTACTTTCCGGATGACACTCGTATATATATATTTTTTTTTAGGTAATCTACCGGTTAAGGTAGGTTTTTGGATGGACCCAACTATCAAATAAACATTTTGTGACTCCCCACCTAGCAAACTAACCTATATCAGGTCCCTCTTCATCTCGGTGTACTTCTTTCCTCCCTTCATCTCGTCTAACATCCCTATCCTGTTCCTACCCTTACCTCGCTTGCCCAACATTCTTCCCTCTATTACCCTCTTCAACATTCCACTACCGCTCAATACGCCCTTCATCCATTTTTCCTGCCTCCATCGGATTTCTCTCAACAAACCCCTCTCCTCCCCCACCATTTCTAGTACTTCCTCATTTGGTTTCCTCTCGGTCCATTTCACCTTTTCCATTCTTCTTCACAGCCTCATTTCAAAAGCCTCCAATCTACGTCTATCCTCCTGCTTCAGCGACCACGTTTCCGCGCCGTACATAGCTACGCTCCATATCAGAGTTTTTACGAGTCTTGTCTTAACATCCCTACTCAACGTCCCCGTCATCAACTCCCTCCTCCTTGAGAAAGCCTCCTTGCCTAGCGCAATTCTTCTCCTTACGTCCCTACCACTTTGACTATATTGGTCCAAAATACTTCCTAGATATGTAAACTGTTCTACCTGCTCTATTTTTTCCCCTCCTATTTTGATATTTAGCTTACGTATATATATATATATATATATATATATATATATTATTTCATAAGTTAATTTAACGGTTAGGTAGGTTTTTGGATGGACAAAACTACCAAATAAATGTTTTGTGACTCCTAACAAAACACAATCCAGCAACCTACTCTATATCAGGTCACTCTTCATCTCTATTTACTTCCTTCCTCCCTACATCCCGTCCAACTTCCCCATCCTGTTCCTGTCCTTTCCTCGCTTGCCCAAAATTCTCCCCTCTATTACCTTCTTCAACATCCCACTGCCGCTCAATACGCCTTTCATCCATTTTCCCTGCCTCCATAGGATTTATCCCGACAAATCCCTCTCCTCCTTCACCTTCTCTAGTACTTCTTCATTTGTTTACCTTTCGGTCCATTTCACCTTCTCCATTCTTCTCCACACCCACATTTCAAATGCCTCCAATCTACGTCTATCCTCCTGCTTCAGTGACCATGTTTCCCACCACGGCGCGTACGCTCCATATACAAGTTTTTATAAGTCTTTTTTTAACCCCTCTACTTAACGTTCACATCATCAACTCCCTCCTTTTGAAAGCCTCTTTTCCTAGCGCAATTCTACCTACAACCGAGTTGGTCCAAAACACTTCCGAGAAACGTAAACTGTTCCACAAGTTCTATTTTTCCCCTCCTATTTAATGTTCCGCTCAGGCCTTTCTTTCTGGAAAATCGTATAATCTGTTTTATTAATATTGATTCTCTTCCTATATCTATGGCACTGAATTTCCAATTCACTCAGCAACGCTTGCAACCCCTTGGCTAACTGACAAACTAAAGCTTGGTCATCGGCTTAATTGATTTTCCCGAAAGAAAAAGGCGAAGCTAAACATTGAAATAGGAGGGCAAAAAGTAGAGTACGTAGAAAAGTTTACGTATATATATATATATATATATATATATACATAGTAGTAGAACTGAACATATATTTACACACACACACACACACACATATATATATATATATATATATATATATATATATATATTCACAAGGAAATAGATTTAAGAAGAATGGGATAGTAACACATATAAAGGGCGACCTCAGGAGAGGTGGAGAAGGTGGAAGTAAGAAGACACAAGTGTAAATATATTTTTATTTAGTAAAGTGATTTGATTTATAAAAACGTCATTAAATATATTTACTTAACCTGGCCTTGAACAGGGGATCTTTCCATTTACCGTGCGGACTCTGTAACAACGTGTGATCTGCTCAATTCCGCCTTCCCCACCGTTCTTTTTTTTCCTTTATATGTGTTCCTATTACCTTTTCCTCATATCTATTTCAATGTGAATAAATATGTTCGCCGTATGGCGGGATTTCATTATATATATGTGTGTGTGTATATATATATATATCACTTTTATGAAAATCTCAAGGACGTGATCAATAATGTAAATGGAATTAACACCAGTAGACACAAACACAGAAACATATTTAAAAGAGAAACTCACTGGGTCTCGAATTTTCGGTTGTCTACCCACTTGTCTCAAGATGCGGAAGGAACAGAACTCCACAACAATGGAACAGCTAATAAAGGTTGTTAAGTACATTTAGTCCCATATTAATTCCTCTGCACGAATGAGGTTTTGGTAATAAATGGAAATAAAATAAATATTTTTTACAAGCATTGAGATCGCCGTATCTGCAGTTTTCAAAACACCTTCCAAATCTCGGGGAACTCTTTCCGGGGAGGACGATATTGGTCATGGCAATCATAAATGCAGCAATTTCATAGTGTCGTCCTGGAAATTAGCAATTGACTAATATATGAGAATTAAAGAATGACCGCTTTTGTGTTAAAATTAAACCGAAATAAAATCCGCTGTAATTAATAAAACATGCAAAAAACAGAGACCTCACGTTCTTTGATGATTAGGAAACCTGAACCTTTATTTATTCTCTTTTAAGGTTTATTGCAAGTGATGCCATGGTGTAAATATGAAAACCTTATGTGTTAAACTCTGAAACTATGGGGATAATTTGAAACTCGCTTATTTTGATGGTCGGGACCAAATTGGAAACTCTTGGGTTGAAGTGATGACTCAAGTGAACAGATACCATTCACGATGACAGGAGTGAAGAAAATGACATTCGAATATCGCAAACTCTTGACCTTTATTACCTCACAACCACGTCTGCTTTTGATCAAATTGCCGGTTTCCCCCTATGTACACTCCTTGTGTGTGTGCGTGTAGATCACCTGGGGAAGACCTCGAGAGGGAGTGCAGATTCAATTCACTTGGGGCCGTAGACAGCGTCTTCCGACCCCTTAATCCAGCGCCGTATCGATTCCATTTAGCCGATGCCGTCTCCCCGCATCTCATCCTTCGCCCACTATCCTCACCCATTGAATTCCCTGCTCTCCCTTCCCCCTCGCTCATTACGAGGGTGCCTCACTCCGCTGGCCGCTTCTCCACTCCGGGGGATGCTTCGAAGCCAGTCGCGGGATGCACACGTGCGTGCGTATAACCACCACCACCACATCCATCCATTCACTTGCCGATCATTCCGTTTCATTCACCAATCCGACACTCTGGACCCTTGAATATTCGAGTGTACCCTTTCCCGCCCCCGTCGTCCCCATCCAAACCCTTCCCCGCCCCGCAAAACCTCCGCCGCCACATGCCCCATGTATTCCGACGACCCTTCCCACGCCCTCGTCAACATCGGTGGCATGCGCGATCATTGCATCAGTCTGATGTAATTTTGATGTGCGCCTATACGATATAACATTCGGAAGGAGACGTAGGCTAAGGCGTCGCAACGACGTGTAGTAGTGGATGCTAGGTCACCAGCCGTGCTTCGTCTAATTCAACACTTCCACCAACGCATGGTACTCAGTAATCCACTATTCTTTTGAACTGATATCGAATTAAGCTACGTCCCATTCTAAAATACAGGGTTAGTATGAAAAGTTGCGATGACAATTTTTTACCGATGTGCACGTGTAGTGCTGAATTCAGACCGTGGGTTAAGTGTGGATGATCGCAGATAGTGTTGGCATTGATAATACAGTTACAGGGCACACACTATCCTTATCACTGAAATTTTGGCGATGCGAAAGATCTGTGCTAAACCCATTCTCCTGAAGGTCTTTGGATGGACGACCAAAAGAGCAGAGTCGAGGGTATCTGCTTGCGAAGACCTTCTGCAACGGCACCGTGGCCTCCTCACAGCCTTCCTGACTTGGCACCGCCAGACTATTTTCTATTCCCAAAGGTGAAATACTATTTCCTCAAAGGACACCACCATGGGACCCTAAGTGCCTTAAAAGCAGCTTGCACGCGTACTCTTATCCGTCATCCGCCTACCAGGGAGCCTTCGAGTCGTGTAATAGCCGTTGGAAAAAGTATGTCGACACTCTCAAGAGATGTACTTTGAGGATTATGAGACATGCTTTTTTATACAATTTTTATACACTATATACACTCCATTCATACCCTCCTAGATTCGCTAACAGAAGGTATTATAATCACAATGATGGTGTGTGTGTGCGTTTGTGTATGGAGCGGCAGCGAAGGATGCGAGGGGAGGGTGTGCTAAGAAGAGGGGTAATGGGAGAAAATGAGAACGGACGGCTCTATTACGGTGGATCCAGTTGGTTAAGTCAATGTGGATCTTTTGGAGCGCATTAATATTGGAATTAGTCCGCTGGTGGGTTCGAGCATGAATATGCAACCTTAAGGACCAAGGACTTTGCCGCCGAAGCATTTCAGGAGATTCCCTCCATAATGAAATGGTCGCGTTCCAAGTGGTGTCAGACAATGCTGGACTTTCTAGTACTATAGAGCTGAAATTCGGTCAGCATTTCTTGAATAAGGCAGCCAAACTGATTTATTTTTACCCAGTGATACGCCGCAATTTAAAAGTCAACTCTGTAAATGCTCTATTTTTTTCACTGGATCCCTTATGCTCGCCACGTACTCTATGCGGGATCGTACTAAAGGAAAATAGCACATCATCATTTTTTCATCGCTGCATTACCCATAAATACTATGACTAATAAAATGAGTATGTGTTTTCCAGTTCCAATGCGACGGTGACACCTAAGTATTTTACCTGGTCTCTAAGTTTTATCCAAACACCTCTCGAGGGGGTAAGTCTCTGTTTAATTTTTGGGGAGCACGTCACCACATATGTTTTTAGTATTTAAACCCAAACTCCATTCTCTTCATCTTTTTTAATTTTTTAAAAGTTATTGCTTGATATTGGACAGTTGGTTTCGGCTGCTATCTTCCTGTAGATTAAAGTGTCATCGGCAAAGATTTTTCTATTGTTGTATTTTATTTTTGAGATCTAATAATAGATATTGAGATACAAGAGATATTACATGCTGGTAATGAAATACTGTATACTTGTCTAATGATATACTGTATACTAATATGTTATCTCTGCCAAATGAGAAATAGTAATGGCTCTAAGACATGCCCCTGAGGGACGCCGGATGCTACTTTTCCATAATTACGACTTGAGGCATTTATTATTTTATTTTGTGATTAGTGAGAACGCCTGCATTCAGTTTAATACTTTATCGTTCATTCCATGCCGCCGTAACTTGTATCGACACTTGGTACTCTATCTAAGGCCTTTTTGAAATTCAACAAAATCACATTCCCTTGTTTCCCCCTTTCCCAATTGCAGGGTCCATACCAACTCTCCTTTCTGAATCCGTGATGTTAGTCGGATCTAAGATTGAAATTGCCGAGTAATGTTACTCCGTTGTTAAAAGTTATGTGTTCTAGCATTTTACAAAGAGAGTGAGGCGAAGAAAATTTGTCACTAATTAATTGAATTTTGTTCATATCCCTTATTAAAGACAAGTGTGCAGGTCCAATCTATGGAAAATATTCTCCATAATCGACTTTTAAAATGTTTATGCTAAAAAGGGCGCATTTTGGGCAAGAGCTTTTAAAGTACTTTTGTGAGAATGTCCTCTGATGCGGAGGATTTGTTCGTTTCAATTTGTAGGAGTTGTCGCATTCTCCCTTGCCCAAATAAACTCGTGCTTACTTTCTTCCTTAAAAGAACAGATTTCTTGTCCAGGCATTGCCGCATTCTATGTTAAATTATTGAATGATCTTTTTTTTCGTTAACGTACTTGTTATCAACTCCCTGGTCTACGCATTTATCAAAAATCTTCCAATGCCAAGTCCGCTTCACTCCAAAATACTCTACAATAACGTTAACCTCTCCACTTGACCTCGTTTATATTCTCCTAATTAATTGTTTGAATTGCATCGATGCTGATAGAAATGTATAGTAAAATAGCGAGGCACCCGATACTAAGGGGGGGGTTGTTCCTTTCCGTAGCGTTCGAGGAGCCCTTCCGCCGAGCGCCCTCCTCGGCCCTCTCCTTCCCGCGGCCGGCCCACCCTCATCATCCCTCCACGCACTGCGGCAGACGGTCGATCCGTCCCCCATCCCGCGGCCCTCCTAAATGCGCCCACCCCTTGCGGCCCTCTCGACAGACCTCTCATGGCCCCACGTTCGCGACTCCCACCACTTCAAGGGGTTTGCGTCATCAGGCTAAGTGGATCTGCCCTCTTCCGTGCCTTTAAGGAGGAGTCCTCAATCCAACTCCCTCCTCCGCTCCTCCCCCCCGGGACCTTCATTTCCTGCCCACAGATGGAGTTGTGGTCGGGTCCCGCTTGGGGATCTTTTTGCATTGTGGCTGACCCAGCCGCCGTTCCCATGGCTCAAAGGGAGCACCACACGAACCGCGCCACGAAATTGGACCCACCACATAAATCACTGGGAATGGCCGAATTACGAGATCGATGCATTCCTACGTCGATTTTTACAGCAATATCTTCGAAATTATCGCTATATTTTGTCCTTGCAATTAATAATGTGTTGTTTTGTCTCAATTGATGTGAAAAATATTGCACCACAGGATATGAGTCTAGCAGCATGGCTATAATTTGCAGAGGAACGCAAATACGGATTTATCCCTTTTAAATCATTCGAACATTGTAAGCTCGCAAAGCATCAAAACTCAACGTTTGTAGGAATATCACCGTAAGTCGTAAAAGTTTTATGACACAGTAAAAGCAAGGGTATTTAGGATAGTTGGCATTGTTTGAACTTACGGATGGGATTTTAGATCATCACCGGTCATATGAAATGCCAAACACGCAATATCATGGCAATGCTCTCCAGATGTGGGAAAGGAAGTCTCCGTAAGGGCTCGCCGTGGGATTTGTTGGGGCACAAGCCATGTTGCTTATGTATACTTATACAACGTGAGGCATTATGGACGCCCTGATTTGACGGGTGTATTGTAAAACACTAACTAAGATAATTGAAAAAGGTTTTTAATTCTGAAAATTAAATTCATTGGCGTTTTATTTTCATTAGGTATTTAAAATCACTTCATCCAGTTGACGATCTTAGTGAGCGACGCACATGCTGAGTCTTTCAAAACAGTTTTCGAAAACTCTTCTCAGCAAATCTTGCATTATTCCAGCGATGACATCTGTCATTGCCTCCTTAAGAGATTCCTTGGACGAACTTTGCAAACCTCAGCTTTGAGATAACCCCAGAGAAAAATATCACATGACTCAAATCCGGGGAGCGAAGGGGCCATGGAACATCCCCTCGTAAGGAGATCATGAGGCCGGGAAGTTGTTCTTGCAGGATTTGACTAAAATATCTAAATGTATTCACAAAAAGAACACTAAGCAAATTATCTCATTAGCGAATGTATCATATGGTCACATGGAATCACTAGCACATGTACGATAACTTAGACAGCTGGTAATGCGTGGTAGATAGATAGATAATCATTCTTCTTTTGGGGCGAGATTGAGACTATGGAGTATCTTCTTCCACCTAATCCCTAAAGGTAACCTACCACAGTCTGCTCTCACCCAGCCCCGCTTGTAGGTGATGTAAGGATACTTTTCCTTTCTTCATAGGAGCATTACTGAAAGTTAAACCAAGCCACTGTTTTATTCCTTTTTTCCGTGAGGAATGATCGCTAATGGAAAAGTAATATTTCATATTAATCGCGGACACCTGTTTCAAATATCACACCTTACCCACAAAACCTTCACTCTTAAATTATTTCCTGTCTTTGAGTTAATGCGTTATGCTCTGTTGCTTGAAAATCACCGTCGATATGTGGAAGAACCCATTTAGACCCCTTAGATCTGCTCACCGTTCAACTAGCCGCCATTCCATGACGAATTCCGAGAGGGACGGAAGCCCCCGAGGGGGGCGACCCCCTGTCGACCCCTTTGGTCAGCATACACGCGGCGGGGCAACCGTGGGATTTCCATCCTCGGGAATACAAGCGGATCTCTTTGATTCCCATTCACTAACGATGGGAGTTCGATATTCTGATTAAGATATTGAATCGATAGATGTAATTGATCACCTTTGATCCCAGTGTTGGCGCGGAACGGCAGTGACTCTAATGTACAGGAGTGTGAAAATCATTTTATTGAAAAAATATTTCATTAAAAATCTTTATTTGAGGGGTTGCTCCGATGAGTCCAAATTGGATGGTCTCATTGTGTACCTACATTGTACGAGTATTATGCTCTTCTAGAGAGCCAAGCGATCCGCATTCTCTTTTGAATCGACTGCCGTGCTCATGAATGCCAGCGCGGCCAACAAATTTCTCTCAGCGGAGTTAGCGAGAACATAGGAAACTAGTAGTAGACCTCAATGGCTTCCATTGTTAGCGCTCAAGTATTTAGTAGTGAAATTGTGTAGCGCTCATATTCCAGTAATATTTTCATTCAAGCCAATTGTTAGCGGCACTGGAGAGCATGCCATTATTGTAATAATTACGTAACCTATTTAGAATAAGAGGATTTGAAATAGATAAGATAAATTTTAAAGCGACAACATCTAATGGTTTTTGACATTATTACAGGGTGTACAAGTCAATTTCACTATAAATACCATTCATCTATGCACGATTTAATAATTACAAAAGAAAACTATTAACTGGAAAATGTTTTCGGTATTATTTGTTCTATTTCTGGATTGTTACATCTACACAAATATCCCGCGATCCAACAAGAGTGTGTGGTAGGGGTTGCAAGCCACAGTTGGAAAGAATTAGGAATAAGGGAGAGGGATAGTGTTATTGAGGTGAGTGAAGGGGAAAAACATCCCCTTTAAATCCTTGAACAACTTGTATGGCGATTTGAGGTGAAGATATTTCGAGACCATGAACATTCATCGATGACATTAAGAATGATGTTTGAATGAGTTTGAATAGCGTTACATTTGTGCAGGGAGGGAGATTCCGTTTATTTGTTTTGCATTGGACTTAAGGTGAGTACGTTTGGTGTTTATAAATTGTAAAAACGAACAGCTACACCCACGACGATTAGAAAAATTTGAACAATGATTTATTGAATACCACGCTTTAGGAATATGCCTATAAAGAATTAGCATAAATGTGATAAATACTTGCTAAATCTTGACCTGCGAAGAAGTAGTAATATCTTGACTTTTTAAGAGTCATCACTTTCTTTCGATGAAGTATTACACAGGCCTACAAAAAAAATTTTTTTTTGGTGCCGGGAATCTTTGTGTTGATTTTCACTAAATTAGTAGAGCTGAATCCAAATATGAAATCCGTTTTTATTTAACAGCTCTACTTTTTTAGATATGGCACATCTTACGATTAGTTGTTTTAATATTTGATATATTCCGGAAAATAATTTTCAAAGTTAAATAAATCTATAAGTATACATGGGAATATATGGTAAAAGAAAATAGGAAAAATATTACAGACTTTGTGAAACGTGCATACTTGGGATATTTTGGTGTTAAGCTTGGTGACCAAGATAAAACATGGGCACCGCATTTTGTGTGTAAAACATGTACTGAACATCTGCGGCAATGGACAACAGGACAAAGGAAAAGTCTAAAATTTGGCTTGCCAATGGTGTGGAGAGAACCTGTGAACCATATTGACGACTGTTATTTTTGCATAGTAAATGTTTCGGGAATTAATCGAAAAAATCGCCACAAGTGGACATATCCAGATTTGCCTTCAGCTAGACGCCCGGTACCCCATTCAGAAGAAATACCGATCCCAATATTTCAGACGTTACCACATATATCTAAGGAAGAATTTGAGTTATTTGAAAACATTTCTCATTCTATTGACGATAGTGGCAGTGACTACGAGGGGGTATCAACAATTCCTCCACTATTTAATCAAGATGAACTAAGCGATCTTGCTAGAGAACTGAACTTATCGAAGGAAGCATCCGAACTACTAGCATCAAGACTGCATGAAAAGGATTTACTGCAACCCGGTACAAAAATAAGTTTTTATCGCACAAGGGAAAAGCATATGCTACCCTTCTTTACTCAAGAAGACAACCTTACATTTTGTTTAGACGTTAAGGGTCTTTTGGAAAAAAATGGACTACTATCACAATATGATGCTAGTGATTGGCCTTTGTTTATTGATAGCTCCAAGCGTAGTTTAAAATGTGTACTTCTTCACAATGGTAACAGGTTTGGCGCAATACCAATCGCTCATTGAACTAAAATGAAAGAAGAATACGATACAATAGCATTGGTCTTACAGAAGATAAAATACCAGGAACATCGCTGAGGGATTTGTGTAGATTTAAAAATGGCGAACTTTCTTCTTGGGCAGCAAAGTGGTTACACAAAATATCCTTGTTTCTTGTGCCTCTGGGATAGCAGGGACAGACAAAACCACTGGATTAAGAAGGAGTGGCCTAAGAGAGAAAACTTGGTTGTTGGGAAAGAAAACATCATTGCTGAATCTTTAGTTGAAAGAGAGAAAATCATCTTACCGCCTCTACATATTAAACTAGACCTAATGAAGCAATTTGTAAAGGCTCTTGACAAGGATGGACCATGCTTCGGCTACTTAAGACTAAAGATGCCCCATATAAGTATTGAAAAACTTAAAGCTGGTATTTTTGAGGGGCCACAAATAAGACAACTTACAAAGAATCCTGCTTTTGTCGAGTCAATGAATGAGATTGAAAAAAATTAGTTGGATGTCATTTGTTGAGGTCATAAAAAATGTTCTAGGAAATCGCAAAAGTGAAAATTATATTGAGCTGGTAAACATTATGCTCAGTAACTTCAAATCACTTGGATGTAATATGAGCACAAAACCTGCACAGCCACTTACACAATTTTCTTGGAAATTTAGGAGACACAAGTGAAGAACAAGGTGAAAGATTTCACCAGGATATAAAAACAATGGAAGTTCGCTACCAAGGAAGATGGGATAACCATATGATGGCAGATTACTGCTGGTGCTTAAAACGAGACTGTTTGAACAAAGTGCACTCAAGAAAATCGCGCAAAAGAAGCTTCCGATGTGTTGAGTGATGTTTTTATGTATTTTTTTCTTTTCAATTTGTTTTATTACAGTAAAAAATTTAAGTAATTGTGTTCAATTGTATTGTAAAATTCTGTTGTGTTTGTGGGTAATTTAACAGCCCTAGAAATAAAGCAAGTCTTTATATTTAGTGTGTTTTATTATTAATATAATATTCCCATATCATCATGTAGAAGATTTTTTACGTAAGTAACAACATATCTATATCTTGAAAACTATAGCTGATAGGAAAAAACTAGTGTCATAATTGGATTCAGCACCCCAATTGTTTACCGACATGATAGAGGTACAAGGCCCGGAGGAGGAGTTTTCGTGGCTGTGAAAAGTAATCTTTAAAGCAGACAACTTGCATTTGAAAATAATAACATAGAAAGTGTTTGGTGCACCATACTGCGATCCAATCAACCCAACATTAATTTATGCTCTTTCTATAGACCCCCAGACTCAGATTTTCAAACACCTAATACCCTCAATGAACAAATAAATACATTTACACGCAAAAATAATAAATGCATCAATATAATTGGTGGTGACTTTAACCTCCCTGGTATCGACTGGGACAGCAATAGCGTTAAATCTCGGACCCGTGATCGCGAATCTTGCAATTTCTTACTAAAATTGGTTCAAAGAAACTCGCTCCATCAAGCAGTACGCACTCCCACCCGTGGAAAGAACATATTGGACTTATTTCTTACGAACACACCGGAACGCATTAATAGTGTATCAACCGACGAGGGTATGAGTGACCATAAATCAGTTATTATCAACTTGAACGTAGAAATAAAAAAGAATGTTAAGCCAAAAAGAAAAATTTATAATTATCACAAAGCAGATTTTGAAACTTTTGCCAGACATTTAAACTCTTCACTACACCATTTCAAAACGCGCTTAAGTCTTGCCACCGTGGAAGAAACTTGGACACAGTTTGTCCAAATTATGCAAAAAGGAATAACAAATTTCATCCCAGTAAAATACGTTAAAGCAAATCGCGACCCCAGGTGGTACAACAAAGGCGTTAAAAAAGCCCTTCGAAAGCAGAGAATGTTACCCTCTAGGGTAAAGAAAGCAGGTCTGAACTCATCACCCTTGGACAATAAACAGCTTTTGGACAAGTATAGATCCTCTAAAATTGAAACTAAAACACAATTACGTAGCGCTTTGCAAGACTTTAAGCGTAAAGTACTCTGCGAGTATTTGAACACTGACCCCAAAGCTTTCTGGTCATATGTTAGGGAAGTAAATGGGGGTCAACAAACCGTGGCTTGCTTAAGGAACTGCAACAAAATCATTCATACTGACAGTGAGGGTAAAGCCAACATTCTAAACGAATTCTTCCAGAGCGTCTTCACGAACAATGTAGCCACCACGTATCTCCAAGAAACAATATATACTAAACCCATGGCAAAAATAACAGCGGACGAGCAAGGAATTACCAAATTGCTCAAAGACATTAAACCAGACAAATCCCCGGGGGCCGAAAACATACCAGCTAGGGTGCTAAAACACTTAGCTCCTAACATCGCCCCGTATCTCGAATTTATATTTAACAAATCACTGACTGAGTGCAAAGTCCCTAAGAATTGGAAAACCGCGCAAATAACGCCTATTTTTAAAAGTGGTGACAGGGAGAACCCCAGCAATTACAGACCCATTTCTCTCACTTCTATATATTGCAAAATTTTAGAGCACATAATTGTCAGTTCCATAATGAGATATCTTGATAACATTAACTTTTTAAGTGACAATCAACACGGATTCAGAAAAACCCGCTCATGCGAGACCCAATTAGGATTGTTCACACATGACTTACTTTTATCGGGTGAAAGTGGTAGGCAAGTGGATGCGATCTTTTTAGACTTTCAAAAGGCATTTGATAAGGTTCCGCATGGTAAACTCATCCATAAATTAAAGGGCGCAGGTATACACAAGGGGGCAATAAATTGGGTTGAAGACTTCCTTTCAGACCGGGAACAGAGGGTAGTCCTTGACGGCGCTAGTTCTACCAGCGTACGAGTAACCTCGGGGGTTCCTCAGGGAAGTGTTATCGGACCGTTACTATTCATGATTTTTGTTAACGATCTGAACCGCGAAGTGAAAAGTAAGATAAGGATGTTCGCGGATGACACAGTGATTTATCGGGAGATATCTGGGGATGAGGATCGTTTAACTCTAGCACGTGATTTAAATAGCATTAATGACTGGTGTTCAAAATGGGGATTGCCTTTAAATCGTAATAAATGTTCGGTGGTAAATTTCTTTAAAAGATCCACGGGATTAGTTTACAAATTAGCTGGAGTTGACCTTGAAGTAGTTGATACGGTGAAATACCTAGGTGTTACATTCACTAAAGACTTAACTTGGGGGACCCATATACGTAAAGTCTGCGGGCAAGCATATAAAAAATTAGGATTTATTAGACGCATTGTCGGCAGAAGTGACTCCAAGGTCAAGGAACGTTGTTATCACGCTCCTGAAAGGCCCCATTTAGAATATGCATGTAGCTTATGGGACCCGTGTGAAAAAGGCCTCATTCGGGAAATTGAGAAGGTCCGACGCCGGGCAGCTCGTTTCGTGGAAAACTGTTACGATAAAACGAAAAGCGTCACTGAAATGCTTATGGAGTTGGGATGGGAATCATTGGAAGAAAGACGACTCAATGCTAGGTTAAACTTACTAAATAAATTCAGATCCGCATGTTTCAGCACCGAGGTCTCGAAAATTATTCGCGCTCCAACAAAAGCGTGCAAATTGGTCGCTTGGATCATGGGTACAAAATTCGGGAAATAGATGCCAGGACTAGCAGACTCAAGGACTCCTTCTTCCCACGGACAATACGGGATAACAACTGTAGGGTCACACTCGGAGATAACAAAAATGCCACTTGCCACCCTCGGCGTCTAGGTAACAATTAGTTAAACTCAATTTCATGCACTTTCACTAACCTCCTGTGTGTTGTGTCAAAACCCTTCCCGCAGCCATTAAGTAATGTATTGCTGTTTACAGTAATGCGGTATTTCTTTTTTCCTTTTTTGGGTGGTGACCTAACACCCCCCGCCAAACGCCCTTGCGGCGGCTTGCGGGGTATTATGTAGATGTAGATGTAGATGAATTGTTCTTTAAATCAACATTAAAAGCTCCGGCACCAAAACCATTGTTGGCCTGTGTTATCAATAATTTTCTATTATACATGAGCAATTTAAATTTTCGGAACGGTACGTCCACTCTGGGGCTTATTCCGATGATTGCTTCGTGCCCTGCAACTCGTGACTAAACGTTATTCTGGTGGTGCATCTCCAGCAGTGAAGTAGTGAATACATGCCAATCCTTTGCTCAGTATCTCCCTGTCGTTCACGATCCACTGGGCGGAGCGATCCCAATTCGCGGTTCCATTTATTGAATGGTCGATTGCGTGGAGGCAGGAATAGTATGGGCGCCAGAAAAAGGGAGGAAAAAGGAGTGTTTTGGGGCTGATCGCCGTGAGTAGGGGGCGGCGGGAGTGAGAGCCCCCCCCCGGAGGGAGGGGTTGAAGGTCCGAGAGTTCTCCTCGGAGGCCATTTCACCCCACCTCGAGGATTACGAGTTTGAGAGGGGAAGGTGGGTGATACTTAAACCGTATTCATAGGCAACACTGTGGAGGCAGGTATCGTATATTTAGGAAGTGGATGAGAGGAAAATGCGGAAGAAGGGTTGCAGGGGGTGCGGTTTATGCGGATGTCAAGCGCATTGGAAGAGGTGGAAGAACGATTCGGTTGTTGAATAATATGACGGGATGCACGAGGGAGTAGAATAGTGAGTGAGGAGAGAGACTTGCTCAGCTATGGGATGGAAGGAGAGGTGACGATGGGATACACCTTGCATTTGGGTGGGTTACAAGTATTTCCTGTGTATTTGTGGATAAATGACAATTCAGATAAGGGGTTGGTGGGTTTAATTATGTTGGGTAAATTGGCGGGTCGTTTAAAAGTGAGGGAGGGAAATTTGGGTAGTTCGGAGGGTTTTTGTGGTTGGTGAGGATGGGAAATAGGTCTATGATGACATGATTAAGGGACTGAATTCCTGAGAATACAGATAATACGCAAAGAAAAGGCCCCCGGTTGGACATTCTGGAACATAAGGAGATATCGGAAAGAGCAAATTCTAACTGTAATATAGTGAACGATGTGCTATTCAACTCCCAGTCACCCCTCCTCAACCTTAAACTCCCAAGGTCATTGTCCTATCTCCACTAACCCAAGGCGGACCCCCGCCAGGCAACCCTTTCCCCCCCTCACACCCCGGAGGTTCCGAGGAAAGAGGACCTAACCTTGACTCCTCCTTCACAGTAATACCCCAATTCCCGCTCTTTTCCCTCCCTTACCATCTCCTCTTCCTTTCTTACATCCATACACCCACCCCACCTCCCCATTTCTTCCAGTATATAAGGAAAGATTTTGGCCTGTAATTCACCTGATGATGACACTGAGCGTCGAAACCTAGGTAGTGATTAAGAAATTTTATGTGGAAAAACCAAGTATTTCTTTTGCAAACATGGTCGTCAAATTAAAAAAGTAATATAATTAACAAAGCTGTTTTTTTTCTCTCCGTTATGTATAAGTACCACATAGTTAAGCTTGAAACTATGAAGTTCATTATTACTAAGGCATTCAGTGGACCATTTATAAAAAAAGTTTAAAAATAAGTAATTTAACAAGTTGGCATTTTCTATAGCCACTGGTTATCCTTTCGACTTTATCGTTTTCGAGTGAATTAACTGTTGACTTATTTCACTGAACCACTCTGATATAAGACCAAATTGATTTTGATTTATCTTTTAAATTTTCATCAAATGTTTTCCTTTCGGATTCGCTTAACACTCTCCAAAATTCCTTCTTGGCATTCGATTTGTGTATCTTGTAATTCCTTCGTCATCACATTCCGTGTTGCTGGAAATATCGTTCCAATATCCTTCGTCTTGGCGAGAATTTGACATCTTAACGATTTGCTAACTTCATCTTGGCTTCATCCATGTTATTTTTTATCAAATAATTTAAATAACCTGCTGACCGCGCCATGTGACGGAAGCGATTCCACCTATCCTCATTATTTCAGCGTGTACTATCCTTCTTAAATCTATTATATTCTGTAGCATGAACTTAATGGTATTGTACTTCTCTTTGAATCTTCCCTTATTTTTGAATACGTAAATTTTCTTTTGAATTTTCATTTTTGACCAAATATAGGGAAAAACTAGCATTTACTGCTATATTGCTATTTCTATTAATACTATCTATAATTTAGACATTTTGGGTACGTTTGTCACCAAAAATCGAGAATATTATCAACCCTAGTTGTTATGTTATTTATTTCTGAGTTAATGGTTTTAGTACACCGCAAGGTACCAATAGGTTGCGTGGCAGGGGGGGCATACACACCAGACTCATTTTGACCCTACCGCGGTCGGACAATGAAGTTGGTGAAGCGGAAACTTGTTGCATGCAGATCATCGTAAAAGAATGCAATAGCAACTCGCAGGGATCTGTGTCCTTACTCCATGTTTTCTTTTGTACTTTTACTACCCTTCAAGCCACCGCTAGGGTGTGTGGCAGGGAGTGAATGCACACCAGATTAATTTTGACCCGAATATTTATACTCCTACTGCGGTCGGACAGCGTTATTCTGATCCCCTATCGTTCATGGAAATAATGATATATTAAATCTATATGTTGTACACTTGATCTGTCTAATTTTATTGAAATGATCTCTCCTACTTGAGTTCGATGGGGGTAATAATACATTTTCAACATCACTTCTAAAGAGACATCCTTCCAATTTATGCTAGAGTAATTTAATCTATAGTTTAGTCTTCGCTCCGTGATTGATTCCTGGCCTAGCTCCTCTAATATTTTGGATACGCTATTGAGGTTTATTCATTGGCATGCAGATTTGGCTGAATTAGGCAAAGCATCTCAGGTTTGACTGAATTTCTGATTCGTCGTATAAAACGCAGTCGTATCGCAAAAATATTTTCAACCAATAATTTTGTATTGACCATCGTACCTGATGGAATAAAAATATTACCCCATAAAATTATTACTTAAGTATTAATACATTATTATGTTTAATCTTAGCGCCTAAATTATTTTCTTCCACTTAAGGGACACTCTTCCACTTTTGTGATAAAAATGGCCAAAGAACATACTTAGCGTGAACTTTAATTTCATCGAAACAGGCAGCAATATAATTTTTCATTCGTACTTATTCCTCGCAATATCGATGTCCCAAAAAAAAAGGATTCTTATATTGAATTATATCGGATACCGAATAATATATGCCTTGTTTCTACACACCAATTCCGAGAATAGCAATGTTTTCCTAATAATATCCAAGATAATGCTAGCTGATATTTCGCTCATAGATACACATATTCAACCAACTCCCTTCCTATTTCTATAACCTCCCTAGTTCAAATATTCCTGCGTTGGGTACCATAGCAAGGAATCTGAATGGATTTTTCCTTTACCATTTTGCACCAAGCGTTCAAAAAAGTCTAAAGGTAGTAGCAATGGTGTTAGCAAAATTATTTACGTTGAATTCATTAATCTAATTCGCAATCGCAGCGAACGATATTATTATATCGCACGCTGCGATTCATCGGTAACAATCTTTTCCTCACCTAGATCGCGTGAAAGCTGAATTCATACCGTCGGTAATGTGTCAGCAGGATCTTATTGACATTCATAAGATCACAGTATACACACCATTATATCACTGAAAACTTACGATGGAAAGTATGTGTGCTGAACTCATCCCAAAGATTTTGAGCGCTAGAGGGCCCAAGGAAACCGACTATCTGATGAAAAACTACATCGCAACGATTCCTCAAACCCCTTACGGTATCCCCGACTTGGCACGAGCAGACTATTTTCCAATCCCATGAGGGCTCCGTCATGGGACCCTAAGTCAAGCCGTCAAAGAAGATTGCACGTGTGCTCTTAAGGACCTTCCGGAATCCGCCTCCGAGTCGTGGAAAGGACGCTGACAAAGTGTGTCGACAGTTAAGCGATGATGCACTTGAAAGAATTTTAACTTATGAGACCGTAGAGCCCATGATTTCTTGCTCCATTGTAGCTAAATCTGAAATAAATTTATTTTTCCAAAAATATTCCCGACAAATTGTATACACAC
The DNA here is from genome assembly GCA_037158775.1 of Hetaerina titia. Taxonomy (NCBI): domain Eukaryota; kingdom Metazoa; phylum Arthropoda; class Insecta; order Odonata; family Calopterygidae; genus Hetaerina; species Hetaerina titia. The sequence continues at coordinate 22,334,780 of CM073772.1, forward strand.
CTTGTAACATAAATGTATGACATTTATGTTTAATGAATATGTTTTAAGCAATTGTACAATTAGGGAAAGGTATAAGGAGTTGTTGACTTGTTCTATTTACGAAAATGGAAACCTGATTGAATCGTTTCCTCCCTTACGTCACCTGCTGGAGACAGGGTCGGTTTTGGTTTCGGGGCGGAGTAGAAAGCGCTCTCGCCTGTCAGGGGGGGCAATCCCTCCCGTTCGACGCACCCCTCTTTCCTGGAGGGGAACGGCTAGAATGAATCGAGTTGGCCTCTCTCTCCTCATGACGCACGCCTTGTTCTCCGCGCACCACCGATCCCGCAACGCGATCTTCATCTGTTCTCTCCCCTTCACGCCGCATTACACGTCGAGGATCGATTCGGTGGTGTTGTTTCGTCGTTTGCTCTCGAGACTTTTGGGATTACTCTCCCTCCCCGAAGTTCTCCTGCCACTGCCACCTTGCCCCTGACGCCATCCCTCTGGGTCACACCCCGAGAAGCGGCCAAGTTGCCTTGAACCCGCCGAATGAGTGTCCCGAGTTCTCTGTACTACTTCGTCGATCGCGCTGCGAATTGGAGCTCTGTGGAATTGGACTCCACACTCCCCGTCCTCCCCATCCCTCCCCACATGCTCCTCCAGCTGCAAAGTCCTTACCTAAGTCAACAACACCCTTCACGCATGAGCTTTCCGCACCCACCTCAGAGCAATTGGCGATGAACTGTGTCCATCGCCACATTGGACGCTGACTTTCAATTTCTCCAATCCCTCCAGTTGTGCAATCGACCGTTTATGCTTGGTCCTCATCGCTTGAATTTATCGTACTGTTAGTGAAATATTGCTCATTAGTCCGGCCCGCGTTACTCGTTTTCGCCTCTGATTCAATAAACAATGGAACTCGCGTTATGCAGGTGAGCTAGCGCTTAAGCTAAGGGCTAATAAATGGGTAGGTTAGTATTATTCACCTAGTTTTGAGGGTATCAAGTTTTTCGAAGACGATTTTTGGAAGGGGATGTATTTGTTGATAGGAAAGTGCGGTAATGATGTAAGAAAAATACCAATGATTAACTCCTGATGGAATATTGTTTATCTCTAAAAATCAGTCAATGAGAAAGGGTTCAGTCTTTTAAGATATATTTTTGAAGAAAAATTAAAGAAAGCAAATGAAGATACAGAACAAAGCCATAATAATTATTGGGTAAATATTCAAATAAAACAGGACAAATTTACGTAAAAATGAATTGATAAAAGGTTATTGTATATTTTTCAAGAATATTTTTGTTCAAAAACGGATTTGGACGTTAGTACAGTAGATGTAGATGGGCGAAACGTTTTGCTTTCAAAATCTCCATGGTTAGTAATTGCGATTGAGAAATATGCATTCATCACGTAAAAAATGAATGTTCTTTTTGTCAATTAAAGGCAACAGAATCATCATTGGCAAATATCTACAAATGAAAATCATTGACGTCGTTCACCATGTTCCGGTGTACCAAATCATTGCAGACATCCATTCAAGTAAACGTACACGATGTAGAAATCGCACACATAATGATTAGGTTTGGCTATATACTTATCAATAAGCAACACATAGAAAGGAAAAAATGGAATCTCATGAATGTTTTGGTAAATAAACCAGATGAAAAACTAATTGAGTTTTGTGTGTCTAGGGGTAATTTCATACTTAGAAACATGGACACTGTATTTGAAAATGTGTAAAGATACGCAGAAGTAAAAAGGGAAGAATTGAAATTCAGCAAGTGTGAGAAGCAAACTGGATGGAATCTAAAGTGAGGACGCCCAAAGAGCCAATAGGGATCCAAGAAGCAATGCCCATGCGTGCGTGATCTCACCTCCAAAACGGCGTTCTTGTGCTTTACGAACAATTTCTGGAATCGCAAGAAGAAAGAGGAAGGGAGAAGAGAGAGCCAGGTACGTAACAGAGGGGGTTGGACATCAATGAATGCCAGGACTATTGCTTGAAATCGTAGATCCCTGTATCCTGTGAGGCCCTTAAACCCTTTTGATCGCCTTAACCCTCTCGCCAAACCCCATGGACCCTCTCTTGCCCTTTTCGGCTCGATTAGAAGGGGTGCATATTTGATTTTACCAGCAGAGGTCCCTTCTCATACCCTTTTTTCTCCTCTAGTGCCATCCCTTGCCATCCTACCCCGTTCGTTTTATTCTGGCCTTTGTCCCGGGCTGGCCGCCCCACGCAATAATGCTGTTGCCCCAGGAGATAGACATACATTGGTATCCTTACTCTTTTCAAATTTTGTGTATGTGTTTGTGTGGCTATATATATATATATTATATCCATGAAATTGACGCTCTCCGGCGACCTTCTGATGACGACGGCGATGCCGTCGAAACGTCAATATCTACAGTAGGTGTCCTTCCATTATGCTTCCGTGTGTGGAATATTTGTTATCCGAGTGTTTGTGTATATATATATATATATATATATATATATATATATATATATATATATATATATATATATATATATATATATATATATATCTTTGAAATTGACGCTCTCTGGCGACGCACAAACACTCGGATACAAAATATTCCACACACAGAAACATTAAAGAAGGACACTCACAGTATGTATTGACGTTTCGACGGCCCCACCGTGGTCATCAGAATCTGATGTCAGATCTAAATTCTGATGACGACGGCGGAGCCGTCGAAACGTCAATACATACTGTGAGTGCCCTTCTTTTATGTCTCTGTGTGTGGAATATTTTGTATCCGAGTATTTATTTATATGTATATATATATGTATGTATATATATATGTATATATATATATATATATATATATATATATATATATATATATATATATTCACTTTCTTGGAAAAGCCACGAACGTGCACAATAAAATTCACTAAATAGTCATAGCAAACACAGAAACTAAAACATATTAAAGAGGGACTCACTAGTTCTCGAATTTTCGGTGGTGCAACCACCTTTCTCAAGAGGAATTTGGAACAGAACTTCTGCTCCTAAGAACAGAAGTTCTGTTCCTAATTCCTCTTGAGAAAGGTGGTTGCATCACCGAAAATTCGAGAACTAGTGAGTCCCTCTTTAATATGTTTTAGTTTCTGTGTTTGCTATGACTATTTAGTGAATTATATATATATATATATATATATATATATATATATATATATATATATATATATATATATATATGTATAAATGAATGAATCTCTATATATATACACATATTCATTCACATAAAAATATATATAAAGAAAGGGGATAGGAACACACATTAATGACGAACACAGGAAAAATGAGGGAGGTGGATTTGAGCAGATCACGAGCGTAAAAATATTTCCTTTACCGGGACTTGAACACCGGACCTTCCACTTTCCGGGCGGACGCTACTAATTAAGCTAATAAGGAAACCTAATTTACACTGAGATCTGCGATGTTTTAAAGCGCCCAGTAACTCCGATTTTTTGGCTAAGAAATGGCGTAAGGGAGCTATTTGACTCACCAAAGGAGAAATAGACAACACACACCAGAATAAGGGAATGTGTATTTGGTCAATGTGGCTCGTCTCTTCTTCCGGCTATGCGTGCCATGAAACGTACTGTTCCTATCCCCTATGATGGTGTATCCTTGCTAACCTACAGTCCTTTCTTCGCGTCGGCGTCCCGAATGTGTGGCTCCGTGGTGGGTGGGGAGGCCGAGGGACGAATAATTACTTATTATGGAGGAAACAAACTTTCCACCACCCAAGAGAACCCGTTAGGACACGGGCTGGGGAGATCAGAGTTACGCCGCATGTAAGCAGTATTTGGTTCTGTCCTGCGCGAAGTAAGGTGAGACCTTGAAAAAGGCTTCTCCTTTCCTTATTCAAAGGGTACTTTCGCAAGTCGTGCCTGGGGACCCTAAGAGCGTCAAGAAAGTAAGGGACGGTGCACTGCTAATTGAGACCTTGAACGGCAAGCAGAGCGACAAAATCTCAAGAATGGGAATGCTCCATGACATTCCGATAAAGATGGAGATGCACCACACTCTCAACACTTGCCGGGGAGTCATCAGCCACTATGCTATTTTGAACGTGGAAGTCGACGAGATCAAGAAAGGAATGTTCTCCCAAGGGGTGATTGATTGTCGTCGACTTACCGATAGGCGCAACGGCGAGACGATCAACAGAAAATCCGTCATCCTGACGTCGCGCGCGATAGGCTACCCGACAAGGTGTTCATCGGCTATGAGTCGGTCCCAGTGAGACCGTTCATTCCGAATCCCGTGTGTTGTTTTCAGTGCCAACGTTTCGGCCACGAGGGCAAGGCAACCTGCACGCGCTGTGGCAAAGACGCGCACGAGGATGAAGAGTGCTCCTCGGAATCTCTTTGTGTCAATTGCGAGGGTACACATCCAGTGTGCTCCCGTGATTGTCCGAAGATGAATGAGGAAAGAAAAGTCATGGAGTTAAAGACGCTCGAAAAAATACCGTATGTGAAAGCGAGGAGGAAGTACAGGGCTCTTATCGCCCCAACTTTCTCCCGGTCCTTTGCTTCCGTCGCGACCGCCCCATTGTGAAAGTGTACTATCGCCTCGCAAACTGACGTCCCAAAAGACACCTCCGTGGATATTGGAACAAAAACATCAGGGCATAAAAGAGACAAAGAGTAAGTTGGCAAGCAAGCCATCTACTCCGGCGGGCCTTTCAAAAAAGAGCCCATCAAAAACCACCAAGGGGAGCGCGCCGAAAGGGCGCGAGAAAACACCTTCCCCTACGCCTCCGACGAAACCCAAAAAGCCGGAGGTTCCGGAGGAAGACCACAGTATCTCCGATACAGAGGTCTTGGCAAGCGATTGGAGGAGGAAACATCGCTTCAAGCGATTGTCTTAAAACGGATGGGCATCTCACCATATTTTAAAAAACCTCTTTATTTATAAAAGATTTATTATTTTTTGGAATATTTATAATGACTTTTTTACTGCAGTGGAACTGCAATGGTTTTTATAGGCACAAGGAGGAAATTGGCCGTTTTAATGGACGTCTTTATTCCCTCTTGCATCTGCCTGCAAGAGACACATTTTAAGGGGGCAGAGAAGGGTGATTTAAAGGGGTACACTGTTTTTAGACTTGACGACACGAGTGGTCAACGCACCCAAGGAGGAGTGGCAGTTGCGATTCGTGAGGCCCTTTACACCTCCCGTGTCCAACTGAACACCCCATTCCAAGCCGTGGCTGCCACAGTGCACACCCCAGAGAAGATGACGTTATGTAACGTCTATCTGCCGGAGGGTGCACCGGTAACACGTTTTAATCTGGAAGCCCTTGTCCGCCAGCTACATCGGCCATTCATTTTGATGAGCGATTTTAATACCCATGATCCCCTATGGGGAGCGACCCCAAGCTAAAGGAGAGGACGAATTTTATCTAAGTTTATTGAAGATTTAAACCTAAATAAATAGTGGGGGAAAAATTCGCTTTAATAGCTTCAATGGGGTATTCTTGGCAATAGATCTATATGCTCGAGAAGTTTAGTCCCAAAGCTGAAGATGACCGCCCACAACTATCTTTGTGGGAGTGACCACTTTCCTCTTCTACTCGTGAAAGAAGATTTTTCGCCTAACATCTTCAAACCTCCGGTAAACTGGCGTATCAGCCGTGCCGACTGGTCGTTCTTCAAGGCCCTTTTTAAATTTACACATGAAGCTAGTCTTGAAGGGTTGCGCAACGTCGAGGCACTTAGCTCAACGCTGGTAGCGAAAGCTGCCAAAAGTGTCCCTCGTACGCCCGGTAACCTAAATCGACCACCGATTCCTTTATGGAATGTGGAATGCGACAGAGCGCTCCGGACGAGGAAAAATGCTTTAAATATTTTTGAAAAATATCCCACGGCAATCAGCCTGGCATCTTACCGCCGCTTACGAGCGCGAGCTCGAAAGGCCGTTAAGGAGGCCAAGAGGGCTTCCTGGATGGAATACGTCTCGACAATTAACCATAGAACTCCACTCACTCAGGAATGGGCCAAAGTGAAAAAAATCTCCGGGTCCAAGGGCTCCTTCGTCATGTCGCCTCTGCTTATAGCTGGCCGGGTGGTGACTTCACCTCATGAAATAGGCGACATATTCGCCCAGCAGTTCGCGGCCAACAGCAGTGACAAGGGATATGATGCCAATATTGCTAATATTGCGATATTAAGAGGCGATGCAAGAGTGTATTTCGGTGCAGGTCCAACACCGGCAGAAAATAATGTGCCCTTCTTGCTCTGGGAACTTCAATAGCCATCAAAGACTCCCATAACACCTCACCAAGAGCAGACCGAATCCACAACGCTTTTTTCCGGAATATTCCGGAATCAGCGTTAGAGAAGGTCCTCAATACCCTCAACCAGATGTGGGTCGAGGGTAGATTTACAAATTCCTGGCGGGAGTCGGTAGTGATACCCATTCCTAAACAGGGCAAGAATAAAAACGACCCGAATAGCTATCGCCCCATCTCTCTCACAAGTTGCCTGTGCAAAGTGATGGAAAAAATGGTTAATCGATGTCTTGTTTGGTGCTTGGAGAATCGACACCTTCTTTTTGACGCTCAGTGCGGCTTTCGACGTGGGAAGTGCACGACATAACATCTGGTGCGATAATAAAAAGATAATTTCATCTAGGAAGCCTTTCTGTTACGCCAACACATCGTTGCGGTCTTCTTCGACCTGGAGAAGGCCTACGATAGCGTGTGGCGGCGGATAATTTTAAACACGTTGTACAAGTGGGGATTTAGAGGCAATATGGCTATTTTTATTTAAAAAAAATTAACAAATCGCATTTTAAGAGTGAGGACGGGCAAGTATTTATCCCGATCCTACATCCAGGAAAACGGGTACCTCAGAGGTCAGTGCTGAGCGTGACGTTATTTGCCATCGCCAATAATGACGTGATGGAATGAGTCAATGCCCAGGTGATGGCATCGCTCTTTGTGGACGATCTAGCCATATTTTGCCGGTCGACACGACTGGCAAACGCCTCAAGGCAAGCCCAGGTGACCCTAAATAAACTGGGAGAGTGATTGCGAAGGAACGGATTTCGTATCTCCACATAGAAAATGAAATGTCTCCACTTCCACCGTCTTCGCGGACAGTACAAACCACCGACTATGAACCTGCTGGGCCGGAATCTCCCATTTGTGTAATCAGTTTGCTTCCTCGGCATGACCCTTGACCAAAACCTAAACTGGCGGGAGCATATACGAGTATTGCGCAAGAGGTGTTGTCAAACCCCCAACGTATTAAGGTTTCTAACCCACTCTACATGGAGAGTAGATCGCTATGATGATTTTATTGTACCGAGGCTTGATCCGTTCGGAACTGGACTACGGTTCTAGAATATAATCGTCAGAACGAGAGTCTCATCTGAGACCCCTTACGTGTGTCCACAGCGCCGGGATACGGTTGGCCACTGGGGCATTTAGAATCATCCCAGTGCCAAGCTTACTGGCTGACGCAGGGGAACCTACGTTGGCAACCCGCAGGATGATTTTGATGGGTAACTATGCCTGTAAAGTATGATCTATGACGAACTACCCATGTTTTGACATTATTTTTAACTCGGGGTTTTTAGACTTATTTAGGCGGCGAAGAGCCACTAGGCCGCTAGCCGTTCGCTTTCATGATTTTATCCGGGAACTGAATTTTACCTTTCCTCAAGTACGGCCCGTCTCCTAACCGGCCTCATGAGGCAACTTTAGGTGGTGTCTTTTATCTCTTATTGGTATTTTTTAATTGTTTATGTAATTATTTATTTTCTTTTATTTATTTTCATTTATTTTTAATAAATTAAACTAAGGATCTCAAGGATTTGACAGTGGTGCAAAATGACCCCAGCTGTTTATTCACCCTATAAAACGCAACACTACTACTAACGTTTTCAATTATTACCTTTCTTAATTTAATTATTTACAAAATCAAATTTGGATCTGAATACTTTAGAACCCATAGATTTCAATCATCATCTCCTCATTAGCCTACGATCTAATGTTTAATTATTTAAGTCTATAAACTAGGTCATTGTTATTTTCGCTCGAAAAATATGCGGTTGGCTTATTTTCAGATTTATTGTTAATGATTGGAAAAATAGTACTTTTTCCGATGTGCCTAATGGTTAACCTTGCGCGGGTGATGCTTGGGCGGGGATGCTGGAGCTACTACTCCCTGGGTCGCGTCCAAGGAAATGTTAGTAGTAGTAGTATTAAGGAGAGGCGACCGGGAGCTAAGGTCATTTGCATTATTAGGGATGGATGGGAAAGCATGAAGGATGGTGGGAACCTGGTGTCAAAATTAGACAACTCTTAACTTTGAAAGACGCCAAAGGGTCCGCAGCTTAAAGTTCCATCCGACGGATGGCGTACTCACGCAAAGTGCCTTCCACAAAAGCACCCAAGTAAGGATCAGGATTTTTAATTAGGTCATCTACCGGTCAAGGTAGATTTTTGGATAGCCACAATTATCAAATAAATATTTTGTAACTCCAAACCAAACCCAATCCAGCAACCTACTCTACATCAGGTCCCTCTTCATCTCTGTGTACTTCTTTCCTTCCTTAATCCCGACCAACATCCCTATCCTGTTCCTACCCTTTCTTCATTTGCCTAATATTCCCCCCTCTATTACCGTCTTCTACATTCCACTACCGCTCAATAAGCCTCTTATCCATTTTTCCAGCCTCCAGAGGATTTCTCTCAAAAACCCCTCTCCTCACCCACCATCTCCAGTACTTCCACATTTGTTTTCCTTTCGGTTCATTTCACCTTCTCCATTCTTCTCCACACCCACATTTCAAAAGTCTCCAATCTACGTCTATCCTCCTGCTCCGGTGACCACGTTTCCGCGCCGTACATAGCTACGCTCCATATCAGAGTTTTTACGAGTCTTGTCTTAACCTCCATACTCAACGTCCCCGTCATCAACTCCCTCCTTGTGAAAGCCTCTTTACCCAGCGCAATTCGTCTCCTTACGTTCATACTACTTTGACCGCGTTGGTCCAAAACACTTCCGAGATATGTAAAGTGTTCTACCTGCTCTATTTTTCCCCACCTATTTTAATGTTTAAAATGCCTTTTCTTTCTGGCAAATCGTATAACCTTTGTTTTATTAATATTGATTCTCATCCCATATTTATCGCACTGAACCTCCAATTCACTCAGCAATGCTTGCAACCCCTTGGCTGACTGAGCAACTAATGCTTGGTCATCAGCAAACCTAACCGATTTTACGAATTCCTCTACGACTTTCATTCCTACCTCCAGTTCTTTCCATGCCTTTTTATTCATTTCTTCAACATATACGTTAAACAGCACCGGTGATAATGGGCAACCCATCCTTACACCTTTTCCTAACACTGCCCATCCGGACTCTCCATTCCCTACTCGCACCTGAGCAGTCTGAGAATGTACAGGTTGCGGAAAAGTCTCCCGTCCCTCCAATTTATTCCTATTTAATGCAATAAACTCAAGTTTTTCCCAATTCACTCTATAAAAAATTTTTTCGAACTCTACAAAACAGACAAGTACGTCTTGATTTTATTCTATATTCCTCTCGATTAGTGATCTCATTACTACAATGGCATCACGCGTACCTCTTCCCTTCCTAAACCCAAACTGATCATCCCCTAAGTAATCCTTTGCCTTACTCTCTATCCTTTTGTTGATAATCCTGAGGATAATTATAGTTGTAGGGAATATCAAACTTATCGTTCTGTAGTACACACATGATGTGTACTTTACCTTTTTTGGAATACGAAATAATACTTTTCACACCAAGTCTTTCAGCCGGATTCCTTCCACATCGATACTACGAATCATTCCATATAGAGTTTTCTTCCCACATTTTCCCAGACATTTCAATGATTCCACAGGAATGTTGTTTACTACCACGGCCTTATTTGCTTTCATCTTCTTTAATGCTCTTTCTATTTCATCGTCGAGTACGCCTGGACCTAAGCTTTCTTCTTTTACGTCATGTTCCTTTTCTATGTCTAACCTTGTCGGCCTAAGTTCTCTACCATACAGTGTTTCTATATATTCCTTCCATCTCTCTTGGATTTTTCCTGGTTCAATTATTATCTTACCCCACTTATCTTTAACTGTTGGCACAGATATTGCCTTCTTACTTTCCGATAATAACTTAACCATGCTGTAAAGAGCTCCAATTTCACCGTTTCTCTGTAAACTTTCCATATCCTTGCATTGCGTTGTCCACCATTCTTCTTTTGCTTTATTTGTGGCCCTTCTCAATTTATTGTTTAACTCTTTGTACTTCATTTTGCCTAACTCTGTGTTTACATTTTTCCATCTTTTTCTCTCATCCATCTTTGCAATCATCTCAACGGTGACCCATGGTTTCCTTATCCATTTCCCGTTAACGGTTCCAAAAGAGCCTTTTGCGGCTTTAGATTTCACTTTCTTGATACATTCCCATTTTTTTCGATAGTACTCAACTCTTTACCGCTCCTGGGAAACTGTGCGAATTTATCACACTATTCCTAATCTTGTGCCTAACCGTAATATAATCCAACTAATACCTTTTTGAGTCACCTACCATTTTCCATGTATACCTACACCTTTTTTGGTGACTAAGCCATGTGTTGGTGATGACTAACCCCTGCATCCTGCAGAACTCAATTGCTTTCTCCCCGCGTTCCTTCCTCGTGTCTAAACCGTATCCCCCCACCTCATTACCATCTCTTCCTTCGCCTATCGTCACATTCCAATTCCCCATCACTATTAAATGTATCCCTGCTGGAACACACGCGATTATATCCTCCAACCCATCGTACTTCCTAAGGAATTTAGATATCATGGAATATTTGACACCGCCGGTATTTGAACTTAGGCCCTTTGTGTGGGAAGATAGTACGATAGCCACATCACCATCTCGATCCCCACGGAAGTGTTGCAATAAAAACGGTTCAGTATGAATTCAAAGGCAATATACGATGAAAGCAGGATTATTAGCGCTTTGATTCGAATATAGTTCCCTCTCCGTACCGTCTCGCTGGAGTTGTAATGGCTGAGTCATGTGGTTTCTTTGAAGGAGAGGGTTGATGTTATCTCTCTGATTCATGCCGTGTTCTCTATCACTTATTCTAAATGTTGCTCAAAATGTTTCTCTGTCACACATAAATATTTTGGTTTACCTAAATGTTATTACGTGTGTTGAATATTTTTGTAGTTATATGTTTTTATAATCTCATATATTTTTTTAATCCTAATTGTTCTGATGAAAATTATGTCTTTTCAGGTGAGACATATCCGGAGAAGGATGGCTTCTTTGGCCTAGAAAATGTAAGTAGTCAGGTAGTGTCTATGTAGACTAATGACAGACAGCTGGTAAGACTCGCAACATACAGTTTAATTTGGCGAAAGTCATTCACACTAAAAGAGAGCTTTGAGCACTTTTATGCGAAATATTAAGTCCAGAGGGGCGTATTAACTCATTATTCTTCTCATTTACCTTACATTTTGTAGCTGAAGATGGCTATTTTTGGTGGAAACGAGGGACGTAATGGAACTTTCGATTATGCAGAAAAGGGGTAAAATTGGATGAAGTTTTCTCGGGTCTTCCACCGGGTCAGGGGTTCCATGTTGGCCGACGTTTCGATGCCCGACTCGTGCATCGTCCTCAGGGTTGATGAAGGGGTAAAATTATTTTACGAGGCATATTCAAAAAGCAAGGGCCGTTTTCTTGTGTTAGCATGTTGGTTGGATGTGAATTACGGTATATTATAATAGTGTTTAGAAGTGAACGGCGATTTTGTAGAAAAAAAATTAGGTTTACATGAAATTAAAACCGTCAACAACAATTTTTTAACGAATGTTTTTTTTATGGCCAAACAGCCGTTGTTTCGAAAATACCTTAAATCTGTACAGGTTTTGAGGATTTACGTGACTTGGGGAGTTTTCAAAGCGGAATCGTGATTGGTAATGTTTTTCTAGTTACTCACAGAATATTCAGTAGAATCATTCCGATTCACCGTTTGGTCAGACCTAACTTCAAAATTATTGGTTCCTAATTTACGAATTATTGAAAATATTTCATCTAGTATTTGAGAGTTATCATAAACAGAAGCGAATCGATGTCGTTTAATTAATAAACAAAGAAGTAGAGTAGATAATATAAATTCATTACAGATCCTCCTGAGTGAATAGAGGGGAGGGGAATGCAAACCAGTATAATGCAAACCAAAGTAATGCATTGTGATGAGTCAGCGTGTCACCATCTTCAATGAGGAAAGTGCCCAAGGCTCCAAAAGTGTCAATAACTCAGCAAGAGTGAAAGTAAGTCAAGAGAAAGACGACGGCTGGGGCTGATCCCTGGTGGTGGCGTGAGAACCTTTGGAGAGGGAGGTGAAATAAAGAGAAGGGGACTGTAATCTCTTTTTGTCTTCCGCTGGAATTTAAGGATTTTCTGAACTATCTGGAATATGTTTTAGGAAATGACTGTTTAATTAATCGCAGTTTTTTCCTGACCCGATCATCATAACGCTAGTACACGAGGATTCGCTCAATGTCGGCTCGGTCTACCTTCACTAAGGTGTACATAAATCTACATAAATACCCCAAGATCCACCTAAAAGGTGTGTGGTAGGGAATGAAAGCACCCGAAGGGATGGGTGAGGGATAAGAAGTGAAAAGGGAAATACATCAAAAATCTTCCAAAAAAGACGCATATTTAAATGCAAGCTGGTTGAAAACTTAGCTTAAAGCAAGTGGAAATTCTAACCAGTAAATATTTGGCTGACGACATTAAAATCTAGCTTAAAACTCAGGAATCAAATTTCAAAGAGAATTGGATGAACGTATGTTACTTGGTTTGAAAAAATAGGAGAACGGACCAGAATATAAGAAGTGAGGTTTGATCGATAATAGCATGCGCCTTTTCAATGTTGATAGAGGTCAGTAGTTATAGTGAAATATTATATAAATTTAGTCAAATATTGAAACTGAAGAAAAATGGGCGGATCGCACGGTACGAGGATGACTCCAGAAGACGCAAGCGGGGAAGTGCGGCCCTCCGCCTTCATCGGGCCTCTCTTTTAAATATTCAGACCTTGGTGATTGCAAATTGATAGTGGAATTTCAACCTAACGAAGAGAATAATTCTGCTTCCACATCACATAAAACGGGTCAGGTGAAACGGAATGCACTCGCAGAAATATCGTCACGCCAGCGAGAGAAAATGCAGATGGATTCCGAAATGTATTCCGACTTCAATTCGAGGATAATGATGAAGACATGAAATTCTAGATGTGAACGCTCTAATAGCCGTCGAGAATACGAAGTAACATGGCCCATTAAAAATCCCGAATCAATTTGCTTTCTGCTTTTCTTATTCAAAGAATAAAATTCATTAAGGTCTTTGCATTACAAAGGGGAAATATTTTGCCTTTAAAGGGATACGTAGTGGCAGTTGATTGCATGAATTATACACTATTTTTGAGGTTATCCCAGAAGAACTTGCGTTTGTTTGTCTAGAGGTATTGCTTTCAATGGGGGCCTCGAATGCAATATGATATGCGTGTCAGTAAAGCGATAAATACATATTAAAATATGCGTAAAAGCTCAAGGAATTCTGCAGGACCAATTAAAGTTTAAATGAAAAGGTTAGTTAAGTAATGGGAAAACAATGATTGCTAGCTCTGACAAGGCATATTCGAAGATTAGTCATTCCTTATACGAATAAAATGGGGTTTGCAATAATGAGGACACATTCATGGATTTCAATGAATTATCTTATTCAGCCAGAATGTGGTCTGGCTGAATGCCGATTCAATTCAGCATTCAGGCAATAAGAATGCTGAGTTGAATCGGCAATTACGCAAGATTTGTCAGTTATATATATATATAATATATTCTTTAGAAAATGTTTCATTGACGGTTTTCTGCAAAGCTACTTTCATCTTTCCACATAACCCCCTTTCAATTCTAAGCACTTCTCATTGCGCTGAACCAGCATAGTTTAATCTCTCAGAATAGAACTTCGCCACACTGCCATTGAACCAGTTCATAACGACGTTCTTGAGGCCCTCTTCGTCTTCAAAACGTATCCACGGTGTCTATCTTTCAAGTGCAAAAAGAGGAACTTGTCGGTAGGTGTAAGGTCAAGTAATATCTGTATTTTCGATTTTAGTCCAAAAACGATCGTCCTCTCAGTATTCTGCTCTGCTCTTTGTATTGGTCGGCATGCATTTCTGGTACCCACATTGGATATAATTTGTGATATCCTAGCTTACCGGGACCAATCCCGTAAATAATGGTGCGTCAAACAGGAGAATATCAGCCAGAGAACACTAATTGTCAATCGCCGATCAAATTGCAGTTCTTGGTCCACTCTTTGAACTGCAATTTCATTGGTCTGAATGCTGTGGGCTGGCCTGCCACTCCGCTCTTCGTTATGTATATTTGTGCAGCCATTCTTCAAGTCTCGACACCGTTACTTGGCCTTTTCTTCTTTAAGTGCTGTAAGTCAATAAACTACGCACAAGCTCAGTTGATTAATTAAAATTAGCAATTTTCCACAAAAATAAAATTTTTTATTAATACAACCGGTTCTCCACGGCCCTAGGAGCTTGGCGCCGCACAGAGATTCCACCCTTAACGAGACAACCCTTCCAGCCAGCTACGAGGTTTTTCCGGACTGTGTTAATTTTTCACCCCTTCGCCTCACCCGAAATCTTTCTCCACCCCCATTGTCACCCACGTTGCCCACGTTCCTTTTCCCCTCCCTCTTTCCCCCCCCCCTTTTTTCCACTACCCTCCCCTTACTTGCTTTTCAGTATATATAGTAGACAACGAGAATATGACTGTTACCAGAAGATGATGCAGTTGCATTGAAACGTATTAATAAAAAAAATTATTTTTGTGGAAAATGGCTAATTTTAATTAATCATATTATTCCACCATATCATGCCTGAAACGTCTCTTTTTATTTAACCCCAGTTGAATATGGGCAGAAGATGATCCTTTTCTACACATATTGCATTTCATCACAGTACGTACTTCCCGGCTGGCGGAGGCAACGATTTTCGTGTTCATTGTGATCTGAATTCACCTGCAGGCTAATGACTACTGAATCAAAACAATAACTTCAGTGGCTTCGGAAACAATCAATGGATGGCGCTGCCTGCGTGCAAATTCTTTCTGACCCGCTAAAATTTTAATATAAGAAAACGGCTCTTGCTTTTGGAATATTCCTCATAACAGCTCCAATCCGTATTACATATGTTGTTAGAGCGAAATCTTAATTCCTTATCAATTTTCCAAAAAAAGAACGATCAGATGCGTGACTAGGGTTATAATCATTTTTGATATGAATAACAATAAGGGGGAGCGAATTACACTTCCCATGTTCATCCCTTCTCATCCACTGAGTGTCCATGAAAGGATTCAATTCACAGAGGGGGTTTCATTTTCTCATCCACGAAAAGACATAAAAATATCGCGCGGATGAAAAATGAAATTTTTTCCCCGCTTATGAATTATCAAATCATCCACCTCTCTGCGAAATAGTGCCTTCGCAAGGATTCTCGTTATTATTAGGCGCAGTTGATGTGTCAGGCTCTCGTCTTGTGCATACATTCACACCTCACGTTCTTCTTAAAGAACAGACACAATCCTTACATATGCCATGGATGAATGAATTTTTTACTTACGCGACGAACAATTGCGGATACTGACAGCGCTTGTTTACGTTTCGAACATATCCCCAAATCCCACGCATCAGTTGGCCTAATTATTTATCATAGATATATTCTAGATACAATAGATAATTTCTATTGGAAGTACCTGTAGTTCATGACTTACATTTTTTCATTATAACTACTAGTTATTACTACCAGTAGGAATGACACTAAATTGTTGGGTTTTGCATAGTCTCGTAACATCTCGGTATCTTAAATGGTTATGAATTAAAATATCTCGATACCCAGAACTTGCATTCAACGTATATCACTGAGATACTTGATGCAGCGGATTCGAAAAAAGCTGTTACATTTCTCTCCTCTATTATTATTTGCCATTAGTAGCTGTATCACCCATTCATTCTAACCTCAAAATCCATAAGAAATAAACACTAATAAACCGCTATTTTGTGCCTTGAAGTATTGCTGCCGATAACAATTATGACAAGCATCATATGAAATATTAACCTCTTGAAACGAGAATCATTCGGCAGAGATTTAATTGGGGCGTTTTTTAAAAACTACGCTGACAGCTGGTGATAAACTAATATCGGTGAATAAAACAGTTTCTGGCGTAACTTGGTGGAAAATCTTCATACTGACTTTTACTAATCAAACCACTTTACTTTTCCACATAAACTTTTTAATTTTTACAACCGAGGTTTCGTTATAGCATAACATCATCAGGTCATGATGTTATGCTATAACAAAACCTGGGTTGTAAAAATTAAAAAGTTTATGTGGAAAAGTAAAGTGGTTTGATTAGTAAAAGTTAACATTGGTGAGTTAACTGTTCAGGAGCAGTTTTATGCTAAGAAAGGCCATTTATTTTTTATTTACTCTAGGGTATTTCATTTAGGACGGAGGTCTTCTTGACACGGTAGAGGGAAAGATTTCGGCGTTTAACTAATATTTATGAAAACAAACGAGAGGAGTTTCTTGCAGCACCGCTCAGTAATTCATGATGGCTGTTGAATGTGCGCTCGTCCCTTAGCAGTCCATTGGAAGGAATGCAACGAAATTGCATTTCTCATGCCATATAAATAGTCTGCGTAAAACGGCTTATAAGCTTAGTACACCGTGTTGAAACCTACTTCTTCATGAAACTTAGACCAGTTTCTCCAAACCTACATTACAGAGGCAATTCAATACTCTTCCATGATATTCAGAAATAATGGCAAGTAGTCGGTGTAACTCGTGTAAGGGGTGATTATTTGATCCGAAACGCAGAAACTGTTTATTAATTCCTTTCATTTCGCTGTCAAATGGTTAAAGAACTTTTCTTCAGCAGATAACTATTGTTAAACTCCCAATGGTCAGTACTCTACGAAAGGCACTTGACAGGGGAGACCTTTACGGTGGCCGAACACTGCAATTTGATCTCCGTGGGGAATAAAATACTAGTCTCATCTAAATATCTAAATTCGGAGATTAATTATTGATAATTCATTCCCATTTGAAAGATATAATCTCCATTAATGGATAAAAACATCACATGATAAGAATATTGAAGAATTATTTCCGCTGGATACTCTTAGGAGAAATTTGGACGAGGAATCATAAATTCATGACAAACACAAATTCAAAATTAAACTCACGATCTCTTGGTTATAGGTTCAGGAATTAAGGCAGCCCAGACCGTTTGCATGTCGACCCCATTTCTGAATACTCTCAACTCTTCTTTTCGGTCTTAACTTTTATTTGGTTCCTTTGAGATGCTGCTGAAGGAATCAAAGGTCTATATCGCGTGGTCATACGAGGGGATAAAGGTCAAAGAGGCAAAGGGATGACGTCGAACTTTAGTGGGATACTTGACCACTCTCGTTATCGACGACCGCATCGCCATTGGCTACAAGGATGTTTTGATAAAATGAAAAATTTTCCGGCCAAGTCATAATCTCCCGCCCCTGCCTTCCCGAACGGTATCACTCTTCCAAGAAGAGGGGCAAACCGAAGGAAAAGAACTTTCCCAATTTGGAGCCGGAATACGTAAAATGTAACCTCTCTCTATTGCAGCGGAGAGTTCGAGTCGCTTCCGAGGAATCCCCAAGTTTTACTTCTTGCTGAAGAAATTGTCTCTTCTTCCAAGAAATAGTTCCAAATTCTAACTTTGAACATTTTTATATCTGGCAATGCACTCTCTTAGGGAGTAGAACTGCGTTGAGAGTAAAAATAAACCATGCCTTTGGTTTGAGACCAAGGACTCTGATTTAGGAACAACTAAAATCAATACCTAAAAATGAACCTACTCAAACAGATTTAGAATGTTTAGCTTTTTTATGCCACATTACAGATCTTTTAGCGAGGTGTTGAAAATGAAATTGACAAACGCGTAATGGCAAGAAAAGATTAAATGGCCGAATACAAGTATATCTCACCAGAACTAATATTTAATGTGCCATGTATTCCATGTATATCTTTCACAAATAAGAAGCAGAATGATAGATGTAAGTTGAAGGCTTTTGAATTGAGGGTTTGGAGAAGAATGGAGAAGGTGAAATGGACCGAAAGGAAAACAAATTGGGAAGTACTAGAGATGGTGGGTGAGGAGAGGGGTTTGTTGGAAAATATCCTCTGGAGGCAGAAAAAGTGGATGAATGGCGTATTGAGCGGCAGTGGGATGTTGAGGACGGTAATAAAGGAGAGAATGTTAGGCAAACGAGGAAAGGGCAGGAACAGAATAGGGATGCCGAACAGGACGAAGGGAGGAAGGAAGTACACAGAGATGAAGAGAGATCTGATGTAGAGTTGATCGCTGGATTGCGTTTTTAGTAGCCACAAGATATTTATAGTATATGGTAGCAGTGTCCATCCAAAATCTACCTAAACCGGTAGATTACTTAATGATAATAATATTTAATGGAAATATCCTACCAATTATTGTCTGAAAATATTGCGAAAATGGGAGTATACCTTATTTATGTCGCTTCGGTCTGTCTTCTAGTAGGTATGATTACTTCGTGGAAACGGTCTCATTATTCAATCGATATTGATTCGAGTGAAGTCTTAGTAATACGTATTTGCGTAGGACGTCTTGCTTCACCTGAATTTCTTAAATCACTGTAAAAAGCATTTATAATTGTTGATTACCAAATGATGCTGAATTTTAATTGGGATATGCGTTTCAGCATTAATATAGAATGTGACGAATATATATATATATATATATATATATATATATATATATGTATGTATGTATGTATGTATATATATATATATATATATATATATATATATAGAAAGAATAGAGCAGGTAGAGCAGTTTACATATCTCGGAAGTGTTTTGGACCAATACGGTCAAAGTGGTAGGGACGTAAGGAGAAGAATTGCGCTAGGCAAGGAGGCTTTCTCAAGGAGGAGGGAGTTGATGACGGGGACGTTGAGTAGGGAGGTTAAGACAAGACTCGTAAAAACTCTGATATGGAGCGTAGCTATGTGCGGCGCGGAAACGTGGTCGCTGAAGCAGGAGGATAGACGTAGATTGGAGGCTTTTGAAATGTGGGTGTGGAGAAGAATGGAGAAGGTGAAATGGACCGAAAGGAAAACAAATGAGGAAGTACTGGAAATGGTGGGTGAGGAGAGGGGTTTGTTGAGAGAAATCCTATGGAGGCAGGAAAAATGGATGAAAGGCGTATTGAGCGGTAGTGGAATGTTGAAGAGGGTAATAGAGGGGAGAATGTTGGGCAAGCGAGGTAAG
Source organism: Hetaerina titia (assembly GCA_037158775.1). Classification (NCBI taxonomy): domain Eukaryota; kingdom Metazoa; phylum Arthropoda; class Insecta; order Odonata; family Calopterygidae; genus Hetaerina; species Hetaerina titia. Next base: position 22,354,187 of record CM073772.1, read on the forward strand.
GGTAGGAACAGGATAGGGATGTTGGACGGGATGAAGGGAGGAAAGAAGTACACCGAGATGAAGAGGGACCTAATATAGATTAGTTTGCTAGGTGGGGAGTCACAAAATGTTTATTTGATAGTTGTGTCCATCCAAAAACCTACCTTAACCGGTAGATTACCTAATAATAATATATATATATATATATATAAATATATATATATATATATATATATATATATATATATATATATATATATATATATATATATATAAAAGAAATATATGATTTAAAATTAACACTCGTTATCATATAGTTTGTGTTGTCAAAAAATAATGTAGTCATTTATTAAACATCCAAAGTATTTTCAGTGCAAATGCAAACGAGCGAATGCCAATATATTAGATGTATTACATTGAAGGGAATAATAGCGTTTAATACATAAATTTTACAGAAAATGAGTAATATGTAATTGGATAACGTTAAAAGTTGGTAAAATAATATATTAAAAATGCATTCAATCCGGGGAATTATTGCTTTTTACTTTGGAAAAATGTATTTCCATGGTTTTTCTGAAGTATTGCTTAATTTTTTATATTCGAACTTCCATAGAATAAATCAGTGTGTGCCTTCCAAGATGTACAATTCGAATGAATATCTATTTATATAGCACCGCATTAAGTTCCACAAGGCACCAAAGAAATAACATTACTATTTTTACTTTTTATTGATGAATCCTCTGACAATTTACATTGTATTCCTATTCAAAGTGTTTCTTGACTATAGATCAAGTTTTTTGAAAAGTTAAAATATTATGCGGTTGTCTTAAACATGAAAACAATTTAAATGACTACGTTAAAGGGTCCAATTGAAAACAGATCCCATTTCTCCTAAAAAATGTTGTACTTTGACCATCCCTCCCGAGTGGGGGCTAATGTCTAATTTTCGAAAATATTTTATTAAAATATAAAGATTAAAACCTTCTACGAACGATGCCCCTATGCTTTGTTCGTCGTCAGTTACTACCCGTATAATTTGCGTCCCATGTAGAATGTCCTTTTTTGGAAATAAAATTACCGAGAGAGCGCCGTATTTGTGGCCGAGCCTCGTGGACACGGTAATTTTAATAAGATCAGGTCCAGGCGCCCTACTCACCCTCAGACAACAACGGTCTAGTTGTCGCAATGGCTCGGGGTCTGGGTTGTAATTAACTAAAGGCTAGATTGTAAATTTGGTAAAATCCCGAAGAGTGAATGTAAGCGGATGTTTCCGGGAAAAGTGTATAGAGATGAAAGGAGATTATGTTGAAAAATAAATACATTTTTTCCAATTTTCAATTTTTGTGTTTTCTTCGTTGGATCTGGTATATTTTGAGATTACAATTGCAAGACAGACAGCATACGTTTATCAATATTAAACCGACTTGATATAGAAGGGACAAATGAATAAAAGTGCAATAAAAAATCTCCCCTCTCGAACCATCAAGAGCGCCCCAAACCTTAATAGAATAACAATTTGACCAAAAAGGTAAAAAAATGCTACCTGTAAAAAAGCTAACAAAAATCAGGATTAATTAGAAACTCGGCAAATGTGACGAAAATGTCAAAGTGAAATGTTAAGTGTCGCTGGTTAGGCTTCATTTGGAATATGCTGCTAGTATATGGGATCCTCTCGAAGTTGGATTGATTTTCGAATAGGATCGCGTACAGCGTAGAGAGGCTAGATTCGTGAAACGTTGTTATAATAAACTTAGTAGCGTATCCAAAATATTAGAGCAGCTAATCTGGGAATTACTCAGGGAGTGAAGGTTAAACTACATATTAAATCTCTTGCATAAATTGGGAGTACGTCTCTGAAACAGTGAGTTTGAAAATGTATTATTGCCCCCGCAGTACTAAAGTAGGAGAAATCATGTAAATAAAATTAGTGAGATTATTATTGAATAGATAAATTTTAGGTGCCATTTTTTCCACGAACGATAAGGGATCATAATAACATTGTCCGACCGCGGTAATGGTAAAAATATTCAGGGTCAAAATTAGTCTGGTGTGTATTCTTCCCCAGCCACACACCCCATCGGTGGCTTTCAGGGCAATAAAATATCTTATTATAATATCACATTATTGTAACTCCCGATTCCAAGAGAAGGAAATGTGGTCACCTGCATCTTTTTAAACAATAATTTTGTTCATCAAGTCTTCAAGTGCAGTTATCTTCCTCAACTACCAAATTAAGTGCGTCCATTGTATTGAAAGTCACCCTGTGTATACGGAGATGCATATGTCCATACCTTTACAATTAAATTAATCAATTCATTGTCTTTTATGTAAACGGTGTAAGTCTTTCTTTCAATTGTATTAGTCGTTTGATATTATAGCTTTCCTGTTCGACAATGCCTGTTATTGTTCTCCCGTTTCCTTTCATTTACATACTTCTTCCTTCAAGATGTGCCACCTCTGCCAATGCTTCAACTTGTTCCTCAATGAAATGTATTAAAAATGTATAGCATTCCCCAATAAGGGCTCATGCACTGGCTTCCCACCCAGAGGGCCCGGGTTCAAATGGTATATATTTTTAAGTGGGACCTCGATCCCTATACTAGGTGCTTCATGGGATTCATGCTTCATTTTGAGTTAGTACGACGTCCGTCGGATGGAACGTTAAGCTTCTGACCCCTTGGCGCCTTTCGGTTAAGAGTAGGTTAAAGCCGACGCCGGGTTTCTTTCCACCCTTCTTCCTTTCCCATCAATCCCTAATACCGCAAATAGGGTTTCCGGGCGGAAATTCCGACCTTCTATTCTCGAGATTTGTTTTTCGCTTTCCCACTCCCGAATCCCGGGAAAAGTTTTTCGGGAAATTTGCTGCAAGAAATAATCAGGAGTGTAAAGAAGAAACTAGAAGTTATTCTGGACTGTAATGACACGCTGGAGCACACTGAAAAGAATAATACAGAGATTTGAAAAAATCATAAGTCCGAGTAATAGTTGAAAATTGATCACTTATAGAAAGAAGAGTATTATGGGATATTGAGAGACATATTTATTTGTTTATAACCTGTAAGATTAGCAGTTGAGGCCTTAACCAAGAGAGACGCTAATATTCACACAAAAGAAGAAATTTTAAAGTTCCTTTTTAGTAATTTAGAAAAATAGAACTCTCCAATGAACTAGATGCTTTTAAAGAAAATAAAATCTGAATTGTTTAAACGTAGAAATTAAGATATTGTATCTCTCACAAAGTACTTGACCAACGCTAGTGTTTTTGTGAGATGGAAGAGAATGAATTTTTTTGTATTGTCAAGTAAGAATAAAATTGAACGAGTGACGAAGTCTTTAATGGAAATATTTGTACGCGATTGACTGTAGAAGTCCCAAGAAAAGAAATAAAAAAGGTCCTTATTGAAAGTTCTGACATGAAATCAGAATTCGATCTGAAGTGTGAATTGACTAAAGCAATATAAATTTCGACATCAAAGCCTAGCCCTATGCATGTAGACAAAATGATTGCTTCTCTTAGGAAGGAAATGAGCTTATATGAAGCAACGCATTCTCTCACTCCCAACTTGAAGATACTTTTCGATACAGTGGAAAAAATTCGACCTACTTCTAGAGAAAATAAAAGAAAACTTTCCATATAAATTTTATTTGTTACAAAGCCAGGTCAAGATTGTCTGACCGTGCAATAAATGTTCTATGTTTCTTAAAGTTTCAGTTGAAAAATGATAAATAAAATATATTTGAAGTGTATTTTTAATATTCAAACAAATAATATATATGTATTTGTTTTCCAGTAATGCTAAGATTAATAAATCAAATATTTGAATGAGTTTGTTAATGTTAATAAATCGTGTGAAGCATTTAAAATTCACTGATTGCAATAAAGTTTGGTTGAATAAAGTTGGTATTAATTACATTGTTTACATATTGAGAATCCCAGCCAAAATGATACTATAGCGACCCCTCTTTAGCGCTGAAAGAAAAAGATGCACTAGTCATGAAATCCCGGTCGACGTCCTTTTTCCAAATTTTAATCTACCCAAGTGTTGCTTTGACCCTTTGTCCCTCGTACATACGAGGAGTGTCAAGAAAGCTTTGAAAGACTGCGCCGGGAACCCGATTGCCCAACCTTCTCATCGGCTTTTTCGCTTATTAGCGCTTACTCTCACAGTCATTATGACAGTTGATAAACGAAAATTAAATAAAAAAAGATAATTTCAGGGATTCTCGAAATACGATTACCCATTCTTGAAGGTTACAAAATGTCGGGAATTCGGAAACCCTAGGCGCATATGACCTCAGCTGTCGGTCGCCTCTCCTTATAACTACTGCTACTACTCAAAGAGGGCCAGGGATATATATCCTGCCATGATTTGATTTTTCACATACAAAAGTTCTTATCAATTATCCGTTTCACTACCACATTTGCAGGACACAGTTTTAAATTCATTTTTAATCACTCCATCAAATCTTTGTTGAAATCCGGGAGTAATTATTTGCTTCTTTTACTATTCCATAGTTTTAGTTTGCTTTCCCACTTTGGTTTTGACGAGGCAGCATCTTAAATCCTTTCCTCGGACGGTCCATAATAGTTCACCTAAAGTCTTGCCAATCTTATTACTTTTTCGAGATGTTAATCTTTAAGCGGATAATTTGGTTTAAATACAAATAATGAAAGCATAGAGTTCTCACTCTTCTAGAGTCCCAGGTAATAATGGCGTCACTTGTATGGCATCGTTGAAACCTTGTCAGGTCAGCATGATTTGGGATTGATTTCTTCGTTGTGAGATGAATTGAATCAAAAATCATTAATTCATATTAGAATAGCTATGCTCCATTACGCTGATGTTTTAATATAGCAAAGAAAAGCCTCAACGGCACGGACACTGGCGCTTCATTTATCCTGTTTCTCCACAAGTGGTTAATTTAGATTTCAATTCCCAAGAGGTTCCGCAGCGAAAGATCGCTCACACCTGCCCACCACATCGAGGAATGAGACCCTCAGATGAGAGAGACCCTATGACCTCCATAGGCAGAGGTTTTGTGGCGATGCGATGGCGCGCCAATTCCGTTCAGAGGATGGGGCGTTGGAAAACTCGGGCGTGGCCGGGGGACGAGCGGAGGCAGACCCCCTCCCCCTGGGGGAGAGAGACGGTCCTCCCCCGCACACCCCTTTGTTTAATTACGTGGACTCCGCGCGCAGGATAGGGAACAAGGGGAAATGTTTGCCCTGAATTACCAGGGCCACCCGTTGGTGGAGGGAAAGAGCGGGAGGGGATGGAGCAAGTCTCGCCAAAGTCCTCCGAAGGAAGGCCAGGCGATTGGGAAACTTTTCTGCGAGATGCGGGGGGGTGGGGCGGTTGAAGTGGAGGAGGAACGGACGGGAACCGGAGAGAGGGAAGGGTGGAGGGATAGGGGAGACAAACAACTCCAGGTTCCCTTTTTAAAGGTTTCCCTGTCATCTTAGCGTCTTCATTTTTCGGTGGGAAAAATTAAGAATGTTCCATTATTCCCCTTCTTCTTCCTGTAAATGAGTCCACCATTTTCATTCAAATTCAGATATTTCGATGAGAAATTTCACAATATAGCCGTTCGTGTTTTATTTCCAATTATGTCAAACGTTTACCTTTTAATTTGTTATTCTCGAGGCAAAGGCGATTTATTTCAGCAAAACAATCAAATTACCAAAACCATCGTTAATAGGCATAAGTATGTTATAAACTCGTGCCGTGGGAAAATCAAGGCCACATCCCACTGGAATGCAAACATCATTTTAACAGCAATTATCCCCTGAGTTGCTATGTCGACACTAAGCAACTCAGAAGATACCATAATACACTGATGCACACCAAAATGTGAAATTGTGTGATCTAATTTTGAAACGTATAGAATCTGCTGATTGGCATCTTCATCTGCGTAATACCTCGCATGCCTCTGCAAGGGCCACGAAAGGTGTATGACACTGGGCAGACACCCACAAATAATAGTTCATACAAGCGATGGAATATTTATTAACACATATTCAAAACATCCGTACCCATTTACCCATATACACGCCTATAAACATTATGAAATAATTGACTAAATCATTAAATGATTGTCTTTAAGTAAATATATTTTGGCTCAGCGGTTGCTGATGTTGTTATTATTCCGCATTGCTCGAGAGACGAATATGTTCTTATATCGGTGACTGAGTGCGCCCCACTGATTTTATCTCAATCTACTATTATTATATGGTGGCATAATAACTCCCACGGTTTCGCTGAAAGCTTGTGCCACATACAATTCCAACAGTCTTAAGTCTTATCTTCTCTCTATGTGAATCATTGGGCTATGAGTCTCATTAGGCGAGGAAAATTTCCTTGGTATTTTTCAGACTATCCCGTCTTCAAATAAATACTGGAAAGAAGTTTCTTTTGCCAAATTTTTAATTGCCACCTAATACGAATTGGAGGACACGTCAACTTTCCTGCACGTTTAGAATGAGGAACATGTTGGGAATTCGTAACCCTTAAGGAGAGTGCTTAGCTCTAGTGCCCCGCCGTTATTACTGCGTGAGTATACGTTACATCTCTTTAAATGATAAAATCCCCCCGGGACAAATGAAAGATTATTATGGATGAAAGTCAATAACATTATATAAATTTCACTTACAAATTATTATCACAATTATTACTAATAACGTTTCAAGAATCGCTTCTTAATTTTAGTTTGATTTATCAATGATGAGCAATTCCCACACCAAGAGTAACCCTGAGCAAGTTTTTCAGACGAAGCAAACGAGGGTGTTAGGTAATTGGGAAAATATTTACGAATACGAGGATATAGGTGTTGGGTGGAATGAAAGGAGGAAGGAAAAATAATAGAAAAGGGGCCTATTTTAAGTTTGGACGTCGGGTCCTGTTTTGATAGGAGAGGCAAGGGAATGTCGCTGTGTCTTTTACGTAGTAGCTTGAGTCTATCCAAAACATATCTTAGCCTGTAGATTAACATTAACAATGCTGCAATTTTCTTCCTCAAAAAGTAGAACCAATAATTTTATCCAACCTATTCCATGCAATTAAGGCGAGAAAAATGTGTGTAGTCATTTTTGATAAAGTCATTTATTCCACCAAAAAGAATCAATTCATAATTTTGCGAAGAAATAGGTTTTTGATCATGGTTATATAAAAATGAGTTGGGAGTCATGTCAGCCTTTAACATTTAATAGACCTAACAACTTTAAATTAAAATAAAACAGTTTCTGGCGTAATCTGGTGGAAAATCTTCATATTGATGTATTTTATACTTAATAAATAAGTTTATGTGGAAAAGCAAAGTGGTTTTTATGAAAAAAAAACGTCAATTTAAATTAAAAATTAAGCAGAGAGATAAACGCATGTCATTCGTACTTTTAATTACTCTGGACATACATATATAACATATAAATGTGGTGTAGAGTAATTTAATCATGTAATTTTTAATATATTATGGGTTTTAATGCATAAAATGAAGAAATGCTAAATGATTGTGTGTTTAAAAACGGATTCCTTACGTATGGCGAAAAAAGGTCAGGACTCGGAATCGATGACCGTTCCTTCTACTGACGGGAGAACAATAATGCCCCCCCCTCCCGCCTCCCGTGCGAGGCCCTTTAAATATTTCGCCCTCGGAGATGAGTGCGGGGAGGGAAGTAGGAGGGGAGTGGAATAGTTGGCGGGCTTTTTGAGTTGGAGGTTTGCGAGTAGGGGGGAGGGGGTTGGGGGGTTGTGTGCGAGGAGGAATTGGAATCCAATTATGAGCCCCTCCACTCCAACCCCCTTCAACCCCCAGGAAGGGCGTTGAAGGGGTGATGCCCCGACTCCCCCTCCCTCCTACCCCTCCGTCCACGCCCACATCTCCTCAAGACCCCATCGTAGCCATGGCAACCTCCCCGTTCGACGGAGGGGGCGGGCGACGAGGGAAGGAGCGGCGAGAGGAGACGAGGGGCCTGGACGCGCCGTGTCAATACTTCCGCGAGCCATGAACCATTAGCCGTTAAACAAAAACGACGGGGTGGTTTCGAAAGAGGCACGGGGAGTGGGTGCGGGAGGGGCCGGGCTGACCAAAGGTGGTGATTGGTGGAGTGGTGACCTGGATAGGGAACAGGTGTGCATCTTTATTTCGAGATTCCGGGTCACTCCTGAGGCAGAAAATCCACAAGCACCTGGTATGAAGTCGTAAAGCCTTCAGCGCGTCGGCCACTCATAAGAGGTTTATTTTACAGTTTCCAAGACTAGGTGGAAAATGAAAACATATTCGAATGGCCAATGAGTGTGAGCTATTACTCCAAAACTTTCAAGTCGCTGAACATAGTGTTCGAAAGAAATTAGAAAGACTTGAGTCAAAATAAAGTGTATTTATTTGCATACATGCTGTATTTGTGAAAAAGGTTCGACTTCTGCTGATCGGCCCGAAATCAACATACTTGTACCACGCTAGCAACCGACAGGGCGTATGGTAGGTGATGTAAGATCACCAGCCATTCGTGTACCAATATTTGTTCAGTCACGCATTTGAATATAACATAGAAACACGCTCGTGCACATTTATGCCAATACACAGGATGCAATAATTAGAGTGCTTGGCTAAGTTACATAATGTTAGTCTTTCATTTAATATAGTCGGACAATTTGGTTCGATTTGGTAATGATTGGATGAATCGTGCCAGATTCGAAAGTGCACTTGAATCTGTCGGTGAAATTGTCCATCTCCTTTTTAATTTATTATCTCGTTTATCGACTGTGGCGTAAAAATTGGTGGCCATATTACCTCTCTCTTTATCACCGTAAAGTTCTATTTGAGAGTTTCTGAGGATCCCAAACTGATTTCTCCAGTATATCCGCCACATCTATTCTCTTCTCATAAACTTTTAGCCCTGAGCATTTTTTTACCGAAATTTATTTCATGTCATGACATGTAGTGCTTTTTTTAATTTCTCCGAAATCAATTTGCTAGAAGCGTAATAACTTATTGTTGCAAACTTGAACATGCAGTACAAAAAGGATATATATGGTTAGTATGGAAAGTATCGGTAATATTTTTTTTCCAGACGAGTATGTTAAGTGCTGAATTCAGACCGTCGGTTTAATTGTGCGCATGGTCGTAGGTCGTATTATTTGCATTGAGAAGATAGTGATAGTGAAGACACTGTTATAACCGAAAATTTGGCAATGCGAAAGATCTGCGCGCGACGGACAACCAAGAGCAGAGTCGAATGTCAACTTGCTAATATCTTCTGCAACGGCAACGTAACGACTCCCGAACCCCCTTACAGTCCCGACTTGACACCTATTCCCAAAAGTCAAATCTTCCCTCAAAGAACACCCCTTGATACCCTAAGTGCCGCCAAAGAAACTTACACGAGTACCCTTAAGGACCTTCCACAATTCGCATACCAGGGAGCCTTTGAATCGTAAAAAAGCTGCTGACAAAGTGTGTCGACGCTCAAGAGATGTAAAACTTCGTAGAATATTGAAAAGTAATTCATTGTACGTAGCAATCTCTGAAATAAATCTATTTCTCCAAAGACGTTCTCGATAATTTTTATATAAACCATGCATGTGAATGAAATCATTTTTCTATCATTGAATTGACCATCATTAATAAACTCAAGAAATTACAGTTGACAGCCTTTATTATTTTAAAAGAAGAAGTATTTATTTAAAAATTTGAAGAATTAAATAACGTTACAATTGACGCGCGGTGTGCATCTTATTGCATGGCATTCAAGGCGGAGTTTGGTCGCGAAGGGAGGGGAGGCCACCGCGAAGTGCGAGTCTTTCATGCGTAGGGGATGCTCTCAGGTTAACTTGGGGGAGGGTAGGAGGGAGAGGCTGAGACTGCGCTACCACACGCTTCCCGAGGAACTCCTGGTAAACATAAAATTAAACCGGTTGGAATTTATAGTTAATTATTAGGTAATCTACCGGTTAAGTAAAGTTTTCGGATGGACACAACTATCAAATAAACATTTTGTAATTCCAAACAAAACCCAATCCAGCAACCTAATCTACATCAGGTCCCTCTTCATCTCTGTGTACTTCTTTCCTCCCTTCATCCCGTCCAACATCCCTATCCTGTTCCTGCCCTTTCTTCGCTTGCCCAATATTCTCCCCTCTATTTCCTTCTTCAATATTCCACTACCTCTCAATACGCCTTTCAACCATTTTTCCAGCCTCCACAGGATTTCTCTCAACAAACCGGAATTTATAGGACGTCGTTAAATAGTCTGTTGATTAATGAGTTCAGTGTAATTTATGCGCATGTATTGAGTACAGTTTATTGATCGTGCTATGGAAGTTATTTCAAAAATTAGCACTCCCACATTTCCAAACGTATTGATTGATTGACGTATTGATCGTAAAACGGTAACTGGCGAAACACTGAAGAGGGTGATAATTCGATGCTTGTAGAGATAAATGATGTCAGTCAATAACTTTCGTCCACCTAAAACAGTGCTGTGGACAATGTTTGGGCAATATTTTACTATGTATACGGAACCCTATATACCTGTACAGGTATGAAAGACGGATGTTGCTCAAGCGTTAAAATACTAAGAGCTCTTCTGAGAGACTAGATCTAGGAAAGCGCGAGTGGGAGACAAAAGCGGCGGTAGATATAAGGTTGGGAAATCTTGAAAAAGTGCGAATTAAGAGGAAGACTTGCGCAGTTTGCAGTTGCGCAGTACGGATCAAATTAAAGAGTAATTTTGGAAGAAAAGTGGCTGTCAGTGATCATATCCAGCCCAAATTATTGTGAGGTATGGAGATAGAAGAGTATGTTATGCTTCGTATCTCACCGATTAAATAAATTATTATTTATAAACGATTTTTAAGAACAAACTTTTGATTGACAATAATTTTTAACTAGTATATGATCAGTATCATATATATATATTTATTTATACATGTATATATATATATATATATATATTTCTTCAATCTCTTAGAAAATATAACAACTAAACCTTAGAAACGTTATTAGACGAATGACAAAAAACGTAAATAATTCGTAGTAGGAGGATGGTGTGAAACTCGAAGCGGAACAGCAGTGCAACTTTACAAAGAGGGAATGTGGAATGATAAACGGGTCTTATTAAGCATTCAAAGGAAATTTTAAAATGAGCATGGGGCCTTCTAAACGGAACAAGTTAAATGAAAATTAAAAACTCAGCAAAATATTTTTTCACTTTTGTACTTCACCAATCGTGATTAAACAGCCATAAAATAGTCAATATTCGTACGCGGCATTTAAATTAAATGCCATGGTAATATGTGAGTGCTTTTGGATGCATTGTCAGTGGACGAGCAGTGTGATGAATAGGGAGTATCTTTTATTGCCGACCACGGTTCCATTTCGTCATTCAACTTACGTGACATATCGAGTGTCTTCCTCTTTATGAGCTCCTTCTTTCTGCGTGGTTTAGGGTGTGAACAATATGTTGTGGAGGAATGATGTGTGGGAAAGGTAATGGTGACGCAATGTCATGATGTCGTGCATTTTTGAAAGAATTTTCCCATTCAAATTTTATCGTCTTTTTCGTTAGAGAAACCAGAACACTTGATGCATTATTTTATGCATTTGCACTCAAAACAACACTTTTAGATTATCGACACATGACACCGAAAACATCGACAATATGATATGACGTACTTGAACAATACCAAAACGAGACCCAAAAGCCAAAATTGAAAAAAAATATGACCTCATATGGCCTCAGGAAAGGGAACCTTTGTCTTGGACAGTGAGAATTAAATTCCCCTCGACTAGGCCGCATTTGTGGAATCGCCGCCTTGCGACCAAACACAATCGCGTGCCGGCAAACACAATCGCCTCGGTGGCGACCGCGGGTGGCGATGGCACCCTCGCTGTGCCGGAGCGGCGGAGAGCACCTTTCGTGTGGTGCGGTGCCACTGTTCACATAGCCCTCGTCCGCGGCGATCCGTCTTCCGAGATTAGAAGACGGGTCTCCGAGACCGTGACCCTCGTCTTCCTTTATTCGCTATTTTTGTGCTATATGCAGAGAGAAATAAAATAAGATATTTGGTCATATTGGTGAGAAATTTAATGGGTGTTGAACTGCAAAACAAATCAAAAAGTAAAGATATTATTATGTTTATTTTGGTTCAGTGATAGCCCAAGATTAATGCAACCACCTAAGCTCAAGTGTTATGATATTTTAATTAAGACCACGAAGAACTACATTCCTCCAGTCGGTTCCTATACTTAAGCAGTTAATTCAACCGCTCTTCCAGTTGATTTTTTAATATTTCAAGAAAATTAAATAAATAGCACCAATATCCGATATTGTTTTAACATCATTGACTGAATAATCAAAAATGTAAATAAATTAAAAAAAGAGGACATCATCTCAAGTTTGAAAATAAAATACCTAATAGCTGGTAAGATTTTTAAGAAACGTTTCTAACAACAAGTAAATGAAAATTATTTAATACGTGTCATATTTATAAAGGAATGCATAGAAAAAGCGAATTTTATAGAGAAGAAGGCTTAAAGAATAGGTATTCCATCAAAATCAACTGGTGCTAACACGGCTATATTTACATTTGATAGTCACGTATTATGAAATATCATTATTTAATATTGAAATATGATTAATTAAATGAATTAATACTAAGAGATTTAATTTATCAAGGGGAGAGTTGGAATTGATATGAATTTAATTTTTTAAACTATTTGAATGGAGACAATCAGTGAGGGAGTAGAGCGCTTAAAAACATCGTCCATTTAAAATATCGCCTTGTTAAAGGGTGCTATGCGCACAAGAAATGCTGTCACTCTGCATTACACCCCGTCATACCTCTTCCTTCAAAACAGTGAATAATAGTGTGTTTGTACAAGCCTCAGAGACCTTTCTCCCGGCGTACTACAATGAGATATTTCAGTATGGGTACCGAGACGTAGCGGTAGGTAAATTAATGAGAATTGCAGGGGTAAATTCTACATACGTTAATAAGAAAGCTCAATGAAGTACGGTGGAAAATGAACTTCTGAATACACATTTATTCACCTTTCAAAGAAACAATATTTGGATCGAGACATAATAATTTCGTAGTTAATATTCAGTGTGATCCTACTTCTCAAAATATTACACGGAATGCCGCAGAAAAGTGTCTCAGAATCCGTAGTAATGCATGGATATTCAAGATATCTTAGACAATTCCTATAGAAACCCGGAGAAAGACTTGAGATTTCCCGGGGGACGGGGAAAAAAATGTGACAAATACGACCGAAGATTGCGTGGATATTGACTGTATTGGTTTTCGCAACGAATAAGCATGGTCTCTCCCGTGGGGAAATTCTCTTTCATACCGAGATAGTCATTGGGAGCGAGGAATCTCAAACAAAACTCACTATGAACAGGATATTCTCAGAACATTGGTGAAACCGGGGTGACATAGAAAGTTAGAAGTAATTACGCAAGAAATGTCGTGCTAATTATATGATTAGCCCGATACGCATACGAACATTATTTACGAAATAAGGGGTTGTAAATATTACAATTGGATTTATTAAAGAGGAAAATTGGAGTTTATACATTAAAAACAAAAATTACACGCAAGGAAACGGATGAAGTCACTCTTGAACGTACATAATTGGAGCTGAAATTTATTGTGCATTGCAATAGTCGAGTTGGTCGTAACTTTAGATCTGAGTATTAATTGAATGGTAGAAATATTGCAACAAATAATTATAAATGGTTTCATAATAAACATGCTCAAACATTTCTTTTCCGCGGCACGTAACGAAGTGGGAAGCTAAGTGAATACTATTGGAAACAGTGAATGAATTAAATGGTTTGTATAAAGAGTGTCGGGAAAAGTTTCGGAAAAATACATGTATTTCAGATATTGCTCTAACAATGACTCGAAAATTATTAAAGTACATCCCTTGAGAGCGTCAACACACTTTTTCCAACGGCTATTACACGACTCAAAGGCTCCCTCGTAGTCAGATTCTGGATAAGGGTACTCTTTAGGGTAAGTGTAAGTGCATGCTTCTTTGACGGTACTTAGGGTCCCATGCTGGTATCCTTTGAAAGAATAGTATTTCACTTTTGGGATTGGGAAATAGTCTCCTGGTGGCAAGTCGGGGAATCATCGCGATCCCATTGCAGAAGGTCTTCGCAAACAGACTCTGCTCTTGGTCGTCCGTCCAAAGACCTCCTGGAGGACGAGTTCAGCGAAGATATTTCGCATCGCCCAATTTTCAGTGATAATGATGGTATGTGCCCCGTCATTGTCTTATCGATGTCAATACGATCTGAGATCACGCGCACACTTAATCGACGGTCTGAATTCAGCACTTCACGCACATGTCGGGAAACATTTTTTTTGATACTTTTATGCAAACCTTGTATTCACTTCATGAATGTTTCGCAGCATTTGAGTGAGTGGCGAGAATTCCACCGATTGGATCGGAAATCAGCGCGCTACAGCTGGTTGTAGTTCCAGGAGAGTTTTAGCAAACTTTGAATAAATTGAATTTAAGTCACAGCCAATCATCCCTTGAGTCTTTCCTCAGAATCGGAATTTATACGAACTTGTACATCGGAAAGTACATTCTTTTAGTTCATCGAACGGGATGGTATAAGTTTTATTGTAAGAAGTTATATTGCTAAAACACCAAATTTCCCAAAGCTTTTCCACGTTTCAATTTTCAACGGATAAATTTCATCTTTTACCATTTTTTAGGCATATTATTCCAAGCACGATAAAGTTTGTTCTTAAGTAGAAGTAATCTAATCATCAAAAGTAGTCCTGCATTCTCCGAATTCATTAGATACGGGTTGGCAGCGGCAGCGCCCTTTGGGCCGTGGGATGGCCGAGGGAGTCGGACTATGCTCCTTTTATCAAATATGATATGCAATATCAGATTTATGGATTATTTGAACCAAATAGATTTTCTGATGGATGCTTCTATTCAGCGACATAATGCTAATTGAAGCCATGTTTGCCATTTCGCGCGCACTTGAGCACATCACTCTTCTCTATGATTTTTCCGGCAACATTACCCGGCTGGTATTAAAAAGTGATTTCGTTTTTTCGGCCGCCCCCGAGCCACGAGGCAGAGGGGAGGCAGGTGGGAGCGGGAGAGGGTTTGCCTGTTGAGGGCTAGGTGGAGGGCTTTGCACAAAGATCATCATACCGTTTAACGGGGGAATGAAAGATGAGATCCCCTTTCGCGGGCGAAATTGGATTTAGAGAAATTCTTTTTCTTGTTCCCGAGTGGAGAGGTGATTTTCAATCATTTTTACAATTACCGTGTCATGATTCACGATGATTTGTGATCTCTCTCCAGGGCCATTAAAAAAGTAATTATTTTGCA